>OX344726.1:53554734-54165503 GCA_947034835.1 Ballota nigra | reverse complement strand
TTATACGTGTATTCCCCCCCATACACGTATTCATCAGTCTTGTACCAGGACCAACAAGTGGTATCAGAGCAGTGGTTCAAAAGACCACTGACTTTGAATACTAATAGTTTCAGAGGAGAAAATGTTGGTGGTCACTAAATAGATCTGAGTTTGCTTTTCATAAAACTTGCATCATCATGACTACGAGGAGACTTGAAGCTTCGTTACCTGGATTCTCTGTATCTAACTTTGTCTATTGGAAGTTCAGATTAGAAGCGCATCTTGGTGCCATCCATGACCAGATGCTGCGTGTTCTCAGAGAAGGACCAATCAAGAACACCATCCCTAATGTCAGAGGGAGGGGATATGACAATCTTGAGATTGGCGTACCCATTCCTAAGGAAAGGAAGGATATGACCACTGACAAGATCAAGATGATGGGATTGGACAATGTGGCCAGAAATATCATCTTGCATACGGTGCCTTTCGATGAGTCAGCGAGGCTGATGAACTTAAAGACGACAAAAGAGGTTTGGGATGAGCTGACCAGGATGTGCGAGGGGTCAGAAAAGAAAAAAGAGAACAAGAGAAACATTGCTATTCAGAAGTTCGAAGCGTTCGAGATGCTGCCTGATGAGACAATCGATCAGATGGAGTTAAGGTTCATCAAGTTGATGAATGAGTTGGTGATGCTAGACAAGGATGTTCATAAGAGAGATGTTGCTTCTAAGATACTGAATGCCCTTCCTGAGAGATGGGATAACAGTGTAATTATGCTTAAGAACACTCAGGATATGAGTAACATAACCTCTGCTTTACTTTTTTCAGAGCTTAAAGCACTGGAATTTGATCTCAACAAAAAAAAAAAAAAGTTCGGCCAGAAGAGGAAGAAAAGGAGAAAACTCTTGAGAAAAATGTAGCGTTCAAGGCCAATTTTGAACCTGTTGAGTCTTCATCAAAGTCACTGATGGAGATGAGCAAGGAAGAACTTGCTGAGAAGTACAGCCTGATGGCCAGACGCTTTGATAAGCTTAATTCCAGGTTTGGTCGTTATAAGAAATTTTATCAGGACTCACATGACAGGAAACCTGAAGGAACCCACCAAAGCTCAAGGAGATATGAGGAAAGGAGAAACACTGACCAAAGGAGAGATCGTGGCGATGAAAGAAGATATTCAGATCCAAAGCCCGATCGCAGAGATGAACAGAGACGTACTCATGATGACAAGCACTCAGGGAAGACTGAAAGCTCATCAAGACTGAGGGAACCTGACTCTAGGAGGATCCCTGAACCAAGGAGAGAAAGAGGAGATGAGCAACCAACATGTTACAACTGTAACAAGAGCGGGCACTATCAGTATGATTGTCCAAAGCTGAGAGCAAGGGAAAGAGAGATAGGAGGGCCAAGAGAGACCCGAGACTTGCTGACCAGAGAGCCATGCTCGTTGAGGATGCAACTGACTCTGATGGTCCTGAGGAGAGGTCGCCTGAACTCTTTTCTGATGATGAGTACGATGATGTCTGCCTGATGGCAAGGGAGGAACCTGAGGTAACATCTAACTCTGTATGTGGTTCCTACACTGGTCAAAATCCTGAGCTTAGCTCAGAGTTAGTCAGAGAAATGAACCTTCAGATCTGCCTGGATCAATTGATAGTTGACTTCTCCAGATTGCAGGAAACTAATATCTTCTTGGTAGAGGAGAACAAGAAATTGAGTACTGAGGTCCAGAACCTGAATGATCAACACACTCAGTCTGATCTGAAAGAATCAACTCAGACTGTGAGACTAACTCAGGAGATTGATTTAATCAATGTTGAGCGTCTCCCAAGAGAGAAGATTTTGAAGGAATTGGCTAAGGAAGAGTTGGTCAGGAAGGAAGAACTAAAGGCACTCAAAAGTAAGTTTGATGACCTCTTTGCTAGACATGAACTCCTGAAAAAGAGCGAGGACTCACTCAAGCAAAAGGTTGAAGCAATGAATAAATCCTCAGTGGCTAGAGAGGAAATAAATAGCAGCCAGATGCTTGGGAACGAGAAAAAGGGACTTGGATATGTTCCTAAGAAATTCTCACAAGGTCAGTCTCATGTTGCTTCAGGGAGCAACACTGAGAGGGTATTTGTTCAGGCAGGCCAGAGTGCACTTAAGGTTGTACTTCAGGTCTGTCAAACTGATAAGGGCAAGGAAACTGTTGACACAGTCAGAGTTGCCCCCAAGGTTGCTAAGCCAAAACCCAAGGGAAAGGCAAAGCAACCAAAGGAGGTCCCTGAGAGCTCAGGCCAGAGAAAGCCTCAGTGAAAGCAGAGGAAGACTCAGGCCAAGAGCCCTCAGACTAGTCAGCGAGGGTACCATCATGCTTGGCAATACCAACAGGGAAGGCCAAACATGATGACACTCCCATGGTTTTGGCATCCTGAAGTCTTTAACTATTTTCCATTCCCTCACTTGCCTAGGGGGAATAGAACACAGGGTCCTTATCAAGAACAAGGCCCAAGACGTGCTGCACCCAGACCTAGGAAGAACAGGAAGCCAGCCCAAAAGGCACCCACTCAGGCTCCTATGAAGCCTATGTCTAGCACTCATACACCATCTTCCTCTCAGGCAAAGAAGAAGAAAGTTGTGTATGTTGATGTTTCAGGGAGACAGATTTACCACTCTGAGGCAATCAGGGTAGTTAAGCAAGTCTGGATCCCGAAGGGTACAACTGACACTATAGGACCCAACACCCAATGGGTACCTAAAGCCTGATTTGTTTGCAGGCGGTTGTGGATCACAAAAAGAAGATAGGAGACTCAAACAAAGTTGTTTGGTACCTAGACAGTGGATGCTCAAGGCATATGACTGGAATGAAGAGTCTTCTCCAAGAATTTCAGGCTAAAGATTGTCCCCAGGTAACCTTTGGTGATAACTCAAAAGGTGTTACTAAAGGTTTTGGTGTCCTGATAATAGGTACAGTCAGAGTGGAAAATATGTCCTTTGTGGAAGGACTGAAGCATAACCTATTGTCAGTAAGTCAATTCTGTGACAAAGGTTTCAGTGTTGAGTTCTCATCGAATATATGTTCAGTCAAGGACAAATCAACACAAGTGCTTCTATCAGGTATCAGGAAAGGTAATGTTTATCTCGCTAATTGGAGCAGCACTATTCCTAATACCTGTTTTGTTGCTAAAAGCTCTCTAGAGCTCAGTTGGCTATGGCATAAAAGATTAAGCCACCTGAACTTCAAGATACATAACAAAATTTCTAGACAGTCACTTGTTGAAGGTCTACCTAATGAAGTTTTTAGCAAAGATCAGGTGTGCAAAGCTTGTCAGGAAGGGAAGCAGGTCAGGGCGTCATTTAAAGAGAAAGCTTCTCATTCCACTGACAGGATACTTCAGCTCTTGCACATGGATTTATTTGGTCCCATAACACCTGTGAGTATGAATGGTAGGAAATATACCCTTGTGGTTATTGATGATTATTCTAGATATACTTGGGTTATTTTCTTGTTGAATAAGAAGGAAACACAGGCGAAGCTTCCAGAGTTGCTCAGGAGACTCATCAATGAGAAGAATCAGTCCATTATTAAGATCAGATCTGACAAGGGCACTGAATTTATAAATTCATATATTTCTGACTTTTGTAATGAACTTTGTATATCTCATGAGACTTCTGCAGCTAGAACCCCACAACAAAATGGTGTCGCTGAAAGAAGGAACAAGACACTGAAGGAAGCTGTCAGGACCATGCTGGCTGAGTCAGGATTGCCCAAGAAATTCTGGGCTGAGGCAATCAACACTACATGCTACACTCAGAACAGATCCATGCTGAACAAACAACATGTACAGACCCCATATGAGACATGGAATAAGGGGAAACCTCGGATTTCTTACTTTCATATATTTGGTTGTAAGTGCTTCATCCTCAACAATGGGAAGACCCAATTGAAAGCCTTTGATAGCAAATCTGATGAAGGAATATTCTTAGGATATTATGAAGTTAGTAAAGCATTCAGGGTTTACAATTGCAGGACTCTTGTTGTGGAAGAATCACCACATGTTGTGTTTGATGAATCTGCTAATGAGTCTAGGATAAAAATGTTGAATCCTGACACTGAGGAGGTCACAAGGAGAGTGACAAGGCTGAGCTTAAATAATTAACCTGATCCAAAGGTCAAAACTGTGCCTATTCCAAGATGGGATAATGACGATGATCAGGAAGATGAATCAAGAGCCACTCCTAAGCCCAGCACATCAGGGATTGTTGAGCCTCAGATTGAGGAACAGGCTCAACCTGAGGTAAGCACCGTCTATGAAGATGCGGTTGCAGCTGAGACGGTTCCCGAGTCACCTCATCAAGGGGGAATCAATGTCCCTGACATTGAGCTTGTTAATCCCTTTGGTATAGACTCAGGTTCATCCCCTTCTATTCAATTTCCTGAATTTTATGAGCCTGTAGACACTAACATTGCAGGTACTTCAGGAACAACTTCTGGCAAGAGAACATGGCTAGAGGATCATCCTATTGATCAATTCATTGGTGATCCAACTGAGGGAGTCAGGACCAGACGGTTTCATGGTGAGAGTGCATTGTTCTGTTGCTTTCTCTCTGAGCAAGAGCCTCAGAACATTGAAGAAGCTCTCACTGACTCGAACTGGATCATTGCCATGCAAGAGGAGTTGAACCAGTTCACAAGGAATCAGGTTTGGGAACTGGTTGATAGACCTAGGCATCAAGGTGTTATTAGTACCAAGTGGGTCTTTAAGAACAAGAAAGACGAGAATGGTGTTGTAGTAAGGAACAAGGCGAGACTGGTTGTAAAAGGGTATTGTCAGTCTAAAGGAATAGACTATGATGAGACTTTTGCTCCAGTGGCTAGGTTGGAAGCTATCAGGTTGTTCCTTGCATATGCAACATACAAGAAGTTTAAGGTGTATCAAATGGACGTCAAGAGTGCCTTCCTGAATGGTGTACTCAATGAAGAGGTATATGTTGAACAACCTCCCGGGTTTGAGGTTGGAGATTGAGTATACCATTTGAAGAAAACACTCTATGGACTTAAGCAAGCACCAAGAGCTTGGTATGATACCCTCTCTCAATTCCTGACAGACCATGGGTTCAAGAAGGGAACCGTGGATAGGACTTTGTTCAGGATCACTGAAGGTGAAGACATTCTCTTGGTCCAGATTTATGTGGATGACATAATATTTGGATCACCAAATCATCAGCTATGTGAGAAATTCTCTAAGTTGATGACTGGTAAATTTGAGATGTCAATGATGGGAGAGATGAACTTCTTAGGATTGTAGGTCAAGCAGACTGATCAAGGTATCTTCATTAATCAGGCCAAGTATACAAGAGACTTGATTCATAAGTTTGGTGTTCAGAACAACAATCCAGCCAGGATTCCTATGAACACAAATTGGAAGATAGATCCTGACACTGAAGGGACTTTAGTAAATCAAACTGAGTATTGAGGGCTGATAGGTTCTTTATTGTACCTGACTGCAAGTAGGCCTGACATTACGTTTGCAGTTGGTGTATGTGCTAGATATTAGTCTGATCCCAAGAGAAGTCATTTGGAGGCTGCTAAGAGGATACTTAAGTAGTTGAAAAGGACAGTCAATATGGGACTATGGTATCCTTCAGATGACAACTTAGAACTGACAGGTTATTCAGAAGTAGATTATGGAGGTTGTAGGATTGATAGGAAATCAACCTCAGGGACATGTCAGTTTTTGGGAAGTAAATTGATCTCGTGGTTTAGCAAGAAGCAGAATTCAGTTGCAACATCCACAACTGAGGCTGAGTATATGGCTTCAGGTAGTTGTTGTGCTCAGATTTTATGGTTGAGGCAACAATTGAGAGACTATCAGGTATTTGCTAATGAGGTTCCAATCTATTGTGACAACAATAGTGCTATAGCAATTACTCAGAACCCAGTGCTTCACACAAGGTGCAAGCATATGGATATTAGGCATCATTTCATTCGAGATCATGTAGAGAAGAAGGATATTAGAATGGAGAAGATTCACACTGACAGACAAAGAGCTGACATCTTGACTAAGCCCTTGGCTGAAGCAAGGTTTATGGAACTGTCAGTGGAGTTAGGACTTTTAGATCCGGGAGAGCAGTCAGTATTGGGTTTAGGGGGAACTCAGGCCAAACTCGACTCAGCGAGGTATCAGGGTGCTACAATGTCTCCCTGACAGGTATGAGCTCTATCCTGACCCTTGTGAATTCCAAGCGTCTCCCTGAGTCCTTCGTCCTGAAAATCATTATTAAATGCATTCCGTTTTCATTAAAAGCGCGTCTTTTCATATTTAAACCTACGCGCTACGGAGCATTTAATGCTTCAATTACTTTTTCATATACGTGTTCGTTTTATACGGAATATGACTGACATGGGTAATTGATTGATGCTGAGATTAATCCTGGCCCTTAATTTCAAAACCTTTCGATATCAGGAATTAATCTCAACCCCACGTCTGAGTAACTGACTTAGTCTAATCAATCTAGAATGCCATTTGAGGTTTTTACGCAAACACAAAGCACTTCTGCACACTGAGTATTCTCTTGCTCAAACACACACAGCTTTTCAAAAATCTCTTTCAAATCAATGGCATTTCTAAAATCTAACTGGACAACAGACAAGCTCGAGGATGTTGTCAATAACAAGTTGATACACATGGAGCAAGTCATCTTCATGGATGGTATATGTCTTAATGTTGAGGAGATTATACCAGTTTTCAACTGGATCTCTAAAGCAGGGTTGGAGACATATTTCACCTTGCGCCCTATATATGTGCTTCCGAAAGCAGTCGTGGAAGCCTACTTCAACCTATTTGTGAGGAAGGGGGAACTTTTTACCAAGGTAATTGTTCTAAAGTCGATGGGAGAGAAGGACGACGACGGCGAGACTTTCTACAATATGGAGGAAGTGGAGATTGACTTGAGAAGGGCAATCAAGGAAGTCTATCAGTTGCCATCCTCAAGCATCAATCCCAGGGTCTATAAGGAGAACTCAGAAGGTGAATTTCTGGGTAAGTGGACGAAGACGGGCTCATCTGAATTCAGAGCTCGTCAGAACAAGAACACCCTGAAGTCTGAGTATAGGGCTCTTGTGAACTTAGTGTCCAAGGTGGTAATGGGGTCCACAGGATCACATGAGCAGTTGAGCCTGCCTAAGCTGAGGATTATGGGAGCCATTGTTGATGGCGTGGAAGCCAACTGGGAGCAGTTCTTCCTTGATCAGATCAGTCAGGCAGGGTTGGACAAGTTGAAGAGGGATGATGACAAGAAGCACATCTCCGTTGGTGCAATTCTTCCATTTGGAACAAAGATGTCCATCCTGATTGCTCAAGCTTGCCATGGGTACACCTTCGACTTTGAGGACAGCCTTTCCTCCAAGAAGGTTATGTTTACTTCACTGAGTGATACTTACTCAATGCTAGGGCTGACTGATCCCAATGCTAAAGCAAAGGGTCAGGCTAAAAAGCCAGCTGGGAAGGCCAAGAAGGTGGCTACCAGTCTCATTGAGAAGGTGGATGAGCTCTTTGAAAGGATCAAGGAGGTTGAGGAGGAGATTGCCGCAGAGAGAGATGTGGCTCAGCCTGTAGTAGAGGAGGCTGAGAAGAAGAAAAAGAAGGTGAATATAGTGCTGTCAGGGAAGAGCACTAAGTCAGGGACTGAGTCAGATCCTAAGAGAGTCGATTCTGAGGCTGAGGGAACTGACGATGACGTCAAGAAGGAGAGAGATCAGGGAGAGAGGCCACTGAAATGACTTAGGAAGGGACCCAAAAAGTCCCCTGCTAAGAGTCTGCCTGAGATTGAAGAGAGGGAGGAGTCAAGCTCCCCAAGAGCCTCTGACTTGGAGGAGGTAAGAAAATCTATCGAGACGGCTGAGTTGCTGCAGCCTGAGATAGTATCTGTTTCATCCCCCACTCACCCTGAAACCCAAACACAAACCAACCCTGACACCACACCTCAACCCACCCAATCACCCCAAACCTCAGAGCCAAACATCCCAGTGTCAGTGCCATCCCCTCAGTGTTGGGAAAATAGGGGTGCCCGGAATCTATTCGGGATGAAATTTAAATACGAATTTAAATACAATTATTACTAGCATGAATTAATCCTAATTAATTCAAATAATAATTCCAACAACTAATTTATCATCATGCATGTTGAATTAATTCACATAAAGTCTAGGCGGAATAAACAAGAATTTATGTGACTTACGTACCTCTTGTAGACTTGGCCTTTGAATAAACGGGACGAATACGTTCACGCTTTACCAACCCAAAAGCCTTCTCAAGTATTTCCCTTTCACCTCACTTGATCACCGGTGGGAGATGCTTTCAAGTAATTTAATAAACTAGGGAAAAAAGAAAAATATTTATGCTCTTGATTTTTCCAACACATGGAATTATGTACTTGGGGATGAAATAATCATCCCCTATTTATAGGTAGTGATGGCCAAAAATTATAAGGAATATGGGCCTTGGAGAAAATCTTTTCTTAGACTATAAGAAATCTTGAATATATCTCATATATTCTTTTCTCCAAAATAAAATATTCCACAAAAATCTCACACTCCTAAATAGGTTGTAATTTTCGAAAATTATAGGTAGAAAATCCAAGATTTGGATCTTCTTGAATATATGAGATAATCTTGTATTCCAAGAATACTTATCCTCCATAATATCTTTCCAAGAAAATCAACAAAATCTTTTTTTTCTTTCTAATATTCATATTTTTGAAAATACACTAGAAAAATCAGCATAATTATTTTCTTTTTATTTTAATCAACTTATCATTATTGGACTACTTAATGGGCTACTTGAGGGGCCTTTAAGGAGAATTAAGATTGGACCTCCTAATGGACTTCTGAATTTCAATATTGAGCCCCAATATAATTCAATACATTAATATTAATTATTTCCACTAATAAATTAATATTGCACTATCCATCTTAATTCATATTACGATAATATGGGCTCCCGGTTATTATTTCCCGCGTTTAAGATTATCAAGTCCATTAATTAATTAAGCTTCTGAATAGCTCTAAATTAATTAATATATTTCACCTTGGAGTAAAGACAGCTCAACATTATTATTCGTACCGAAGAAACTAATTCTTCACTTGCAAGATTTGGTACAATAAAACTTCTGAGCCCACCAAGGGGACTAATCACACGAGCCGTACTCGCACGCGTTTCTCCGTATTAAATCTTAGCAACTGTCGTATGATTAATATTATTGCCCAAGACACAAAGTTCGAAGTCACAATGATTCTCACCCAACATGAATCAAAGCAGTAACCATTAAGCACACACGGTCCTATTTAAGTGACGGAGATTAAGAAATCAACAACCACTGAGGTCTAATTCTTCACCTTTCAGAACAGAAGAATTTATCCTCGCTGTAGGTCCTCTTCAACACATACTAAATGTGCTAGTGCAATCTCTAAGTCAAGACAGACCAATCTGAGCCTTGCACATCGACCTTTCACGGCGGATTGTTCAATTCCACCTAGGTCGTGAAAATGTACGTTTAGTTACAAGTAAACTGTTAATGTTGTCTTCAGTGATCGAGTATCACCACATTAACTACAATGTAACATGTACTATATATTGAACGTTTTGCAATAGAAATTCAACATTCAATCATAACTAATGCAAATGCGATAAAAGAATTATTCTCATAACCAAGTGTTTGATACACGAGTTATACAAAGTAAAAGCATACTTTCACGTATAACTCCAACAATCTCCCACTTATACTTAAAGTATGCTTTTAGTATACATCATGCATGTCTAAGTGTAATAGCTCTACGTGACATCTCATGTCAACCTACACTAACCTAATAATTCCTCCCACTTATACTTAAAGCAGATTGGCAATAGTCTTGACTCCCATTCCATCCACATGTCTCTTGAATATACTCTGAGGCAGACCCTTTGTGAATGGATCAGCTAGGTTGTCACCCGACGCTATCTTTGCCACCTCTATATCTCCTCTCTTAACGATTTCTCGTATAAGATGGTATTTTCTTTCTATGTGTTTGCTGGCCTTGTGGGCTCTCGGTTCCTTTGAATTTGCAACTGCTCTGGCATTGTCACAAAAGACAGTTATCTTGTCGGGTAAATTCGGAACAACGTCCAAGTCCACTAAGAAGTACTTGAGCCAAACCGCTTCTTTCGCTGCTTCACAAGCAGTTACTTATTCAGCTTTCATGGTCGAATCGGCGATGCATTTCTGCAAATCGCTTCTCCATGTCATGGCTCCTTCTCCCATGCAAAACACACTACCCGAGGTAGTTATTTTGGAATCTATGTCTGATTGGAAATTTGAGTCTGTGTATCCCATGGGAATTAGATTGTCTGATTGTTAAATCAGCATTCTATACCAAGTTCTTTTCAGAAACTAAAGAACACATTTAATTGCAATCTAATGTGCTTTCCCGGGGTTACTTTGATATCTTGCCATCATGCCCACGGCAAAGCAGATATCCGGTCTCGTACACAACATTGCATACATAAGACTTCCTACGTCTGAAACGTACGGAACATCTTTCATGTCATCTATCTCCACTTGCGTCTTAGGGCATATTTCTTTAGATAGATGGATTCCGTGCCTAAAAGGTACAAAACCTTTCTTGGAATCTTGCACGCTGAAATGCTTCAAAACAGTGGCTTTGTATGAAACTTGCGATAAGCCTAACATCCTCCTCTTGCGATCTCGAGTGAACTTGATCCCAAGGATGTGACCGGCTTTCCCTAAGTCCTTCATATCAAACTGATTTGACAGCCATACCCTTACGTCTGACAATACCTTTACATTGTTTCCAATGAGCAGAATATCATCTACGTATAATACTAAGAATACCACCGCAGTTCCGTCACACCTTTTATACACACAACTTTCGAACTTGTTTTGATCACAAACCCATAAGACTTAATAACTTGATCAAAACACTGGTTCCAAGTACGCGATGCTTGCTTAAGTCCATAAATGGATCTCTTAAGCTTGCATACGAGGTGCTCTTGGCCTTTTTCAATGAAACCTTTGGGCTGCTGCATATAGATCCCGTCAAGACTTCCGTTAAGGAAAGCTGTCTTGACATCCATTTGCCAGATCTCGTAATCTAAGTGCGCAGCGATCGATAAGAGAATACGGATGGACTTAAGCATAGCTACAGGCCACAGGCCACAAGCCTTGCTTTGAAGGTCTCTATCCTTCCGTCCGGTCCTCTTTTCCTCTTGTACTCCCACTTACATCCAATGGGTTCTACCCCATTGGGTGGATCGACCAACTCCCACACTTGATTATGATCCATCGAACCCATCTCGGTTTCCATTGCGGTTTGCCATGCCTCCGCGTCTTTGTCTTGGATTGCCTCATCGTACATCCATGGGTCTGATTCATCGTCGGGAATCAAATCCGAAGATTCTCCAATTCCCATTAATCTCTCGGGTTGCCTTGCAATCCTCCCACTACGACGGGGTTCCGGTTGTGAAGGTGTGACGTGTGGTACATCATCTTGTATACTTGATATAGGAGTTTGCCCTCTTAACACGTCTAAGGTAATCTCACTTCTAGGCTTTCTTTTGTTCATATAGTCTTCCTCCAAGAATTTTAAGTGTGAACTAATCACGGTCTTTTGATCCTTGGGACTATAGAACATACACCCTTTCGTTCCCGTAGGGTATCCTATAAACAACCTTAATTTCGAACGTGGATCCAACTTACCGGCTTCCTCGTCTAGCACGTATGCCGGACAACCCCAAATACGCAAGTGTCTTAGACTGGGCTCGCGCCCGGTCCACAATTCCATTAGGGTTTTAGGAACCGATTTGGATGGCACTAAGTTTAGAATGTAAGTCGTCGTTTCCAAGGCATTACCCCAAAACGACTTGGGTAAATCCGAATAACTCATCATGGATCTGACTATTTCTAAAAGAGTCTGCTTCCTTCGTTCCGCCATACCGTTCTATTGAGGGGTTCCCGGTGCGGTCAACAGGGATACAATCCCTTCGTCCGATAGGTAGTCCAAGAATTCATTGCTAAGGTATTCGCCTCCATGATCAAATCGTAGAAACTTGATACTTCTTTCCCTATGCATCATAAGGTAGATGTATTCATATCTCGAGTAATAACAAATTACTCATACCCCTTCTTGCTATGATCATCATTGAACCACACATATCGGTATGAACAAGTTCTAACACTTTGGTGGCTCTATTCCCCTTGGCTCCAAATGCCCTCTAGGTCATTTTACCCTCTAAACAGGATTCACAAGTTGGAAATGACTCAACTTGGAGTGACTCCAAGGATTCATTTTTCACCAACCTTTGTATCCGTATTAGATTAATATGACCTAATCTTAGATGTCATAGAAGTGTTTCGTTCATGTCTGAAGAATGCTTTCTTTTATTACTCGAAATAATCGATGTGTTATTAGATTCAATTTTATGAGTGGTGTGCCCAAATAATGGTATAAAGATCATCCATTGAAGTTCCGGAACAGATAAACTCATCGTTTCAAGCAATAATAACATCCTTATTAAAAGAAACTGAGTATCTATTCAAAACCAGTTCAGAAACTGAAGGTTGAGTTCTTTCTAAACTAGGAACATGAAGAACATCTCTCAAGACCATAACTCTATCTTCAAAAGATAGGTGCACTTCTCCCACTGCTTCAGCTGCCACTCTCGTAGCATTGCCCGATGTGATGGGGATCTCACTTCCGTTAAGTCGTCGGGTTAGCTTGAACCCATGAAAAAAATGTGATCAAAAAATGTGATCAGTAGCTCTTGTATCCACTATCCACGAATAGACAGCATACGCCACTTCACAAGTTTCGACGACTAGGGTGTGTGAATTACCTAACTTTCCTAGCCTCTTAGGCTTGGAACAGGCAGACCTCTATTGTCCTCTCTCACCGCAACTAAAACACTTCCCCTTCGATGCTAGCCTTTGCATTTGCCTTTCGCAACAATTGGATTTGCTTGGATCCGGCCTTTGGTTCTCTTCCTCTTTTTCCCTCCCTTGGGACCAAAAAGAGGGAGACGAACCATTAGCCACCATAGCACTAGACTGGTGCTCCATTATTACCTCCACCGAAACTAAAGCTTGCAAGAGCTCGGGCAAACGACTTGTCCGTTCATTCATCTGACAGTTCAGATGAAACTACTCAAAGCTTCTCGGTAGAGAATGGTATATGAAATTAATCAAAATCTGCGCCAAGTACTTCCAAATTGTTAAGGTATGCCATTATCTCGAGAACATGCTCCCTCACGGGCGTTCCCTCCACCATTTACAACTTGACCGAGTCATGTTTGGTGAACTGATTAGTCATGGGTTTCTGATGTGTAAACATCTCTTCAAGGCTTTACATGATTTCAACAGTGGATACAATGTCTTCATTAACGCGCCTCACATCCTCAGACAGAGATGTCAAGATGATGCACTTCATGTGTTCATTGTCACGCTGTCAATCATAAACTGCCTTTTCCCATTGCTTGACTTATCATTAGGCTTACCGGGTTCATTAACGTGAATAACCCAATTGTGTTTTCGTGCAGTAAGGACAAATTTAAAATTACATTTCCAATCGATATAATTCTCTCCAAACTTAAGTACATTTAAATACATTCAAGCGGATCACAAACTTAAAAGTTACAAATCCTTAATTCAAAATTAATAGTTGGCTCCCACTTTGACCACATAGAAATTAACAGGGACTCCGAGGGGAGTAAGTTAATATCAATTTCCTATACCTAAGTAATAACCATAATTAAATACAAGATTATTATTTCGCTTTGAGCAAGCCACTCGGGATGAGGGTCAATACCGCCACTAGTAATAATCCACAATCATCCTTTCAGAATTTATTCATGTGAAATCCGTTCTTTTGGCCGATCCGAGGGGGAAATGTATTCCAAAAGAACTTCACAAATAAATAAATTATGGAGGCCAAATTAATCCAACTTTAATATCCGGAATAAAATTGCGATTGAATAAACATACTTAGTAATTTTCGAAAGTAAGGTTTTTCTTGGACAATTAAATTCATGCAAACACATATTAACAAATAATAATAAGTGCACGAAATAAAACATCCATCAAAACAAAATTAAACACATTGGAGCACTCAAATCCAATTGTCACGGTTTAATTTCTTCGCGTCTTGATGCGAAAAATCATCCTTGTTGCTTTCCGACGTTCGTCTCGACATGCTCCCACTCGAACAGCAACACTTTATCAAAAATAGCATCGTTTGGGGTTCGGGACGACGTTTAAAATCACACGAAAAAAAACGGAACAAAAAAAATTCTACGGCCGGAGATACGGCGCGCGTCGGCCCACGGAGTGGGCCCGCGTGCCTCTCGGCCAGAATAGCCGAGGCGCTGAAGCGCCGGCCAGGAGCGCCGCCCCGAGGCGCTGCACGGCCTCGCCCGAGGCGCTGCAGGCCCCGCCCGAGGCGCGTGCGCGTGCTTGCGCGGCGCCGGCCTCCCGTCGAGCGCGGGTCGTGCGTCGTGCACCCCGTGCGCCAGGTTTCGCCGTTCGTCCTCGTTTTCTTTACCCCTTGCATGATTTTTCGTCCATACACGCGCCACACTTGTATGCATCGTCAGGGTACGCCGTTTTTAATTCTTCGTTTTTCGTCACGATCCGGTTACAATTTATTTTTCATAAAAATAAATACTAGATCTAGACTAGTCTATTACAATGATCGAATCAAAATAAAAACAACTAATCTACTCGTGGATTTTCTCACGAGAAAAACGAATTCGAACGAATCGAATTAAAAACAATTAATTCACACGCATGAAAAAAAAATAACATTAAAATCATGACAATTGGATACCTGCAAAAAAGATCTAGCAATTATACTATCCAATTTCAATTTAATGTTTAACAATTTAAATTCCAATTTAAAGATCAGAGCCCGAAACCGTGGCTCTGATACCAGTTGTTGGGAAAATAGGGGTGCCCGGAATCTATTCGGGATGAAATTTAAATACGAATTTAAATACAATTATTACTAGCATGAATTAATCCTAATTAATTCAAATAATAATTCCAATAACTAATTTATCATCATGCATGTTGAATTAATTCACATAAAGTCTAGGCGGAATAAACAAGAATTTATGTGACTTACGTACCTCTTGTAGACTTGGCCTTTGAATAAACGGGACGAATACGTTCACGCTTTACCAACCCAAAAGCCTTCTCAAGTATTTCCCTTTCACCTCACTTGATCACCGGTGGGAGATGCTTTCAAGTAATTTAATAAACTAGGGAAAAAAGAAAAATATCTATGCTCTTGATTTTTCCAACACATGGAATTATGTACTTGAGGATGAAATAATCATCCTCTATTTATAGGTAGTGATGGCCGAAAATTATAAGGAATATGGGCCTTGGAGAAAATCTTTTCTTAGACTCTAAGAAATCTTGAATATATCTCATATATTCTTTTCTCCAAAATAAAATATTCCACAAAAATCTCACACTCCTAAATAGGTTGTAATTTTCGAAAATTATAGGTAGAAAATCCAAGATTTGGATCTTCTTGAATATATGAGATAATCTTGTATTCCAAGAATACTTATCCTCCATAATATCTTTCCAAGAAAATCAACAAAATCTTTTTTTTTTCTAATATTCATATTTTTTAAAATACACTAGAAAAATCAGCATAATTATTTTCTTTTTATTTTAATCACTTTATCATTATTGGGCTACTTAATGGGCTACTTGAGGGGCCTTTAAGGAGAATTAAGATTGGACCTCCTAATGGACTTCTGAATTTCAATATTGAGCCCCAATATAATTCAATCCATTAATATTAATTATTACCACTAATAAATTAATATTGCACTATCCATCTTAATCCATATTACGATAATATGGGCTCCCGGTTATTATTTCCCGCATTTAAGATTATCAAGTCCATTAATTAATTAAGCTTTTGAATAGCTCTAAATTAATTAATATATTTCACCTTGGAGTAAAGACAGCTCAACATTATTATTCGTACCGAAGAAACTAATTCTTCACTTGCAAGATTTGGTACAATAAAACTTCTGAGCCCACCAAGGGGACTAATCACACGAGCCGTACTCGCACGCGTTTCTCCGTATTAAATCTTAGCAACTGTCGTATGATTAATATTACTGCCCAAGATACAAAGTTCGAAGTCACAATGATTCTCACCCAACATGAATCAAAGCAGTAACCATTAAGCACACACGGTCCTATTTAAGTGACGGGGATTAAGAAATCAACAACCACTGAGGTCTAATTCTTCACCTTTCAGAACAGAAGAATTTATCCTCGTTGTAGGTCCTCTTCAACACATACTAAATGTGCTAGTGCAATCTCTTAGTCAAGATAGACCAATCTGAACCTTGCACGTCGACCTTTCACGGCGGATTGTTCGATTCCACCTAGGTCGTGAAAATGTACGTTTAGTTACAAGTAAACTGTTAATGTTGTCTTTCGTGATCGGGTATCACCACATTAACTACAATGTAACATGTACTATATATTGAACGGTTTGCAATAGAAATTCAAAATTCAATCATAACTAAAGCAAATGCGATAAAAGAATTATTCTCATAACCAAGTGTTTGATACACGAGTTATACAAAGTAAAAGCATACTTTCATGTATAACTCCAACACTCAGAGGCCTGACCAACCCTCAGTTTCCACCCCTACCCCTGATGACTTCCCTTTATATCTCAATCTCAAGGACTGCCCAAAGGACCTTCCAACTGAAGAGGATGATTTCCTCGAGATGCAGGAGGAGGAGGAATTGGATGAGCACATGGCTGGTGGCATTCTAAAGAATACTCTAAGGGGGAATGCTAGTGAATGGGCATCCAAGTGCTGGCCTGGGCTGACCAAGTTCAGGGAGCTTGCTGTGAATGTTGTTGAGCTCAAAGTCTGGTTGGATTTCAAATAATCCAATATGCAGGAGCAGTATATATTGGTAGATGATCGTGGATGGGAGCACTGGGAGATGGAGCAAGCAAGACTTTGCACTTACTTCGGACTGACTAGCTGGCTTCAATTGCTAAACTTTGATAACCTGAAGCAGCTGGTGTCAGACATCATGTCCAAGTCTGTTGCTGACATCTGTTCCGACGGAGAGGAAGATAAGGAGGATGATGAAGGCGCTCAGGGTGGAGCATTGGAGAAAGTTGTGGAGGAGACAACTAAGGAAGTTGATGATATGGTCCCTGAGTCTCAGACTCAGGGGGAAGGTGCGAAAGACACTGGTGGCAAGGGTGGACCAGTGGCTGAGGATGTTGTGAACATCTCAGCCGCCGATGAGACATCTATCAATGACGGGATTCCCTACCCTGAGACAAGGGAGAAAGATGTGGAGGCGTCAAAGGAGACTCCCAGTTCCAAAGGACAAGTTCCTAAGGTTCGAGATGGCATGGTTGAGCCTGAGCAGGCGACGGCGACCACTAAACAACTGCCTTCAGTGCACCCTGAAGAGGGGACTGATGCTGCAGGAGCTGCCAAGGGAGAGCAGCTAGCCGCTGAATTGGCTGTTAACGGGGAGAAAAATGTTATCATTACTGGGGTCGGCCGAGCTGAATTCACTTCCATCGTGAAAGTCAAGGAGGAGAAAACCTATGAAAATCTAGTTGAACTTCAGGAGGAAGTAATGAGGCTACGCGCTGAAAAGGAGGAGGAAGCCAAGGCCCTGGCCAAGCACATCAGGTGGACAAAATCAGCATACAACACTATTGCAAATAAAGAGCTGATTTTGTTGAAGCATACAATGACTAACACGGCCAAGTCAGTGAGGGGAAGCGTATGAAGAAAATGCTAAGGTAAACTCCCAAGCAACTTGAGGAGAGGGATGCAATCCGGGAAGACAAGCCAAATCAGGCAGTGGAGAGGCTTGCTGCTCAGGCTGGAGCGCTCTTCACTCAGGCCATGAATGACTCAGCGTCCAAGCTGGAGCTGGTATCAGGGAAGATTGATTAGACCTCTCAGTCTGTTGCTGATATTTTGGCTAAGGCCACTGAGGAGTCAGCAAAGGTACTGGCTGAGGCTAGCAGAGTCAGCGGTGAGTCCTTGAAGGTGGAGGAAAGGATCACCAAGGCTGAGCAAAGTCTCCAACACAACATGGAGGTCTTTGAGAAAAAGTCGAAAGCTGCTATCAGCTCAGACTCGTATGCAGGCACTGGAATTGCCACGGGAGTTGAGATGTTAAAGGAGGGTGTTTTGGAAGTTCAATCCTTAGCCTTCTTCGTAATCAACAGTGGAGTTGAAGGACTCCCATCCCAGGCCGATGATGATGCAAAAAAGGGGGAAAAGAAGAAGAAAAGATCCCGCCCTGAGGTATCAGAGGCAGTCAACCAAGGTGAAACCATTCTAGCTAATCCTGAAGCCAATCCTAAAGGGAACGTGCTAAGGGTGAGGAAGTCAGCAAGGTTGGCGGCAGCTGAGAAGGAAGATGAGGAGATTGCTGCAAGGCTGGAGGCTGAGGTAGTAAAGAAGGCAAGGGCTGATGAACCTTCGAAGGCGCTCCAAGTTTCCAAGCAACCTGAGTCAGTTCAGAAGTCTCCCCCCATGAACACATGGAAGAATCCCATCACTTACTCTGCAGAGACGGTGGCGGAGTTATGCGCTGAGGCGTGGGGGACACCTTCTGAAAAGACTGAGGCTGAGCGCAGGGCTGAGTCGCACATAAAGAGAAAATGCATATCTTGGAAAAGAAAGTAGAAAAGCTGACTGATCTGACTGATTTGCAACAAAGGGAACTCGATGATGTAATGATCAGTCTTCTAAGTAGAAAGAAGGTGAAGCCTGAGCCCAGGAAGTACAGAAAGAGGCCTACAGCAAGGAAGTCAACAATTCTTCAGGTCAGAAGGCCGGAATCAGGATTAAGGGAAGCTTATGTCGACAAGTTCATCTCGAAGGCACTGAAGGAGTTATGGACTGATGCAAGGGATGAGTTTGTGAAATTGTGGTATGTGGTGAAGAAATGGGGCGACTCTGACGATATCAATGCCCACTTCACTAACTACATGATGGACAATCACCCTGAGTTGATCCAGAAGATCTTGGAGGAGGCTGAAGCAGCTCAAGTCCAAGTGAAGGCTCCTGAGTTCACGATTCGAGCTTCTCCCTTAGTTCCTGGAACCAAGAAGCACAACACTAAGGCCATTATGATGGAAGTTTTACAGATTGCCAAGGCTGAAGGGTACGTGAACCAACCTGGAAGACTTGACGAGCTGAAGGCAAGAGTCTATGCAGGCTATGGACTTAAACCTGAGATGAGATTAGTCTAGGTGTTCACTCTCTTGTTTTTGATGTAATAGATTAAATTCATTGTAACCACTTTCAGATCCTTCAATGAAATTTATTACTTTGCCCACAGACAAAAACTCTTTGTCTTTTTGGCTGCTATTTAAATTCTGTACTTTATCAAGAATTGCTCTAACACTGACTTATCTTATAGATAGGACTTCTTATTTCTTCTAAGTGTTTTGAGGATCTTTTCAGTTTTTTAGGATCATCAAAAAGGGGGAAATTGTTGGGACATTGTCAGTTTTGATTAAAATTCCAAAGCCCCTGAAAAGATGATTTGCCTTATTTTGTCTTTGTCAGGCTAGTCTTTGTTAGGATTTGTACTTAGTCATTTTACACTTCACAGGTACTCAGTAAGAGGAGCACTTACTGATGACAATCAAGACAAGAGCCTGAAGACGAAGTTTACCATCCTGAACTTATGGCAGTCTTCTAAGTTGGCTGAGTAAGTGTCAGTGATGAAGAGTATGACCCTGAGGTCATTACTAACTCAGTCCTGAAGGGAAAAGGATGATACTGAGTTTATGGGAAGACTTGGAGTAGAGCCAAGCAATGCAAAAGGAATGTCAGCGTCAAGACAAGACCGGTGAGCTCGAGATAAAAAGAACTTAATAAGACAAGCCAGAAGCCTAGGAATAAGTTTTGACATTCTCACCAACCTGATGACGTGGACCAATCCGGGAAGGACACGTACGTACGGAACCTGACAGAAGATTGATTTTAGACTGCATATTCAACAGGCAAGCATTTAATGTGCATTTAATGCAAATACCTAATTCTATGCAAAGGACGACTGCTGCATGAAGATATGTCTGTTTGAATCACTCTACATAGATGACAAGAAAGGCTATCTCTCCAACGGATAGTTTTTCAAATTACCTATAAATACAGAAGGCCTTGAACCCATTCAAGGTTACGGGAAATTTCCAAGCCAGAAAATTACTCAAACTCTCAAGCACTCAAAGCATTCAGTCTTTAAAAGAAGCACTCGAAACCATCTAAATTTCCCAAGTGTTTCTTAGCTATTGAGAGTTATTCTGTAGTCCAAAGAGCAATCTAGCATTATCTTAAGCTTAGAGAGATTATACAATCCTTAGCATAGCTTTTCCTTGTAAGGATAGTCTCAACTTAGTTGGAATCCAAACTGAAACCAAAACCCTAAGTTAGGTTTGTTGGAAGTAAGTTGTTAGTGAGTTAGTAAGGAGTTTGTATAGGTCAGTGAGGTAGCTGATCTTGGTGCACCTTGGCACGTTAAAAATAAGAATCCCTTGAGTGGATTTTCTGTTAAATCAGGTCGTGGACGTTGGAGCTTGAGTCTCTGAACCACGTTAAACTCCATGTGTTCTTACTGCTTTGATATTGTGCTTACTTGTTATATTAATTGTTCATTCATAAGCATTTGGTTTTATCAGGCTTGAACCAATCAACCTGATCCTCAAAAAGAGCATTGCCCTACTAATCACTATTCTGAGTAAAGTAATCAAGTTTTCAGAAAGTAAACTAAACAAGACTTTAAACTCTCAGGGCTCACGCATTTCCACACTGAACTCGAATTGATAGTCAGCCAACTGACCCGCACTAAGTGTAGTCAGTGGGGAGATTATCAGCTCTGAGTTCTCTATCACTCTGAGTAAAAGGGACTCAGCAAGGTTTTAAGTTGAAATTTTGTTATACGTGTATTCCCCCCACCCATACACGTATTCATCAGTCTTGTACCGGGACCAACAGTATTGTTGTTCGTCACCCATGACCTGGCATAGGGTTCATATTCGGCCTCGGGTCTAGGACCTGTTCGCCAAAAAGTTGTTCGTCAAGGGGGTTGCTCGTCATATAATATACTTTTCGAATTGATTTATGCACTCCTTTTTTATTATCACTTGCTGGTCGTTTCTGGCTTAGTTGTTTTACTTTATAATCCTCATCTTGGTCCTAATCCTTGCTCGCATAAATGTCATTATTGTTCGCCTATCAACACTATCAACAACTAAAGCAGAATATAGAGAGGCGGGGAGTTGTTGTGCACAGATACTATGGATGCAATACCAACTGAAGGATTATGATATTGAGTCAAAGAACATTACTATATTATTTTATAATACCAATACTATTGCAATCACACAAAATCCAGTTCTTCACTCAAGATCCAAGCATATAGATATGAGACATCACTTTATTAGAGACCATATTGAGAGGAAAGATATCAAGATGTAAAAGATTCATACAGATCTAAACCTTGCATATATCTTTACTAAGCCCCTTTGTGAATCAAGATTCTCAACTCTTAGGGGAGAACTAGGGATGTTAGAGTTATGACGAAATCACTCAGTATCAAAGTATACAGTTGAAAAGATTTCGAGAAGAAAATCAAATAGTTAAACAAGTTATTCAACTGAAGACTTAAGGCAATAGTTGTATACTTGTACTTAACTGAAGACTTTCTTAACTGAAGAATTCAACCTGCAAACTTTTGAAACTGTAGATTTCAAAGTTGACTAGTACATTCTTAGTAATTAAATGTGTACATTACTAAATTCCAAATTTTTGTACTTTCAGTTACAGAATGTTTGGATTTATTGTCTCGGGTTTTTAATTAATAGAAACGTACTGAGCAATGTACATTTATACATTGACTTTCAAATTTGGATTTTATTTAGATCTTTTCTAAGTCGTTGATCTTTTAAATGACTAAATAATCCCAAACATTTTTTACCGTTGATATCTAAAAAGAGAGGAAAAACTGTTTCAATGTTAACTTTTTCTCGAGCATTGTACACGTATAAAAGCAACCCCTTAGCACAAAATTATTCACTTTCCATACTCTTTGAAACTTATCATATTCTTATTCGAAAATCTTATCTGCAAACTTCGCTTTCTTTGTGAAACTCTTAAAACTTACAAATTTCGATCATGAGTTTGAAAGTTTTATTTGGTGCCTTGTTCGATTTTAATGCTTTATACGAAGGTCTTAGAGACTCAGAGGCTCTGGCGAGGATTCATCGACGAGTGAAAACTCAAGGGTTAGAGTTTGCTTTGACAAACAAATCAGAGGGTTACAATGATATTGTACCCAAAAAGTTCTATAAATCCGCAGAGCATGAAAAAGGAAGTTTATATTAAAGCTACTGTGGATGGCGTGGAAGTTAGAATCACGAGCAAAGTGATTGGAGAAGCGTTAAAGATGATGCAACATATTTCACCAAGTTTACAGCCGAGAAAGATTTGCCCCAGAACTGGAAAAGAAACTTCTAAAAGAATGATCTATCAAAAGAGTATGTCTATTTATATGAGGTAATGGACAAATCTCTTGTCAATAGAACTGATAATCATGATAATGGACTAGATTTAGCATGGGACTTGATGATTGCATTTCATAAAGCTATTAAAGTTGATGTATGTGCATTACTTTTTGATAGAATAGCTTATAATGTTGCCAAGGATGGTAAGAGTAATGGTTTTGGATCATTTTTTAATTACATTCTGAAGCATTTGGGAGTAACTTTATTTAAGGACCGTGCTCCTATACCCATTTACGATCATAGAATTATTGGTAAGGTTAATTTTAAGAGAGGTGATGTTGATGCCCCGTTTATGCCTAAGAAGAAGAAATCTAAAGTGGTTAAGGAAGCCCCTGTTCCTAAACCTGCAACTACTCAAAAAGTTAAGCCCAAAGCTTCAAGGAAGTTGTTGTTAGCTGATTAAGATGATGATACAGTTATTCTCAATGACATGAGGATTACCAAAGAGCAGAGAAAGAAGAAAAAACACTCAAAATTATTAAGACAAGAAAAGATTTTAGAACCTACAACTACAGTTACCAAGTCTACAGCTACGGACTTGGAAACTACAGCTAATCCAGATGAAACTAATGTTGTTGGAGACTTACAGACTGATAAGGTGATTGAAGAATCACAAGCTATTCAACCTAGTACCACCATTGAATCACTGAAGGAAGCAACTGAAGAGTTGGATGATGCTAAGAAGAGTGTTTCTGAAAGGATGAAGGAAATTGTTAACATTTCTGTTGACTCTGGAGATCCTGAAGTTGACGATGAGCCTCTCACAGAGAAGCGTGCCAATGAACTCTACAGATATAAAGTTTGGAGATATTAGAAATCAACTTGAATATCTCGAGAAGAAGGAAGAAGAGTTTCTCTGGGTGAGAGAATGGAGCAATGATGCTAGCTTGGAATATCTGCTCCAAAATCAATTTTTCTTTGAAAAGATTACTGAGCTTAAGAAGAAGCAAATTGAAGATAGAAAAGCTCTAACTGTAAGGAAAGATAAAGGCAAAGAGATTATAATGGAACATCCAAAGGAAAAGCTACTCAGCAAATCTGCAGCTGAAGCTTTAAAGATTGCAATTGCTAATGAACATGAGGATGATGCAATCTTTCCTGAAGCTAATTTGTTGCCTACAAAAGATGATGGAAGCTCATTAGATAATGACGATATGCCTCAAGAAGGATTTCTTAGTGGAGAAGGAGGAAGTTTGAAATTTCCACCAAGCCCCCCCTATGCAGATTTAACTAATCTAAATAAACTTGTTCAAATTGTATAGCTTACTCAAGACTTGGACGAAGCAAATAAGTCTACATCTGCTGGACTTATTAAAACTTAAGCTTGTGAGTCTGGAGAGAAAGAGAAAGAAGAAAGAGATAATGATAAAGGAGAGAAGGAGTAATCACCATGTAAGGGTGATGACTTAAACAAAAATGGTGATGGTGATGGTGATGGTGATGATGATGATGATGATGATGATGATGATGATGATGATGATGATGATGATGATGATGATGGAAGTTTACCACCTTCTGGAGAACAAACTTTAGCTAATCAAACATCAGAAGTGTTGCTTGCTCCTCAAGATAAAAATGAATCTACAGAACAGAATTAAGGAGTACAAGAGTCTACAGTTGAAGGTCAACATTTGATTTTAACTGAAAACCTTAGTGAAACTTTGGAAGCCTTTAAGGCACAGTCTGCCTTCATTGTTCTTTAAAAAGATGGGGCTGAACCATCTACTCCTCTGTATGTAGAAACAATGAATGAAGGAGATTTGGATGATTATCTAAAGGAGTTATCAACTCCAGAGGTGCCTAAGCTACCATCAATGAAGAGAAAGACTCCAGGACATGTTCAAACTGAGCCTAAGAGATTCAAAGGAGATGGAGGAAAGAGGGATTTGGTCTTGAGAGAATCAGATCAAGATGAATAAGAAGATTACCAAGAGCAACAGGCAATGACTGATGAGATTTTGCAGAAGTTGAACTCAATGGAGACTACCGTGACTGGTATGTCAGTCAACATTAAGGATGAATTCAAAAGAATACCAGATCATATCATTTCTAAAAAGATCAAGGAAGGACTTCAAGATATGCTTTCTAAGCTGTTTGAGAAAGCAAAAGCAAGAGAAGCTACAAATTCAAGAAAAGTTCAAAGAGTCTACTGAGAACCTTGTGGATATGAACAACTCTTTGAAGGAGGAATTATTCCGAAAAGATGTTGCTATCAATGATTTGAAGCAAACTATAGACACACTCATTTTTGACAATAGACTAATGAAGGATTCTATATCTAGTATCAACAAAAGCATGGATTCACTAGCTTCAAGCTCTACTCAGCTAGAATCCATATTATCTCAAAAGATGGATACCCTACTTTCATATTTTGATGATAGCAAAAATGGGGAAGAGTTATCCATGGTGCAAGTTGAAAAGCCTGAGGAGAAGTAAGCATTTGAGAATGCCTTGACTAATATTCAGCACTTTCAAGCAACTCTACAGTCATAGTTTGAGAAAGCTGTCAAGGAAGGTTTGGTGCCCAAAAATCCTAGTTCTTATTTTGACATACCCCAAGGTGTATCTCTGTTTGCAAAACCAGTTAAGAAGCCCCAAGGTCAAGGAATTAGTAGAAGGATTGTCAAGATTCCCCAATCCAAGCAACCTTTCAAAGGCAAGTGGGAAAATCTTGTGCATCAAAGGCATCAATTGAAGATGAAGCCATTATTCTTCACTCAACAACTCATAGAGTATGCCCAAGATAGCTCCATTCAAAATCCTACAGCTGAAGTCACTTCTATAGCTGAAGCCAATCTTTCAGAGTCTACAGCCATTGTGAACCCTTCAAAAGAAGAGGAGGATGCTACGGATGAAACTAAGAGGATACTTTAAGAGTTCAAAGTGTTGGTCCCGTTTTCTTTCATTCACAAACAAAGACAATATGGGAAATTAGGAGAAATTTTTGTTTTAACACTGATGTTATGCAAGTCAGTAAAGCAATAAAGAACACAACAATGTAAAGTGGTTCGGAGGCTCAAACTCCTACATCCACTGCCTGATTTAACAGGAAATCCACTACCTGGGATTCTTGTTTTTAACGTGCCAAGGTGCACTCACAACTGGACTCACACCCCTCTGCGGAGCTGCCTCTCGAACTGGCCTCACATCCCTCTTCACTCAGGGACTGCCTCTCCTCACCTCACTGCAACACCTAACACTATTCTGGAAAGGGTTTAGTTTGGTTTGGTTCTCTCCAACTAGGTGAGGTTTTCCCTTACATGGTTTTAGCCTCTGAGCTAAGGTTGGGAAAACCTCTCTAAGCTTAGGATATATATGATAGGCTCGAGTATACAAACTGGAACACTCAAATATGACTATGAAGAATTCAATGTCAGTGTTCTTGATGGAGATGGTGCACCCTTATGACTCCCTCATGACTTGCACCACTCTCGCACCACCAGCTCTCTTTCAAATGAAGCATGAGTTTGTATTTATAGTTTGGATTTGAATGTTACCGTTGGAGAGAGTAACATTCAAATCCAGACTATCTCTGGAGTGAAATCCTCCTTTTCAGTGAAGTATGGCCTTGTCAGCTTTTGTCAGATTCGCTGCCTTGACTTGATTGGTCCACGTGGACTGAGTCCAACGGCTCTTTTGTTCAGGGTACTTGATCAGGGTAGTCCTGACTTCAGGCGACTTGTCTTCAGCTGACTTGTAATCCTCTCAGGATACCTTTCTTCAGTAGACTTGAAGTCTTCTTAGGAACCATCATTGGACTTTAAGTCTTCTCAGTAGACTTCCTTCAGTAGACTTGAAGTCCACTCAGGGGAGTTGACATAAGGCTATTTGTCAAGCTTCCCAGCCTCAGTAGCTTGACTCCTCCAGGTCCTACTAGACCCAGCACTGATCCTCCTGATCATGCTCTTCACTGAGTAGTCCACTGACTTAGCTTAGAATAGTCAGGTTTATACTCAGTGGGACTTCCTTCAGGCTTCTCTTCAGGTTCAGGTCTTCTGACATGGCTTCAGTCGTTCTCCTTGTGATGTCATCTTGACTTTCTCAGGCTCTATCAGTGAGTCCCCCTCACTGAGTTCCCCCTCAGTAGAGTTCTTCCCTCAGCTGAGTTCCTATCAGCAGAGTTCCCCCTCACTGAGTTCCTCTCAGTAGAGTTCCCCCTCACTGAGTTCCCCCCTCAGCTGAGTTCTTCTTGCACTGATAACCTGTTCTACTGGAAAACAAACTAGCCTGACCTGAAACTAAAAGATACTATCCTGACTGCTTTCAAACCTATTACATGTGGTTTTGGAAAATCATCAAAACTAAAATATATCCCAACAATTTCCCCCTTTTTGATGATTCCAAAACTTCTAACCAAATGATTTTCTATTACATGAATAATGTCAGAACACAGGTAACAATTGAAATATGCAGAAATTCCCATAGTTTAATACATTTAAGATCTGTTCGGTTGACCATTTTTCTTAATAAAACTGGATCAGTGGTCATGTGAACAACCTGCTCTGATACCAATTGTTGGTCCCGTTTTCTTTCATTCACAAACAAAGACAATATGGGAAATTAGGAGAAATTTTTGTTTTAACACTGATGTTATGCAAGTCAGTAAAGCAATAAAGAACACAACAATGTAAAGTGGTTCGGAGGCTCAAGCTCCTACATCCACTGCCTGATTTAACAGGAAATCCACTACCCGGGATTCTTGTTTTTAACGTGCCAAGGTGCACCACAACTGGACTCACACCCCTCTGCAGAGCTGCCTCTCGAACTGGCCTCACATCCCTCTTCACTCAGGGACTGCCTCTCCTCACCTCTCTGCAACACCTAACACTATTCTGGAAAGGGTTTAGTTTGGTTTGGTTCTCTCCAACTAGGTGAGGTTTTCCCTTACATGGTTTTAGCCTCTGAGCTAAGGTTGGGAAAACCTCTCTAAGCTTAGGATATATATGATAGGCTCGAGTATACAAACTGGAACACTCAAATATGACTATGAAGAATTCAATGTCAGTGTTCTTGATGGAGATGGTGCACCCTTATGACTCCCTCATGACTTGCACCACTCTCGCACCACCAGCTCTCTTTCAAATGAAGCATGAGTTTGTATTTATAGTTTGGATTTGAATGTTACCGTTGGAGAGAGTAACATTCAAATCCAGACTATCTCTGGAGTGAAATCCTCCTTTTCAGTGAAGTATGGCCTTGTCAGCTTTTGTCAGATTCGCTGCCTTGACTTGATTGGTCCACGTGGACTGAGTCCAACGGCTCTTTTGTTCAGGGTACTTGATCAGGGTAGTCCTGACTTCAGGCGACTTGTCTTCAGCTGACTTGTAATCCTCTCAGGATACCTTTCTTCAGTAGACTTGAAGTCTTCTTAGGAACCATCATTGGACTTTAAGTCTTCTCAGTGGACTTCCTTCAGTAGACTTGAAGTCCACTCAGGGGAGTTGACATAAGGCTATTTGTCAAGCTTCCCAGCCTCAGTAGCTTGACTCCTCCAGGTCCTACTAGACCCAGCACTGATCCTCCTGATCATGCTCTTCACTGAGTAGTCCACTGACTTAGCTTAGAATAGTCAGGTTTATACTCAGTGGGACTTCCTTCAGGCTTCTCTTCAGGTTCAGGTCTTCTGACATGGCTTCAGTCGTTCTCCTTGTGATGTCATCTTGACTTTCTCAGGCTCTATCAGTGAGTCCCCCTCACTGAGTTCCCCCTCAGTAGAGTTCTTCCCTCAGCTGAGTTCCTATCAGCAGAGTTCCCCCTCACTGAGTTCCTCTCAGTAGAGTTCCCCCTCACTGAGTTCCCCCCTCAGCTGAGTTCTTCTTGCACTGATAACCTGTTCTACTGGAAAACAAACTAGCCTGACCTGAAACTAAAAGATACTATCCTGACTGCTTTCAAACCTATTACATGTGGTTTTGGAAAATCATCAAAACTAAAATATATCCCAACACAAAGCTATTGGAAGACATCACTCAATGCTGAGGAAACTCAAGAGCCTATCTGACAGGTTCAAACTATTCAAAACTCTAAAGAGTCAAGGCTCTCTCTATTCTGGAGAGAATGCAAAGTTGTTGAAGAGGATCAAGGGAGGAGATGAATGCAGGATTGTTTCAAGGAAGAAGTAGCAACCAAGACCTCTCTCACCAAGATCACAGGCTAAGAAAGAGGCTAAAGAGGCTAAGCTTGCTAGAATGGAATTTGAGATGCTTAAGGCATATGAAGAGGAACAGTTGAAGAATGAAGTCCTCATTGCCCAAGGGATCATGCCAGACAGTCCAAATGCTTTAGATTCTGATGAAGAAGATGCTGACCCTAAGCATAGGAGAAAGTAGAATTATTTCTAGTTAACTTATTCAGAAAAATTGTAATAGATAAGTCTTTGTAAATCATGATTATGAATACAATTCCTTCTCTACAGTTGCTGGATTTATTTAAATTTGTGTATGTTAGTTATTTTACTTGATTGATTGGTTTTGAAATCATCAAAATAAAGGGAAATTGTTAAGATCTTTTTGCCTAAGGATTTCTTTATTTTGATTTTGATGATGTCAAACATATTCTATTTTTGTATTGTTTGGATACTAACATTTCAAGTATGGAGATAAGAAGAACTTGGAATTTTTTCTAAGGTCTACAGCTGAAGAGTTTCAAGACTTTATAGCTGCAGAGATGTAGTACTGAAGAGTCGAAGTCTACAGTTGAAGAGTTATCATCAACTGTAGAGACAGGAGTTTACAACTGAAGTTATATGTCAATTAAGGCTAATTAAGTGTAGTACTTCCTATACATTCACTCGCATAGCTTGAAAGACATCATCAGATTAAAGGAGGTTAATACATAGCCAGTAGACACAGGTTGCACAGTGTTTAGTTGACTAACCAAGCAGCTAACACTACAAGACAACCTGTACTACAAAAAGATTGTGCTACATGACAAGAAGCTTTAAATGAGCTAAAGTCAAAGTTGGAGGTGATTCTCATTCAAATTCAAATCCCTCCAACATCTAAGAAGACCCCCAAGACTCCTATAAATAAGAGAGACATCCCCAGAGGACAACAACAACAACATCACTCGAGTTATTCAAGCATATTACTCAAGCATATCTATAGCTATCTCAAGTCTATAGTCTTCAATTTTTAGCAGTTTTTAGGACTAGGTTGCTAGGATATTCTAAGTTTTTGTTCCTCACGAATATCTTATTTTGTAACTCTACCTTGTGTGGAGATTTTTCTTTGTGAGTGTTAAGTACTCTGAGTGAAAAATTATATCCTACTTAAGTTTAGACAGATCTGAGTGAGGAGTCTAGTTCTTAGGGGGAACAACTTTAGATCATAGTGATTATTGGCACCTGAGGATGTAACAGTGGACGTAGGAGGATTACACCACCTCTGAACCACTATATATTCTGTCTTCATTTACATTTTGTCATTTACTTTTAAATATTTCATATTCAGCTGATTTTATTATTATTGTGCTTACTCATTCTTGTTTCATTCATCATTTCATTTGTTTTAAAAAGATAAAAAGTTCATATAAGACTAAGAAAGCTACAGTTATAGATTCAGTGAATCACTCAGATGAAAACTTCAAGTCTTTGATTGGTTTTTCATTATCACACACACACTCTCTGATTTTCTGCTGCATTTAGGTATCTCTAAACACTTTCTACAGTGTGAGATATCCTCTCTGAAAATTTTGTATTGTGATAAGTTTAAAAAAAATACAGACTTAACGTTTACTCAAGTTTGCAGCTGCAAACTTTGCTTTAACTCTACAGCTGCAGAGTTAAGTTTTGTGTGGAAAAGTTTTAAGTTTTTTAAATTGAAGGTCTATATTAACCCTCCCCCCCCTAGACCTTCACCACTTTTGGGACCAACATATTCTTTTTCTTAATTTGTACCTTCAATACTATATGAATAAATGTAGTTTGATTTTGAGATTTATATTAATATACTCTAAATGATGATACAGATTGAATTATGTGGTATTTTATATTTTAAACATTTCATTGATATTTATGTTAATATTTTGAATTAATAGTTCATTTTTATATTAGTGCTATCCATGGTCGATATATAAAATTTAAATTTTAGAATATTATGTATTATAAACATTCCGTAATTGATAATTATGTATGTATATTCTGAATTATTCTGGCTTAATTTATACATATCCATATTATAAACAGTCCATAATTGATAATTTTGGTCAATCCTGTAATTATATATTTAATTGTTAAATTTTACTCCATATGTCCCCTAAACGAACTTCACAAGATCTCTAAATAGCTTATGACATATCGCATTAAATAACATGCAAAAAATTGTGCATACTTTTAAGCTATGATGCACGAATTCTTCTAAAATTATCATAATGCAGTATCGGATTCGCACCCGCTCCCTAAAAGGGGTGCGATTCTTGAATCCGCGAATCGGATTCTCCACTTGGCGAATTCGGCTGCCACGTGGCGAATCCACTAACGGATACTCGAATCCTCCTCGCGAATCCTACTTATTAAGCATTAAATATGTTATTTTAATTGAATTTTATTATATAATATAATTCAAATTGACAATTTAACACTCGTTTTATATTGAAATCACTGTTATGATGTATGTATTAGGCTAATGGAACTTAAATTGATTTTTGGTTACTTAACTATATTAAATTATTGAATGCGGTTAAGTTTTGAGTCAGAGACGTATCCTTGACGAATATATTAAAATATATTTATTTTTTATATATTATATATAATAAAATATAAATAAACAGACGTATCCTTGACGAATCACACCCTAAGTTTTTTGAAAACTCGTATCTCCGAACCCGTATCGTATCGCCCCCACACTCCCGCACCCGCACCCGCACCTGTGCAACATAGCTTTTAAGGGACAGGGGGAGTATTTGTTTTGACAACTTTTGTCTTCAGTTACTACTTACCCGTTTGTTTGGCAAGTACCCTCCAAAACTCGTACAGTCTTTTATTCAATTAACATTGGACAATTAGTACATTAAATTTATTCTTCAATTAATATAATTTGAATAATTGTGTATATACAATCTTATATTACTAATAGTTTCTGCTTTATAATTTATATTATGTTTCTTATTCTTAATTTTTTATATTACAAACTAATGGTACTACATATTAAAAAAAATGAATAAAATAATTTTTCAAACAATAAATAAATTGATCCTAAATATTTTTTGTGAATTCATATTAGCGTTAAATTGAATATCATTAAATGCAATATCAATCTTGTGTAATATTCTATTGTTGAATATGTTTATAATTAACAATTATAGTAATTTTGCGGGTTATTGGTCGATCCAGGTCAAACTTGTGGTACTAGGTGGGTCGCAATGGGTCAAATAGGTTTTTCAAAAAATAAAAATTGCGCCAAGACTGAACTAAAAACTAGCTCCCAGGCCTGTTGGGTAAGTATTAATGTAAGAAATAAACAAACACATATAGTAACTACTAGGTTAACCCCCACCACGTATTACGCGGATTAGTGTAATACACTTTTAAAATATGTATGTTAATGTAAAAAGAAAAACAAAAAAAAGTACTCCCTTCATTACATACTTGATTTGCATTAGCTTTTGACATGAAATTTAATGTGAGAGTTGTTTATAAGTATTTAAAGGGATAAAATAAAAGTATTTCAGTCATTTTTACTTTGTGGTTATAATTGATGTTTTTTTATGGGTAAAAGTAATGAGACGGGATGTAATTTTGATATGTTGGGAGGAGATAGTTGAAAAAGGGCGTAGTTTGTTTTATTGATATTTTTGGAATGTACAATCTTGTATGTGGCAAACTTTTTGAGCAAATGGTCAATCGAGTATGGGATGGAGAGAGTAGTAAATATAAATTGTTTGATATTTTTCAATTGAAAAAAAATATATGAAATGTCAAAATTTATCAAATAATCATAAAATTATATATTTGATATAGAAAAATAATGAGAAAGTATTGCGTGAATGATATTCACGGTAACTAATACCATGAACAACAATTTCACCAATACATTATAGTAAAATAACTACACTTTAACAAAACAATTAATTCTCTAGTGAAAATAACTAATATCTTTAATGAAAACAACTAATAATATTTAACAAAACAACTAATACCCTTCAAATATATTTCACGGCGAAACTTATTCACACAATACTTTCCCAAAAGTTTATAGATCTTATTGGTCCCGGTACAAGACTGAGGAATACGTGTATGGGGGGGAATACACGTATACCAATTTTTCAAACTTAAAACCTTACTGAGTCCCCTTTACTCAGAGTGATAGAGAACTAGGAACTGATAATACACCTACTGACTACACTTGGTGCGGGTCAGTTGGCTAACTATCAGTTTAAGTTCAGTGCGGAAATGCATGAGCCCTGATAGTTTAAAGTCTTGTTTAGTTCGCTTTCTGAAAACCTTGATTACTTTTCTCAGAATAGTGATTAGTAGGGCAGTGCTCTTTTGAGGATCATGCTGATTGATTCAAGCCTGATAAAACCAAATGCTTATGAATGAGCAAGTGATATATCAAGCAAGCACAATATCAAAGCAGTAAGAACACAGGGAGTTTAACGTGGTTCAGAGACTCAAGCTCCTACATCAACGGCCTGATTTAACAGGAAATCCACTCAAGGGATTCTTGTTTTTAACGTGTCAAGGTGCACCAAGATCAGCTACCTCACTGACCTATACAAACTCCTTACTAACTCACTAACAACTTACTTCCAATAAACCTAACTTAGGGTTTTGGTTTCAGTTTGGATTCCAACTAAGTTGAGACTATCCTTAAAAGTCAAAGCTATGCTAAGGATTGGATAATCTCTCTAAGCTTAAGATAATGCTAGTTCGCTCTTGGAATACAGAATAACTCTCAATAGCTAAGAAACACTTGGGAAATCTAGATGGTTTCGAGTGCTTCTTTTAAAGACTGGATGCTTTGAGTGCTTGAGAGTTTGAGTAAATCCTGGCTTGGAAATTTCCCGTAACCTTGAATGGGTTCAAGGCCTTCTGTATTTATAGGTGTTTTGAAAAACTATTCGTTGGAGAGATAGCATTTCTTGTCATCTATGTAGAGTGATTCAAACAGACTGATGGTCCCGTTTCGAATACCAAAATGGGAATTTAGGAGCAAAATTTTTTTAAACCTGCACATCGCACCCTTAATAAGTTCAGTGAAGGAATACTCAAGTCACTGCATTGCTAAGAGTCAGAGCACTCAAGTCAGTGCAACTGACTTGCGAGCTCAGACTCTTAACAAGGCAGTGACTCGAGAGACTGAACTCTCGAGTGCTTGCTTAAGCCTGTCAGTGAGATTGATTCTCCCTGACTAAAATACTTAGCTAATTTCCTTTTCAACCTTTCCAAGTACACTCAGTGAGCATACACTACAAATAATTAGCAAGTGCTTAAACAATAAACAACGCTCAGTTTAACGTGGTTCAGAGACTCAAGCTCTTACATCCACGGCCTGATTTAACAGGAAATCCACTAACTGGGATTCTGGTTTTTAACGTGCCAAGGTGCACTTACAACTGGACTCACGCCACTCTCTGGGCTGTCTCTCCTCACCTCACTACAAGCCTATCATTCTTTTGAAAGGGTTTAGTTTGGTTTGGTTTTCTCCAACTAGGTGAGGTTTTCCCTTACAATGTGTTAGCCTCAAGCTAAGATTGGGAAAACCTCTCTAAGCTAAGAGTTACAAGTTTGACCCTCAATGAATATAAGTGATAACCCTAAAGGTCAGTGTCGTGGGTGTGTAACACTTCCTTATGACTCCCTAACAACTAACACACCCTCACAGCTTGTAGGTGTTTATTTTCTTACTTCACACACTTAAACCGAAGCTATGAGCTTGTATTTATAGTGTGGATTCAAATGTAACCGTTGGATGAAATTACATTTGAATCCATACAATTAATGGTTTCAACCACTTTTCTTGGAATGCGGGCTTTGTCAGTGTCAGAGATGCTGCCTCGTGCTGATTGGTCCACGTGGCCTGGATTCACGGATCTTTGACTCAGTGGGTTGACCAAGACCCACTGACTTTAGGTAGCTTCCTCCTTCACTGTCTGATGATCTTCAGTGGACTGAACGTCTTCAGTGTAGTTGTCCTTCAGAGACTGTTTGAAGATCACTCCAAGAAGTTTGTCATAAGGCTGAATGACAAACTTCCCTAACCACAGTAGCCTGACTCCTTCAGGGTCTACTTGGTGCAGCACTGATCCTCCTGATCATGCTCTTCACTAAGTGGTCCACCTGACTTAGCTTAGATCAGCCTGGCTTACACTCAGTGGGAAATCCTTCAGGCTTCTCTTCTGATTCAGGTTACACCATGGCTTTAGTCAATTCTTCTGAGTGTTATCTTGATATCCTCAGGCTGAGTTGCTGAGTTCCCCCTCAACTGAGTGTTCCCTCAACTGAGTTCTTCTCAACTGACAGCCTATTCTACTAAGAGCTAACCTAGCCTGACCTGAAACAAAAGATACTATCCTGACTGCTTTCAAACCTATTACATGTTGTTTTGGAAAATCATAAAAACTAAAATATATCCCAACACAGACATATCTTCATGCAGCAGCCGTCCTTTGCATAGAATTTGGTATTTGCATTAAATGCACATTAAATGCTTGCCCGTTGAATATGCAGTCTGAAATCAGTCTTCTGTCAGGTTCCGTACGTGCGTGTCCTTCCCGGATTGGTCCACGTCATCAGGTTGGTGAGAATGTCAGAACTTATTCCTAGGCTTCAGGCTTATCTTATTAAGTTCTTTTTGTCTCGAGCTCACCAGTCTTGTCCTGACGCTGATATTCCTTTTGCATTGCTTGGCTCTACTCCAAGTCTTCCCATAAACTCAGTATCATTTTGTTCCCTTCAGGACTGAGTTAGTAATGACCTCAGGGTCATACTCTTCATCACTGACACTTACTCAGCCAGCTTAGAAGACTGCCATAAGTTCAGGATGGTAAACTTCGTCTTCAGGGTCTTGTCTTGATTGTCATCAGTAAGTGCTCCTCTTACTGAGTACCTGTGAAGTGTAAAATGACTAAGTACAAATCCTAACAAAGACTAGCCTGACAAAGACAAAATAAGGCAAATCATCTTTTCAGGGGCTTTGGGATTTTAATCAAAACTGACAATGTCCCAACAATTTCCCCCTTTTTGATGATGCCAAAAACTGAAAAGATCCTCAAAACACTTAGAGGAAATAAGAAGTCCTATCTATAAGATAAGTCAGTGTTAGAGCAATTCTTGATAAAGTACAGAATTTAAATAGCAGCCAAAAAGACAAAGAGTTTTTGTCTGTGGGCAAAGTAATAAATTTCATTGAAGGATCTGAAAGTGGTTACAATGAATCTAATCAATTACATAAAAAACAAGAGACTGAACACCAAGACTAATCTCATCTCAGGTTTAAGTCCATAGCCTGCATAGACTTTTGCCTTCAGCTCGTCAAGTCTTCCAGGTTGGTTCACGTACCCTTCAGCCTTGGCAATCTGTAAAAAAAGTTCCATCATAATGGCCTTAGTGTTGTGCTTCTTGGTTCCAGGAACTAAGGGAGGAGCTCGAATCATAAACTCAGGAGCCTTCACTTGGACTTGAGCTGCTTCAGCCTCCTCCAAGATCTTCTGGATCAACTCAGGGTGATTGTCCATCATGTAGTCAGTGAAGTGGGCATTGATATCGTCAGAGTCGCCCCATTTCTTCACCACATACCACAATTTCACAAACTCATCCTTGCATCAGTCCAGAACTCCTTCAGTGCCTTCGAGATGAACTCGTCGACATAAGCTTCCCTTAATCCTGATTCCGGCCTTTTGACCTGAAGAATTGTTGACTTCCTTACTGTAGGCCTCTTTCTGTACTTCCTGGGCTCAGGTTTCGCCTTCTTCCTCCTAAGCAAATTGATCATCGCATCGTCGAGTTCCCTCTGTTGCAAACCAGTCAGATCAGTCAGCTTTTTCTACTTTCTTTCCAAGATACGCATTTTCTCTTTATGTGCAATCTCAGCCTTGCGCTCAGCCTCAGTCTTTTCAGAAGGTGTCCCCCACGCCCAGCGCATAACTCCGCCACCGTCTCCGCAGAGTAAGTGATGAGATTCTTCCTTGTGTTCATGGGGGGAGACTTCTGAACTGGCTCAGGTTGCTTGGAGACTTGGAGCGCCTTTGAAGGTTCATCAGTCTTTGCCTTCTTTACTGCCTCAGCCCTCAGCCTTGCAGCAATCTCCTCATCTTCCTTCTCAGCTGCCGCCAACCTTGCTGACTTCCTTACCCTTAGCACGTTCCCTTCAGGATTGGCTTCAGGGTTAGCTAGTGTTGGACCCACTAGTTTGATAAATTGCGGAAGCTTTAAAGTAAATGTCTTAGACAACTTCTTTTTACAAGAGCACACTATAAAAACAGGAATTTAAATGCAAAAAATAGTAAATATGACCGGATATATAGTGGTTCGGATCTGAATATCCTACGTCCACTCTCCCTTGATCAAAGGGGTCTCACTATCCAACCAACAACCAACTTACTTACTGGAATTGTGAAGTATCAGTTCCTTCTTACAAACTCTTTAGATTTAACTTCGATCTAAAGATCAACAGCCTTCAACCTTATCTTGTAGATGAACAGGTTGAGGTCCAACTACTCCTTAAGAGTGAATAATTAATTATGAACAATAAAAGAGTGCTATGTGCGTGGATGAACAAGAGCTTTGAATGTATCTTCATGCGCATATGTAACTCTCTAGCCCTTTTTCTTGAGGTTGCACTCTGTATATATAGAGGAGATTAGGGAATAGCCATTGGAGAGCTAATCCAATCAGATCCTCTATTTAGGGAAGCTTCAATCAATCAATTCCCTAATTGATTGATTGGGTTGGTGAGATCCTTGGTTTGATTGACTTCAAGACTTTCCAATCCTGATCTTGTTGACTTGATTTGAATCACCAACGGTCAATAGCTTCCAATGCCAAACTCTGATTCTCGCCAGAGAAGGCAATACCAGACACCAGGCAACCTTGATGTCTTCTGGTCCTGATCTGGTTATGAAACAGATAGCTCATCAGAATCAGGAGATGATTCTGAGCATCTTTTATTTCATCAGACTCGTCTGGTCCGGACTTGTCTGGTTCTGGGGAAAGGTTCTCTGCCTCTGGTCAGTCTCATCTGGTGAATTCCTCTGGTGAGTCCTCTGGTCTGTCTTCTGGTGACTCTTCTGGTGAGTCTTCTGGTGAGGTCTTCTGGTCTGGCAATTCCCCCTAGACTAAGTCCTAATCTAGATCATCATATGGCTAACATGTCCAGATGGTCCTATTACATCTTCTGGTATGTTTTTAACTCATCAAAACTATACAATTTTTATCCTAACAATTTCCCCATTTTTGATGGAGTTAAAACAAAAACCAGAACTGATCAAAAAGTAAAACTTAAGCATAAAAACAGTAGAAGGATAAGACCTTAGAATAGATCTTATCAGGCAAACAATTAAGACAACAAGAGGTTGTCTTTTGAACAGAGAAGATATGATACTTTCATTAATAATAAGGAAAAAGTGATTACAGATTACAAAGCAAGTATGGTCCTATCTAAGCATATCTTCTGTTCTCTTTAGGCACCAGGAACCAGTCAAGGAATCTACCCCGAATGGCCTTCAACTCTGCAGAAGATGTTGGAGTGAAATTAACCAACACCTTAGTCTTGTACAGTTTCTTCAATTCAGCCCAATCAACCTGGTCTCCTACCATTGGAGTGTTGAGATAATGGAATTCAGGGGCAGTGACCTCCAGGTTGAACTCTATAGTTGAATCCATCAGCTACTTGTAAAGTTCTGCATCATAGGCTTTCATCCAAGAGTGGAAGGTTTTGTTGATGAGAGCATCATCCTCTGGTGGAGGCCTCTGGATGTAGTGTTGAATGAACCAGAGAGTCTTAGCTTCTCTCCATTTCTCTATCAGAGGCACAGGCACAGTTGAGTCAAAGGACCCTTCTGTCCTGAGAGGCAAGATGTTCATGACTTCAACATGACCTTTCCTCTTCTGGCTGGATCCACTGGCACCAGGAGTGATACCAGCTTCTCTGCTCTTCTTATTTTGCCTCCTATCATATCGGAGCCTCTGCTCTTCATCTATGTTTTTCCTTATCCTGGCTTGCCTCTCTTGAGGCGTCTCTTCTAGAAATCTCTTCTCTGCTTCCTCCACTACTTCTTCTAGGAAGCTTTTCTTGACTTTTCTTATCTTCTTCTTAGCAGGTCCAGAGATAGAGATAGGATCCTTCTCTGCTCCTGATGATTCCTCTTCTGCAGCAAGTTGCTTAGCCGTTGTAAGGGATTTGAGCTCCTCTTTCTTCTTCTTCTACAGCTCTGCCTGGGTCAAGGTGTTCTCTAGCAGGTCCAGACGAGCACAATGGCTAAAAAGGGTCTCATTAGTGGTCTTCGCCAGATCAGTTCTGGCCTTCTCTTCCCCCTTTTTAACTTCATTAAGGAGAGGCTCCACTACCTGCCTAATAAGATCAGGCAAGGCAGTGTTGGAGGAAGAGTGAAGATCACGCAATTTCTTGGCCTCCTCCAGGTAGGCTTTTGACTTAGCAACCAGTTTCTCCTGCTTCTCCAACATCTCCTGAAGGGAGTCCTTTAACTTAGCAGTCTGCAGCATTTGAGAAACCATCTCCACCTTCAGCACAGAGACTGGCCTCAGCTGCTCAAGCACATGCTCCTGGAGCTGCTTCTAGCTGTGCATAACATCCATCTTGACCAGGAGACCATTGGCCTTGAAAGAGGTTTTGGCAGCTACGAAAGTAGACTTGATCTGCTTCAAAAAGATCCTCCTCTCCTGCTGGATCTGGTGCTCAATCATAGCAGGGGCCATGTGTTGAATTGCCTTAGAAAACCGTCCAATCTGCATGATTTGTTCATTGAAGAAGGACTTCATCTTCTGCAGCACAGCAGGAGTAACATCAAAATCTTCCTCATCTGAATAGAGCTCTGGAGGGAAGACGAAGTGAGGGCCAAATTTGTAGGATGGGCCCTCTGGAGTGATCATAACCCCTCTTTGGATGAGTAGAGTGTGAATCAACACCTTCGCTGCTACAGGGGTCTCCAGCTCAGCTGGGTTCTGGATGTTCAGCCTCTATTTTAGATCAATCTCCCAAGCAGTGAAGTTGGAGGGACCCATTTCCTCAAGCAACAACATGAGGTCCTCCACATCTTCAAGTCTAGCCTTGCTCCAGACCTTTGCATCAGTCAACTCTGCCATAAGAGGTAAGTGCTCCAACATAATAGGGAAATGCTCTCTAAGCCAGAGCTGAGCACTTACACTCATACTCTGCCTAATGGGACCCATTTCTATAGATGAGAAAGTGAAAGGTCTGGGCCCAGAGGCAGAGGAGGATGGGGCTAAGGCCTCTGGCTCCAGTGAAGCATCCTCATCTTCACTATCATCGCTGGTTAAACAGGTGGGAGAGTGAGGGGCAGGGAAACCTAGAGCCATAGAGATGGTTGTGTCTTGTTCTGTATGGGATTGGGGAGGGGTAGGAATTTGAGAGGTAGATGAAGAAGGAAGGGGTTGTTCTGCACCAGAAGAAGTAGATGGTACTTCTGGTACAGAAACAAGAATGGGTGTTGGAGAGGTGGAAGAGGGAGGCAGTGGAGGTTCAGCACCAGAAGTGGAGGGTACCTCTGGTACAGGGGCTGGGGGAAAAGGGTTTGTGGTAAGGGGTGTTTGGGAAGGTGGGGGAGAAGGTGTTTGAGTAGGTATGGTGGAGGGAGTGAATATGGGGGTATCTGGGAGAGTCTGCTCTGGTGAGGCATGTTGGGAAAATAGGGGTGCCCGGAATCTATTCGGGATGAAATTTAAATACGAATTTAAATACAATTAATACTAGCATGAATTAATCCTAATTAATTCAAATAATAATTCCAACAACTAAATTTACATCATGCATGTTGAATTAATTCACATAAAATCTAGGCGGAATAAACAAGAATTTATGTGACTTACGTACCTCTTGTAGACTTGGCCTTTGGAATTGTGAAGTACCAGTTCCTTCTTACAAACTCTTTAGATCTAACTTCGATCTAAAGATCAACAGCCTTCAACCTTATCTTGTAGATGAACAGGTTGAGGTCTTGTTAGGATATATATTAGATGTTTTGAAGATGTTAAAACAAGAACTTGTAATAGGACTAGCTGAGCCTGTTAGTCAGCTACAGATTCATCTAGGTCTAGAATAGGTCTTTGGTTAAGGGGGAAGAAATCTGTGCAGATCAGATGAGGTGACCAGATGAGGTGTCCAGACCAGAGCAGATGAGTCACCAGAGGAGCCTGACCAGAGAAGTCTGACCAGATGAGCTCTGACCAGAGGAGTCTGATCAGAGGAGTCTGCCAGAAGACCTCTCCCAGATGAGGTTCAGAGCAGAAGTGTTACCTGACCAGACCAGACGAGTGCTGACCAGATGAGGGAGATAGATTAGTTTACCCACATGGAGATTGCGTGTAATCTGGAGACAAGGAGATCTTGGAGTTTCAATGATTGAGAAGAAGGCAATCTGGAAGTCAACTGATAGGAGGATTGATTGATTGATTGGTATCAATCTTGCAAGATCCAATCAATGGAGGAGATCAACCAATCAATATAATCAATCTGTGATTGATTATATTCCTCCAATTATGGTTGTTTGAATTTCTGGCTTCCAACGTCTAGTTAATTCCTACAACTATAAATAGGAGTGTTTTGGTTGAGTTCATTAGACAAGAGTGGGGCAAGAGCACACAAGACACACGAACTCTCCACTCACTCACCTTGTTCATTCAAATATTATATACACTCTTTAGGAGTTTTAGTTGGATCTTATAATCAACATGTTCACCTTGAAAGGTTGGTGTAAGAAAGTGTACGAATGAGCTGGTACTTCCAAATTCCAGTGGTTCGTTCGTAAGTTGGTTGGAGAGAAAGTCCCCTTTGAGAAAGAGAGAGTGGACGTATGACAAGTTGGTCCGAACCACTATAAATCTGGTGTTCTCTACTTTATGCTTTTAAGTTTTCTGCACTTTTCTTTTAGCACTTAATTTAAAAGGGTTTTCTTTAAAATAAACTCAAAACGTTTTCCGCTGGATAACTTTATTGGGACCAACAAGTGGTATCAGAGCGGTGTGTCCTACAGACCACTGCTTTGAAGAGTCTTTGGTGGTCACCAGGGCAGATCCATTTTTTTTAAAACCCAAATATTTGTTGTGCTAACAATTTCTTGCAGAAATGGGTTCGAAGAAAAGCAGTAGAAGATACACTAGGAGTTACTCCAAAAGAAGCTTAGCAGATGAGGAAGAAGAAGTATCCACTTCTAGTTCATCATCTAATTTTGGACCAGACGAAGAGATATGTCTTGTAACAGACGAGGTATGTAATCGAACTTCCTCTTCTTTTTCATCTTCTTCTTTTTCTGGATAATCAAAGGAGTCTGATATGCAGAAGATGCTATTAGATCTCCAAACTTCTATACAACTTTGTCAAAAGTTGGAAGATGAGAACTCAAAGCTGAAAGCAGAAAATCAGAAGCTTTCACAATATTTAGGCAACTCAGCTGATCTACCAGCTGAACAAAATCATACATTGGTCGAAGAGTCTTCTGACTTGACAACCAGGTGTACTAAACAAGTTAAGCTGATAGAAAGGTTGGTTGTTGAAAATATTGAGAAAGACAATGAATATAATCTGCTCAAAGCTAAGTTTGATGAACTCTTCCACCAAAACAAAATTGTAAGAGAAAGTGAGGACAAGCTCAAGATGAGATTGGAGCAGCTGACTACAGCAAACAATGTTGTGTCACACATAGCTGCCTCATCTCATAGAGAGCATGATAAGACAGGCCTTGGTTATTCCAAACCTGAATCCTCACATGTTCAGAAAGAAGAACAACCTAGAAATTTTATTGATAATGGCAAGAGGTCAGCTGACCAGGCAACTCAGCCTAATGGGCAGATGAGTACTGAAACTCAAAAACCCAAAAGGCAGAAGAGGAATTTTAAGAAGGGTTATACCCAGAATAAAATACCACAGCCAGGCCAGCAGAGTAGAAGACAATCTGGATCTTCTCAAAAGAGGCAGAACCAGATGACTCCTACTCACCTGCAGAAGACCTTCAAGTCATCTGCCAGACCAGCTGGAACCTTTGATGATTCTAGTAAAACTTATTCTTATCAACATAATTTCAAGACTGTTGCTTTAAGACAAGTTACTTCTTCTACTGGACAAGCTCATAAGAGAAGAAGAGCCTCTAGAAGAAATAACCATGTCAAAGGTTCTTTTGTTGAGTGTGTTTTTGTGGATATGTATGGAAGAAAGATAAGATCACCTGATTCAAAAAGGGATGATCTATTCTTGTGGCTTCCTAAAAATTGTGCTAACCCCCCTGCACCCAGAAGGGTACCAAAAACTTAATTGCCTGCAGATACACAAGAAGACCAGCTGATGTTTTGCTCCAATATCAGCTGAGCATACTTTGAGGGGAAAGATCAGTTGACCCAGCCTGCTAGATTCTTTATCTTGATTAATTCAAATTTTTTCTTGTCTTGTTTTATTTCAGTTCTTTAAGTTTAACATCATCAAAAAGGGGGAAATTGTTAGGATATATATTAGATGTTTTGAAGATGTTAAAACAAGAACTTGTAATAGGACTAGCTGAGCCTGTTAGTCAGTAACAAATTAGTCTAGGTCTAGAATAGGTCTTTGGTTAAGGGGGAAGAAATCTGTGCAGATCAGATGAGGTGACCAGATGAGGTGTCCAGACCAGAGCAGACGAGTCACCAGAGGAGCCTGGCCAGAGAAGTCTGACCAGATGAGCTCTGACCAGAGGAGTCTGATTAGAGGAGTCTGCCAGAAGACCTCTCCCAGATGAGGTTCAGAGCAGAAGTGTTACCTGACCAGACCAGACGAGTGCTGACCAGATGAGGGAGATAGATTAGTTCACCCACATGGAGGTTGTGTGTAATCTGGAGACAAGGAGATCTTGGAGTTTCAATGATTGAGAAGAAGGCAATCTGGAAGTCAACTGATAGGAGGATTGATTGATTGATTGGTATCAATCTTGCAAGATCCAATCAATATAATCAATCTGTGATTGATTATATTCCTCCAATTATGGTTGTTTGAATTTCTGGCTTCCAACGTCTAGTTAATTCCTACAACTATAAATAGGAGTGTTTTGGTTGAGTTCATTAGACAAGAGTGGGGCAAGAGCACACAAGACACACGAACTCTCCACTCACTCACCTTGTTCATTCAAATATTATATACACTCTTTAGGAGTTTTAGTTGGATCTTATAATCAACATGTTCACCTTGAAAGGTTGGTGTAAGCAAGTGTACGAAGGAGCTGGTACTTCCAAATTCCAGTGGTTCGTTCGTAAGTTGGTTGGAGAGAAAGTCCCCTTTGAGAAAGGGAGAGTGGGCGTAGGACAAGTTGGTCCGAACCACTATAAATCTGGTTTCTCTACTTTATGCTTTTAAGTTTTCTGCACTTTTCTTTTAGCACTTAATTTAAAAGGGTTTCCTTTAAAATAAACTCAAAACGTTTTTCGCTGGATAACTTTATTGGGACCAACAGGTCCAACTACTCCTTAAGAGTGAATAATTAATTATGAACAATAAAAGAGTGCTATGTGCGTGGATGAACAAGAGTTTGAATGTATCTTCGTACGCGTATGTATCTCTCTAGCCCTTTTTCTTGAGGTTGCACTCTGTATATATAGAGGAGATAAGGGAATAGCCGTTGGAGAGCTAATCCAATCAGATCCTCTATTTAGGGAAGCTTCAATCAATCAATTCCCTAATTGATTGATTGGGTTGGTGAGATCCTTGGATTGATTGACTTCAAGACTTTCCAATCCTGATCTTGTTGACTTGATTTAAATCACCAACGGTCAAAAGCTTCCAATGCCAAACTCTGATTCTCTCCAGAGAAGGCAATACCAGACACCAGGTAACCTTGATGTCTTCTGGTCCTGATCTGGTTATGAAACAGATAGCTCATCAGAATCAGGAGACGATTCTGAGCATCTTTTGTTTCATCAGACTCGTCTGGTCCGGACTCGTCTGGTTCTGGGGAAAGGTTCTCTGCCTCTGGTCAGTCTCATCTGGTGAATTCCTCTGGTGAGTCCTCTGGTCTGTCTTCTGGTGACTCTTCTGGTGAGTCTTCTGGTCTGGCAATTCCCTCTAGACCAAGTTCTAATCTAGATCATCATCTGGCTAACAGGTCCAGATAGTCCTATTACATCTTCTGGTTTATTTTTAACTCATCAAAACTATATAATTTTTATCCTAACAATTTCCCCATTTTTTGATGGAGTTAAAACAAAAACCAGAACTGATCAAAATGTAAAACTTAAGCATAAAAACAGTAGAAGGATAAGACCTTAGAATAGATCTTATCAGGCAAACAATTAAGACAACAAGATGTTGTCTTTTGAACAGAGAAGATATGATACTTTCATTAATAATAAGGAAAAAGTGATTACAGATTACAAAGCAAGTCTGGTCCTATCTAAGCATATCTTCTGTTCTTTTTAGGCACCAGGAACCAGTCAAGGAATCTATCCTGAATGGCCTTCAACTCTGCAGAAGATGTTGGAGTGAAATTAACCAACACCTTAGTCTTGTACAGTTTCTTCAATTCAGCCCAATCAACCTGGTCTCCTACCATTGAAGTGTTGAGATAATGGAATTCAGGGGCAGTGACCTCCAGGTTGAACTCTATAGTTGAATCCATCAGCTGCTTGTAAAGTTCTGCATCATAGGCTTTCATCCAAGAGTGGAAGGTTCTGTTGATGAGAGCATCATCCTCTGGTGGAGGCCTCTGGATGTAGTGTTGAATGAACCAGAGAGTCTTGTCTTCTCTCCATTTCTCTATCAGAGGCACAGGCACAGTTGAGTCAAAGGACCCTTCTGTCCTGAGAGGCAAGTTGTTCATGACTTCAACAGGACCTTTCTTCTTCTGGCTGGATCCACTGGCACCAGGAGTGATACCAGCTTCTCTGCTCTTCTTATTTTACCTCCTATCATATCGGAGCATCTGCTCTTCATCTATGTGTTTCCTTATCCTGGCTTGCCTCTCTTCTGGCGTCTCTTCTCGAAATCTCTTCTCTGCTTCCTCCACTACTTCTTCTAGGAAGCTTTTCTTGACTTTTCTTATCTTCTTCTTAGCAGGTCCAGAGATAGAGATAGGATCCTGCTCTGCTTCTGATGATTTCTCTTCTGCAGAAAGTTGCTTAGCCTTTGTAAGGGATTTGGGCTCCTCTTTCTTCTTCTTCTGCAGCTTTGACTGGGCTAAGGTGTTCTCTAGCAGGTCCAGACGAGCACCATGGCTAAAAAGGGTCTCATTGGTGGTCTTCGCCAGATCAGTTCTGGCCTTCTCTTCCCCATTTTTAACTTCATCAAGGAGGGGCTCCACTACCTGCCTAATGAGATCGGGCAAGGCAGTGTTGGAGGAAGAGTGAAGATCACGCAATTTCTTGGCCTCCTCCAGGTAGGCTTTCGACTCAGCAACCAGCTTCTTCTGCTTCTCCAACATCTCCTGAAGGGAGTCCTTTAACTTAGCAGTCTGCAGCATTTGAGAAGCCATCTCCACCTTCAGCACAGAGACTGTCCTCAGCTGCTCAAGCACATGCTCCTGGAGCTGCTTCTGGCTGTGCATAACATCCATCTTGACCAGGAGACCATTGGCCTTGAAAGAGGTTTTGGCAGCTACGAAAGTAGACTTGATCTACTTCAAAAAGATCCTCCTCTCCTGCCGGATCTGGTGCTCAATCATAGCAGGGGCCATGTGTTGAATTGCCTTAGAAAACCATCCAATCTGCATGATTTGTTCATTGAAGAAGGACTTCATCTTCTGCAGCACAGCATGAGTGACATCAAAATCTTCCTCATCTGAATAAAGCTCTGGAGGGAAGACGAAGTGAGGGCCAAATTTGTAGGATGGGCCCTCTGGAGTGATCATAACCCCTCTTTGGATGAGCAGAGTGTGAATCAACACCTTCGCTGCTACAGGGGTCTCCAGCTCAGCTGGGTTCTGGATGTTCAGCCTCTGTTTTAGATCAATCTCCCAAGCAGTGAAGTTTGAGGGACCCATTTCCTCAAGCAACAACATGAGGTCCTCCACATCTTCAAGTCTGGCCTTGCTCCAGACCTTGGCAACAGTCAACTCTGCCAGAAGAGGTAAGTGCTCCAACAGAATAGGGAAATGCTCTCTAAGCCAGAGCTGAGCACTTACACTCATACTCTGCCTAATGGGACCCATTTCTACAGATGAGAAAGTGAAAGGTCTGGGCCCAGAGGCAGAGGAGAATGGGGCTAAAGCCTCTGGCTCCAGTGAAGCATCCTCATCTTCACTATCATCGCTGGTTAAACAGGTGGGAGAGGGAGGGGCAGGGAAACCCAGAGCCATAGAGATGGTTGGGTCCTGTTCTGTATGGGATTGGAGAGGGGTAGGAATTTGAGAGGTAGATGAAGAAGGAAGGGGTTGTTCTGCACCAGAAGAATTAGATGGTACTTCTGGTACAGAAACAGGAATGGGTGTTGGAGAGGTGGGAGAGGGAGGCAGGGGAGGTTCAGCACCAGAAGTGGAGGGTACCTCTGGTACAGGGGCTGGGGGAGAAGGGTTTGTGGTAAGGGGTGTTTGGGAAGGTGGGGGAGAAGGTGTTTGAGTAGGTATGGTGGAGGGAGTGAATATGGGGGTATCTGGGAGAGTCTGCTCTGGTGAGGCATGTTGGGAAAATAGGGGTGCCCGGAATCTATTCGGGATGAAATTTAAATACAAATTTAAATACAATTATTACTAGCATGAATTAATTATAATTAATTCAAATAATAATTCCAACAACTAAATTTACATCATGCATGTTGAATTAATTCACATAAAATCTAGGCGGAATAAACAAGAATTTATGTGACTTACGTACCTCTTGTAGACTTGGCCTTTGAATAAACGGGACGATTACGATCTCGCTTTATCAACCCAAAAGCCTTCTCAAGTATTTCCCTTTTCGCCTTGTTCAATCACCGGTGGGGGATGTTATCGAACAATTTAAATAACTAAGGAAAAAGAAAAATATCTATGCTTTTGATTTTTCCAACACATGGAATTATGTACTTGGGGATGAAATAATCATCCCCTATTTATAGATAGTAGGGGCCGAAATTTTCAAGTGAAATATGGGCTTGGAGAAAATCTTTTCTTAGCCTCTAAGAAATCTTGAATATATCCAATATATTATTTTCTCCAAAATAAAATATTCCACAAAAATCTCACCCTCCTAAATAAGGGGTAATTTTCGAAAATAATAAGAAGAAAATCCAAGATTTGGATCTTCTTGAATATATGAGATATTCTTGTATTCCTAGAATACATATATTCCATAATATCTTTCCAAGAAAATCAACAAAATCTTTTTCCTTCTTAATATGCAATTTTCGAAATTAACATGGAAAAATCAGCAATATATTTTCTTTTTATTTTAATCAACTTATCATTATTGGGCTACTTAATGGGCTACTTGAGGGACCTTTAAGGAGAATTAAGATTGGACCTCCTAATGGACTTCTGAATTTCAATATTGAGCCCCAATATAATTCAGCCCATTAATATTAATTATTACCACTAATAAATTAATATTGCTCTATCCATCTTAATCCATATTACGATAATATGGGCTCCCGGTTATTATTTCCCGTGTTTAAGATTATCAAGTCCATTAATTAATTAAGCTTCTGAATAGCTCTAAATTAATTAATATATTTCACATTATTATCCGTACCGAAGAAACTGATTCTTCACTTGCAAGATTTGGTACGATAAAACTTCTGAGCCCACCAAGGGGACTAGTCACACGAGCCGTACTCGCACACGTTTCTCCGTATTAAATCTTAGCAACCGTTGTATGATTAATATTACTGCCCAAGACACAAAGTTCGAAGTCACAATGATTCTCACCCAACATGAATCAAAGCAGTAACCATTAAGCACACACGGTCCTATTTAAGTGACAGAGATTAAGAAATCAACAACCACTGAGGTCTAATTCTTCACATTTCAGAACAGGAGAATTTATCCTCGCTGTAGGTCCTCTTCGACACATACTAAATATGCTAGTGCAATCTCTTAGTCAAGACAGACCAATCTGAGCCTTACACATCGACCTTTCACGGCGGATTGTTCAATTCCACCTAGGTCGTGAAAATGTACGTTTAGTTACAAGTAAACTGTTAATGTTGTCTTCCGTGATCGGGTATCACCACATTAACTACAATGTAACTAGTACCATATATTGAACGGTTTGCAATAGAAATTCAACATTCAATCATAACTAAAACAAATGAGATAAAAGAATTATTCTCATAAAACGAATGTTTGATACACGAGTTATACAAAGTAAAAGCATATTTTCACGTATAACTCCAACAATCTCCCACTTATACTTAAAGTCTGCTTTTAGTATACATCACGCATATCTTAGTGTAGTAGATCTACGTGACATCTCATGTCAACCTACACTAACCTAATAATTCCTCCCACTTATACTTAAAGCAGATTGGCAATAGTCTTGACTCCCATTCAATCCACATGTCTCTCGAATGTACTCTGAGGCAGACCCTTTGTGAATGGATCCGCTACTCTTAACGATTTCTCGTATAAGATGGTATTTTCTTTCTATGTGTTTGCTGGCCTTGTGGGCTCTCTGTTCCTTTGAATTTGCAACTGCTCCGGCATTGTCACAAAAGACAGTTATCTTGTCGGGCAAATTCGGAACAACGTCCAAGTTCACTAAGAAGTTCTTGAGCCAAACTGCCTCTTTCGCTGCTTCACAAGCAGCTACATACTCGGCTTCCATGGTCGAATCGGCGATGCATTTCTGCTTAACGCTTCTCCATGAAATGGCTCCTCCTCCCATGCAAAACACACTACCCGAGGTTAACTTTCTTGAGTCTATGTCTGATTGGAAATCCGAGTCCGTGTATCCTACGGGAACTAGACTATCTGACTGGTAAATCAGCATCCGCTCACGAGTTCTTTTCAGATACCTCAAGATGCACTTTACGGCAGTCCAATGGTCTTTCCCGGGATTACTTTGATATTTTACCACCATGCCCACGGCAAAGCATATATCCGGTCTCGTACACAGCATTGCATACATAAGGCTTCATACGGCTGAAGCGTATGGAACACCTTTCATGTCATCTGTCTCCACTTGCGTCTTAGGGCTCATTTCTTTCGATAGATGGATTCCGTGTCTAAAAGGTACAAAACCTTTCTTGGAATCTTGCATGCTGAAACGCTTCAAAACAGTGTCAATGTATGAAGCTTGCGATAAGCCCAACATCCTCTTCTTGCGATCGCGAGTGATCTTAATCCCAAGGATGTGGCCGGCTTCCCCTAAGTCCTTCATATCAAATTGTTTTGACAGCCATACCTTTACGTCTGACAATACCTCTACATTGTTTCCAATGATCAGAATATCATCTACGTATAATACTAAGAATACCACCGCAGTTCCGTCACGCTTCTTATACACACAACTTTCGAACTCGTTTTGATCAAACCCATAAGACTTAATCACTTGATCAAAACACTGGTTCCAAGTACGCGATGCTTGCTTGAGTCCATAGATGGATCTCTTAAGCTTGCATACGAGATTCTCTTGGCCTTTTTCAATGAAACCTTTGGGCTGTTGCATATAGATATCTATCCCGTCAAGACTTCCGTTAAGGAAAGCCGTCTTGACATCCATTTGCCAGATCTCGTAATCTAGGTGCGCAGCGATCGACAAGAGAATACGGATGGACTTAAGCATAGCTACAGGCGAAAATGTTTCCTCATAATTGATCCCTTCTTTCTGAGTATACCCTTTGGCCACAAGTCTCGCTTTGAAGGTCTCTACCCTTCCGTTCGGTCCTCTTTTCCTCTTGTACACCCACTTGCATCTAATGGGTTCTACCCCATTGGGTGGCTCGACCAACTCCCACACTTGATTATGATCCATCGAACCCATCTCGGCTTCCATTGACGTTTGCCACGACTCCACGTCTTTGTCTTGGATTGCCTCGTCGTATGTCCATGGGTCCGATTCAACACCGGGAACCAAATCCGAAGATTCTCCTATCCCCATGAATCTCTCGGGTTGCCTAGCAATCCTCCCACTACGACGGGGTTCCGGTTGTGAAGATATGACGTGTGGTACATCATCTTGTATACTTGGTATCGAGGTTTGACCTCTCAATTCTTCTAAGGTAATTTTACTTTTAGGCTTCTGATTGTTCATATAGTCTTCCTCCAAGAATTTAAAGTGTGTACTAATCACGGTCTTTTGATCCTTGGGACTATAGAACATACACCCTTTCGTTCCCGTAGGGTATCCTATAAACAGCCTTAATTCCGAACGTGGATCCAACTTACCTGCTTCCTTGTCTAGCACGTATGCCGGACAACCCCAAATCCGCAAATGTCTTAGACTGGGCTTGCGCCCGGTCCACAATTCCATTGGGGTTTTAGGAACCGATTTGGATGGCACCAAGTTTAGAATGTAAGCCGCCGTTTCCAAGGCACTACCCCAAAATGATTTGGGTAAATCCGAATAACTCATCATGGATCTGACCATCTCTAAAAGAGTCCGGTTTCTTCGTTCCGCCACACCGTTCTGTTGAGGGGTTCCCGGTGCGGTTAACTGGGATACAATCCCTTCGTCCGATAAGTAGTTCAAGAATTCATCGCTGAGGTATTCGCCTCCATGATCTGATCGTAGAAACTTGATACTCTTTTCCCTATGTTTCTCGGCTTCGGCCTTAAACTCTTTGAACTTATCATAAGTTTCAGACTTATGCCTCATAAGGTAAATGTACCCATATCTCGAGTAATCGTCAATGAAGGTGACGAAATACTCATACCCCATTCTCGCTTTGATCGTCATTGGACCACACACATCGGTATGAACGAGTTCTAACACTTCCGTGGCTCTATTCCCCTTGGCTCCAAATGCCCTCTTAGTCATCTTACCCTCTAAACAGGATTCACAAGTTGGAAACGGCTCGACTTGGAGTGATTCCAAGGATCCGTCTTTCACCAATCTCTCTATCCGCTTTAGATTAATATGACCTAGTCTAAGATGCCATAGAAGTGTTTCGTTCATCTCCGAAAAACGCTTTCTTTTACTACTCGAAATGATCGACGTGTTATTAGATTCATTATTTGAGTGGTGTGTACACTTAATCGTATAGAGATTGTTTACCAATGTTCCATGACAGATAACATCATTCTTAAAAGAAACAGTAACAACTTTATTAAAAGTAACTGAATATCCATCAAAAAACAAATTAGAAACCGAAATTAAATTCTTCCTAAAGTTCGGAACGTATAAAACATCTCTTAAAATTAAAACTCTATCTTAAAAAGATAGGTGCATGACTCCCACTGCTTCGGCTGCCACTCTCGTAGCATCGCCCAAAGTGATTGTAATCTCATTCTTGCTAAGTCGTCGGGTTAGCTGGAACCCCTGAAGAGTGAAACAAATATGATCAGTTGCCCCGGTATCCACTACCCAAACGTGGGCAGCATACGCCGTAACATATGTTTCAACGACTAAAGCATGAGACTTACCTTTCTTTCCCGCCTTCTTAGGCTTAGAACAGGTCGCCCTCCAATGTCCCTTCTCACCACAATTGAAGCACTTACCCTTAGAAGCTTTCTTTCCACCTCATTCTCCCTTTGCCTTGGGTTTCACAGCGATTGGATTTGCTTGGGTCTGGCCTTTCATCCTCTTCCTCTTCTTCCCTCCCTTGGGACCCGAAGAAGAAGACGGACCATTTGCCACCATAGCAACGGTTTGGTGATCCATTAGAGTCTCCGCCGATACCAAAGCTTGCAAGAGCTCGGGCAAACTATTTGCCCGGTCATTCATTTGATAGTTCAACTGAAACTGCTCAAAGCTCTTCGGCAGAGAATGGAGAACGAAATCGACCTTAGTAGGGAGGTCAAATTCCGCACCAAGTACTTCCAACTTATTGAGATAACCCATCATCTCGATAACGTGATCCCTTACGGGCGTACCTTCCACCATCTTCAACGAAAGCATCTTTTACATGGTGATTTTCCTAGCTGTACGGTTCTGATGTTTAAACATCGCTTCAAGATTGAGCATTATCTCAGAGGCGGTCTCTATGTGTTGGTGTTGGTGTTGCAACACATCTGACATTGAAGCCAGAATAGTACACCTAGCCATCTCATCGGAGTCAAACCAACTCTTATGCTCTTTCTTGACCGACTTGCTCGCATCTTCGGCAGGCTCTTTGGGTTTAGGAGTAGTAATTACCCATTTATGGTGTTGAGCGGTTAGGACAATATCAAGGTTACGTTTCCAATCAACATAGTTCTCACCAACAAGTTTGTTATCTTTAAGTATACTAAACAGTGGATTAAAAGGTTGCGACATGATGAACTGAGAATAAAACATACATTCATATCAATATCTAGAAAAATACGAAATTATCACATAATTCGATCACATCAATTATATTGAAACTTTAAAACAATATAATCATGCATCAGCCAACATCTCGAAACAATTTAAATGCGCCACGAGGGGTGGTCTATACATTTAAATACATTCAAGCGGATCACAAACTTAAAAGTTACAAATCCTTAATTCAAAATTAATAGTTGGCTCCCATTTTGACCACATAGAAATTGACAGGGACTCCGAGGGGAGTAAGTTAATATCAATTTCCTATGCCTAAGTAATAACCATAATTAAATATAGGATTATTATTTCTCTTTGAGCAAGCCACTCGGGGTGAGGGTCAATACTGCCACTAGTAATAATCCACAATCATCCTTTCGGAATTTATTCATGTGAAATCTGTTCTTTTGGCCGATCTGAGGGGGAAATGTATTCCAAAAGAACTTCACAAATAAATAAATTATGGAGGCCAAATTAATCCAATTTTAATATCCGGAATAAAATTGCGATTAAATAAACATACTTAGTAATTTTCGAAAGTAAGGTTTTTCTTGGACAATTAAATTCATGCAAACACATATTAACAAATAATAATAAGTGCACGAAATAAAACATCCATCAAAACAAAATTAAACACATTGGAGCACTCAAATCTAATTGTCACGGCTTAATTTCTTCACGTCTTGATGCGAAAAATCATCCTTGTTGCTTTTCATCGTTCGTCTCGACACGCTCCCACTCGAACAGCAACACTTCATCAAAAAAAGCATTGTTTGGGGTTCGGGACGACGTTTAAAATCACACGAAAGAAAAAGGAGAACCAAAAAATTCCACAGCCCGAGATACGGCGCGCGTCGGCCCACGGAGTGGGCCCGCACACCTCTCGGCCAAGCAGCCGAGGCGCTGCGTGCTGAGGCGCGCCGAGGCGCTGCAGGCCGCGCCCGAGGCGTGTGCGCCCGCTGTCGCGCGGGTTGTGCGCGGTGCACCCTGTGCGCCGGGTTTCGACATTCGTTCTCGTTTTTCTTCACCCCATTCACGATTTCACGTCCATGCATGCGCTGCGCACGCATGCGTCATCCTGGTATGCCATCTTTAATTCTTCGTTCTTCGTCACGATCCGGTTACAATTTATTTAAAAATAAATAAATACTAGATCTAGACTAGTCTATTACAATGATCGAATCAAAATAAAAACAACTAATCTACTCGTGGATTTTCTCACGAGAAAAACAAATTCGAACGAATCGAATTAAAAACAATTAATTCACACGCATGAAAAATTAACAACAATAAAACCATGACAATTGGATACCTGCAAAAAAGATCTAGCAATTCTACTATCCAATTTCAATTTAATGTTAAACAATTTAAATTCCAATTTAAAGATCAGAGCCCGAAACCATGGCTCTGATACCAGTTGTTGGGAAAATAGGAGTGCCCGGAATCTATTCGGGATGAAATTTAAATACGAATTTAAATACAATTATTACTAGCATGAATTAATCCTAATTAATTCAAATAATAATTCCAACAACTAAATTTACATCATGCATGTTGAATTAATTCACATAAAATCTAGGCGGAATAAATAAGAATTTATGTGACTTACGTACCTCTTGTAGACTTGGCCTTTGAATAAACGGGATGATTACGATCTCGCTTTAGCAACCCAAAAGCCTTCTCAAGTATTTCTCTTTTCGCCTTGTTCAATCACCGGTGGAAGATGCTATCGAACAATTTAAATAACTAAGGAAAAAGAAAAATATCTATGCTCTTGATTTTTCCAACACATGAAATTATGTACTTGGGGATGAAATAATCATCCCCTATTTATAGATAGTAGGGGCCGAAATTTTCAAGTGAAATATGGGCTTGGAGAAAATCTTTTCTTAGCCTCGAAGAAATCTTGAATATATCCCATATATTCTTTTCTCCAAAATAAAATATTCCACAAAAATCTCACCCTCCTAAATAAGGGGTAATTTTCAAAAATAATAAGAAGAAAATCCAAGATTTGGATCTTCTTGAATATATGAGATATTCTTGTATTCCTAGAATACATATCTTCCATAATATCTTTCCAAGAAAATCAACAAAATCTTTTTCCTTCTTAATATGCAATTTTCGAAATTAACATGGAAAAATCAGCAATATATTTTCTTTTTATTTTAATCACCTTATCATTATTGGGCTACTTGAGGGACCTTTAAGGAGAATTAAGATTGGACCTCCTAATGGACTTCTGAATTTCAATATTGAGCCCCAATATAATTCAGCCCATTAATATTAATTATTACCACTAATAAATTAATATTGCACAATCCATCTTAATCCATATTACGATAATATGGGCTCCCGGTTATTATTTCCCGTGTTTAAGATTATCAAGTCCATTAAGTAATTAAGCTTCTGAATAGCTCTAAATTAATTAATATATTTCACCTTGGATTAAAGACAGCTCAACATTATTATCCGTACCGAAGAAACTGATTCTTCACTTGCAAGATTTGGTACGATAAAACTTCTGAGCCCACCAAGGGGACTAGTCACACGAGCCGTACTCGCACGCGTTTCTCCGTATTAAATCTTAGCAACCGTCGTATGATTAATATTACTGCCCAAGACACAAAGTTTGAAGTCACAATGATTCTCACCCAACATGAATCAAAGCAGTAACCATTAAGCACACACGGTCCTATTTAAGTGACGGAGATTAAGAAATCAACAACCACTGAGGTCTAATTCTTCATATTTCAGAACAGAAGAATTTATCCTCGCTGTAGGTCCTCTTCAACACATACTAAATGTGCTAGTGCAATCTCTTAGTCAAGACAGACCAATCTGAGCCTTACACATCGAACTTTCACGGCGGATTGTTCAATTCCACCTAGGTCGCGAAAATGTATGTTTAGTTACAAGTAAACTGTTGATGTTGTCTTCCGTGATCGGGTATCACCACATTAACTACAATGTAACTAGTACCATATATTGAACGGTTTGCAATAGAAATTCAACATTCAATCATAATTAAAGCAAATGTGATAAACGAATTATTCTCATAAAACGAGTGTTTGATACACGAGTTATACAAAGTAAAAGCATACTTTCACGTATAACTCCAACAAGGCAATGGGGGCACCAGGAGCAGATGGGGGATTTTGGGGAAGGTTATCTGGGGGAGAGGTCGATGGGGAAACAAGGTTTATGGGGGTAGAGGTAGGGATAGGGGGGATTACCTCTTCAGATGGGACTGGAGCATAGGAGTCCTGCATGATTCTGGCAGCTTCATCAATGGCTTGCTCCAGTGCATCCCCAAGATCAGAGCCAGAGTCTGAATCTTGAAGAATGGCCCTCTTGGCCTTGGACCTCTTCTTCTTCAGAGGCTCAACCTCTTCTTCTACTTCCTCATCTGATGGCTCATCCACCAGAAGTGTCCTTGGAGCCCTTCTGCCTGTCCTTGGTTTCTTTGCAGACACCTTCTTGGCCTCCTCTGGCCTCTTCCTCTTGGAAGCTCGTGCCTTCTTGGCAGCTTCAGCACCTTCACCCTTCTTCTTCAAGCCATCAAGAAGGGGAATCTGGTCCTCCTCTGAGGAACCAGAAAAAGCAATGGTTCAGGAACCAGTTGCTTCAGCACCCTTCTTCTGGCCCTTCTGCTTCTGCTGCTGCTTTTGCCCCTTTGCAGGTGAGGGAATAGCTTGTAGGGGAGGGGCAGGGATGGCTTGTTCACCATCAGAATCAGGATGGCCATGGAGAGGACCATCCTTAGAAAATAAAATCTTGGACTTATGGAAGCCCTTGCACCAGGAATCTCTCCACTTCTTCTCTGCAAAGAGTGAGTCCAAGATTAAGGTGAGTTTTGTGCCTAAGGACACATTGGCGTTGAACACAAACTGTTGCTCTCCAGGTAACTGGGGGCATTCCTCCTTCTGTACCTTCAGCTTGTTCTTCCTCAGCACTCCCCAGAAGAACTCTGCCCAGTTGCATTGGACACCATCCAAAATGGCCCTCATAACACAGAGCCTGCCAGTAAAGATGGCATTTGTGCTATGACTCTCGCACGTCAAAACCTCACCACAATGTCAAACAGCACCTTATACTTCTGCCTCAAATGTTTGTCCAAAAAGCCCTTGGTTAGATTCTGGCATGAATTTCTGGCAAAGAGCTTGAAGGATTCCAATGCCTCTCCTTCCTTGTACTTCAATGGGTCCACACCCTCCGCGGAAATGTTACCAAAAAGACTACAGAAGTCGTCCTTTGAGAAGACCATGTCCTCCTTATCAAGCTTGGATGAAATATGATCATCATGGATCTTCATCCGGACAATAAATTGGGCAGCATACCCATCCACAGTGCGCAGGTCCTTGGGGACTTTGGAAATTAACTCCTCCACGCCAGATCGCCTGAGCAATTCCAAAATTACCAGTGCGGCTGGGTTCTTGGTGGAATAGAAGTCCACCACCATCTCAGACTTCAATTTCTTGCAAATGTAGTCTGGGTCAAAGTTGCATTTTGGTGCCATTGCTGTGAGAGAGAGAGAAAGAGAAAGAGAGAAACTTGCAGAGAGAAAGTTAGGGCTTTGAAAAATAAGAAATGTGAAAGGACAGATTGAATAGAAATTTGATTTAAATAGGGCAAGACGCGTGGCTTGATTAATTAATGATGTGTGAACACGTGTAGTTGCAAAATTTAATTTAGGGAACAAAATCAATTTTTTAATTTATTGACATATTGCACATTGATTAAATCTGATGGCCAAGATTAAAAGGAAAAATACAGATTTAATCTGGTGCGTAGACGTGAACATTGGGACTGGGTTCGAGGGGGTTTTGTGGCAGTCAAGAGAAAAAGCGAAATGATTGCCTATTCCCTATACCCTAGTCTTAAATACACTCTGAAGTTGAAACGTTTTGGGTGTATTAAGTAATTTGAAAAGTGTATCCCAATGATCAGAGGCCAGAGAAGTAAAAGCATACCTGTCACCTGATATTGTAACCAAATGATACCACAGCTAGTCTGGTGTTACATCTCTTCTGATGGAACCCATCTGGTTCTGGTCAGAGAGACTCCATACTTTTCTGGAATCTTAAGCAGCACCTCATCTGGATGTACCTCATCTGATACAAGCCTTATCTGGTGTGACTCTCTTCTGAAGATGTAACTCCCCTGGTATATCTAGCCTGTAGGCATGTTAGTTTGAAAATAAATATTTTAAATAAAGGAATGAAGCAAAGGATACTTCTCTGATGTTCCCCCTAAAATAAATCTGTCTATGGATCCAATAAGCCTAACTCAAATGCTAATTCCCTGAATCTGGTTTCAGCCAAAGGCTTAGTCAGAATATCTGCTCTCTGCTTCTCTATTGCAATCTTTTCCATCCTTATATCTCCCTTCTCAACATGATCTCTGATAAAGTGATGCCTTATATCAACATGTTTTCACCTGGTATGAAGAACTGGATTCTGGGTAATTGCTATAGCACTATTACTATCACAGAATATAGGAATATCCTTGGCTCTAATCTGGTAGTCTCTAAGCTGTTGACTAATCCAGAGTAGTTGTGAACAACAGCTCCCTGCAGCCATGTACTCTGCTTCTGTTGTAGATGTAGCAACTGAAGTCTGTTTCTTAGAAAACCAGGATACCAATTTATTTCCTAAAAATTGGCATGTTCCACTTGTAGACTTCCTATCTATTCTGCATCCACCATAATCTGAATCCGAATAACCACTCAACTCTAAGTTGTCATCTGCAGGATACCACAACCCCAAATTCACTGTACCTTTAAGATATTTCAATATTTTCCTAGTTGCTTCCAAGTGACTTCTCTTAGGATTAGCTTGAAATCTGGCACACACACCTACAACAAAGGTAATATCTGGTCTACTTGAAGTCAGATACAGAAGAGAACCAATGAGTGCTCTGTACTGAGTCTGGTCCACATTCTCTCCAGACTCATCTGGATCCATGTTGAAATTTGTTATCATAGGAATCTTGGCTGCCTTGCTAGATCCTATTCCAAATTTCTCTAACATGTTTCTGATGTACTTTGCCTGATTGATGAAGATTCCCTTCTCTGTTTGCTTTACCTGCAGACCTAAAAAGTAATTCATTTCACCCATCATTGACATCTCAAACTGGCTCTGCATGAGATCACCAAACTTCTCACACAGCTTCTTGTTAGGGGATCCAAATATGATGTCATCAACATATATTTGGACCAGAAGGATGTCCTTTCCTTCTTCTTTCCTAAACAAGGTCCTATCAATCTTACCCTTAGTAAAACCATTGTCCAGAAGAAACTGAGATAAAGTGTCATACCATGCTCTGGGTGCCTGCTTCAGCCCATAAAGAGCTTTCTTAAGCTTAAACACCTTGTCATCTTGTTCAAAACCAGGAGCTTGTTCCACATACACTTCCTCAATGAGAATCCCATTAAGAAAGGCAGATTTCACATCCATCTGGTATACTTTGAACTTCATGTGAGCAGCATATGCTAAGAACAATTTGATGGCTTCTAGTCTGGCAACAGGAGCAAAAGTCTAATCATAGTCTATTCCTTCAGACTGAGAATAGCCCTGAGCCACTAGCCTTGCCTTGTTCCTAGTAATGACATCATTCTCATCTTTCTTATTCTTGAAAACCTACTTAGTGCCTATCACCTTTTGATATCTTGGTCTGTCTACCAGCTCCCAAACATCCTGTCTGGCGAATTGATTCAACTCCTCTTGCATAGCAACAATCCAATTTGAATCTTTCAGTGCTTCCTTGATGTTCTTGGGCTCAATCAAGGATACATAGGAACTGAATAAGGCAGTTAAGTTAAGAGTTCTCCTAGTCTGGACACCCTTAGTTGGATCTCCAATTATCAGGTCATTGGGGTGATCAACCAGGGTCCTCCTTCCCGTGGTCTTGCCTGATTGATCATCCTCTACAGTACCTTGGTGAATATCGCCAAATGCAGAAGAGCTTCCCCCTACAGGAGTTCCAACCTCCTCTGGTTCTGCTCCTTGTGAAGACTTCTTCTTCAGAGAACCAGAAGATGGGTCACCATCTTAATCTGAATCTGAGTCTGAATCAAGAATAGGTGGATTGACCTTGATTACTCTGGGAGTGGTCTGATTCTGGGTCTCTCCAGAAGACTTTAATTCCACCTTGCACTCAACAGCAGATTCATCAAAAACAACATGTGGTGTTTCCTCCACACAAAGTGAATTCTTATTAAAAACTCTAAAAGCTTTACTGGTGCTGGAATATCCTAAAAATATTCCATCTGCGACTTTAGCATCAAAGGTTTTTAATTTAGATTTCCCATTGTCATGGATGAAACACTTACATCCAAAAACATGAAAATATGAAACAGATGGGGTTTTACCTTTCCATACCTCATAAGGAGTCTTGTTATGTCTCTGGGCAATTAGGCATCTGTTCTGAGTATAACAAGCTGTATTAATAGCCTCTGCCCAAAATCTTTTTTTGGTGTGTTGTACTCTTCCAGAAGAGTTCTTGCAGCCACTTTAAGGGTTCTATTCCTCCTTTCTGCTACTCCATTTTGTTGGGGTGTTCTGGCAGCAGATGTCTCATGAAAAATCCCATGTTCTCTGCAATACTCTGCAATGTGTGAATTCAAGAACTCTGTCCCCTTGTCACTTCTGATTCTGACTATGCTCTGGTTCTGCTCATTTTGAATCTGCTTGAAGAATTCTGGCAGCTTAGTGATAGTTTCAGTTTTCTTAAACAAGAACACTACCCAAGTGTATCTTGAAAAGTCATCTACTATCACCAATGTGTACTTCCTTCCACTGAAACTAAGAGGAGAAACAGGTCCAAACAGGTCCATGTGAAGTAGTTGAAGTACTCTGGTTGTGGTTGTGCTCTGGACATCCTTAAAGGAGGTCTTGGGTTGTTTACCCTTCTGGCATGAACCACAAACCTGATCCTTCTTAAACACTTCATTAGGAAGACCTCGAATAAGACCTTTTCTGGCAATCTTATTCAGTGTTTTGAAGTTAAGGTGGCTCAATCTCTTGTGCCATAACCAGCTATCTTCTGCAGATCCTTTAGCAACCAGGCAAGCATTTCTTGGGCAACTGCTAAAATCTGCAAGATAAATGTTACCCTTCCTCAAGCCTATTAGCAAGATATCATTATAATCAGAAGAGAAAACAGTGCATGAATCACTAGAGAACTTCACTGAGTATCCCCTGTCACAAAATTGGGATACTGAAAGCAGATTATGCTTGAGTCCTTCAACATAGTAGACTTCATCTACAGATACTCCATTGAAAATCAACTTTCCAACTCCTCTGGTGACTCCATAGTTGTTGTCACCAAACATCACTCTTGGCCCATTCATTGGCTTAAAATCCTGGAGATGATCTTTCTGGAATGTCATATGCTTGAAACATCCACTATCAATGTACCACACATGTTTGCTTGAAAATCCTTTCTCCAATGGGCACTTATCATCCTGCAGAGAAATCAATTAGGTCCCCTACTAGAACTGGGTCCTGATTGGTTAGTTGCAGGTTTTGTAGAAATCCAGAGATAAAGATCATCCCTTGCTGGATGAGGAGATCTTATCTTCCTTCCAAATCTATCTACCAGCACATGTCCTCTTACAATGGCATATTGAGCTACTGGTCTGATCAGAACACCTTTCCTATAAACAGGTCTGGTGTATCTTTTCTCAAATCTGGCTCTTAGAATAGCCTGCCTTAAAGACATGGTCTTAAAGTTCTGGTTGTAAGGGTACATCCTAGAAAACCCATCTCTGGTGTCATAACTTCCCAGATCAGTTGGTTTTCTATAGATGGGTCTGGAAGACCACTTCTGGTACTGAAAGGTAGACCTGTTCTGGTGGTTATAGTTCCTTTGAGTATACTTATTCTGGAATTGATTTCTCTGAGAAAATCGTCTCTGGGGTACCTGGTGCTGTTGAACATTGTTCCTTCTCTGGTAGTTCTTATTCTGATTGGTATTCCCCTTTCTTTAGTGTTTCCTTTGAGGTCCCCTAATCTGGTTAGGTTCCCTTTGAGGATTTCTCTGGGGTCCTCCAATCTGAGTAAGTTCTACTCTTTGGGACTCATTGTTCACAGAACCATCAATCTTCAATGGTTCCCCTTGTTGACTTTTATTCTCTAGGATCTTCTCTTTCAGAACAGTCAACTCTTCTGGACCATATTCTATGTGATTAACAGAGTGATTCCTTTTCCAATCAGGATTGTGAACCACGTTGTAACCATTACCAGTTGAGTCCTTATCATCCCAGATTTCTACCAATTTACCAGCTCTTACAGACTTGTCTTTGTTGTAAAGGTACTTATGAGTTTTAGAGGTAATTCCAGGATATCCTAAACCACTCTTATCATTAATGCGCTGAGAAGACTCTGATATGATAGATACAACAGAGGGTATCTTAGGAGCTTCTCTGGGCATGGGTATCTCCTCTATGTTTTGCTCAACTTGTTTCCCCTTGATAAGAGTCTGGTATTTTGCTCTAAGTTCATTGAACTCATCTTCCTGAGAGTTCTTTTCTTTCATGAGTTGATCTACCAGAGTATCTCTTTCTGTGATCTTATCCTGAAGTTCAGAGACTTCTTTGGAATGATCTTTCATGAGTTCTCTGGTGGATTTATGCTCATGAGAGAGGGATTGAACTTCAGCTATGAGCCTACCATTCTCTTTTTCAAGTTTTTGACATAATTGAACACAATTTTGGAGATCTGATAGCATTTGTTGCATATCAGACTCTCTGGAGTTACCAGATGAATGAGATGATTCAGTATATTTGGAATTAGATAAGCATAGGGTAGTTTCATTTACCTCAGTGATGTCTGCCATAAGACATACATCATCATCTGATCCGAAATCAGAAGAAGAAGAAGAAGAAGAAGAAGAAGAAGAACTGGAACTTGTATCTTCCTGCTCTGTTTCTGCCAGTAATACTCTCTTGTCAGCATATCTCCTATCTCTTTTGAGTCTTTTCTCTTCTCTTTCTCTAGGAGTCAATTGAGGACAATCATAGCTGTAGTGACCAGGCTTGTTGCAGGTGTAATAGGTGTTATCTCCTCTGGGATTGGGACTTGGATCTCTCCTCCTCTAGTTGTACTCTGCTCTGGCTGGACTACTCTCTGTCCTCTGGTAGTCTGATCTGCCAGAACTGCCATCCCTCCTCTGGTAATCTGATCTTCCAGAGCTGCTATCTCTTCTCCTCTCTCGAGTTCTGAATCTGGTCTCCCTTGAGTCTCCAGATTTTCTTTCTTTATCTGCAGCTTTGAAGGAACTCTTCCTGTCTCTGGTGGATTCCTTCCAGTGCTTCTTGTACCTGCCATATTTTGAACTCATTTTATCCAATTTACGGGTTAGAAGTGCTACCTGTTCCTTGAGACTCAGGTCATCTGCAGGAGACTTCTTTGGTTTGTCATCTGTCTTGATGGTAGTGGAGAAGGCAACTCCCTTCTGACCAGAAGAGGAAACCTCTTCTGTTTGATCCTCCTCTTGAAGATCAAATTCGTATGCTTTAAGATCAGATAGCAGAAGATGATGATCCAGAGTGTTGAGATCCTTGGTATCTTTAATCAGAGTCACTTTGATTCTCCACCTGTTGGTTAGTGAACGTAATATTTTACTATTTATTTCCTTTTCAGAGTAGGTCTTACCTAAGGCACTAGCCTTGTTGAGGAGATTTGTGAGACGCATATCCAGCTGGTCAATGGTCTCGCCTGGTTTCATTTTGAAGGTGTCAAACGAGTGTTGAACAGCTTGAAGTTTGTTATCCTTGATCTTCTCTGTTCCTTCATAGAGCAGGGCAAGCTTATCCCACATCTCCTTGGCAGTAGCACAGGTTCTGACCTTCTCTATCACCTCCTTAGTAAGTGTGTTGATAATCTCAGTCCGTGCCACCTGGTCCAGATTGTAAAGTTTTCTTTCATCATTTTCAAGCTCATCTTTCTTCTTGAGGATTCTTCGCCTGGGGACTCTGTCCTCTGCAGCTTTCTGGGCAGTTTCACTTGTTTCTTCCCTGGACTCTGACCTACCACTATCAATAGGAGTCCAGTAAAATTTAATTGGGCCACTTTCTACCACAAGATGATTACTCATCATGAAGCTCTAGTGGCTGTAATCCTCGAAAGAGAATTCTGGAAGCTTACGGCTCTTGTAAGAAGATTTTGTAGACATTTTGACAAAAGAGTTTTAACAAAAATTTTAACCAAAACCACAATAAAGAGCAATAGATCTGCCCGGTGACCACCAAAAATCTTTACAAAGCAGTGGTCGTTGGACACACTGCTCTGATACCACTTGTTGGTCCCACTAGTTTGATAAATTGCAGAAGCTTTAAAGTAAATGTCTTAGACAACTTCTTTTTACCAGAGCACACTATAAAAACAGGAATTTAAATGCAGAAAACAGTAAATAAGACTGGATATATAGTGGTTCGGATCTGAATATCCTACGTCCACTCTCCCTTGATCAAAGGGGTCTCACTATCCAACCAACAACCAACTTACTTACTGGAATTGTGAAGTACCAGTTCCTTCTTACAAACTCTTTAGATCTAACTTCGATCTAAAGATCAACAGCCTTCAACCTTATCTTGTAGAGGAACAGGTTGAGGTCCAACTACTCCTTAAGAGTGAATAATTAATTATGAATAATAAAAGAGTGCTATGTGCGTGGATGAACAAGAGCTTTGAATGTATCTTCGTGCGCGTATGTATCTCTCTAGCCCTTTTTCTTGAGGTTGCACTCTGTATATATAGAGGAGATTAGGGAATAGCCGTTGGAGAGCTAATCCAATCAGATCCTTTATTTAGGGAAGCTTCAATCAATCAATTCCCTAATTGAATGATTGGGTTGGTGAGATCCTTGGATTGATTGAATTCAAGACTTTCCAATCCTGATCTTGTTGACTTGATTTGAATCACCAATGGTCAATAGCTTCCAATGCCAAACTCTGATTCTCTCCAGAGAAGGCAATACCAGACACCAGGCAACCTTGATGTCTTCTGGTCCTGATCTGGTTATGAAACAGATAGCTCATCAAAATTAGGAGATGATTCTGAGAATCTTTTGTTTCATCAGACTCGTCTGGTCCGGACTCGTCTGGTTCTGGGGAAAGGTTCTCTACCTCTGGTCAGTCTCATCTGGTGAATTCCTCTGGTGAGTCCTCTGGTCTGTCTTCTGGTGACTCTTCTGGTGACTCTTCTGGTGAGTCTTCTGGTGAGGTCTTCTGGTCTGGCAGTTCCCCCTAGACTAAGTCCTAATCTAGATCATCATCTGGCTAACAGGTCCAGATGGTCCTATTACATCTTCTGGTTTGTTTTTAACTCATCAAAACTATACAATTTTTATCCTAACAGCTAGAATTGTTTCGCCTTGGTTGACTGCCTCCGGTACCTCAGGGCGGGATCTTTTCTTCTTCTTTTCCCCCTTTTTGGCATCATCATCGGCCTGCAACGGGAACGGGTCAAGCCCGCTGTTGATCACGAAGGAGGTTAGGGATTGAACTTTAGTGATTCCCTCCTTCAGCATCTCAACTCCCATTGCGATTCCAGTACCTGCGTAAGACATAGAACTAATAACAGCTTGTATTTTCTTCTCAAAGACCTCCATAGAGAGCTGGAGTCTTTGTTCTGCCTTCGAGATTTTCTCTTCCACCTTGGCGGATAGATCATTTTCTTGAGTAACCCTTTCAGCGATTGTCTGTGAAGTCTGAGCAATGCGATCTGACCCCAGCTCCAACTTGGACGCTGATTCTTGTATGTCCTGAGTGAATAGGGCCCCAGCCTGAGCTGCAAGATTTTCCACCGCCTGATTGAGTTCCTCCTTTCTTTGCTCATCCTTCTCAGCCAGCTGCTTCAAGGTTTGCCTTAGCATTTTCTTTGTTCGCTTCCTCTCGCTCCTCACTGACTTGGCCGTGTCAGTCATCGTCCGCTTCAACAAAATCAGCTCTTTATTTGCAAGAGTGTTGTATGCTGATTTTGTCCACCTGATGTGTTTGGCCAGGGTGTTGGCTTCTTCCTCCCTTTCAGCTCGTAGCCTCATTACTTCCTCCTGAAGTTCGGCTAGATTTTCATAGGTTTTCTCCTCCTTGATCTTCACAATGGAAGTGAATTCAGCACGGCCAACACCAGTAATGATGACATCTTCCTCTTTGTCAGCGGCCATGTCAACGGCTAGCTACTTTCCCTTGGCAGCTCCTGCAGCATCAGTCTCCTCTTCAGGGTGCACTGAAGGTAGTTGTAGAGAGGTCGTGGTTACCTCCTCAGGCTCAACCATGCCATCTTGAACCTTAGGAACTTGTCCTTCGGAACTGGGAGTCTCCTTTGACGCCTCAACATCTTTCTCCCTTGTCTCAGGGCAAGGAATCCCGTCATCGACAGATGTCTCATCAGCGGCTGAGATGTTCACAACATCCTCAGCCACTGGTCCACCGTTGGCACCAGTGTCTTTCGCACCTTCCTCATGAGTCTGAGACTCAGGGACCATATCATCAACCTCCTTAGCTGTCTCCTCCACAACTTTCTCCAATGCTCCACCCTGGGCACCTTCATCATCCTCGTCCTCGTCCTTATCCTCCTCTCCGTCGGAATGGATGTCAGCAACAGACTTGGACATAATGTCTGACACCAGCTGCTTCAGGTTTTCGAAGTTTAGCAATTGAAGCCAGCTAGTCAGTCCGAAGTAAGTACAAAGTCTTGCTTCCTCTATCTCCCAGTGCTCCCATCCACGAGCATCTACCAACATATGTTGTTCTTGCATATTTGACTGTTTAAACTCCAGCCATACTTTCAGCTCAACGACATTTGCGGCAAGCTCCCTGAATCTGTTCAGTCCGGGCCAGCACTTGGATGCCCACTCAGTAGTATTCCCCCTTAGGGTATTCTCCGGAATGCCTCCTGCCATGTTCTCATCCAATTCCTCCTCCTCCTGCATCTCGAGGAAATCATCCTCCTCAGTTGGAAGGTCCTTTGGGCAGTCCTTGGGGTTGGGATAAGAGAGGAAGTCATCAGGGGTAGGGGTGGAAACTGAGGGTTGGTCAGGCCTCTGAGGGGGTGGCACTGACTCTGGGATGTTTGGCTCTGAGTTTTGGGGTGATTGGGTGGTTTGAGGTGTGGTGTCAGGGTTGGTTTGTGTTTGGGTTTCAGGGTGATTGGGGGATGAAACGGGTACTATCTCAGGCTGCAGCAACTCAGCCGTCTCGATAGATTTTCTCACCTCCTCCAAGTCAGAGGCTCTAAGAGAGCTTGACTTCTCCCTCTCTTCAATCGCAGGCAAACTCTTAGCAGGGGACTTTTTGGGTCCCTTCCTAAGTCTTTTCAGAGGCCTCTCTCCCTGACCTTTCTCCTTTCTGACGTCATCGTCAGTTCCCTCAGAATCGGCTCTCTAGGGATCTGACTCAGTCTCTGACTCAGTGCTCTTCCCTGACAGCACTATCTTCACCTTCTTCTTCTCAACTCCCTCCACCGCAGGCTGAGTCTCCTCTCTCTCACCGACAATCTCCTCCTCAGCCTCCTTACTCCTTTCAAAGAGGTCATCCACTCTCTCAATGAGACTGGTTGCCACCTTCTTGGCCTTCCCAGCTGGCCTTTTTGCCTGGCCCTTTGCCTTAGCATTGGGATCAATCAGCCCTAACATTGAGTAAGTGTCACTCAGTGAAGTAAACATCACCTTCTTGGAGAAAAGATTGTCCTCAAAGTTGAAGGTGTACCCATGGCAGGCATGAGCAATCAGGATGGACATCCTCGTTCCAAATGGCAGGATGGCACCAACAGATATGTGCTTATTTTCATCATCCCGCTTCAGTTTGTCCAGTCCGGCCTGATGGAGTTGATCAAGGAAGAACTGCTCCCAGTTCGCTTCCACACCATCAACTATTGCCCCCATAATCCTCAGCTTGGGCAGGCTCAACTGCTCATGAGAGCCTGTGGATCCCATCACCACCTTGGACACTAAGTCCACCAGAGCCCTATACTCAGGCTTTAGGGTACTCTTGTTCTGACGGGCTCTGAACTCAGAAGAGCCAGTCTTGGTCCACTTGCCCAGGAGTTCTCCCTCCGAATTCTCCTTGTAAAACCTGGGATTGATTCCTGAGGAAGGCAAATCAAAGACCTCCTTAACTACCCTCCTAAGGTCAATGGTGACTACTTCTGAGGTGTAGAAAGGCTCGCTGTCGACGTCCTTCTCTTCCGTCGGCTTGAGGGCGGTCACCTTTGTGAAAAGTTCCCCCTTTCGCAGGAACATGTTGAAGTAGGCTTCCACGACTGCTCTCGGAAGCACGGAGATTGGGCGCATTGTGAAGTATGTTTCCAACCCAGCTTTGGAGATCCAGTTGAAAACCGGTTTGATCTCCTCAACAGTAAGACAGATACCTTCCATGGAGATGACTTGCTCCATGTGTACCAGCTTTTTGTTGACAACATCCTCAAGCTTGTCTGTTGTCCAGTTGGAATCAAGAAGTGCCATTGATTTTTGAAAGGAAGAGAGAATTTTAGAAATTATGTGAGTGCTTTGAGCAAGAGAGAAAGCTCAGTGTGCAGATGTGCTTTTGTGTTTGCGTAAAAACCTCAAATGGCATACTTAATTGATTAGAACAAATCAGTTACTCAGACGTGGGGTTGAGATTAATTCCTGAATTCGAAAGGTTTTAAAATTAAAGGCCATGATTAATCTCAGCATCAATCAAATACCCATTTCAGTCATATTCCGTATAAAATGGACACGTATGTGAAAAAGTAACTGAGGCATTAAATGCTCCGCTGCACGTGGGTTTAAATATGAAAAGGCACGCTTTTAATGAAAACAGAATGCATTTAATAAAGATTTTCAGGACGAAGGACTCAGGGAGACGCTTGGAATTCACAAGGGTCAGGATAGAGCTCATACCTGTCAGGGAGATATTGTAGTTCCCTGATACCTCGCTGAGTCGAGTCTGGCCTGAGTTCCCCCCTAAACCCTATACTGACTGCTCTCCCGGATCTAAAAGTCCTAACTCTACTGACAGTTCCATAAACCTTGCTTCAGCCAAAGGCTTAGTCAAGATGTCAGCTCTCTGTCTGTCAGTGTGAATTTTCTCCATCCTAATGCCCTTCTTCTCCACATGATCTCGAATGAAATGACGCCTAATATCCACATGCTTGCACCTTGTGTGAAGCACTGGGTTCTGAGTAATTGCTATAGCACTATTGTTGTCACAATAGATTGGAACCTCATTATCAAATACTTGGTAGTCCCTCAACTGTTGCCTCAACCATAGAATCTGAGCACAACAACTACCTGCCGCCATATACTCAGCCTCAGTTGTGGATGTTGCAACTGAATTCTGCTTCTTACTAAACCACGAGATCAACTTACTTCCCAAAAACTGACATGTCCCTGAGGTTGATTTCCTATCAATCCTACAACCTCCATAATCTGCATCTGAATAACCTGTCAGTTCTAAGTTATCATCTGAAGGATACCATAGTCACATATTGACTGTCATTTTCAAATACTTAAGTATCCTCTTAGCAGCCTCCAAATGACTTCTCTTGGGATCAAACTGATACCTAGCACATACACCAACTACAAACGTAATGCCAGGCCTACTTGCAGTCAGGTATAACAAAGAACCTATCAGCCCTCGATACTCAGTCTGATTTACTGAAGTACCTTCAGTGTCAGGATCCATCTTCCAATTTGTATTCATAGGGATCCTGGCTGGATTGTTGTTCTGAACACCAAACTTATGAATCAAGTCTCTTGTATACTTGGCCTGATTAATGAAGATACCTTGATTAGTCTGCTTAACCTGCAATCCTAAAAAGAAGTTCATCTCTCCCATAATTGAAATCTCAAATTTACCAGTCATCGACTTAGAGAATTTCTCATAGAGCTGATGATTTGGTGATCCAAATATTATGTCATCCACATAAATCTGGTCCAAGAGAATGTCATCACCTTCAGTGATCCTGAACAGTGTCCTATCCATGGTTCCCTTCTTGAATCCATGGTCTGTCAGGAATTGAGAGAGGGTATCATACCAAGCTCTTGGTGCTTGCTTAAGTCCATGGAGTGCTTTCTTCAAATGGTATACTCTATCTCCAACCTCAAACCCGGGATGTTGTTCAACATATACCTCTTCATTGAGTACACCATTCAGGAAGGCACTCTTGAAGTCCATTTGATACACCTTAAACTTCTTGTGTGTTGCATATGCAAGGAACAACCTGATAGCTTCCAACCTAGCCACTGGAGCAAAAGTCTCATCATAGTCTATACCTTCAGATTGACAATACCCTTTTGCCACCAGTCTTACCTTGTTCCTTACCACAACACCATTCTCATCCTTCTTGTTCTTAAAGACCCACTTGGTACCAATAACACCTTGATGCCTAGGTCTATCAACCAGTTTCCAAACCTAATTCCTTGTGAAGTGATTCAACTCCTCTTGCATGGCTATGATCCAGTTCGAGTCAGTGAGAGCTTCTTCAATGTTCTGAGGCTCTTGCTCAGAGAGAAAGCAGCAGAACAGTTGGATCACCAATGACTTGATCAATAGGAGGATCCTCTATCCATGTTCTTTTGCCAGGAGTTGTTCCTGAAGTACCTGCAATGTTAGTGTTGGTCCCACTAGTTAGATTAATTGCGGAAGCTTAAGTTAAATGTCTTTCAAATTCGTTTTACAAGATAATAAAAGGCAATAAGACAGTAAGCAAAATAAAGCAATAAAGAACACAAGATATATAGTGGTTCGGATTTGAATATCCTACGTCCACTCTCCCTTATATCCAAGGGGTCTCACTAACAACCGACTAACTCACTTACTTACTGGAATTTGGGAAGTACCAGTTCCTTCTTACACCTCTTTAGATTTAACTTAAATCTAAAGATCAACAGCCAACAACCTTGTCTGATAGATGAACAGGTTGTGGTTTCAATAACTCCTTTAGAGTAGATGGAATATTATGAACAGTAAGAGTGCTTGGAATGAATATCAAAAGCTTGGATCAACTTGTGCGCGTATATAGTATCTCTAGGGCTTTTTCTTGAACTGTACTCTTGTATTTATAGAGGGGATTAGGGCTAGCCGTTGGAGGGCTAATCCAATCAGATCCTCTATATAAGGAAGCTTCAATCAATCAATTCCCTAATTGATTGATTGGGTTGGTGGGATCCTTGGATTGATTATCTTCAAAACTATCCAATCCTGATCTTGTTGACTTGATTTGAATCACCAACGGTCAATAGCTTCCTCTGCCTAACTCTGATTCTCTCCAGAGAAGGCAAGACCAGACACCAGGCAACCTCGGTGTCTTCTGGTCCTAATCTGGTGAACAACCAGAGTACTCAGTGGAAACAGGAGATCAAACTGAGCATCTTTTGTTCCACCAGACTCGTCTGGTCTGGGGAAGGTCCATAGCCTCTGGTCTGTTCTCGTCTGGTGAAGCCTTCTGGTGGAGTCCTCTGGTGAAGTCCTCTAGTGGGGTCTTCTGGTGAAGTCTTCTGGTCTGGCAGTTCCCCCTAGACTAAGTCCTAATCTATATCATCATCTGGCTAACAGGTCCAGATGGTCCTATTACATCTTCTGGTTTGTTTTAACTCATCAAAACTAACAGTTTTTATCCTAACAATTTCCCCCTTTTTGATGGAGTTAAAACATTACCAGAACTGATCACAAAGAAGACTTAAGCAAGAAAAGCAATAAAAGACAAGAACTTAGAATAGATCTTATCAGGCAAGCAATTAAGACAACAAGAGGTTGTCTTTGAACAGAGAAGATATGAATTTCATTGATAATAAAGATAAGAGTGATTACAAATTACAATGCAATTCTGGTCCTGTCTAAGCATATCTTCTGTTTTCTTTGGGCACCAGAAACCAATCCAGAAACCTATCCTGGACGGCCTTCAACTCTGCAGAAGATGTTGGAGTGAAGTCCACCAACACCTTTGTCTTGTACAGTCTCTTCAGCTCAGCCCAATCAACCTGGTCTCCTGCCATGGGAGTGTTAAGATAAGTGAACTCAGGGGCAGTCACCTCCAGGTTGAACTCAATGGTTGAGTCCATCAACTGCTTGTACAACTCTGCATCATAAGCTTGCATCCAGGTGTGAAAGGTTTTGTTGATCAGCTCATCATCCTCTGGTGCTGGCCTCTGGATATAGTGTTGGATGAACCAGAGAGTCTTTGCCTCCTTCCATTTTTCAATCAAGGGCACAGGCACAGTAGAGTCAAAAGACCCTTCTGTCCTGAGAGGCAGAATGTTCATCACTTCAATGGGAGCTTTCCTCCTCTGGCTTGAGCCACTTGCACCAGAAGAAGCACCTGCTTCTCTGCTCTTCTTGTTTTGCCTTCTAACATATCTGAGCCTCTGCTCTTCATCTATGTTCTTCCTGATTCTTGCTTGCTTCTCCTCTGGAGTCTCTTCCTTGTATCTCTTCTGAGCTTCTTCAACAACAGTCTCAAGGAAGCTTTTCTTGACTCTTCTTAACTTTCTCTTTGCAGGTCCAGAGATGGAGATTGGATCCTGCTCAGCTTCTGACTCCTCTTCTGCAGCAAGCTGCTTAGCCATGGAAAGAGATTTGAACTCTTCCTTCTTCTTCTTCTGCAACTCAGCCTGGGCCAGAGTGTTCTCCAACAGGTCCAGACGAGCTACATGGCTGAAGAGAATTTCATTTGTGGTCTTCGCCAGATCAGTTCTGGCCTTCTCTTCCCCCTTTTTAACTTCATCAAGGAGGGGCTCCACTACCTGCCTTATAAGATCAGGCAAGGCAGTGTTGGAGGAAGAGTGAAGATCACGCAGCTGCTTGGCCTCTTCCAGGTAGGCTTTAGACTCTGCAACAAGCCTTTCCTGCTTCTCCAACATCTCCTGGAGGGAGTCTTTCAGCTTGGCAGTCTGGATCATCTGGCTTGCCATTTCAACTTTAAGGACAGAGACTGGCCTCATCTGCTCCAGCACGTGCTCCTGGAGCTGCTTCTGGCTGTGCATCACATCCAGTTTGACAAAGAGACCATTTGCCTTGAAAGAAGCTTTAACTTCTGCCAGAGAGGACTTGATCTGCTTCAGGAAGATCCTCCTCTCTTGCTTAATATGATGCTCTATCATAGCAGGGGCCATGTGTTGAATGGCTTTTGAAAAGCGCCCTATCTGCATGATCTGCTCATTGAAGAATGCCTTCATCTTCTGGAGCACAGCAGGAGACATCTCAAAGTCCTCCTCGTCTGAATATAGCTCAGGAGGGAATGTGAAATGAGGACCAAAGTTGTAAGAGAAGCCCTCTGGAGTGAGCATAACTCCTCTCTGGATAAGGAGAGTTCTGATGAGAACCTTGGCCGCCTCTGGTGTCTCCAACTCTGCTGGGTTTTGAATATTTAACCTCTTCTTTAGCTCAATCTCCCAAGTAGTGAAGGTAGAGGGAGACATCTCCTCCAGCAGAAGCATAAGATCTTCAACATCTTGGAGTCTGGCCATACTCCAAACCTTGGCATCCGTCAGATCTGCCAGGAGGGTGAGTGCTCCAACAAAATAGGAAATTGCTCTCTTAGCCAGAGCTGAGCACTCACACTCATACTCTGCCTGATGGGACCCATCTCATTAAAAGAGAAAATAAAGGGTTTGGGCCCAGAGGCAGAGGAGGAAGGTGCTAAGTTAGCAGGCTCAAGTGAAGCTTCCTCATCTTCACTATCATCGCTTGTTAAACAGGTTGGGGAAGGGGGAGGAGCAGGAAATCCCAGAGCCATAGAAATGGTTGGGTCCTGGACTGTATGAGTTTGGGGAGGGTTAGGGTTTTGTGAAGTAGAGGTGGAGGGGATGGATTGCTCTGCACCAGAGGATGGCGGAATCTCTGGTACAGAAGGTGAAGGTGGTATTTGGGATGAGGAAGTGTTTGGAGGGGGGAGTTCTGCACCAGAAGAGGTTGATGGCACCTCTGGCACAAAAACTGGGGGAGAGGGGTTTGTGGGAAGATGAGTTTGGGTATTTGGGGGAGAAGGTGTTTGAGTAGGAATGGTTGAGGGAGTAAAAACTGGGGTATCTGGGAGAGTCTGCTCTGGTGTTTCAATAGGGTTACCAGAGGCAGATGGGGTTTGGGGAATATTATCTGGGGGAGAGGTAGAAGGGGAGACAAGATTAATAGGGGTAGAAGATGGAATGGAGGGATTTACCTCTGCTGAGTCAACATCAGCAGGTACAGCATGCTCTGAAGCAGAGACATCTTCCATCAACTGGGAAGCATCATCAATGGCCTTCTCCAAGGCTTCTCCAAGATCAGAGCCAGAGTCATGATCTTGAAGAATGGCTCTCTTAGCCTTGGATTTCTTCACAAGAGGCACATCCTCGTCTTCATCTTCCTCTTCTGATGGCTCATCCACCAGAAGGGTTTTCCTGACCTTCCTGCTAGTTCTTGACTTCTTAGCAGAGCCTCTCCTGGCCTCCTCTGGCCGCTTCCTCTTGGCTGCTCCAGCCTTCTTAACAGCTTTATCATCATCACCCTTCTTCTTAAGCACTTCAAGAAGGGGAATCTGGTCCTCCTCTGAGGAACCAGAAAAGGCAATGGTTGAAGAACCAGTTGCTTCAGAAGCTTTCTTATGGGTCTTCTGCTTGTGCTGCTGCTTCTGCCCCTTTGCAGGTGAGGGTACTGCCTGTAGAGGAGGGGCAGGGATGGCTTCTTCTCCATCAGAATCAGGATGGCCATGAAGGGGACCATCCTTTGAGAATAGCACTTTAGACTTGTGAAATCCTTTGCACCAAGTCTCCTTCCATCTCTTCTCTGGAAGCAATGAGTCCAAAATCAAGGTAAGTTCCATTCCCAACGAAAAATTAGCAGTGAAATAAAACTGCATTTCCCCTGGCTTGGAAGGACAAGCCTCCTTGTTAACTTTCACCTTATTCTTCCTCAAGACGCCCCAAAAGAACTCTGCCCAATTGCATTGGACGCCGTCATACAGAGCCCTCATCACACACATTCTTCCATTAAAAATCGCATCAGTGCTGTGATTCTCACACATCAACACCTTTACAACAATGTCGAACAGCACCTTGTACTTCTACCTTAAATGTTTATCCAGAAATCCCTTCGTGATACTCTGGCAAGAAGAACGAGCAAACAATTTGAAGGAACCCACAATATCATCCTCCTTGTAGGTTAAAGGATCCACCCCTTCCGCCAAAATGTTTCCAAACAGGGCACATAAATCATGCTTGGAAAACACCAAATCTTCCTTGTCAATTTTTGAAGAAATATGGTCTTCGTCGCATATTCGTCAAGAGTACGAAAATCTCTGGGAACGGTGGAGATCAACTTCTCAACTCCAGATCTCCTCAATAGTTCCAGAATAGCAAGTGCAGATGAGTTCTTGGTGGTGTAGAAGTCAACCACCATCTCCGTTTTCAGTTTCTTCATCATTAGGGCATGATCAAAATTGCATGGGGAAGCCATATCTGAGAGAGAGAGAGAGAGAGAGAGAGATAGAGAGAGAAACTTTGCAGAGAGAGGTTAGGGTTTGAAAGTATGGAAACGTGAAAGGACAGATTGAAAGTAAATTTGATTTAAATAGGGTAATACGCATGGCTTGAATAATAAATGAAATGTGAACGCGTGTAATTTCAAATTTAATTGAGGAAACAAAATCAATTTTAGCATTGATTGACATTTTGCACAGTGATTAAATTCGATGGTCATGATGAAAGGCGAGATACAGATTTAATCTGGTGCGTTGGCATAGACATTGGGACTGGGCATAAAGGGGTTTTGTGGCAGTCAAGAGAAAAAGTGAAATGATTGCCTAGGCCCTATACCCTAGTTATAAATACACCCCGAAGTTGAAAGGTTTTAAGTGTACTTACTAATTTGAAAAGTGTATCCCAATGAACAGAGGCCAGAGAAGTAAAGACATACATGTCACCTGATATTGTAACCAGATGATACCACAACTAGTCTGGTGAGACATCTCCTCTGATGGAACTCATCTGGTCCTGGTCAGAAAAGACTTTGGACATATCTCTGACTCAGCACCTCATCTGGGATAATTGTCACCTGGTGGATACCTCATCTGGAGATATAACTTCTCTGAAATGTCTAATCTGCAGGTATGTTAGTTTTAAAAAAATATATGAAATAAAGTAATGACACAAAGGATACTTCTCTGTTGTTCCCCCTAAAACAAATCTGTCTCTGGATCCAACAATCCTAACTCAAAAGCTAACTCTCTGAATCTGGTCTCAGCCAAAGGCTTAGTCAAAATATCTGCTCTCTGCTTCTCTGTTGCAATCTTTTCCATCCTTATATCTCCCTTCTCAACATGATCTCTGATAAAATGATGCCTTATATCAACATGTTTGCACCTGGTATGAAGAACTGGATTCTGGGTGATGGCAATTGCACTATTACTATCACAGAAAATAGGAATATCCTTAGCTCTAATCTGGTAATCCCTAAGCTGTTGACTAATCCAGAGAAGTTGTGAACAACAACTCCCTGCAGCCATGTACTCTGCTTCTGTTGTTGATGTAGCAACTGAAGTCTGCTTCTTAGAAAACCAGGATACCAATTTATTCCCTAAAAATTGGCATGTTCCACTTGTAGATTTCCTATCTATTCTGCATCCACCATAGTCTGAATCTGAATAACCACTCAATTCTAAGTTATCATCTGCAGGATACCATAATCCTAAATTCACAGTTCCCTTAAGATATTTCAATATCTTCCTAGCTGCTTCCAAGTGACTCTTCTTGGGATTAGCTTGAAATCTGGCACAAACTCCTACAGCAAAAGTAATATCTGGTCTGCTTGCAGTCAGGTATAAAAGAGAACCAATAAGTGCTCTGTACTTAGTCTGGTCCACACTCTCTCCAGACTCATCTGGATCCATGTTGAAATTTGTCATCATAGGGATCTTGGCTGCTTTGCTAGATCCTACTCCAAATTTCTCTAACATGTTTCTGGTGTACTTTGCTTGATTAATAAAAATTCCCTTCTCTGATTGCTTAACCTGCAGACCCAAGAAGTAATTCATTTCTCCCATCATGGACATCTCAAACTGACCCTGCATGAGCTCACCAAACTTCTCACACAGCTTCTTGTTAGGGGATCCAAATATAATGTCATCAACATATATTTGGACCAGAAGGATGTCCTTTCCTTCTTCTTTCCTAAACAAGGTCCTATCAATCTTACCCTTTGTAAAACCATTGTCCAGAAGAAATTGAGATAGAGTGTCATACCATGCTCTGGGTTCTTGCTTCAGCCCATAAAGAGCTTTCTTAAGCTTAAACACCTTGTCACCTTGTTCAAAACCAGGGGGTTGTTCCACATACACTTCCTCAATGAGAATCCCATTAAGAAAGGCAGATTTCACATCCATCTGGTATACTTTGAACTTCATGTGAGCAGCATATGCTAAGAACAATCTGATGGCTTCTAGTCTGGCAACAGGAGCAAATGTCTCATCATAGTCTATTCCTTCAGACTGAGAATAGCCCTGGGCCACTAGCCTTGCCTTGTTCCTAGTAATGACATCATTCTCATCTTTCTTATTCTTGAAAACCCACTTAGTGCCTATCACCTTTTGATGTCTTGGTCTTTCTACCAGCTCCCAAACATCCTGTCTGGTGAATTGATTCAACTCCTCCTGCATAGCAACAATCCAATTTGAATCTTTCAGTGCCTCCTTGATGTTCTTGGGCTCAATCAAGGACACATAGCAATTGAATAAGGCAGCTAAGTTAAGAGTTCTCCTAGTCTGGACACCCTTAGTTGGATCTCCTAAGATCAGGTCATTGGGGTGATCAACCAGGGTCCTCCTTCCCGTGGTCTTGCCTGGGTGATCATCTTCTGCAGTATCTTGATAATTAACACCATCTGCAGAAGAGCTTCCCCCTACAGGAGTTCCAACCTCTTCTGGTTCTGCTCCTTCTGAAGGCTTCTGCTTCAGAGAACCAGGAGATGGGTCAACATCTGAATCTGAATCTGAATCAAGAATAGGTGGATTGACCTTGATAACTCTGGGTGTAGTCTGGTTCTGAAACTCATCAGAAGACTTTAAGTCCACCTTGCACTCAAAAGTAGATTCATAAAAAACAACATGAGGTGTTTCCTCCACACAAAGTGAATTCTTATTAAAAACTCTAAAAGCCTTACTGGTGCTGGAATATCCTAAAAATATTCCATCAGCCACTTTGGCATCAAAGGTTCTTAATTTAGATTTCCCATTGTCATGGATGAAACACTTACATCCAAAAACATGAAAATATGAAACAGATGGGGTTTTACCTTTCCATACCTCATATGGAGTCTTATTATGTCTCTAGGCAATCAGGCACCTGTTTTGAGTGTAGCAAGTTGTATTAATGGCCTCTGCCCAAAATCTTTGCGGAGTGTTGTATTCTGCCAGAAGTGTTCTTGCAGCTTCTTTGAGGGTCCTATTCCTCCTTTCTGCTACTCCATTTTGTTGAGGTGTTCTGGCAGCAGATGTCTCATGAAAAATCCCATGGTCTTTGCAGTAATCTGCAATGTGTGAATTCAAAAACTCTGTTCCTTTGTCACTTCTGAACCTGACTATGCTCTGGTTCTGCTCATTCTGAATCTGCTTGAAGAACTCTGGCAGCTTAGTCATAGTTTCATTTTTCTTAAACAAGAACACTACCCAAGTGTATCTTGAAAAGTCATCTACTATCACTAAGGTGTACTTCCTTCCACTGAAACTAAGAGGAGAAACAGGTCCAAATAGGTCCATGTGAAGTAGTTGAAGTACTCTGGTTGTGGTTGTGCTCTGGACATCCTTAAAGGAAGTCTTGGGTTGTTTACCCTTCTGGCATGAACCACAAACCTGATCCTTCTTAAACACTTCATTAGGAAGACCTCGAATGAGACCTTTTCTGGCAATCTTATTCAGTGTCTTGAAGTTAAGATGACACAATCTCTTGTGCCAAATCCAGCTGTTCTCTGCAGATCCTTTTGCAACCAGACAAGCATTTCTTGGACAACTGTTAAAATCTGCAAGATAAATGTTACCCTTCCTCAAGCCTATTAGCAAGATATCATTATAATCAGAAGAGAAAATAGTGCATGAATCACTAGAAAACTTCACTGAGTATCCCTTGTCATAGAATTGGGATACTGAAAGCAGATTATGCTTGAGTCCTTCTACATAATAGACTTCATCTACATATACTCCATTGAAGGTCAACTTTCCAACTCCTCTGGTGACTCCATAGTTGTTGTCACCAAACATCACTCTTGGTCCATTAAATGGCTTGAAATCTTGGAGATTATCCTTTTGGAAGGTCATGTGCTTGGAACATCCACTATCAATGTACCAGACATGGTTGCTTGAAAATCCTTTCTCCAATGGACTCTTATCTACCTGCAGAGAAATCAATTAGGTCCCCTACTAGTGCTGGGTCCTGATTGGTTAGTTGCAGGTTTTGTAGGAATCCAAAGATAAAGATCATCATTTGATAGATGAGGGGATCTTATCTTTCTTCCAAATCTATCTACCAGCACATGTCCTCTGACAATGACATATTGAGCTACTGGTCTGATAAGGACACCTTTCCTATAAACAGGTCTGGTGTACCTTTTCTCAAATCTGGCCTTTGGAATAGCCTGCCTCAAAGACATGGTCTTAAAGGTCTGGTTGTAAGGGTACATCCTAGAAGAACCGTATCTGGTGTCATAACTTCCCAGATCAGTTGGTTTTCTATAGATGGGTCTGGAAGACCTCCTCTGGTTCTGATAATTAGACTTGCTCTGGTGATTATAGTTCCTTTGAGTATACCTATTCTGGAATTTATTCCTCTGAGAAAATTGTCTCTGGGGTACCTGGTGCTGTTGAACATTGTACCTTCTCTGGTAGTTATTACTCTGATTGGTATTCCCCTTTCTTGAGTGTTTCCTTTGAGGTCCCCTAATCTGGTTAGGTTCCCTTTGAGGATTTCTCTGGGGTCCTCCAATTTGAGTAATTTCTACTCCTTGGGACTCATTGTTCACAGAACCATCAATCTTTAATGGTTCCCCTTTTTGACACTTATTCTCTAGCATCTTCTCTTCCAGAACAGTCAACTCTTCTGGACCATATGTTATGTGATTAACAGAGTGATTCTTTTTCCAGTCAGGATTGTGAACCACCTTGTAACCATTACCAGTTAAGTCTTTATCATCCCAGATTTCTACCAATTTACCAGCTCTTACAGACTTGTCTTTATTATAAAAGTATTTATGAGTTTTAGAGGTAATTCCAGAATATCCTAAACCACTCTTATCACAAATGCGCTGAGAAGACCCTGATATGATAGATACAACAGATGGTATCTTAGGAGCTTCTCTGGGCATAGATATCTCCTCTATGTTGTGAGCAACTTGTTTTCCCTTGATAAGAGTCTGGTATTTGGCTCTGAGTTCAGTGATCTCATCTTCTTGAGAGTTTTTTTCTTTCATGAGTTGATCTACTAGAGTATCTCTTTATGTGATCTTATCCTGAAGTTCAGAGACTTCTTTGGAATGATCTTTCATGAGTTCTCTGGTGGATTTATGCTCATGAGAGAGAGATTGAACTTCAGCTCTGAGCCTACCATTCTCTTTCTCAAGTTTTTGACAGAGTTGGACACAATTTTGGAGATCTGATTGCATTTGTTGCATATCAGACTCCCTGGAGTTACCAGATGAATTAGAGGATTCAGTACATTTGGAATTTGATAAAACTAGAGTAGTTTCATTTACCTCAGTGATGTCTGCCATAAGACACACATCATCATCTGATCCAAAGTCAGAAGAAGAAGAACTAGAACTAGTATCCTCCTCCTCTGCTTCTGCCAGCAATGCTCTCTTGTCTGCATATCTCCTATCTCTCTTGATCCTTTTCTCTTCTCTTTCCCTAGGAGTGAGTTGAGGACAATCATAACTATAGTGACCAGTCTTGTTGCATGTGTAGCAAGCATTGTCTCCTCTGGGACTAGGACTTGGCTCTCTCCTCCTCTGGTTGTAGTCTGATCTGGCAGGGCTACTCTCTCTCCTCTGGTAGTCAGGTCTGCCAGAGCTACCATCCCTCCTCTGATAATTTGATCTCCCGGAGTTGCTAGGGTTGTCATCTCTCCTCCTTTCTGGAGTTCTGAATCTGGTCTCCCTTGAGTCTCCAGATGTCTTCTCCTTCTCTGCAGGCTTGAAGGAACTATTTCTGTCTCTGGAAGATTCCTTCCAATGCCTTTTGTACCTGCCATATTTTGACCTCATTTTATCTAATTTATGAGTTAGAAGTGCTACCTGCTCCTTGAGGCTCAAGTCATCTGCAGTAGACTCCTTTAGCTTGACATCAGGCTTGATGGTTGAAGAGAATGCAACACCTTTCTGACCAGAAGAGGAAACCTCTTCTGTTTGATCCTCCTCTTGAAGATCATATTCATAGGCTTTGAGATCAGACAACAGGAGATGATGATCCAGAGTATTGAGATCCTTGTTGTCCTTGATCACAGTGACTTTAATTCTCCACCTGCTTGTTAGTGAACGCAAGATTTTACTATTTATTTCTTTTTCAGAGTAGGTCTTACCTAAGGCACTAGCCTTGTTCAGGAGATTTGTGAGACGCATGTCCAGCTGGTCAATGGTCTCATCTGGTTTCATCTTGAAGGTATCAAACGAGTATTGAACACCTTGGAGTTTGTTGTCTTTGATCTTCTCTGTTCCCTCACAGAGTAATGCCAGTTTGTCCCACATCTCCTTGGCAGTGGCACACGTTCTGACCTTTTCAATCAACTCTTTGGTAAGTGTGTTGATGATCTCTGTTCTTGCCACCTGGTCCAAGTTGTAGAGCTTTCTTTCATCATTATCAAGCTCATCTCTCTTTTTGAGAATTCTCTGCCTGGGGACTCTATCCTCTGCAGTTTTCTGGGCAGCTTCACTAGTTTCTTCTCTGGACTCTGACCTGCCACTATCAATAGGAGTCCAGTAAAATTTGATGGGGCCACTTTCAACCACATCTAACATGCGGTGGTGAATAGCTCCAAGATGATTGCTCATCATGAAGCTCCAGTGGCTGTAATCCTCAAAAGAGAATTCTGGGAGCTTACGGCTCTTGTAAGAAGATTTTGGAGACATTTTGATCAAATTAAGGGAAATAACAAGAACTTGAACAAAAGCACTAAAAAGCAATGGATCTGCCCGGTGACCACCAAAAGCTTTTCAAAGCAGTGGTCGTTGGACACACTGCTCTGATACCACTTGTTGGTCCCACTAGTTAGATTAATTGCGGAAGCTTAAGTTAAATGTCTTTCAAATTCTTTTTACAAGAGAATAAAAGGCAATAAGACAGTAAGCAAAATAAAGCAATAAAGAACACAAGATATATAGTGGTTCGGATTTGAATATCCTACGTCCACTCTCCCTTATATCCAAGGGGTCTCACTAACAACCGACTAACTCACTTACTTACTGGAATTTGGGAAGTACCAGTTCCTTCTTACACCTCTTTAGATTTAACTTAAATCTAAAGATCAACAGCCAACAACCTTGTCTGATAGATGAACAGGTTGTGGTTACAATAACTCCTTTAGAGTAGATGGAATATTATGAACAGTAAGAGTGCTTGGAATGAATATCAAAAGCTTGGATCAACTTGTGCACGTATATAGTATCTCTAGGGCCTTTTCTTGAACTGCACTCTTGTATTTATAGAGGGGATTAGGGCTAGCCGTTGGAGGGCTAATCCAATCAGATCCTCTATATAAGGAAGCTTCAATCAATCAATTCCCTAATTGATTGATTGGGTTGGTGGGATCCTTGGATTGATTATCTTCAAAACTATCCAATCCTGATCTTGTTGACTTGATTTGAATCACCAACGGTCAATAGCTTCCTCTGCCTAACTCCGATTCTCTCCAGAGAAGGCAAGACCAGACACCAGGCAACCTCGGTGTCTTCTGGTCCTAATCTGGTGAACAACCAGAGTACTCAGTGGAAACAGGAGATCAAACTGAGCATCTTTTGTTCCACCAGACTCGTCTGGTCTGGGGAAGGTCCTCTGCCTCTGGTCTGTTCTCGTCTGGTCAAGCCTTCTGGTGGAGTCCTCTGGTGAAGTCCTCTGGTGGGGTCTTCTGGTGACTCTTCTGGTGAAGTCTTCTGGTCTGGCAATTCCCCCTAGACTAAGTCCTAATCTATATCATCATCTGGCTAACAGGTCCAGATGGTCCTATTACATCTTCTGGTTTGTTTTAACTCATCAAAACTAACCATTTTTATCCTAACAGTTAGTGTCTATAGGTTCATAAAATTCAGGAAATTGAACAGAAGGGGATGAACCCGAGTCTATACCAAAGGGATTAACAAGCTCAATGTCAGGGACATTAGTTCCCCCTTGATGAGGTGACTTAGGAACCGTCTCAACTGCGACCGCATCTTCATAGACGGTGCTTACCTCAGGTTGAGCCTGTTCCTCAGTTTGAGGCTCAACAATCCCTGATGTGCTGGGCTTAGGAGTGGCACTTGGTTCATCATCCTGATCATCGTGATTATCCCATCTTGGAATTGGCACAGTTTTGACCTTTGGATCAGGTTGATTCTTTAAGCTCAGCCTTGTCACTCTCCTTGTGACCTCCTCAGTGTCAGGATTCAACATTTTTATCCTAGACTCATTAGCAGATTCATCAAACACAACATGTGGTGATTCATCCACAACAAGGGTCCTACAATTGTAAACCCTGAATGCTTTACTAACTTCAGAATATCCTAAGAATATTCCTTCATCAGATTTGCTATCAAAGGCTTTCAATTGGGTCTTCCCATTGTTAAGAATGAAGCACTTACAACCAAATATATGAAAGTAAGAAATCTGAGGTTTCCTCTTATTCCATGTCTCATATGGGGTCTATGCATATTGTTTGTTCAGCATGGATCTGTTCTGAGTGTAGCAAGCAGTGTTGATTGCCTCAGCCCAGAATTTCTTGGGCAATCCTGACTCAGCCGGCATGGTCCTGGCAGCTTCCTTCAGTGTCCTCTTCCTTCTTTCAGCGACGTTATTCTGTTGCGGGGTTCTAGCTGCAGAAGTCTCATGAGCTATACCAATTTCATTACAAAAGTCAGAAATATATGAATTTATAAATTCAGTGCCCTTGTCATATATGATCTTAGTAATGGACTGATTCTTCTCATTGTTGAGTCTCCTGAGTAACTCTGGAAGCTTCACCTGTGTTTCCTTCTTATTTAACAGGAAAATAACCCAAGTATATATAGAATAATCATCAATAACCACAAGGGTATATTTCCTACCATTCATACTCACAGGTGTTATGGGACCAAATAAATCCATGTGCAGGAGCTGAAGAATTCTGTCAGTGGAATGAGAAGCTTTCTCTTTAAATGACGCTCTGACATGCTTCCCTTCCTGACAAGTTTTGCACACATGATCTTTGCTAAAAACTTCATTAGGTAGACCTTCAACATGTGACTGTCTAGAAATTTTGTTAAGAATCTTGAAGTTCAGGTGGCTTAATCTTTTATGCCATAACCAACTGAGCTCTAGAGAGCTTTTAGCAACAAAACAGGTATTAGGCATAGTGTTGCTCCAATCAGCGAGATAAACATTACCTTTCCTGATACCTGGTAGAAGCACTTGTGTTGATTTGTCCTTGACTGAACATATATTCGAAGAGAACTCAACACAGAAACCTTTGTCACAGAATTGGCTTACTGACAACAGGTTATGCTTCAGTCCTTCCACAAAGGACACATTTTCCACTCTGACTGTACCTATTATCAAGACACCAAAACCTTTAGTAACACCTTTTGAGTTATCACCAAAGGTTACCTATGGACCATCTTTAGCCGAAAACTCTTGGAGAAGACTCTTCATTCCAGTCATATGTCTTGAGCATCCACTGTCTAGGTACCAAACAGTTTTGTTTGAGTCTCCTCTCCTTTTGTTGTGATCCACAGTCCCCTGCAAACAAATCAGCCTTTAGGTACCCATTGGGTGTTGGGTCTTATAGTGTCAGTTGTACCCTTCGGGATCCAGACTTGCTTAACTACCCTGATTGCCTCAGAGTGGTAAATCTGTCTCCCTGAAACATCAACATAAACAACTTTCTTCTTCTTTGCCTGAGAGTAAGATGGTGTATGAGTGCTAGACTTAGGCTTCACAGGGGCCTGAGTGGGTGCCTTTTGGGCAGACTTCCTGTTCTTCCTAGGTCTGGGTGCAGCAGGTCTTGGGCCTTGTTCTTGATAAGGACCCTGTGTTCTATTCCCCCTAGGCAAGTGAGGGAATGGAAAACAATTAAAGGCCTCAGGATGTCAAAACCATGGGGGTGTCATCATGTTTGGCCTTCCCTGTTGGTATTGCCAAGCATGATGGTACCCTCGCTGACCAGTCTGAGGACTCTTGGCCTGAGTCTTCCTCTGCTTTCGCTGAGGCTTTCTCTGTCCTGAGCTCTCAGGGACCTCCTTTGGTTGCTTTGCCTTTCCCTTGGGTTTTGGCTTAGCAACCTTGGGGGCAACCCTGACTGTGTCAACAGTTTCCTTGCCCTTATCGAATTGACGGGCCTGAAGTACAACCTTGGGTGCACTCTGGCCTTCCTGAACAAATACCCTCTCAGTGTTGCTCCCTGAAGCAACATGAGACTGACCTTGTGAGGATTTCTTAGGAACATATCCAAGTCATTTTTTCTAATTTCCAAGCATCTGGCTGCTATTTATTTTCTCTCTAGCCACTGAGGATTTATTCATTGCTGCAACCTTTTGCTTGAGTGAGTCCTCACTCTTTTTCAGGAGTTCATGTCTGGCAAAGAGATCATCAAACTTACTTTTGAGTGCTTTCAGTTCTTCCTTCCTGGCCAACTCTTCCTCAGCCAATTCCTTCAGAATCTTCTCTCTTGGGAGACGTTCAGCATTGATTAAATCAATCTCCTGAGTTAGTCTCACAATATGAGTTGATTCTTTAAGATCAGACTGAGTGAGCTGATCATTCAGGTTCTGAACCTCAGTACTCAATTTCTTGTTCTCCTCTACCAAGAAGACATTAGTTTCCTGCAGTCTGGAGAAATCAACCATCAATTGATCCAGGCAGATCTGAAGGTTCATTTCTCTGACTGACTCTGAGCTAAGCTCAGGATTTTGACCAGTGTAGGAACCACATATAGAGTTAGATGTTACCTCAGGTTCCTCCCTTGCCATCAGGCAGACATCATCGTACTCATCATCAGAAAAGAGTTCAGGCAACCTCTTCTCAGGACCATCAGAGTCAGTTGCATCCTCAGCGAGCATGGCTCTCCAGTCAGCAAGTCTCTGGTCTCTCTTGGCCCTCCTGTCCTCTCTTTCCCTTGCACTCAGCTTCGGACAATCATACTGATAGTGCCCGCTTTTGTTACAGTTGTAACATGTTGGTTGCTCATCTCCTCTTTCTCTCCTTGGTTCAGGGATCCTCCTTGAGTCAGGTTCCATCTGTCTTGATGAGCTTTCAGTCTTCCCTGAGTGCTTGTCATCATGAGTACGTCTCTGTTCATCCCTGCGATCTGGCTTAAGATCTGAATATCTTCTTTCATTGCCACGATCTCTCCTCTGGTCAGTGTTTCTTCTTTCCTCATACCTCCTCGAGCTTTGGTGGGTTCCTTCAGGTTTCCTATCACGTGAGTCCTGATAAAATTTCTTATAACGACCAAACCTAGAATTAAGCTTATCAAAACGTCTGGCCATCAGGCTGTACTCCTCAGCAAGCTCTTCCTTGCTCATCTCCATCAGTGACTTTGATGAAGACTCAACAGGTTCAGACCTGGCCTTGAAAGCCACACTTTTCTCAGGTGTTTTCTCATTTTCTTCCTCTTCTGGCTGAACTTTCTTCTTTCTTTTGTTAAGATCAAATTCCAGTGTCTTAAGCTCTGAAAAAAGTAAAGCAGAAGTTATGTTACTCATATCCTGAGTGTTCTTAAGCATAATTACACTATTATCCCATCTCTCAGGAAGGGCATTGATGATCTTTGAAGCAACATCTCTCTTAGAAACATCATTGTCTAGCATCACCAACTCATTCATCAACTTGATGAACCTTGACTCCATCTGATCGATTGTCGCATCAGGCAGCATCTCGAACACTTCGAACTTCTGAATGGCAATGTTTCTCTTGTTCTCCTTTATCTTTTCTGACCCCTCGCACATCCTGGTCAGCTCATCCCAAACCTCCTTTGCCGTCTTTAAGTTCATCAGCCTTGCTGACTCCTCGAAAGGCACCGTATGCAAGATGATATTTCTGGCCACATTGTCCAGTCCCATCATCTTGATCTCATCAGTGGTCATATACTTCCTTTTCTTAGGAATGGGTACGCCAATCTCAAGATCATCATATCCCCTTCCTCTGACATTAAGGATGGTGATCTTGATCGGTCCTTCCCTGAGAACACGCGGCATCTGGTCATGGATGGCATCAAGATGCGCTTCTAATCTGAACTTCCAATAGACAAAGTTAGATACAGAGAATTCAGGTAATGAAGCTTCAAGTCTCCTTGAAGTCATGATGATGCAAGTTTTATGAAAAGTAAACTCAGATCTGTTCAGTGACCACCAACAGTTTCTCCTCTGAAACTATTAGTATTCAAAGTCAGTGGTCTTTTGAACCACTGCTCTGATACCACTTGTTGGTCCCGGTACAAGACTGAGGAATACGTGTATGGGGGGAATACACGTATACCAATTTTTCAAATGTAAAACCTTACTGAGTCCCCTTTACTCAAAGTGATAGAGAACTAGGAACTGATAATACACCTACTGACTACACTTGGTGTGGGTCAGTTGGCTAACTATTAGTTTAAGTTCAGTGCGGAAATGCATAAGACCTGATAGTTTAAAGTCTTGTTTAGTTCGCTTTCTGAAAACCTTGATTACTTTACTCAGAATAGTGATTAGTAGGGCAGTTCTCTTTTTGAGGATCAGGCTGATTGATTCAAGCCTGATAAAACCAAATGCTTATGAATGAGCAAGTGATATAGCAAGTAAGCACAATATCAAAGCAGTAAGAACACAGGGAGTTTAACGTGGTTCAGAGACTCAAGCTCCTACGTCCACGGCCTGATTTAACAGGAAATCCACTCAAGGGATTCTTATTTTTAACGTGTCAAGGTGCACCAAGATTAGCTACCTCACTGACCTATACAAACTCCTTACTAACTCACTAACAACTTACTTCCAACAAACCTAACTTAGGGTTTTGGTTTCAGTTTGGATTCCAACTAAGTTGAGACTATCCTTACAAGTCAAAGCTATGCTAAGGATTGGATAATCTCTCTAAGCTTAAGATAATGCTAGTTCACTCTTGGAATACAGAATAACTCTTAATAGCTAAGAAACACTTGGGAAATTTAGATGGTTTCGAGTGCTTCTTTTAAAGACTGAATGCTTTGAGTGCTTGAGAGTTTGAGTAATTTTTGGCTTTGAAATTTCCCGTAACCTTGAATGGGTTCAAGGCATTCTGTATTTATAGATGATTTGAAAAACTATCCGTTGGAGAGATAGCCTTTCTTGTCATCTATGTAGAGTGATTCAAACGGACATATCTTCATGCAGCAGCCGTCCTTTGCATGGAATTAGGTACTTGCATTAAATGTACATTAAATGCTTGCCCGTTGAATATGCAGTCTGAAATCAGTCTTCTGTCAGGTTCCGTACGTGCGTGTCCTTCCCGGATTGGTCCACGTCATCAGGTTGGTGAGAATGTCAGAACTTATTCCTAGGCTTCAGGCTTGTCTTATTAAGTTCTTTTTGTCTCGAGCTCACCGGTCTTATCCTGACGCTGACATTCCTTTTGCATTGCTTGGCTCTACTCCAAGTCTTCCCATAAACTCGGTATCATCCTGTTCCCTTCAGGACTAAGTTAGTAATGACCTCAGGGTTATACTCTTCATCACTGACACTTACTCAGCCAGCTTAGAAGACTGCCATAAGTTCAAGATGGTAAACTTCGTCTTCAGGCTCTTGTCTTGATTGTCATCAGTAAGTGCTCCTCTTACTGAGTACCTGTGAAGTGTAAAATGACTAAGTACAAATCCTAACCAAGACTAGCCTGACAAAGACAAACTAAGGCAAATCATCTTTTCTGGGGCTTTGGGATTTTAATCAAAACTGACAATGTCCCAATAGATCTCATGATTAACTGCACCAATTAACATTATTCACTTTTATTAAACGTAGATTTGAAGTCTAAATCTTATGAATATTTATAAAAAAATATATATATAGTAAATTTTGATATGTAGAATGATGAGAAAATTTTGATAAAATTGATCTTTATGTAAAAACATATCAACAATATATAGATTGGAAATTTTTTTTGATATAAAATTAAGAATAATATAAAGTAGATTTTGACTTCTTTCCTCATCCTTAAAAATAAAAACTGTAATACCATATAAATTCAAGGAATATAGAAAATGGTTATTCAAAGCATGCAGTGATTTGTAAAGTGGTTTAGTTGTTAAATAATATAAGAATTATGAAAGAGGTTCTAGGTTCAAATCCGTGTTATGCATGCCACATATTGAATACAATCCAATAGAATTATCACACATCACTACAATATATTGTGCACTTCATGAGAACATGACACGTCATCCAAATGCTTCTCAAGATGACACATCATCAGCCTAAACTCCTAATTAGTATAATAGGAGATAAGGATGAATATGTATTTTTATAAGGACAAATATGTGTTTCTTAATTGATTCTTCATCACTTTAAATCTGGGTATTTTATTTTAAGTTAGAATATTTTTCTTCATGTAGTAGCACATCTTGTTCATATAGTATCACATTTTTAATACCTTACATGCGTTAGTACAAGGGCAAAAAATTATTTCCCTATGGACAAATAAATATGTGTCTTTATAGGTCAAATATGTGATAATTAATCTATTTTTTATCTCTTTAAATTTAGGTTTTTTATTTTATATTTATACTATTTTGTTCATGTAGTGACACATCTTTCCCCATACAATTACACATTTGTGTTAATACAATAACAAGCATTTCTTTTTATATCAACACATGTTTGACCTTATAGTAACACAATCTGAGAGATAATTTTTATGTTTTTGTGTGAATACATCTTTCTCCATATAGTAGCATACTTGTGTTTTTATAATCGCACATTATTCAAATACCTTATATGTGTTATTGAACGAAAAAATATTTATATCTATAAAAAAAATAAAAATACTATGTGAAACCATTATTTGTTCTGATATTAACACGCAATTTACCATTACAGTAACACATGTTTATCTATTTAGTAACACATAATGGGAGGGAACTCCTAAATTTTTCCTTTGCACAATTTTTTCGTAAAGACCTGCTCAAACCCTCTACCCCAAATCCATGAGATTTCTAATTTAGGTTATATTCTACAAATCATATTTAACGCCCCGAATCCAGAGTGTATGTCCTTGTGGAGTTAGCACTCTACACTCAGGTCGTCATTCAGCGATTGTAAAATCTGAATTAAAAAAATTTATTTTTAAAGTAAAATAATTGATTTGAAAGTTACTTTGTAGGGTAATAATTTTAAACACTTCTTAAGGGGAGAATTATAAATAAGAATTTCTTTAATTAAAATTTAAGCATAGTGGAGTCATTAGTTTTAATAGTAGAAATTGAACATAAACCATCGAATAACCAGTAGAGTGTGTTACTCAGAAAATAATTAGATACTCAAAAGTAGGAGCATTAAAGTTCAAGATTCATTAATAACATACATGATATATTTTGGAAGCTCTATGTCTACTACAACTCTCGACCTCAACATTATAACCTGAAAGTGTTAAACATTGGGTGTGAGATAAAAATCTCAATGAATAACGTGTGCGCTCTTATACAAATTGGCATGATTTTAAAAACTTGATAGTTTTAGCCTTCACATGTTTGAATATTAAGGTTAATTTAAATGTGTTTTATCATTTTCATCTTACTTGCATTTCCATGTTATGACAGCTTACGTTAGTCGTACAACTTGAGTACACTAAAATAATATTGACCCCTTTGACGGTTCATCATCATGACTCATACTATGACAATTTTTGTTAGTCGTATATCTTGAGTACACTAAGGTAGTATTGCCTCCTCTCGCGAGAATTCTTATCATTCATCTTTACTTGTTGGTCCCACTAGTCAGTATTAAAGAATATGCGAAAGCTAGAATATTAATCTTTTGTAAAGCCTTTTAAGAGATCACAATAAACAGAACAATAAACTGGAAAGCAGTAAAAAAGACCGGATGTATAGTGGTTCGGATATAACTATCCTACGTCCACTCTCTCTTTTTCAAGGGGCCTTACTAACCAACCAACTTACTCACAACCACTGGAATTGTCAAGTACCAGCACCTTGTTACACATTTTAGATCTAACTTCGATCTAAAGTACATTCTACTACAACCGTATCTATCAAGATGAACAGGTTGAGTATAATCCAACTATAAAACTCCTTGAGAGTAGATATGAATCAAGAACTATAAGAGTGCTAATTGCTTGTGAATACTAAAGCTTGATTATGATCTTCGTGCGCGCGTAGCTAGAGCTCTTCTTTTCACTAGCACTCTTGTATTTATAGAGATGATTAAGGTTTAGTCGTTGGAGAGCTAATCTAATCAGATCTTTATCTATGGAAGCTTCAATCAATCAATTCCCTAATTGATTGATTGGGTTGGTGAGATCCTTGGATTGATTTCTTCAAAGACTTTCCAATCTGATCATGGTTGACTTCATTTGAATTACCAACGGTCAAATGCTTCCATTTCACAACTCTAATTCTTCCAGAATAGGTTGAACCAGACACCAGATGACCCCGAGGTCCTCTAGTCCAGAGTTGGTTAAGAAACAGATTATCCTATAGAATCTGGAGATAATTCTGAGCATCTTTTATTTCACCAGACTCGTCTGGTCTGGGGAAAGGTCTTCTGCCTCTGGTCATGATCTTCTCTGGTGAAGCCTTCTGGTGGAGTCCTCTGGTGAAGTCTTCTGGTCTGGCAATTCCCCCTAGACTAAGTCTTAATCTAGTTCCTCATCTGGCTAACAGGTCCAGATGGTCCTATTACATCTTCTAGTTTGTTTAACTCATCAAAACTAACAACATTTTTCCTAACAATTTCCCCCTTTTTGATGAAGTTAAAACACTAACCAGAACTAATAAAAAAAGAATAAGCAAGAAAAACACTTAAGATAAGACCTTAGAATAGATCTTAACAGGCAAACAATGAGACAACAAGAAGTTGTCTTTGAGATAGAAGAGATATGATATTTCATTAATAATTAGAACAGATGAGATTACAGATTACAAGGCAATTCCTATCTAAGCATATCTTCTGTTTTTCTTTGGCACTAGGAACCAATCCAGAAAATGGTCTTGAACAGCCTTGAGCTCTGAAGAGTTTGTAGGAGTGAAGTTCACCAACACCCTGGTCTTGTAAAGTTTCTTGAGCTCTGCCCAGTCAATCTGGTCCCCAATCATCGAAGTGTTGAGATAGTGAAACTCAGGGGCAGTAACTTCCAGATTGAACTCAATGGTAGAGTCCATCAATTTCTTGTACAAGTCAGAGTCGTATGCCTTCATCCATGAGTGAAAAGTCCTGTTGATCAAAGCTTCATCTTCTGGAGGTGGCCTGTGGATGTAATGTTGGATAAACCAGAGAGTCTTAGCCTCTTTCCATCTCTCAATCAGGGGCACATGCACAGTAGAGCCAAAAGACCCTTCTGTCCTAAGAGGCGGGATCTCTATTACTTCCACAGTAGGCTTCTTCTTTCTTGCACTTGCACTAGCACTTCCACTAGGAGCCTTCTTAGCTTGCCTTCTCTCAAATCTCTTTCTCTGTTCTTCATCAATGTTTTTCCTAATTCTGGCCAATCTCTCTTCTTATGTCTCTTCCTTAAATCTCTTCTCAGCTTCTTCAACTACCTCTTCCAAGAAGCACTTCTTCACCTTTCCGATCTTCCTCTTTGCAGGACCAGGGATAGAAACTGGGTCCTGTTCAGAGTCCAGAGCTTCTTCTTCAGCGGAGAGTTGCTTGGCCATAGCCAGAGACTTCAGCTCTTCCTTCTTCTTCTTCTGCAGCTCAGCCTGAGCAAGAGTGTTCTCCAACAGGTCCAGGCGACCAGAATGGTTGAAGAGAGTTTCATTAGTGCTCTTTACCAGATCAGTTCTGGCCTTCTCTTCCCCCTTTTTAACTTCATCAATGAGGGGCTCAACAACCTGCCTTATCAAAGCAGGTAACTCAGTGTTGGAGGAAGAATGAAGATCTCTGAGCTTTTTAGCTTTTTCCAGATAAGCCTGTGCTTTAGCCACCAGGCGCTCTTGCTTCACCATCATCTCTTGCAGAGAGTATTTCAACTTGGCAGTGTTAAGCATCTGAGAGGCCATCTCTACCTTGAGAACAAACACTGGACGAAGTTGGTCCAGAACATGCTCTTGCAACTGCCTCTGGCCGTCAATAATATCCAGCTTCAGGAAAAGGCCATTTGCCTTGAAAGAGGCTTTAGCAGAGGCAAAGGTAGTCTTGATCTGCTTCAGAAAGCGCTTCATTTCCTGCCTGATCTGGTGCTCTATCATGGCTGGCCCCAAATGTTGCATGACCTTAGAGAATCTGCCAATCTCTTGAATTTGTTCATTAAAGAACAGTTTCATCTTCTGCAGGATGGCTGGAGAAACATCAAAATCCTCCTCATCTGAGTACATCTCAGGAGGGAAGGAGAAGTGAGGGCCAAAGGTGTACGAGGGGCACTCTGGAGATATCATTACTCCACGCTGGATGAGAAGAGTTCTCACAACAATTTTGGCAGAGGCAACAAACTCGAGCTCTGCTGGATTTTGCACATTCAACTTTTTCTTAATGGCAATCTCCCAGGTTGTAAAACCAGCTGTGGTCATCTCTTCTAGCAGCATTACCAGGTCCTCAACATCTTCCATCCTAACCTTGCTCCAGACCTTTCCATCAGTCAGGTCTGCTAGAAGGGGTAAGTACCTCCAGAAGGATTGGAAACTGCTCTCTTAGCTAGAGCTGAGCACTTACACTCATACTCTATCGGATGGGACCCATATCTGAGTCATTTAAAGTGAAAGGGGTGGGCATCCGAGCAGGGGAGGATGAGGCTAAGTTGGGAGGCTCAAGTGAAGCATCCTCATCTTCACTATCATCGATGATAGAACTTTTGGGGGATGGAGGAGGACCAGGGAATCCCAAAGCCATGGAAGGGGGATTCAGGTCAGGTTGTGTAGGGTTTTGTGGAAGAGTTTGGGTGTGAGTTTAGGTAGAAGATGAAGGGTGTTCTGTACCAGAATAAGGTAAGGGTACCTCTGGTACAGGGGTCGTTTCTGGAGGTGAGGGATTAGGTGTTTGATTTTGGGTTTGAGGGGGGAGAGTTGTTTGAGTGGAAGGGGAAGTTTGTTTTGATAGAGGCGAATGAGTACCAGAAACAGGGGGTAAGGGTTAAGTTTGGGTATCTAGAGGAGAGGGGGATGGGGAAACAAGATTTACAGGAGAATGGGAAGAGGGGTTTACCTCAACTGAGTCAACATCAGCTGGAACACTTGTAGAGGCAGACACAGGGGCCTCTGGAGCTGCAGGTGAGGACACAGCATCCTCCACCATGTGGGCAGCATCATCTATGGCTTGATCCAGAGATGCATCCAGAGAAGAGCTGGATTCTGGATCATCTTGCAAAATAGCCCTCCTGGCCCTAGGCTTTCTCTTCAAAGCAACCTCCTCCTCATCATCAGATTCCTCCTCTTCTGTAGGTTCATCCACAAGGAGTGTTTTCTTCTTATCTGCCCTTTTCATAGTTCTGGGCTTCTTGCTCACACCACCTTGTTCTTGCCTGGTCCTTTTCTTCGTAGGACCTCCTTTCTGTGCTTTTGGTGAAGCAACAGACTCTTCACCATTGCCCTTCTGCTTCTTCAAAGCAGATGTTAAAGGGATCCGGTCATCCTCCGATGAACCAGAGATAACAATGTTGGAAGGAGCAGGGGCTCCAGCCTTCTTCTTCTGAATCTTCTTACCCTTGGCAGGGGAAGGAACAGCCTGTAGAGGTTAAGCAGGGATGGCCCCTTCACCCTCTGAATCTGAGTGGCCATGTAAAGGTCCATCCTTATGAAAAAATGATCTTAGACTTGTTGAAGCTTTTGCACTAGGAAGCCTTCCACACCTTGTCTGGAAATAGATAATCCAGGATCAAGGTAAGCTTTGTCCCTACAGATACATTCGCATTGAAAACAAATTGTAACTCCCCTGGCTTGCTTGGACAATCTTCCCTCTGAACCTTTGTCTTGCTCTTCCTCAGAACATTCCAGAAAAACTCAGCCCAATTGCATTGCACACCATCATAAATTGCTCGCATCACACACAGACGACCAGTGAAGATGGCATCTGTACTGTGATTCTTGCACATCAACACTTTCACAACAATATCAAAAAGCACCTTGTACTTTTGACGAAGATGTTTATCCAGAAATCCCTTAGTCAAGTTCTTGCAAGAAGATCTAGCGAATAACTTGAATGATTCTAGTGCTTCTCCCTCCTTATACCTCAGTGGATCAACACCAGTAGAAGACATATCGCCAAATAACTTTCCAAGATCATGCTTAGTGAAAAACACTTCCTCACCATCGACTTTAGAGACAATCTCTCCATCGAAGATCTTCATTCTCACCAGAAACTGCACGGCATAACCATCCAAAGTGTGACGACCCTTGGGGATAGCAGAGACAAAGTCTTCAACTCCAGATTTGCGCAATAATTCCAAGATCTCCAATGCGGCAGGGTTGCGTGTGGAGTAGAAGTCGACGGTCATCTCCGTCTTCAACTTCTTGCATACGTAATCTGGATCGAAGTTACATTTGGGAGCCATTTCTGGAAATAAGATAGAGAGATAGAGCAGAAACTGTTTGTAGAGAGGTTAGGTCTTGAGAATTCAAAAAAGTGAAGAGACAAAAATGAGGTAAATTTTGGTTTATAAAGAGATGTACACATGTAATTGTAATTAATTGAAGTGTAGACGTGTGGAAATTAAATTAAATTGAGGGGACAGGATCAATTTGTCAATTGATTGACATTTTGTACTTTAATTAAATCTAACAGCCAAGATTGAATTAGGCAAGTTACAGATTTAATTATGTGCGTGAACTGGGTTCGAGGGGTTTTGTGGCAGTCAAGATAAAAGTGAAATGATTGCCTAGGCCTACGACCCTAGTTCTAAATACACTCTGAATATGAAATATTTTGGGTGTATTTAGTAATTTAAAAGGTGTGTCCCAATGATCAGAGGAAGAAAAGTAAATCCTTACATATCATCTGGTATCGTAACCAGATGATACCACAAGTATTCTGATTTTACATCTCATCTGGTGGAATTTATCTGGAGTCTGGAAATGTAATTCATCTGGTACATAACTCATCTGGAGATGTAACTTCTCTGATATACCCTATCTGCACAAGTGTTAGTGATAAGGATAAATGATAAAACGAGAATTATTGAAATCAAGGATACTCTTCTAGTGTTCCCCCTAAAACAAATCTTTCTCTGGATCCAATAACCCTAATTCAAAGGCTAATTCTCTGAATCTGGTCTCTGCCAACGGCTTTGTGAGAATATCTGCTCTCTACTTCTCTATTGCAATCTTTTCCATCCTTATATATCCCTTCTCTACATGGTCTCTGATGAAATGGTGCCTTATATCAACATGTTTGCATCTGGTGTGAAGAACTGGATTCTGGGTAATGGTTATTGCACTATTACTATCACAGAAGATTGGAATAACCTTAGCCCTAATCTGGTAGTCCCTAAGCTACTGACTAATCCAGAGTAGTTGTGAACAACAGCTACCTGCAGCCATGTACTCTGCTTCCACATACACTTCCTCAATGAGAATCTCATTAAAAAAGGCAGATTTCATATCCATCTAGTATACTTTGAACTTCATGTGAGCTGCATATGCTAGAAACAATCTATTGGCTTCTAGTCTGGCAACAGGAGCAAATGTCTCAACATAGTCTATTCCTTCAGACTGATAATAGCCCTGAGCCACTAGTCTTGCCTTATTTCTAGTAATGGTATCATTCTCATCTTTCTTGTTTTTGAAAACCCACTTAGTGCCTATCAACTTTGATGTCTTGGTCTGTCTACCAGCTCCCAAACATCCTGTCTGGTGAATTGATTCATCTCCTCCTGCATTGCAATAATCCAATTTGAATCTTTCAGAGCTTCCTTGATATTCTTGGGCTCAATCAAGGACACATAGCAACGGAATAAGACAGCTAAGTTAAGAGTTCTCCTAGTCTGGACACCCTTAGTTGGATCTCCTATAATTAATTTATTGGGGTGATCAACCAGGGTTTTCCTTCCCTTGGACTTGCCTGATTGACCATCTACTGCAGTACCTTGGTGATTATCACCAACTGCAGGAGAGCTTCCCCCTACAGGAGTTCCACCTCTTCTGGTTCTGCTCCTTGTGGAGGCTTCTGCTCCAGAGAACTAGAAGATGGGTCACCATCTGAATCTGACTCGGAATCAAGAATAGGTGGTTTGACTTTGATAACCTTGGAAGTAGTCTGGTCTTGTGTCTCTTCTGGAGACATAGTCCTTTAAGTCTACCTTGCACTCAAGAGTAGATTCATCAAAAATAACATGAGGTGTTTCCTCCACACAAAGTGAATTCCTATTAAAGACTCTATATGCTTTACTTGTGCTGGAATATCCTAAGAATATTTCATCTGCCACTTTAGCATCAAAAGTCTTTAATTTTGACTTCCCACTGTCATGGATGAAACACTTGCATCCAAAAACATGAAAGAATGAAACAGATGGGGTTTTACCTTTCCATACCTCATATGGTGTCTTACTATGTCTCTGGGCAATGAGGCATCTGTTCTGGGTGAAACAGGCTGTGTTGATGGCTTCTGCCCAAAATCTCTGAGGTGTGTTGTACTCTGCTAGAAGAGTTCTGAAAGCTTCCTTAAGGGTTCTGTTCCTCCTTTCTGCTACTCCATTATGTTGGGGTGTTCTGGCAGCAGATGTCTCATGAAAAATTTCATTGTTTTTACAGTATTCTGCAATGTGTGAATTCAAAAACTCTATCCCTTTGTCACTTCTGATCCTCACTATGCTCTGGTTCTGCTCATTCTGAATCTTCTTGAAAAACTCTAGCAGCTTAGTGATAGTTTCATTTTTCTTAAACAAGAACACTACCCAAGTGTATCTTGAAAAGTCATCTACTATCACCAAGGTGTACTTTCTCCCACTGAAACTAAGAGGTGAAACAGGTCCATGTGAAGTAGTTGAAGTACTCTGGTTGTGGTTGTGCTATGGACATCCTTGAAGGAAGTATTGGGTTGTTTACCCTTCTGGCAGGAACCCCAAACCTGATCCTTCTTGAAAACTTCATTTGGAAGACCTCGAATTAGACCCTTTCTGGCAATCTTGTTGAGTGCTTTGAAGTTCAGATGACTCAACCTCTTATGCCAAAGTCAGTCGTTCTCTGCAGATCCCTTTGCAACCAGGCAAGTGTTCCTTGGACAGCTGTTGAAATCTGCAAGATAAATATTACCTGTTCTCAAGCCAATAAGCAAGATATCATTAAAATTAGAGGAAAAGACAGTGCAAGAATCACTAGAGAACTTCACTGAGTATCCCTTGTGTTAGGAAAATTATTGTATAGTTTTGATAAGTTAAAACAAACCAGAAGATGTAATAGGACCATCTGGACCTGTTAGCCAGATGATGATCTAGATTAGGACTTAGTCTAGGGAGAACTGCCAGACCAGAAGACCCCACCAGAAGACTTCACCAGATGAGATCTGACCAGAGGCAGAGGACCTTCCCCAAACCAGACGAGTCCAGACCAGACGAGTCTGGTAGAACAAAAGATGCTCAGTTTGATCCCCTGTTTCTACTGAGTATTCTGGTTGTTAACCAGATCAGGACCAGAAGACACCGAGGTTGCCTGGTGTCTGGTCTTGCCTTCTCTGGAGAGAATCAGAGTTAGGCAGAGGAAGCATTAAACCATTGGTGATTCAAATCAAGTCAACAAGATCGGATTGGAAAGTATTTGAAGATAATCAATCCAAGGATCCCACCAACCCAATCGATCAATTAGGGAATTGATTGATTGAGGCTTCCTTAAATAGAGGATCTGATTGGATTAGCTCTCCAACGGCTATTCCCTAATCCCCTCTATAAATACAAGAGTGCAATCACAAGAAAAAGCTATAGAGAGACCCTACGCGCATAAGTCACAATCCAAGCTTTTGTTAATCACTCTTAGCACTCTTATTGTTCACATTATATATCTACTCTTAAGGAGTTGTTGGACCTCAACCTGTTCATCTACAAGATAAGGTTGAAGGCTGTTGATCTTTAGATTGAAGTTAAATCTAAAGAGTTTGTAAGAAGGAACTGGTACTTCACAATTCCAGTAAGTAAGTTGGTTGTTGGTTGGATAGTGAGACCCCTTTGATCAAGGGAGAGTGGACGTAGGATATTCAGATCCGAACCACTATATATCCGGTCTTATTTACTGTTTTCTGCATTTAAATTCCTGTCTATTTTAGTCTGCTCTTGTAAAAAGAAGTTGCCTAAGACATTTAACTTAAGCTTCAGCAATTTATCAATCTAGTGGGACCAACACCTTGTCATAAAATTGGGATACAGAAAGCAGATTAATGCTTGAGTCCTTCAACATAGTAGACTTCATCTACAGATACGTCATTGATGATCAACTTTCCAACACCTCTGGTGACTCCAAAGTTGTTTTCACCAAACATCACTCTTGGCCCATTCAGTGGCTTGAAATCCTGGAGATGATCTTTTACAAAGGTCATATGCTTGGAACATCCACTATCAATGTACCAAACACCATTTATAATACCCTAGGTTTTCATGATCTTATTTGCTATACTAAATACTTTATAATTCTTCATGAATCTATGTGATGCATTTACATCCAAATTTATACAAAGGCACGTTTATGTATTTTAATTACTCGATATTTACAATTAACGTATTATTTGCTCAATACATGCTTATTCTTGAAACTTTTATAATTTTTATATGTTCTTTATTTTATGTCTTAAAGTGTTTAATTTAGGAATTAATGTAGTCCTTAAGTATAGTAATTTATTTCATAAGTTATAAGTTGTAAATTGAATGTTTCTTTTAAGAAACGAATTACGTATCGATTACTTGATATTTTCTATGATTAGTATATAGACTTTGTAATTTATTTAGAGTCCTAGAAGAGTTTTAATTTTATTACATAAGATAGTATAGGTAAATTCTATGCATAATGTACTTAGATTTATTAAATAATTTAGAAAAAATCATAATATTTTTATTTATTAAATTTAAAGCATACATGTGTCATAACCACAAGATACAAGATTTTTCTTGAAAACTCTATAAATGTCGGCCAAGTAGAGAAAATTAGGAAAAGTGATGAAACTTCAAGAATTAAAGTCAAATTAGGATAATAAAAGTCAAAAATCAACTACTAATCTTAACTTGACAAGTGTATATCAAACTAACCTACAAGATTACTCCACAACCTTCCTAAATGTCAGCTAAGAGGGGATGGAGTAGCCTCCAAGGTTGGCTTCTACTATAAATACATGATCATTCATGCAAAAATAATTATAAGAAAAAATTTAAAGAAAATTAACACAAATACTACTAGTACTACTACTACTCTTACACTTAGAAATTGAAAAGGAAGGAGAAGGAATTTCTCTTAGCTACCAATCTCTAAGTAAGTTTCTCTTCTTGAATAAGTGATTATTTAAGTTTTAATATGAAATTTATGCATGAAATGTGAATTAAATGATAGGAAAATAAGTTATGATAAGTGATTTGCATGTTATATATGTTTTACTTCATATTTTGAATTTTTAATTCAATTTCTTCATATGTTATGAATAAAATCATGTTTATTACTTGATTATCTATGCCTTAGAAGTAGAAATCATGAAATTATATGGTTTAAAGTGAAGTTAAGGTTATATGTTCTTCATGTATGCATGAAACCAAATTTCTGGACCAACTTTTGTATAAATTTTGTTTTGATCAATTCCTTTGGTGGAAAATTCTGAAAAATTTATAAGTAAAAGTAGACTCGTGATGGAACTTAGGTTTTAAATTTCACAGCTATTGGAATAGTATTCGATGTATGGTGATTTTTCAAAGTTGAACTAAGGTTTTGGACTCTGTAACAGGAACAGTAGAATTTTGCTATGATCTGAGGATAATCGGTTAGGTTTTTATAGAAAACCAAAGTATGTTGATAAATTAAATGAAGTTTGAAATTCATGGTTAAAATTTAAGAATTATTGGACTTATGGTTGATTTATGGTGAATTTTTAAAGTTAAGTGATCAAGAATCAATAGCAGTATGTTCATCACGAAATAAGTGATGATTGGTAAGGAGTATGAGAAATCTAAAATATGGAGATAAACTTTATTGACTTGGGAATCTACTGTTAAAATTTCATAATTTTTGGACTTATAAATCATTTAATATGAATTTTCGAATTTAGGTGTATAAACTGCCAAAAATCGAAATTTTGTATAAGAAAGGTTTGAAATGGTCCGTTTACATTTTTATGGTCGATATATATTTATAACTTGTTATTTGATGATTTAACACACTTAATTGATATTTGTGTTTTAGTATACAATATTCAAGTATGTATTGAGATTTGAATTTAAGTCATTATAATCGTACGAGTATAATATGTGAATTTTACGATTTATTTAAAAATGAAGGGATAAGTAACAATATTTCTATTGTAAAAACATTGTTGAATCACTTCACTCTTCACCGAGTATTTTATTATTATTTTAATTGCACTTATTAAATGTTGAATGTTAAATATTTTGAGTCTGGCCCGCTATCAACTGGCCCCCGAGATAGTCCAACTATATGTTGGCAAATGAGATAGTCCGGTCGCTCCGGCACCACGGGTTGGTCGCGCCACCCAAGGAGATACCTGGTGAAATTCCGGGGGCTCACATGTTATAAACAATTGATGTTTAGTTTGTTCAATTAACAAGATATTTCTCACTAAGTGTTTACAAACACTTATCCCTTCCACTTTTAAATTTTTACAGATACGGTGGATCCGGACGTGGGCGAATGAACTCAGCGAGCTGTGGAGTCTTCTTAAAAACTTTATGTTTTAAGAAAAATACTTTGAATTTTGGAGTGTAACTTAAGCTACGGTCATACTTATTTACTACTTTCGCTGTGTAGATGTGTGGCGTGTGTATATTTTAATACAAAGTACTATTTTAGTAACGTTCATACTTGTGCCACATCATATTTTCCGTACTATTTTAAGTGGGGACGTTACACCATTGCTTGAAAGTCCTTTCTCCAATGGGCTCTTGTCCTCCTGCAGAGAAATCAATTAGGTCCCCTACTAGTGTTTGAATCCAAAGATAAAGATCATCCCTTGCTAGATGAGTAGATCTTATCTTTCTTCCAAATCTATCTACCAGTATATGTCCTCTGACAATAACAAATTGAGTTGCTGGTCTGATGAGAACACCTTTTCTATACACTGGTCTGGTGTATCTCACTTCAAATCTGGCCTTTGGAATGGCCTGTCTCAAAGACATGGTCTTAAAGGTCTGGTTATAAGGGTACATCCTAGAATAACCATCTCTAGTACCATAACTACCCAGATCAGTAGGTTTTCTATAGATGGGTCTCTGGTTATGATGAAAGCTAGACCTTTTCTGGTGATTATAGTTCCTTTGAGTGTATCTGTTCTGGAATTGATTCCTCTGAGAGAACCTTTTTTGGGGTCCCTGGTTCTGATGATAGTTCTGTTGACCATTGTTCCTTCTCTTAGAATTCCTATTCTGATTGGAATTCCCCCTTCTTGAGTGTCTCCTCTGAGGTCCCCTAATCTGCTTAGGTTCCACTCTTTGAGGATTCCTCTGAGGTCCTCCAATCTGATTAGGTCTTACTCTTTGAGGTTTAATGTGAACAGAACCATCAATTGTCATTGGTTCCCCATTTTGACGTTTAGTCTCTAAGATTTTCTCTTCCAGTTCAGTTAACTCTTCTGGACTACATTCTACATGATCAGCAAAGCAGTTCCGTTTAGGATTGTGAACTACTCTGTAACCATTACCATTAGGGCTTTCATCCCAGATTTCTAACTATTCACCAGCTCTTACAGACTTGTCTTTATTAAAATGATATTTATGAGATCTGGTAGTAATTCCAGAATATCCTAAACCACTCTTATCATTAATGCGCTGAGAAGACTCTGATATAATAGATACAATAGTTGGTATCTTTGGAGCTTCTCTGGGCATAGGTATCTCCTCAATAGTTTGCACAACTTGTTTTCCCTTGATAAGAGATTGGTATTTGGCTCTAAGTTCATTGAACTCATCTTCCTTAGAGTCTCTTTCTCTTATGAGTTGATCTACCAGAGTATCTCTTTATGTGATCTTATCCTGAAGTTCAGAGACTTCTTTGGAATGATCTTTCATGAGTTCTCTGGTGGATTTCTGCTCATGAGATAAAGACTGAACTTCTGCTCTGGGCCTACCATTCTCCTTCTCAAGTTTTTGGCATAGTTTTACACAATTCTGGAGATATGATATCATTTGCTGCATATCAGACTCTCTGGAGTTACCAGATGAGTGAGAGGATTCAGTATATTTGGAATTAGATAAACATAAAGTAAATTCTTGTACCTCAGTGATGTTTTCCATGAGACATACATCATCATCAGATCCAAAGTCAGAAGAAGAAGAGCTTGAACTAGTATCCTCATCCTCTGCTTCTGCCAGCAATGTCCTCTTGTTTGCATATCTCCTATCTCTCTTGAGTCTTTTCTCTTCTCTTTCTCTAGGAGTAAGTTGAGGAAAATCATAGCTGTAGTGGACTGGCTTGTTGCAACTGTAACAGGTGTTTTCTCCACTGGGACTGTGTTGGGAAAATGTATAGACTTAAGTTTTGATTAGAATGCCAAAAGAATTCCCCCTAAGTCATTTTGTAAGAAAAGTGTTCAGTAGAGTTTTAGTTTAGATAGTCAGTTCAAATGTTAAGGAACTGGAGTACAGTTAGTAATTACTAGAGTGTATTGGAGAATGAAGTCCGCTGAATAATGAAGTCCGCTGAAGACAAACTAATCTGAGAAATAGTCTAAGTCTTGAATGTTTTCTAAGTACATTCACACTAAGACTAAAACCATCAGGAGAGGACCAAGGTCCACTGATGTGAACTAACAAAGCACATTCAATGCTAAACACATTAATAGCTGTTAGTTAAGCTGGTTGGAACAAGGCAAAACGAATTTCAGTGAAGCTTACAATAAATGAAGGAATTAGAAGGTTCTCTCAGAGGAGTTCCACCTTAATCAAGATAGGATTCTGAGCAAGCAGACTGAATGGCCCAATGAAAAGATGGCACGTAGGTGTACTCTACTGACAGCCGATATGTCACAGACTGACAAGTACCTAAAGTCTTTCCCTAGCCTTCTACAGAAAGTTGGTGAACAGGCATGGTCTTTCAACCGTTTCTTAACAAGACTTAAATCTTCAAAAAGAGTCGTTTGAACCAATCAGATACAAGAAGACTTACTTGAGAAGATTCAAACTCCAACGAGAAGATTTTCAAGAAGGTCTATAAATACAGAAGGACGTGCTCATTTCTATGCACGGGAAAATCTCAAAATCAAAGCTATCTCTATATTCATAACTATCTAAGAAGCACTCGAAATTACCTTTGTTTCCCAAGTGTTTCACATTTGTAGAGAGCATACCAAGCCTTCTGTAATCGAGCTTAAAGCTATATCCAAACCTTAGAAAGAGATAATACATCCTAAGTCTTGAGCTAAACTGTAAGGATTATCTCACAACAGTTGGAGCCAAACCCTACTCAAAACCCCACTCAATCGTTAGGTTGAGAGTTAGTGTTAAGTGGTGTTAGTAAGTTGATTGTTTATATCAGTCTGAAAGCTGGTGTGTTTTGGGAACTAGGACCTGGAATTATCCTAGTGATCAATCATCCTAAGAGAGGATTATTTGATCAGTGCACCTTGGCACTATAACACAAGGAATTCCAAGTGAAATGAATTCTCCTGTTTAATCAGGACAGTGGACGTAGGAGATTCATCTCTGAACCACTTTATATCTTGTGTATTTATATTCTGCTATTTCCTAAGTGTGTGTTGTTCATTCAAAGTTTATCAAAGAAAAACGAGGTTTTCATAAGGGATCACTAATCCGCATCTAAAAGCTAATTAGATAGTAGTTCAACTGAAAGTCGAGCTTTCAGTGGAGTTATTATCTCAGTAAGCTTTTACAAGTAATTTCTCAGCAGACTTCAAGTCCACTGACGAGTTACTGTCTTAAGTAACCTGATAAGTTTTAAGAAGTTTAAATTTATAACCACAGGTGTATTCCCCTCCCCATACACCTGTTTACTCGTTTCGGGACTAACAATTGGTATCAGAGCAGTGGTTCAAAAGACCATTGTTCTAAGTTACCTTGTGCTAAAAAGGTATTTTCTATTTGGTCAACTGAATTGATCTTTTGATAAACTTGCTTAGATATTATGGCTGACAATGCAGCTAGGGTAGCACCACCAGTGGAGAACAACATGGGAGTAAATCTCTTGAACCATATGTCCCATCACAAGCTTCCACAATTCTCAGTGGAAAATTATGACTTTTGGAAGATCGGAATGAGAGCTCGTCTTGCCTGTGTGCATGATGAAATATTGAGGGTGATTACTAAAGGTCCATTTATTTTAATGACCCCTAACCCTAGAACCACAGCTGACACTATTGCAGATCCTAGAGAAGAATGGCCCAAGGATGAGGATAATTTCACTGCAGATGAAAGGAGGAGACACAACCTCAACTTCATAGCCATGAATATTCTCTACACTACCGTTCCAAACTCAGTTATGGGAAGAGTGATCCATTGCCAGACTGCAAAGGAACTTTGGGACACTCTAGCTCTCATGTGTGAAGGAACTGACAAGATTAAAGAGAACAAGCTTTCAGTAGCTGTTCAAAAATACTGAGACCATTGACCAGCTTGATGGGAGGTTCACTGACATCATGAATAAGTTAAACTCTCTGGGAAAAGTCTACACCAAAAGAGAGGTTGCCTTAAAGATCCTAAGAGGTTTAACTTTAAGATGGGATGTGTACTCTGTGATGATGCAGAATACCAAGGATCTATCTAGCATGTCTATGCAACAGGTATTCTCTGAACTCAAAGCTTATGAGTTTGATCTTAACAGGAAAAGGGCTCCTGATGAGACCTCAGCTGAGAAGGGAGTTGCCTTCAAAGCTAAGGAGACTGAGCCCAAATCCCCAAGGCCACAGAAGAGTACAAAGGCAAGCAAATCTCAAACCAATGCTGAGATGCAAGAGGAACTCAGCCTAATGGTTAGAAGGTTTGAACAACTTAACAGCCGTTTTGGCAAGTATAAGAGATTTTACAGGGATAACAAGGAAAGGAGAAGTTATCCACAAAAAGACACCAGAGAAGGAGAGAAAAACTCCACTGAGCTGGAGAAGAAGAAAGAATACAAGAACTATACAAGAGCTGAAGGAGCATCATCAAAGGCTAGAGAGTCTACTGAAGAAAAGAATGATGATGCCAACAGATGTTTTCAATGCAAGAAAGTTGGGCACTTTTAGTATGATTGTCCTCAACTGAGCACAAAGGAAAGAAAGTAAAGGCAAGCCAAGAGAGACAGAAGATATGGAGAAAGAAAAGCCATGGTGGTTGAGGTTGTTGATGAAGATCTGGAGTCATCTGATGGACTGTTCTCTGATAGCAGTGATGATGACATGTGCCTCATAGCAAGAGAAGAACCAGAGGTACAATCTAAACCATCCAATTCTTTAGAACAATCACCTGAGCTCAGCTCAGGGTCAAAGAAGGAACTCAATCTTCAGTCCGCTTTGGAACAATTGATGATTGATTTCTCAAGGTTGCAAGAAGCAAGTTTCTGTCTCCAAGATGAAAATAAAAATCTCTTGAGTGAAAACTCCAAGTTAATTGAATCTGGGAATCAGGCAGATCTTAACTCAGCTAAGTCTACCATTGAATTGACAAAAGAGGTGGAAACCCTCAAGAGACAAGGAAATGGCAAAGATCAACTGATAAAAGATCTTACTGAATCTAAGACAAAGTTAACTGAAGAGAACTTAAAATTGGTAAGCCAAATAAAGGATTCTCTCCTGAAAATTGATGTCTTACAAAAATCTGAACAGACCTTGTTAAAAAGGATTGATGCTCTTAACAAACCCTCTCTTGCCATAGAGGTGATTCAAAATTTTCAAATCAATCCTAATAACAAGTGTGGGATAGGTTATATTCCAAAAACTTCATACCTTTATCAACAAAAAACTAAGGCCAGGTGCACCCAAGCCTAAAAGGAAGGATGTTAAGAAGGTTCTTGTTCCTTCAAAGGCTGGCACCCGTAGACAGTTTGCTCCTAAGACACCCAAGGAGGTAACTATATATGTAGATGTTTATGGAAGACAAATTAGCCATTCTAAAGTGATTAGAACAGTGAGGCAAATTTGGATTCCAAAAGGTACAGCTAACCTGGTAGGACCCAACACAAAATGGGTACCTAAAGCTTGATTTTGTCTGCAGAGCTCAATGGACCTCAACAAAGGGGAAGCCCTTAAAACTTCAGTCTGGTACTTGGACAGTGGATGTTCCAGGTATATGACTGGCAATAAAAGTCTCCTGAAAGAATTTGTTGAGAAAGAAGGTCCACAAGTTACTTTTGGTGACAATTCACAAGGAGCCACTAAAGGTTATGGTACATTAATAATTGGCTCAGTAAGAGTAAGCAATGTATCCATTGTCAGTGGACTTAAGCACAATATTCTATCCATAAGTCAGTTTTGTGATAAAGAATACAGTGTTGAATTTTCATGTAACCTATGTTTTGTCAAGAATATATCTTCACAACAGGTACTACTGACTGGGTCAAGGAAAGGAAATGTCTATCTTGCAGATTGGAAGTCTTGCACACCAAATGCATGTCTTATTGCAAAGAGCTCAACTGATAAAAATTGGTTGTGGCACAAAAGACTAAGTCATCTGAACTTCAAGATGATGAATAGAATAGCAAGACATGGACTGGTGGAAGGAATGCCAAATGAAGTATACAATAAAGAACATATTTGCAAAGCCTATCAGGAGGGAAAGCAAGTGAAAGCATCTTTTAAAAGCAAAGTAGCAACCTCTACTGACAGAGTACTTCAATTGTTACACATGGATCTCTTTGGTCCAGTAACCCCTGTAAGTATAAATAGGAGAAAATATACTCTAGTTGTTGTTGATGATTTCTCCAGGTCCACATGGGTGGTATTTCTTGCAACCAAAAGGAGACTCAACTTAGGCTACCAGAACTTCTGAAAAAAGTTAGCAATGAAAAGAGCCTGAACATTGTAAAGATAAGGTCAGATAAGAGCACTGAATTCATTAACTCTATAATATCTGATTTCTGCAAAGAGTTAGGTATTGCTCATGAGACCTCAGCTGCAAGAACTCCACAATAAAATGGAGTAGCTGAAAGAAGAAATAGAACTCTCAAGGAGGCAGCAAGGACAATGCTGGCAGAAGCTCAAGTTCCTAAAAGATTTTGGGCTGAAGCTGTCAATACTGCCTGTCACACTCAGAATAGATCTATGGTAACCAAACATCAAGGAAAAACTCCATATGAGCTATGGAATGGCAGAAAGCCACATGTATCTTATTTTCATATCTTTGGTTGCAAGTGTTTCATTCACAACAATGGGAAAACTCAACTGAAAGCTTTTGATAGCAAAGCTGATGAAGGAATCTTCTTAGGATATTCCCAAATCAGTAGAGTCTTCAGAGTTTACAATTGTAGAACTCTTGTTGTGGAAGAAACACCTCATGTGGTCTTTGATGAATCTACCTTTGAGTCCAGGAGTAAGGAGAATGAGGAAGTGATAAGCAAAAGACTAACTAGACTGGGTATCAAGTCAAAAGGCTATCCTGAGAATTATGTTGATGCATACATCCCAACCTGGGATAATCTCAATGATCAACAATTCAAAGAGGACACTCAAAATAAGAACACTTCTGACAACTCAACTGAGAACTCTCCTGACCAGTCAACTGAACTCATGAACACCATCCCAGTTTAAGAGGTTAGTAATGTCGATGAAGATGTGGTCACAGCTGAGACATCTAATGAGCCCATCATTCAAGGGGAAACCAATGATACTACCATTGAGAATGAAAATACCTTGAATGATGACTCAGGACTTCAACCCTCTGTTTTATTTCCTAAATTTGAATTTATTCCTGTATCTAGTGACTCAACTTCAGAAGAGTTAAACTCTACTGAAGGGCACCAGCCTAGGAGGACATGGCTCTTAGATCATCCTGTTGAGCAAATCCTAGGTGATCCTACCTCGGGAGTCAACACTAAAAGTTTTCATGGAGAAAGTGTTTTGTTTTGTTGTTTCCAGGTTCTATTGAAGAAGCACTTCAAGATTCAAATTGGATCATTGCTATGCAAGAAGAGCTCAACCAATTTACAAGAAATCCAAGTATGGGAGCTGGTTGACATACCATATCATTGCAATGTGATTGGAACCAAGTGGGTATTCAAGAATAAGAAGGATGAAAATGATGTCATAGTCAGAAACAAGGCCAGGCTAGTAGCAAAGGGCTATTCTCAAGTTGAAGGTTTTTACTATGATGAAACCTTTGCCCCAGTGGCCAGATTGGAGGCAATAAGGTTATTCCTTGCATATGCTGCTCACAAGAAATTCAAGGTGTATCAAATGGATGTCAAGAGTGCTTTCTTGAATGGAGTACTTAATGAGGAAGTATATGTGGAGCAGCCCCCGGGTTTTGAAGAAAGCCACAAAGTATATAGACTGAGGAAAGCTCTATATGGACTGAAATAGGCTCCAAGAGCTTGGTATGATACTCTGTCTCAGTTCTTGTTGGATCATGGTTTTATCAAAGGAAGAGTTGATAGAATTCTATTCAGAATTACAAAAGGAGAGGACACTCAGCTAGTTCAAATCTATGTGGATGACATCATCATTGGTTCACCAAATCAAGTCCTCTGTGAAAAGGTCTATCAACTGATGAAAGGAAAGTTTGAGATGTCAATGATGGGAGAAATGAACTTCTTCCTTGGACTTCAAGTCAAGCAATCCTCTGAAGGAATCTTCATCAACCAAGCCAAATATACAAGGGAGCTGATCAACAAATTTGGATGTCAGACCAGTAAGGTTGCAAGAGTTCCACTCAACACCAACACCAAGATGGAACCTGATGAAGATGGTGAGTCAGTAGACCAAACTCACTACAGAGCAATTATTGGGTCTCTACTGTATATCACAGCAAGCAGGCCTGATATCACATTTGCTGTTGGTATTTGTGCAAGATATCAAGCCAACCCAAAGAAAAGTAATCTAGAAGCTGCTAAAAGAATTCTCAAATGTCTTAAGGGTACTGTGAATATGGGATTATGGTATCCCTCAGATGACAATTTAGAACTCACAGGATACTCAGATGCAGACTATGGAGGATGTAGAATTGATAGGAAATCAACCTCAGGCACTTGTCAATTCTTGGGAAGTAAGCTGATCTCTTGGTTTTCCAAGAAACAAAATTTAGAAGCCACAAGCACTACTGAGGCTGAATATATGGCAGCTGGCAGTTGTTGTGCTCAAATTCTTTGGCTAAGACAACGACTAAGAGACTACAACATCTTTGCTAATGAAGTTCCTATTTTCTGTGACAATAATAGTGCAATTGCTATTTCAGAAAATCCAGTTCTCCACACAAGATGCAAGCATGTGGATATAAGGCATCATTTCATCAGAGATCATGTATAAAAGAAGGACATCAAAATGCTCAAGATTCACACTGACAAGCAAAAGGCAGATATATTTACTAAACCTTTGGCTGAAGCAAGGTTTCAAGAACTGTCAGTAGAGTTTGGACTTCTAGATCCAGGAGAGTAAAGATAAGGCTATTTCAAATCTCAGAAGAGTTGATTTCAAATCAGTGGAGATCCAACCTCAGAAGAGTCACTGATCCCAGAAGAGCTTCAGTTCTCAGAAGAGGTTAAACCTCAGTGGAGGTCAATACTTTATACTTAGGTTATCTTTCAAATCTGAAAGCATCTTAGTTTTTAAATATAAATTTGTTTCAAAATTTTATTAATGAGTGCTTTCTGAAAATTTAAATCTTTTTCCACTGTTTCGAAAAGATTTTGATAAGGCGGGCATTTAATGCGCGTTGTACAAGTCAAACTTACTTTTTCAGTTTCCTATCTCACGCGCCCCAAAAGCCGGATGATGTGACCTTCCGGCTACCAACTTTTTCAATCTCCACCTTCCATTTTAGGTGGTTCTTTCCTAACCATCAAGATCTCTCAAAAACTCCCCACGACCTCTTCGACTATCCACGATCTATTTCGAAATTAATCTCAGACGTTGATTTTGCGATTTAATCTCACCATTCATTCCTCATATAAAAACCCCCAAAATCAGACTTGAGAACCTTTTCGAACACTCTTCCAAGCAAACACTTCAACTCTCTATTCCCAAATACTCTCTGCGAAATTCTCTCAATCCTTTCTAAAATAAAAAATGGCTAAAATAAACCTAGGGTTCCTTACCAACAAGGACAACTTTTGGTATGAACCTATTGTTGTCTTCGACAACCCAGAGATTCAAACCAGACCAGAATTTAGGCACATCAAGGAAGCCCTGGACATGGTGAAGGATGCTGGTTTGGAAAAGTTCTTGTCTATCCACCCTCAAAATTGCTTTGATAGACATGTACTTGAATTCTTCTTCAGTGTTGCCAACACTGATACCAGGATTAGGTCCTATTTGTTCTTAAAGAAAAAGAAAAAAGTGATAAGGGATGATACAGAAATCATCGAACACCAGAAAGTAAGGAAGGAGATAAAACTGGAAGGTGATGATCTCACAGAACTCTTTGGACTTCCATCTAAAGGCCCAAATTCGGATACTTGTATTGCGGATAAGGAGGAGGACTGGGTGTACACCATTATGCAGAAGAAGATGAAGTACAGTCCCACGATGAACAGAAATGTACTCCTTCCAGTGTATAATGTTCTCTGTGAGATTGTTGGAAAATGCATTTTGGGATGTCAAGGAAGCACAGAGCAGGTGAGCAAGCCCAAACTGAGGCTAATGAAGGCCATTGTGGACAGCAAGGAGAAGAGCTTTAATTGGCAATAATTTTTCTAGAGAGCGTTGAATAAGGAAAAATTGAAATTCCAGCCAGAAAAAACTCCCCAGTTGGCAAGTAAGCTAAACTTTGCCACCAAGATCTCCTACCTGATTGAAAATGTTGATGTGGGAGTGGACTGGAAAGAGGATAGAAAATGGAGTAATTTGAAGACTCTCTTCAAATCTGGTAAAGCTTTGGAGACAAGGAAGTTGAGTATGGCGGAGGAAAGTGTTGGTCCCACTCGATAGATTAATTGCGGAAGCTTATGTAATAATGTCTTTCAAAGTCTTTTATAAGAGAGTAATGAACAATAAACAATAATTAAAATAAAGCGATAAATAACACAAGATATATAGTGGTTCGGATTAAATATCCTACGTCCACTCTCCCTTATCACCAAGGGGTCTCACTATCAACCAACTCACAAACTTACTCACTGGAATTTCTGAAGTACCAGCACCTTCTTACAAACTCTTTAGATCTAACTTCGATCTAAAGATAGACTTACTCCAACCTTGTCTAACAAGATGAACAGGTTGAGTATATAAACTCCTTACGAGTAGATGAGTAATTAAGAACAAAAGTGAGTGCAATATGCGTAGTGATCAAAAGCTTAGTATGGCTATATGCGCGTGAATGATTCTAGAGCTTTTTCCAGATCTGCACTCAAGTATATATAGAGGGGATTAGGGACATAGCCGTTGGGAGGCTAATCCAATCAGATCCTCTATATATGGAAGCTTCAATCAATCAATTCCCTAATTGATTGATTGGGTTGGTGAGATCTTGATTGATTGTCTTCATATCTTCTCAATCCAATCTTGTTTTGACTTGATTTGAATCACCAACGGTCAATGCTTCCAATTACCTAACTCTGATTCTCTCCAGAGAAAGCAGGACCAGACACCAGACAACCTCGGTGTCTTCTGGTCCTTATCTGGTGAACAACCAGAATACTCAGTAGAATAAGGGGATCAAACTGAGCATCTTTTGTTCCACCAGACTCATCTGATCCGGACTCGTCTGGTCTGGGGAAGGTCCTCTGCCTCTGGTCTGATCTCCTCTGGTGAAGTCCTCTGGTGAAGTCCTCTGGTGGGAACTTCTGGTGACTCTTCTGGTGAGGTCTTCTGGTCTGGCAGTTCCCCCTAGACTAAGTCCTAATCTAGATCATCATCTGGCTAACAGGTCCAGATGGTTCTATTACATCTTCTGGTTTGTTTTAACTCATCAAAACTAACAATTTTTATCCTAACAATTTCCCCCTTTTTGATGGAGTTAAAACACTACCAGAACTGATCAAAAGTAAAACTTAAGCAAGAAAACAATAAAGGGATGAGACCTTAGAATAGACCTCATCAGGCAAATAATAAGACAACAAGGAGTTGTCTTTAGAACAGAGAAGATATGTATTTTTCATTAATAATCAGAGGACAGAATAATTACAGATTACATTGAAGTTCATTGTCCTATTCTAGGCATATCTTCTGTTCTCTTTAGGGACAAGAAACCAGTCAAGGAACCTATCCTGGACGGCCTTCAACTCTGCAGAAGATGTTGGGGTGAAATTCACCAACACCTTGGTCTTGTAAAGCTTCTTCAGTTCTGCCCAATCCACCTGGTTCCCAATCATGGGAGTGTTAAGAAAAGTAAATTCAGGAGCAGTCACCTCCAGGTTGAACTCAATGGTTGAATCCATCAGCTGCTTGTACAAGTCTGCATCATAGGCTTGCATCCAAGAATGGAAGGTTCTGTTGATCAGCTCATCATCTTCTGGTGCTGGCCTCTGGATATAATGCTGAATGAACCAGAGGGTCTTGGCTTCTCTCCATCTCTCAATCAGAGGATATGGCACAGTAGAGTCAAAAGACCCTTCTGTCCTTAGTGGCAAGATGTTCATAACTTCCACAGGAGCTTTCCTCTTCTGACCTGAGCCACCTGCACCAGAAGGAATACCAGCTTCTCTGGCCTTCTTGTTCTGTCTCCTAACATATCTGAGCCTCTGCTCTTCATCTATGTTCTTCCTGATTCTGGCTTGCCTCTCCTCTGGAGTCTCTTCCTTGTATCTCTTCTCTGCTTCTTCGACAACAGATTCAAGGAAACTCTTCTTTACTTTTCTAATCTTCCTCTTAGCAGGACCAGGAATGGTAGAGGGATCCTGCTCAGCTTCAGATGACTCTTCTTCTGCAGCAAGCTGTTTAGCCATAGATAGAGATTTCAACTCTTCTTTCTTCTTCTTCTGCAACTCAGCCTGGGCCAATGTGTTCTCCACCAGGTCCAGACGAGCTCCATGGCTAAAAAGAGTCTCATTTATGGTCTTCGCCAGATCAGTTCTGGCCTTCTCTTCCCCCTTTTTAACTTCATCAAGGAGGGGCTCCACTACCTGCCTTATGAGATCAGGCAAGGCAGTGTTGGAGGAAGAGTGAAGATCACGAAGCTGCTTCGCCTCCTCCAGGTAAGCCTTAGACTCTGCAACAAGTCTCTCTTGCTTCTCCAACATCTCCTGGAGGGAGTCCTTCAGTCTAGCAGTTTGAATCATCTGGCTGGCCATCTCTACTTTGAGCACAGAGACTGGCCTCATCTGCTCCATTACGTGCTCCTGGAGCTGCTTCTGGCTGTGCATTACATCTAATTTGATAAACAAGCCATTAGCCTTGAATGAAGCTTTAACTTCTGCCAGAGTGGACTTGATCTGTTTCAGGAAGATTTTCCTCTCTTGCTTAATCTGATGCTCTATCATAGCAGGGGCCATATGTTGAATTGCTTTGGAAAAGCGCCCTATCTGCATGATCTGCTCGTTGAAGAAAGCCTTCATCTTCTGGAGCACAGCAGGAGACATCTCAAAGTCCTCCTCGTCTGAATACAGCTCTGGAGGGAAGACAAAGTGAGGACCAAACTTGTAAGTGGGGCCCTCTGGAGTGAGCATTACTCCTCTCTGGATGAGCAGGGTGCGAATCAAGACTTTAGCTGCACCAGGGGTCTCCAGCTCTGCTGGGTTCTGAATGTTCATCTTCTGCTTCAGCTCAATCTCCCAAGCAGTGAAGTTGGAGGCACCCATTTCCTCAAGCAATAGCACCAGGTCCTCCACATCTTCAAGTCTGGCCTTGCTCCAGACCTTGGCATCAGTAAGCTCTGCCAGAAGTGGTAAGTGCTCCAGAAGAACTGGAAAATGCTCTCTAAGCCAGAGCTGAGCACTTACACTCATACTCTGCCTAATGGGACCCATTTCTGCAGATGAGAAAGTGAAGGGTTTGGGCCCAGAGGCAGAGGAGGAAGGGGCTAAGTCAACAGGCTCAAGTGAAGCTTCCTCATCTTCACTATCATCGCTGGTTAAACAGGTTGGGGAGGGAGGAGGGGCAGGGAATCCCAGAGCCATAGCAATGGTTGGGTCCTGATCTGTATGGGTTTGGGGAGGGTTTGGATTTTGTGAAGTAGAGGTGGTAGGGATTGGTTGCTCTGCACCAGAAGAGGAAGGAATTACTGGTACAGAATGTGTAGGAGGGATTTGGGAGGTGGAAGAGTTTGAAGGGAGGACTTCTGCACCAGAGGAGGTTGGGGGAGAGGGGTTAGTGGGGATATGTGTTTGGGAAATTGGGGGAGAAGATGTTTGTGTAGGAATGGTAGAGGGAGTATAGACAGGTGTATCTGGGATAGTTTGCTCTGGTGGAAGAATGGGGTTACCAGAGGCAGATGGGGTTTGGGGAATGTTATCTGGGGGAGAGGTAGAAGGGGAAACAAGATTTATGGGGGAGGAAGAGGGAAAGGAAGGGTTTACCTCTGCTGGGTCAACACCAGCAGGCACAACAGGCTCTGGAGCATCCTCCATCAACTGGGAAGCATCCTCAATGGCCTTCTCCAAGGCCTCTCCAAGATCAGATCCAGAGTCTGAATCTTGAAGAAGGGCTCTCTTGGCCTTGGATTTCCTCACAAGAGGCACTTCATCTTCTTCCTCTTCCTCTTCTGATGGCTCATCCACCAGAAGGGTTTTCTTTGCCTTTCTGCTAGTCCTACGCTTCTTAGCAGAACCTCTCCTGGCCTCGTCTGGCTGCTTCCTCTTGGCTGCTCCAGCCTTCTTTACAGCTTTATCATCATCACCCTTCTTCTTAAGCACATCAAGAAGGGGAATCTGGTCCTCCTCTGAGGAACCAGAAAAGGCAACGGTTGAAGAACCAGTTGCTTCAGCAGCTTTCTTCTGTGTCTTCTGCTGCTGCTGCTTTCTCTGCCCCTTAGGAGGAGAGGGAATAGATTGAATAGGAGGGGCAGGGATGGCTTGCTCTCCATCAGAGTCGGCATGGCCGTGGAGAGGACCATCCTTGGAGAACATAATCTTGGACTTATGAAAGCCCTTACACCAGGATTGTCTCCATTTCTTCTCTGGAAGAATCGAATCCAGAATTAGGGTGAGTTTTGTGCCCAATGATACATTAGCATTGAACACAAATTGTTGCTCTCCTGGCAACTGGGGGCATTCTTCCTTCTGGATTTTCACCTTGTTCTTCCTCAGCACCCCCCAGAAGAACTCAGCCCAGTTACATTGAACACCATCCAGAATGGCCCTCATAACACAGAGCCTGCCAACGAAGATGGCATCTGTGCTATGGCTCTCACACATGAGAATCTTTACCACAATGTCAAATAGCACCTTATACTTCTGCCTAAGATGCTTGTCCAAGAAACCCTTAGTAATATTCTGGCATGAATTTCTGGCAAACATCTTGAAGGATTCCAACGCCTCTCCTTCTCTGTACTTCAGTGGGTCCACACCTTCCGCAGAAAGGTTACCAAAAAGACCACAGAAGTCTGCCTTAGAGAAAACAAGATCCTCTGAATCAATCTTGGAAGAAATATAGTCTTCATGGATCTTCATCCGGATAAGAAACTGTGCAGCATATCCATCCAAGGTACGCAGATCCTTGGGAACCTTTGAGATCAACTCCTCCAGCCCAGAACGTCGGAGAAGTTCCAAAATCTCCAAAGCGGCCGGATTCTTAGTGGAATAGAAGTCCACCACCATTTCTGTCTTGAGTTTCTTGCAGACATAGTCTGGATCGAAATTGCACTTGGGTGCCATAACTGTGAAATAGAGAGAGAGAGAGAGATAATGCTTTGCAGAGAGAGGTTAGGGTTTGAATAGTATAGAAACGTGAAAGGACAGATTGAAAACAAAATTGATTTAAATAGAGTAGTACGCGTGGCTTGAAAATTAAATGAAGTGTGAACGCGTGTTGTTTCAAATTCAATTTAGGAAACAAAATCAATTTTAGCATTGATTGACATTTTGCACAGTGATTAAATCTGATGGCCACGATGAAAGGCAAGATACAGATTTAATCTGGTGCGTTGGCATAGTCATTGGGACTGGGCATAAAGGGGTTTTGTGGCAGTCAAGAGAAAAAGCGAAATGATTGCCTAGGCCCTATACCCTAGTCTTAAATACACTCCGAAGTTGAAAGGTTTTGAGTGTACTTACTAATTTGGAAAGTGTATCCCAATGATCAGAGGCCAGAGTAGAAAAGACATACCTGTCACCTGATATTGTAACCAGATGATACCACAACTAGTCTGGTGATACTTCTCCTCTGATGGAACTTATCTGGTCCTGGTCAGTAAAGACTTTGGACATATCTCTGACTCAGCACCTCATCTGGGATTAGTGTCACCTGGTGTATACCTCTTCTGGAAGTATACCCTCTCTGATATATCTAATCTGCAGGTATGTTAGCATAAGGAAAATTTATTAAGAAAATTAATAAAATAAGGATACTTCTCTGATGTTCCCCCTAAATCAAATCTGTCTCTGGATCCAACAATCCTAACTCAAAAGCTAACTCTCTGAATCTGGTCTCAGCCAAAGGCTTGGTTAAAATATCTGCTCTCTGCCTCTCTGTTGCAATCTTTTCCATCCTTATGTCTCCCTTCTCAACATGATCTCTGATAAAATGATGCCTTATATCAACATGTTTGCATCTGGTATGAAGAACTGGATTCTGGGTGATTGCAATGGCACTATTACTATCACAGAAAATAGGAATATCCTTAGCTCTAATCTGGTAATCCCTAAGTTGTTGACTAATCCAGAGAAGTTGAGAACAACAACTCCCTGCAGCCATGTACTCTGCTTCTGTTGTTGATGTAGCAACTGAAGTCTGCTTCTTGGAAAACCAGGATACCAATTTGTTCCCTAAAAATTGGCATGTACCACTTGTAGATTTCCTATCTATTCTGCACCCACCATAGTCTGAATCTGAAAAACCACTCAATTCCAGGTTGTCATCTGCAGGATACCATAATCCTAAATTCACAGTTCCCTTGAGATATTTCAATATTTTCTTAGCTGCTTCCAAGTGACTCTTCTTGGGGTTAGCTTGAAATCTGGCACAAACTCCTACAGCAAAAGTAATATCTGGTCTGCTTGCAGTCAGATACAAAAGAGAACCAATAAGTGCTCTGTACTGAGTCTGGTCCACACTCTCTCCAGACTCATCTGGATCCATGTTAAAATTTGTCATCATAGGGATCTTGGCTGCCCTGCTAGATCCTATTCAAAATTTCTCTAACATGTTTCTGGTGTACTTAGCTTGATTAATAAAAATTCCCTTCTCTGATTGCTTAACCTGCAAACCCAAAAAGTAATTCAATTCTCCCATCATGGACATCTCAAACTGTCCCTGCATGAGCTCACCAAACTTCTCACACAGCTTCTTATTAGGGGATCCAAATATGATGTCATCAACATATATTTGGACCAGAAGGATGTCCTTTCCTTCTTCTTTCCTAAACAAGGTCCTATCAATTTTACCTTTAGTAAAACCATTGTCCAGAAGAAATTGAGAAAGAGTGTCATACCATGCTCTGGGTGCCTGCTTTAGCCCATAAAGAGCTTTCTTAAGCTTAAACACCTTGTCACCTTGTTCAAAACCAGGAGGTTGTTCAACATACACTTCCTCAATGAGAATCCCATTAAGAAAGGCAGATTTCACATCCATCTGGTATACTTTGAACTTCATGTGAGCAGCATATGCTAAGAACAATCTGATGGCTTCTAGTCTGGCAACAGGAGCAAAAGTCTCATCATAGTCTATTCCTTCAGACTGAGAATAGCCCTGGGCCACTAGCCTTGCCTTGTTCCTAGTAATGACATCATTCTCATCTTTCTTATTTTTGAAAACCCACTTAGTGCCTATCACCTTTTGATGACTTGGTCTGTCTACCAGCTCCCAAACATCCTGTCTGGTGAATTGATTCAATTCCTCCTGCATAGCCACAATCCAATTTGAATCTTTCAGTGCCTCCTTGATGTTCTTGGGCTCAATCAAGGACACATAGCAACTGAATAAGGCAGCTAAGTTAATAGTTCTCCTAGTCTGGACACCCTTAGTTGGATCTCCTAAGATCAGGTCATTGGGGTGATCAACCAGGGTCCTCCTTCCCGTGGTCTTGCCTGGGTGATCATCTTCTGCAGTACCTTGGTGATTATCACCACCTGCAGAAGAGCTTCCCCCTACAGGAGTTCCAACCTCGTCTGGTTCTGCTCCTTGTGAAGGCTGCTGCTTCAGAGAACCAGGAGATGGGTCATCATCTGAATCTGAATCTGAATCAAGAATATGTGGATTGACCTTGATAACTCTGGGTGTAGTCTGATTCTGGGTCTCATCAGGAGACTTAGAATCCACCTTGTACTCAAAAGTAGATTCATCAAAAACAACATGAGGTGTTTCCTCCACACAAAGTGAATTCTTATTAAAAACTCTAAAAGCTTTACTGGTGCTGGAATATCCCAAAAATATTCCATCAGCCACTTTAGCATCAAAGGTTCTTAATTTAGATTTCCCATTGTCATGGATGAAACACTTACATCCAAAAACATGAAAATATGAAACAGATGGGGTTTTACCTTTCCATACCTCATATGGGGTCTTATTGTGTCTCTGGGCAATCAGGCACCTGTTCTGAGTGTAACAAGCTGTATTGATGGCCTCTGCCCAAAATCTCTGTGGAGTGCTGTACTCTGCCAGAAGTGTTCTTGCAGCTTCTTTGAGAGTCCTATTCCTCCTTTCTGCAACTCCATTTTGTTGAGGTGTTCTGGCAGCAGATGTCTCATGAAAAATCCCATGATCCTTGCAGTAATCTGCAATATGTGAATTCAAAAACTCTGTTCCTTTGTCACTTCTGATCCTGACAATGCTCTGGTTCTGCTCATTCTGAATCTGCTTGAAGAACTCTGGCAGCTTAGTTATAGTTTCATTTTTCTTAAACAAGAACGCTACCCAAGTGTATCTTGAAAAGTCATCTACTATTACTAAGGTGTACTTCCTACCACTGAAACTAAGAGGAGAAACAGGTCCAAACAGGTCCATGTGAAGTAGTTGAAGTACTCTGGTTGTGGTTGTGCTCTGGACATCCTTAAAGGAAGTCTTGGGTTGTTTACCCTTCTGGCAAGAACCACAAACCTGATCCTTCTTAAACACTTCATTTGGAAGACCTCGAATGAGACCCTTTCTGGCAATCTTGTTCAATGTTTTGAAGTTAAGATGACACAATCTCTTGTGCCAAATCCAGCTGTTCTCTGCAGATCCTTTAGCAACCAGGCAAGCATTCCTTGGGCAACTGCTAAAATCTGCAAGATAAATGTTACCCTTCCTCAAGCCTATTAGCAAGATATCATTATAATCAGAAGAGAAAACAGTGCATGAATCACTAGAAAACTTCACTGAGTATCCCTTGTCACAGAATTGGGATACTGAAAGCAGATTATGCTTGAGTCCTTCTACGTAGTAGACTTCATCTACAGATACTCCATTGAAGGTCAACTTTCCAACTCCTCTGGTGACTCCATAGTTGTTGTCACCAAACATCACTCTTGGTCCATTCAATGGCTTGAAATCTTGGAGATTATCCTTCTGGAAGGTCATGTGCTTGGAACATCCACTATCAATGTACCAGACATGGTTGCTTGAAAATCCTTTCTCCAATGGACTCTTATCTACCTGCAGAGAGATCAATTAGGTCCCCTACTAGTGCTGGGTCCTGATTGGTTAGTTGCAGGTTTTGTAGGAATCCATAGATAAAGATCATCCCTTGATGGATGAGGAGATCTTATCTTCCTTCCAAATCTATCTACCAGTACATGTCCTCTTACTATGACATATTGAGCTACTGGTCTGATAAGGACACCTTTCCTATAAACAGGTCTGGTGTACCTTTTCTCAAATCTGGCCTTTGGAATGGCCTGCCTCAAAGACATGGTCTTAAAGGTCTGGTTATAAGGGTACATCCTAGAAGAACCATCTCTGGTGTCATAACTTCCCAGATCAGTTGGTTTTCTAGAGATGGGTCTGGAAGACCTCCTCTGGTTCTGATAATTAGACCTGGTCTGGTGATTATAGTTCCTTTGAGTATACCTATTCTGGAATTGATTCTTCTGAGAAAATTGTCTCTGGGGTACCTGGTTCTGTTGAACATTGTTCCTTCTCTGGTAGTTATTACTCTGATTGGTATTCCCCCTTTTTGAGTGTTTCCTTTGAGGTCCCCTAATCTGTTTAGGTTCCCTTTGAGGATTTTTCTGGGGTCCTCCAATTTGAGTAATATCTACTCCTTGGGACTCATTGTTCACAGAACCATCAATCTTTAATGGTTCCCCTTGTTGACACTTATTCTCTAGCATCTTTTCTTCCAGAACTGTTAACTCTTCTGGACCATTTGTTATGTGATTAACAGAGTGATTCCTTTTCCAATCAGGATTGTGAACCACCTTGTAACCATTACCAGTTAAGTCTTTATCATTCCAGATTTCTACCAACTTACCAGCTCTTACAGACTTGTCTTTATTATAGAGGTACTTGTGAGTTTTAGTGGTAATTCCAGAATATCCTAAACCACTCTTATCACAAATGCGCTGAGAAGACTCTGATATGATAGATACAACAGATGGTATCTTAGGAGCTTCTCTGGGCATAGGTATCTCCTCTATGTTGTGAACAACTTGTTTTCCCTTGATAAGAGTTTGGTATTTGGCTCTGAGTTCAGTGATCTCATCCTCTTGAGAGTTCCTTTCTTTCATGAGTTGATCTACCAGAGTATCTCTTTCTGTGATCTCTTCCTGAAGTTCAGAGACTTCTTTGGAATGATCTTTCATGAGTTCTCTGGTGGATTTGTGCTCATGAGAGAATGATTGAACTTCAGCTCTGAGCCTACCATTCTCTTTCTCAAGTTTTTGACAGAGTTGGACACAATTTTGGAGATCTGATAGCATTTGTTGCATATCAGACTCTCTGGAGTTACCAGATGAATTAGAGGATTCAGTACATTTGGAATTAGATAAAACAAGAGTAGTTTCATTTACCTCAGTGATGTCTGCCATGAGACACACATCATCATCTGATCCAAAGTCAGAAGAAGAAGAACTGGAACTAGTATCCTCCTCCTCTGCTTCTGCCAGCAGTGCTCTCTTATCTGCATATCTCCTATCTCTCTTGATTCTTTTCTCTTCTCTTTCCCTAGGAGTAAGTTGAGGACAATCATAACTGTAGTGACCAATCTTGTTGCATGTGTAGCAGGCATTGTCTCCTCTGGGACTAGGACTTGGCTCTCTCCTCCTCTGGTTGTATTCTGATCTGGCAGGACTACTCTCTCTCCTCTGGTAGTCAGGTCTGCCAGAGCTACCATCCCTCCTCTGATGATCTGATCTCCCATAGTTGCCAGGGTTGTCATCTCTCCTCCTCTCTGGAGTTCTGAATCTGGTCTCCCTTGAGTCTCCAGATGTCTTCTCCTTCTCTGCAGGCTTGAAAGAACTCTTCCTGTTTCTGGTAGACTCCTTCCAATGCCTTTTGTACCTGCCATATTTTGAACTCATTTTGTCTAATTTATGAGTTAGAAGTGCTACCTGCTCCTTAGAAGTGCTACCTGCTCTGATACCACTTGTTGGTCCCACTCGATAGATTAATTGCGGAAGCTTATGTAATAATGTCTTTCAAAGTCTTTTATAAGAGAGTAATGAACAATAAACATTAATTAAAATAAAGCGATAAATAACACAAGATATATAGTGGTTCGGATTAAATATCCTACGTCCACTCTCCCTTATCACCAAGGGGTCTCACTATCAACCAACTCACAAACTTACTCACTGGAATTTCTGAAGTACCAGCACCTTCTTACAAACTCTTTAGATCTAACTTCGATCTAAAGATAGACTTACTCCAACCTTGTCTAACAAGATGAACAGGTTGAGTATATAAACTCCTTACGAGTAGATGAGTAATTAAGAACAAAAGTGAGTGCAATATGCGTAGTGATCAAAAGCTTAGTATGGCTATATGCGCGTGAATGATTCTAGAGCTTTTTCCAGATCTGCACTCAAGTATATATAGAGGGGATTAGGGACATAGCCGTTGGGAGGCTAATCCAATCAGATCCTCTATATATGGAAGCTTCAATCAATCAATTCCCTAATTGATTGATTGGGTTGGTGAGATCTTGATTGATTGTCTTCATATCTTCTCAATCCAATCTTGTTTTGACTTGATTTGAATCACCAACGGTCAATGCTTCCAATTACCTAACTCTGATTCTCTCCAGAGAAAGCAGGACCAGACACCAGACAACCTCGGTGTCTTCTGGTCCTTATCTGGTGAACAACCAGAATACTCAGTAGAATAAGGGGATCAAACTGAGCATCTTTTGTTCCACCAGACTCGTCTGATCCGGACTCGTCTGGTCTGGGGAAGGTCCTCTGCCTCTGGTCTGATCTCCTCTGGTGAAGTCCTCTGGTGGAGTCCTCTGGTGAAGTCCTCTGGTGGGAACTTCTGGTGACTCTTCTGGTGAGGTCTTCTGGTCTGGCAGTTCCCCCTAGACTAAGTCATAATCTAGATCATCATCTGGCTAACAGGTCCAGATGGTCCTATTACATCTTCTGGTTTGTTTTAACACATCAAAACTAACAATTTTTATCCTAACAGAAAGCCCAGAAGCAGCAGAGGAGGTGGAGGAAGCAAACCCTTCTGTGGAGAAAAAGACCAAACTGAAGAGGAGGCTGGTAAAGCTAAGTGATAAGATGGTTTTACACAAGGAAGAGGAGGCAGAGAAGGCCTCAAAGAAGAAGAAGAAGAGATCATCTGAGGCCATGAAGGAAGGGGCCTCAAAGAAAGTCAGAACTACAAACTCTACTGATGAGTCATCCTTAGGTAATCCTGATTCCTCACCAAATGTTATATCTAATGAGTCTGACTCAGATGTTCCTGCTCCTAACCCCATCAAACCCAAAACTAAACCCCGTACCCCTATCAAAAACAAGAGAATATCTAAGATCTCTACAACCCCCACTGAAGGCTCTCAACAGCCTGAAAGTGGTTCCCCAAATGACACTCCCTCTGAGGCATCTGCTGAGGCATCCTCAAACCCTTCTGAACCCTCTCTTTCAACCCCCACTGAACAAAACCTAAACCCATCTGAAACCCAAACCTCATCTGAGCCCAACCCTCCTGAAACCCATACTTCTCATTTAGAATTAATCCCAGAGGAGCCCACAGATATCAGATCCCCTACCCCTTCCCGTCCATCAGATGATGAAGAAGAGTACTCCTTCTTGGATACTCTTAAAGATGAAGTGGCTTACTCGCTGGAATCTAAATATCCAGAGCTTGATGGGTATCCCACCCTGAAGGCAATATTTTTTAGAGTAAGGCTGCTTGTCCAGCTAAAGGATAGAAGATTGGGTGAAATCCTCATGGCAGTTGGAGGAAACAATGCCGAAGAATTGAAGAATGAGGAGAGGGAGGTACTGGAGTTTGCTGGGATGACCAAATCCAGGCTTCTCTGTGATGAGAAGATCTTCCAAAGCCTGGTGATGGACAAAATTGCTGAAGCACAGAAGGGAGCTGAAGAAGAAAGGGCACCTGAGGGAGAGAAGGTAGATGGAGGAGAAAAGGTAGTTGGAGCAGAGAAGGAGAAGCCAGAGGACGTTGAGAAAGTGCAAGAGGGAGAGAAAGAAAGAGAAGGAGAAAGGAAAAGGGGGAGGAGGAGTCCCAACAAGAGAAAGGTACTTCACCACCCCCGGTAAAGGATACTGAGGCTCCAAATTTGCCAAAGGGAAGCTCAGTAGTGGAGTCTACTGAAGCTCCCCCACAATAGCCCTCAATGGTGACTACGGAGTCAGCTGAGGTGACTGGACTAGAAGGAGTTGAAAAAGAAAAAGAGGTTGAGATCACAAGAGTAGTAAGTGGAGAGATAAGAGCAATCATTCCTGTAAAGGATGAATTGGCTGGAAAAAATATAGTCGAAAAAGAGAGTGAGAAGAGGGAGTCTATATGGAGATAGATGAGAAAGCTGGAGTAGGTGGTGAGCTTGAGGGGGAAGGTGCTAACATTATATATGTTGTAGGTGCTACATCTACTGAAGTACCCCAAGTTCAATATCATCTAAGTCCACTGAGGGAGGCAATTCAAAACCTTGAAGATGTGAAGCTTCCATCCCTCCAAGCTCAGCTGAGAGATGTACAAGAGATTGTCCAAGAAGAAGTAGATGAGATGGTCATTCTCTCAGACCATGTTGATGAGCTCATGGAATCTACCACCACTTCTCTTCAGAACCTGACCCTTAAAGTGGAAGACTCTCAGCAAATGGTGATAGATGTAGTGAAAGGCCAAAGTGTGCTGGTGATAGAGGCCCTGAAGAAGTTGGAGAAAAAGGAGGAAGAGGCCAAAACTCAATTTCTAAAGGATTCAGTGGAGAATGTCTCCATCAACCTAAAGTCCTCTGTAGAGGCTTTCTCAACGAACCTGTTAGGGAAGGTTGAAGGGTTATGGAACAAGAACCTGACGGAATTTGAGGCCAAGCACGAAGAGCTAGGAGCTAAGCTGGGAGAGGTGCTGAAGAATGTTGTTGAGGACTTCCCTACTCAGGAGAAAATGAATGTTCTCATTGATGAGAAACTTGCTCAATTTGTACATTTTGGACAGACTGCTGGTGCTGCACTGGAAAGACTTGAGGATGAGGTTGATTACTGATCGACCCAACTGAAGGTTGTTGGTCATGATCAGATGAAGTTGAACATCACTGTTGCTGAGTACATGATTAATGCCGAAAAGGGGGAAAAGATGGTAAGCGCCAAAGACATGAAGAAGGATTCCAAGAACAAGATGCAGCTGATTCTTGAGACTCATGAATTTGAAAGAGGCCAACAAATCAAGAATACCCTGAAGAAAGTCAATCTTGAAGCACAACAAGTTGTTGATGCAAGGAAGGGGAAGGAAGATCCAGTGGAGAAAGAGTTATCTCTTTTCAAAGAAGCAGCTGAGAAGGAGAAGAAAGAGAGAGCTGCTCAGAAGGGGAAAACAACAAAGAGAAAAGCTATTGATGTTCTCTCAGCGGAGGTGGCAAAAAGAACAAGATCCTCAGGAAGGTTGGCGGCAAAGTCAACTGACAACTCAGTAGAGGTACTTCCAACTCTCAATCCTGAACCTATCTCTTCTGAAGCCCCCAAGACTGCACCTACAAAGGTCACTAAGCTCACAGAGCTTATCAAAGAAGTTGGAGGCATGAATGAGAGAGCTCAAAGGCTAACTGCTCAACAGCAAGAAAGAAGAGATAAAGTTGTTGGAAAGATGGAGTCCATTGTAGAGTTAGCAGAAAGGAAGAGGAAAGAGAGGCTAGCTACCTTTGACAAGACCACTTCCAAAAAGTTCAAGAATGGCTATCAAAGGTGGGCTGCAAAGCTGAAGAAGGACAAGGTTGCACTTGCGAAGGCCAAATTCCCCCATATTGATACTTGGGTTCCCAAGAAGCTGAATGATGCTTGGGAAACTGCCAAGAGGGAATTTGTGTACTCTTAATATGTCAGTGGAGAATTGGGTAAAGAGAATGCTCAGGACTTATTCAACGATTGACTCTTTGAGTCTTACCCAAAACTCTACCCTGACATTGATGAAGCTTGGAATGTCAAATTTCCAGACCTTGCCTTGAAAGCTCCTGAACCTATTATCTACTGGCCTCCACAAGATGCAACAGGTGTAGTGGACAGAGAAAGGATCACAGATGAATGGGTATCCCTTTGTGAGCATTTGGGACTCAAGGGACATTCAAAATAAGTGATGGAAAGAAAGAATGAACTGAAGATCCGAGTCTTCAAGCAATATGGACTTGAACCTTTGTTTGAATCTATCTAAAAAGAATAAGGATTTGTACTGGGCAATTGTTTATAAGTCCCAGTTGTTTTTGTTTAGAACTTCTTTTAACAGCAGACTTCATGTAATTGTACTCATCCTGTCTTCATGAAATGAAACTCTACTGTCTTTTTGCCCAAGATAATATTTCATTATCATTTAGGCTTATGTACTTGAATGCTTTTACTTACAAAAATCCTTAAAATTTATGTCAACTGAATAACCTCATCTGAAAGAGAATATGTAATAAGATAGGTTTCGGCATAATCAAAAAGGGGGAAATTGTTGGGAAAATATATAGACTTAAGTTTTGATTAAAATGCCAAAAGAATTCCTCCTAAGTCATTTTGTAAGAAAAGTGTTCAGTAGAGTTAGAGTTTAGATAGTCAGTTCAAATGTTAAGGAACTGGAGTACAGTTAGTAATTACTGGAGTGTATTGGAGAATGAAGTCCGCTGAAGAATGAAGTCCGCTGAAGACAAACTGATCTGAGAAATAGTCTAAGTCTTGAATGTTTTCTATGATAACTTATGTTAGTCATACAACTTGAGTATGATAAGGCAGTATTACCCCATTTGACGAGATTTTCATGCATTCGTTCTTATATATTTATGTTGATGGTCCCGTTTTCGAAGAGAAAAATGGGAATTCAGGAGCAAAAATATTTTTTTTTTTAAAAAAACCATTTCCTCAGAGAGTTCAGCAAGAGTGAAGAGTTCTCAAGTCACTGCTCTGCTCAGAGGCTGAGCTACCAAGTCAGTGTGAGCTTGGAGGCTCATGCTCTGAACAGGACAGTAACTCGAGAGATTACACTTCAAGTCACTGCGCTGCTTAGAGGCTGAGCTACAGAGTCAGTGAAGGCTTGGAGGCTCATGCTCTAAGCAAGGCAATGACTCTAGATACTGAGCTCTCGAGTGCGTTGCCTGAGTTGGTCAGTGAGAGGATTCTCCCTGACCTAAATATTTAACCAAAGTTTCCTTTTTAAGCAATGCTCTCAGTGAGCAGATTTTCACAATACTTTAGTAAATACTTTTAGAGAAACGAACACTCAGTTTAACGTGGTTCAGAGACTCATGCTCTTACATCCACGGCCTGATTTAACAGGAAATCCACAAACTGGGATTCTTGTTTTTAACGTGCCAAGGTGCACTTACACCTGGACTCACGCCACTCCCTGGGCTGCCCCTCCTTACTAACTCACTGACTGACTTACTCCCAACAAACCTAACTTAGGGTTTTGGTTTGGGTTTGGTTTCTCCAACTAGGTGAAGTCTTTCTTTACAATGTGTTAGCCTTAAAGCTAAGATTAGGAAAACCTCTCTAAGCTATGAGTTACAAGCTTGACACTCAATAAATATAATTGAACACCTAATGATCAATGTCGCGGGTGTGAAACACTTCCTTATGACTCCCTAACAACTCACACACCCTCACAGCTTGTAGGTGTTTGTATTTCTTTTTACACACAACACAACACACCCTGAATACGCAGCTATGAGCTTGTATTTATAGTGTGGATTCAAATGTAACCGTTGGATGAAATTATATTTGAATCCATACAATTAATGGTCTCAACCACTTTTCTTGAAATGCGGCCTTGTCAGTGTCAGAGTTGCTGCCTTGTGCTGATTGGTCCACGTGGGCTGGATCCAATGGATCTTTGACTCAGTGGGTTAACCAAGACCCACTGACTTTAGGTAGCTTCCTCCTTCACTGAAGGATGATCTTCAGTGGACTGAACGTCTTCAATGTAGTTGTCCTTCAGAGACTGTTTTAAGATCACTCAAAGAAGTTTGTCATAAGGCTGAATGACAAACTTCCCTGACCACAGTAGTCTGACTCCTTCAGGGCCTACTTGGTGTAGCACTGATCCTCTTGATCATGCTCTTCACTGAGTGGTCCACCTTACCTAGCTTAGATCTGCCCGGTTTATACTCAATGGGACATCCTTCAGGCTTATCTTCTGGTTCAGGTCTCTGGCATGGCTTCAGTCAGTTCTTCTTGGTGTCATCTTGATATTCTCAGGCTGTATTGCAGAGTTTCCCCTTGCTGAGTTCCCCCTCAACTGAACAGTCTATTCTACTAAAAGTTAACCTAGCCTGACCTGAAATAAAAGATACTAACCTGACTGCTTTCAAACCTATTACATGTTGTTTTGGAAAATCATCAAAACTAAATCATATCCCAACAATTTCCCCCTTTTTGATGATTTCAAAACTTCTAACCAAATGGTTTTCTATTACAAGAATGATGTCAGAATGCAAGTAATAGTTTAAAATATGCAGGAATTCCCATAGTTTAAAACGTTTAAGATCTATTCGGTAGCCCATTTTTCTTAACAAAACTGGATCAGTGGTCATGTGAACAACCCGCTCTGATACCAATTGTTGTTCCCGTTTTCGAAGAGCAAAATGGGAATTCAGGAGCAAAAAGTTTTTTTTTTAAACCATTTCCTCAGAGAGTTCAGCAAGAGTGAAAAGTTCTCAAGTCACTGCTCTGCTCAGAGGCTGAGCTACCAAGTCAGTGTGAGCTTGGAGGCTCATGCTCTGAACAGGACAGTGACTCGAGAGATTACACTTCATGTCACTGCTCTGCTTAGAGGCTGAGCTACCAAGTCAGTGAAGGCTTGGAGGCTCATGCTCTAAGCAAGGCAGTGACTCGAGATACTGAGCTCTCGAGTGTGTTGCCTGAGTTGGTCAGTGAGAGGATTCTCCCTGACCTAAATATTTAACCAAAGTTTCCTTTTTAAGCAATGCTCTCAGTGAGCAGATTTTCACAATACTTTAGTAAATACTTTTAGAGAAACGAACGCTCAGTTTAACGTGGTTCAGAGACTCATGCTCTTACATCCACGGCCTGATTTAACAGGAAATCCACTAACTGGGATTCTTGTTTTTAACGTGCCAAGGTGCACTTACAACTGGACTCACGCCACTCCCTGGGCTGCCCCTCCTTACTAACTCACTGACTGACTTACTCCCAACAAACCTAACTTAGGGTTTTGGTTTCGGTTTGGTTTCTCCAACTAGGTGAGGTTTTCCTTTACAATATGTTAGCCTTAAAGCTAAGATTAGGAAAACCTCTCTAAGCTATGAGTTACAAGTTTGACACTCAATGAATATAATTGAACACCTAATGATCAGTGTCGCGGGTGTGAAACACTTCCTTATGACTCCCTAACAACTCACACACCCTCACAACTTGTAGGTGTTTATTTTTCTTTTTACACACAACACAACACACCCCGAATAAGCAGCTATGAGCTTGTATTTATAGTGTGAATTCAAATGTAACCGTTGGATGAAATTATATTTGAATCCATACAATTAATGGTCTCAACCACTTTTCTTGAAATGCGGCCTTGTTAGTGTCAGAGTTGCTGCCTTGTGCTGATTGGTCCACGTGGGTTAGATCCAACGGAACTTTGACTCAATGGGTTAACCAAGACCCACTGACTTTAGGTAGCTTCCTCTTTCACTAACGGATGATCATCAGTGGACTGAACGTCTTTAGTGTAGTTGTCCTTCAGAGACTGTTTGAAGATCACTCAAAGAAGTATGTCATAAGGCTGAATGACAAACTTCCCTGACCACAGTAGCCTGACTCCTTCAGGACCTACTTGGTGCAGCACTGATCCTCTTGATCATGCTCTTCACTGAGTGGTCCACCTGACCTAGCTTAGATCAGCCCGGTTTACACTCAATGGGACATCCTTCAGGCTTCTCTTCTGGTTCAGGTCTCTGGCATGGCTTCAGTCAGTTCTTCTTGGTGTCATCTTGATATTCTCAGGCTGTGTTGCAGAGTTCCCCCTTGTTGAGTTCCCCCTCAACTGAACAACCTATTCTACTGAAAGCTAACCTAGCCTGACCTGAAACAAAAGATACTATCCTGACTGCTTTCAAACCTATTACATGTTGTTTTGGAAAATCATCAAAATTAAATCATATCCCAATAATTTCCCCCTTTTTGATGATTCAAAAACTTCTAACCAAATGGTTTTCTTTTACAAGAATGATGTCAGAATGCAAGTAATAGTTTGAAATATGCAGGAATTCCCATAGTTTAAAACGTTTAAGATCTGTTCGGTAGACCATTTTTCTTAACAAAACTGGATTAGTGGTCATGTGAACAACCCGCTCTAATACCAATTGATGGTCACGTTTTCGAAGAGCAAAATGGGAATTCAGGAGCAAAAAAAAAATCTAAACCATTTCCTCAGAGAGTTCAGCAAAAGTGAAGAGTTCTCAAGTCACTGCTCTGCTCAGAGGCTGAGCTACCAAGTCAGTGTGAGCTTGGAGGCTCATGCTCTGAACAGGACAGTGACTCGAGAGATTACACTTCATGTCACTGCTCTGCTTAGAGGCTGAGCTACCAAGTCAGTGAAGGCTTGGAGGCTCATGCTCTAAGCAAGGCAGTAACTCGAGATACTGAGCTCTCGAGTGTGTTGCCTGAGTTGGTCAGTGAGAGGATTCTCCCTGACCTAAATATTTAAATAAAGTTTCCTTTTTAAGCAATGCTCTCAGTGAGCAGATTTTCACAATACTTTAGTAAATACTTTTAGAGAAATGAACGCTCTTTGTAACGTGGTTCAGAGACTCATGCTCTTACATCCACGGCCTGATTTAACAGGAAATCCACTAACTGGGATTCTTGTTTTTAACGTGCCAAGGTGCACTTACAACTGGACTCACGCCACTCCCTGGGCTGCCCCTCCTTACTTACTCCCAATAAACCTAACTTAGGGTTTTGGTTTCGGTTTGGTTTCTCCAACTAGGTGAGTTTTTCCTTTACAATGTGTTAGCCTTAAAGCTAAGATTAGGAAAACCTCTCTAAGCTATTATTTACAAGCTTGACACTCAATGAATATAATTGAACACCTAATGATCAGTGTCGCGGGTGTGAAACACTTCATTATGACTCCCTAACAACTCACGCACCCTCACAGCTTGTTGGTGTTTGTTTTTCTTTTTACACACAACACAACACACCCTGAATACGCAACTATGAGCTTGTATTTATAGTGTGGTTTCAAATGTAACCGTTGGATGAAATTACATTTGAATCCATACAATTAATGGTCTCAACCACTTTTCTTGAAATGCGGCCTTGTCAGTGTCAGAGTTGCTGCCTTGTGCTGATTGGTCCACGTGGGCTGGATCCAACGGATCTTTGACTCAGTGGGTTGACCAAGACCCACTAACTTTAGGTAGCTTCCTCCTTCACTGACGGATGATCTTCTGTGGACTGAACGTCTTCAGTGTAGTTGTCCTTCAGAGACTGTTTGAAGATCACTCAAAGAAGTTTGTCATAAGGCTGAATGACAAACTTCCCTGACCAAAGTAGCCTGACTCCTTCAGGGCCAACTTTATGCAGCACTGATCCTCTTGATCATGCTCTTCACTGAGTGGTCCACCTGACCTAGCTTAGATCAGCACGGTTTACACTCAGTGGGACATCCTTCAGGCTTCTCTTCTGGTTCAGGTCTCTGGCATGGCTTCAGTCAGTTCTTCTTGGTGTCATCTTGATATTCTCAGGCTGTGTTGCAGAGTTCCCTCTTGCTGAGTTCCCCCTCAACTGAACAGCCTATTCTACTGAAAGCTAACCTAGCTTGACCTGAAACAAAAGATACTATCCTGACTGCTTTCAAACCTATTACATGTTGTTTTGGAAAATCATCAAAATTATATCATATCCCAATAATTTCCCCCTTTTTGATGATTCCAAAACTTCTAACCAAATGGTTTTCTTTTACAAGAATGATGTCAGAATGCAAGTAATAGTTTAAAATATGCAGGAATTCCCATAGTTTAAAATGTTTAAGTTCTGTTCGGTAGACCATTTTTCTTAACAAAACTGGATTAGTGGTCATGTGAACAACCCGCTCTGATACCAATTGATGGTCCCGTTTTCGAAGAGCAAAATGGGAATTCAGGAGCAAAAAGTTTTTTTTTTAAACCATTTCCTCAGAGAGTTCAGCAAGAGTGAAGAGTTCTCAAGTCACTGCTCTGCTCAGAGGCTGAGCTACCAAGTCAGTGTGAGCTTGGAGGCTCATGCTCTGAACAGGACAGTGACTCGAGAGATTACACTTCATGTCACTGCTCTGCTTAGAGGCTGAGCTACCAAGTCAGTGAAGGCTTGGAGGCTCATGCTCTAAGCAAGGCAGTGACTCGAGATACTGAGCTCTCGAGTGTGTTGCCTGAGTTGGTCAGTGAGAGGATTCTCCCTGACCTAAATATTTAACCAAAGTTTCCTTTTTAAGCAATGCTCTCAGTGAGCAGATTTTCACAATACTTTAGTAAATACTTTTAGAGAAACGAACGCTCAGTTTAACGTGGTTCAGAGACTCATGCTCTTAAATCCACGGCCTGATTTAACAGGAAATCCACTAACTGGGATTCTTGTTTTTAACGTGCCAAGGTGCACTTACAACTGGACTCACGCCACTCCCTGGGCTGCCCCTCCTTACTAACTCACTGACTGACTTACTCCCAACAAACCTAACTTAGGGTTTTGGTTTCGGTTTGGTTTCTCCAACTAGGTAAGTTTTTCCTTTACAATGTGTTAGCCTTAAAGCTAAGATTAGGAAAACCTCTCTAAGCTATGAGTTACAAGCTTGACACTCAATGAATATAATTGAACACCTAATGATCAGTGTCGCGGGTGTGAAACACTTCCTTATGACTCCCTAACAACTCACGCACCCTCACAGCTTGTAGGTGTTTGTTTTTCTTTTTACACACAACACAACACACCCTTAATACGCAACTATGAGCTTGTATTTATAGTGTGGTTTCAAATGTAACCGTTGGATGAAATTACATTTGAATCCATACAATTAATGGTCTCAACCACTTTTCTTGAAATGCGGCCTTGTCAGTGTCAGAGTTGCTGCTTTGTGCTGATTGGTCCACGTGGGCTGGATCCAACGGATCTTTGACTCAGTGGGTTGACCAAGACCCACTAACTTTAGGTAGCTTCCTCCTTCACTGACGGATGATCTTCAGTGGACTGAACGTCTTCAGTGTAGTTGTCCTTCAAAGACTGTTTGAAGATCACTCAAAGAAGTTTGTCATAAGGCTGAATGACAAACTTCCCTGACCATAGTAGTCTGACTCCTTCAGGGCCTACATGATGCAGCACTGATCCTCTTGATCATGCTCTTCACTGAGTGGTCCACCTGACCTAGCTTAGATCAGCCCGGTTTACACTCAGTGGGACATCCTTCAGGCTTCTCTTCTGGTTCAGGTCTCTGGCATGGCTTCAGTCAGTTCTTCTTGGTGTCATCTTGATATTCTCAGGCTGTGTTGCAGAGTTCCCCCTTGCTGAGTTCCCCCTCAACTGAACAGCCTATTCTACTGAAAGCTAACCTAGCCTGACCTAAAACAAAAGATACTATCCTGACTGCTTTCAAACTGATTAGGCATGAAATTGTTATGTTTTGGTACCCGAAACGCCCTAGTTTTGGTCGAGTTTATAGAGTATTTAGAGTCAATTGAGCATTATTTCTACACATTGATGAATTTGTCTCTTTGATGCTCATAGGTGAATAGAGGACGAAAAACGGAGTTCGTAGGACTTTGAATCGACTCAAACGGATGCCCGGATGAGAAGATATTGAAGAAATACGATTGGTATTAATGCGGATGAGGAAAAGTATCAGTTGGGATGAGTTGGAGATCACTCGAGTGACTAGGTCGAGCGCCACCGCTCGAGCGCATTGCTCGAGCGCCTAAACGTACAGAACTTTTCTTGCGCTCGAGCGAATTGCTCGAGCGCCCAAAACATACAGTGCATTTTCACCGCTCGAGCGGAACCGCTCGAGCGATTGTGTCATTCGAGCTACACTGCTCGAGCGGGACCGCTCGAGCATTTTGCTCGAGCACCCATGGATTTTTGCCTCCGGATGCGTATTTTCGGCCCATTAACTCCCGTTTCGACCCGTGCCTATATATACCTCTTCCAAACACGTTTTGAAGGATCCCCGAACTTTAGAAATAATTTTTTAGAATTAGTTTTTGGAAAGGAAGGAGAGGAGCAAGCTATACTTACGTTTTGTTGAGGTTTTGCATACGAATTCTTAGTTTCTTTTCTTTCTTAGTTTCTTTTAATTAGCTCGATTACTTTTAACGCTTTAAACTTCGTTTTTATCAATTCAAATTTCAGTTCTTCGTATTTATTTTCTTTTAAAACCCTAGTTCATGTTTCGTATTTTCTTAGTGCAATTCATTATGTTTGTGTTCGTCGTTTCTTCTATTGCTTTTATGATTGTTAAAACCATGTCTAGCTAAAACCCTTGCATGCTTAGGGTAGGATGAACTCGTAGAAGTAGGATGTGGGTACGTAATTAGGGTAATCCGTGACGTTCCTTTTAATTCTCTTGATTAATGAATTCTTATAATTAATCTGAACTTTACCTTTGAATTTAGTACGAAAGTGTTAGAGAGAGGACGACCGCATCACTCAATAACAATTAGTAGTCTTCACGAGAAGGTTTAGGAAAGGTTAATTCATCTACCGGTTTAGCGAAGGAGGACGACCGCATCACCTTAGTTAAATTAGGGTCTCATTAATTAAGCACAATCTATTAACTTGTTAGTAGATTAGTGAAGTCGAGTGTTAGGGTAAAGTATTAGGGTTTAGAATCTTGAGCTTTCACCTTGCATTCTTTTACTTAGATTACTTCTTGTTTGTCACGATTACTTTGATTATGTACCTGCTCCGTTAGTATACGTAGGGATTCTTATCCTAAGCATCATCACTCATCATTAGAAAAACACCCTTAGTTAATTCGTTTAATTTGTTCTTTAGATTAAGTAGTTTAATTTAGTTTCAAATTAATAATTTTCAAAAAATCCAAAAACACGTTACTCATATTAACTACGACGCGTACATCTTCAGGGATCTATTCGCATATACACCATCCCTTGGGTTCGATAATACTTGGTCATTATACGTACTTATACTACAGTGAACCCGTTCGCTTGCGGGTGAGCGACTAGTAGAAGTTAGTAAAATCGCTTCAAGTCAATGGCGCCGTTGCCGGGGATGGCGTTGTATGCTTTTTGAATAGGACTTGTAGATAGCTTAGTAGTTAGTAGTGGGTGATTTATTTTCTGTTTTTACTTTTATTTCCATTCCTTGGGCAGTTGCGTTTTGATCCTTCTACTAGTGTTTCAGGTTTATGAAAACACGCTCACAAGGCAATACGAGCGAAGAGAGAATACCGTTGGACCCTGAGACAATAGCCAGAAGGAACCGAGCCTTCTTGAGAAGGATGAACGCTGCCGACTTAGGAAAGGAACCAATGGATATCAATAATGAGTTGGACGATGCTGCCAACGATTTCAATCAGGCAGTAGACCGAGTTGAAGGCACTGGAGTTAGTGGTAGCCAGAATCAAATTCCATTAGGGGATAGCCAGAGCCTAAACCCGGATACACAAAACGTATGGAATCCAGCTCAGAACCTTGTCCATAATCCTCATAACAACCCTGCTTACCCACAAAAACCAAATAACCCTTTTAACAACCCAATATACCAACATTACCCATACCCACCTTATCCTTACCCACCATATCCATATCATCCACCACCAGTCTATAATCAACCACCTGTTTACCAACCACCACCCCAACAAGTACCCGTACCAGCTGCTAATCCTCAACACGTTCCTCAGAACGTAGATCACAATATGGCTATTCGAGGGAGGTTTGCAGCGCAGCCACAGCGGTACTATGATGGAGTGGCTTTGCCTCCTGTTGAGGTAAACAACTTCTCGATATCCCCGGGGATTTTAAAGCTGCTTACCGAGAATCAGTTCAAGGGGGTGATCGGGAAGGAGAATCCTCATACACATCTGAGGAGTTTTCTCATGATAGCCTCAACATTTAATTATAATGGCATGTCTGAAGATGCCAAGAGGCTTAGGCTGTTCCCATTCTCATTGACGGGAATAGCTAAGGAGTGGTACGATAATACGCTTCCACGGGGAGGTATTACCACTTGGGCCGAGCTCGAGCGTCTATTCCTCGAGCGATTCTACCCTCCATCTAGGACGATCAAGGCTAGAATTGAGATCTCGTCCTTCCGCCAGAAGTCTGGAGAGGATTTACGCCAAGCGTGGGAGAGATACTCAAACATGCTAATTGAGTGCCCGCAGCACGGGTACAACGAGGGAGATATTATGGCATTCTTCTATAGTGGTGCCAACAAGGCGGGGCAAGACCATTTAGACGCTTGTGCGGGCGGAGCATTCTTGAACCAAGGCATAGAGAGGTGTAGGGAGATCGTGGACAACATTGTCACGAATGCCGGTGCTTGGGGTGCGGATGCAGATTTGCAAAGAGTGCATCAGGTTGAGGAGGGAGAAGGAACGAGAAGGCTATTGATGGCCATGATGGAGAAGATCAACAACCTCGAGTTGGGGAAGAGTTTGGTTGGAGAGCATGCAGTAGAGAATGAGAGAGTAGACCAGCCCAGTGGACAGCAAGAGGTAGCCAATTACATGGGAGGTCCGTATTACAATCAGAATGGCTACCAAGGTGGTAATCAGTATGGAAGGCCTTCTTATGGCCAACCATTTGTGCCTCCAGGCCCTCAGCCACTTCAAAATCAATGGAGGAACACACAAGGAGCTCAAGGAGGCCAGCAGCCTCCTCAAAACACATGGAGGAAGAATGATAACTTTTCTTATGCTAACCCAAAAGCTGGTGTTACTGTTCCTGCAGGTGTTGATCCGGGGTCTAAACCTCCTGGTGGAGAAGGCGGTGCATCAACCGAGGAGATGTTGAGAACGATCCTTCAGAAGGTTGAGGAAGGGAGCAAGAGATTGTCATCCTTAGAGTACGATGTGAAGGAGTTGCACAAGAAGGGTGATCATCGTGATCAAGAGCTCCAGAAGATGAACGTTGAGTGGACTAGAACTCAACAAGAGAACAATCGAAGGTTCACTTATTTAGAGTTCCAGATGAGCCAGATTGCAAAGTCAGTGAATAGAATGCCGGAGGGGAACCCGAAAGAGCATTGCAAGGCGATCTAGCTTAGAAGTGGAACCAACTATGAAGGTCCTCATATGCCTGCTGATTCTGAGACGCCTCAAGTTGAGAAGGGGATTGAAAGTGAAGGGATTGAGAAGCATAAAGATATGGATGAGTCCCAGAAGGGGAAAGACTTTGAGGAGATAGAGAGAGTTCCTAAGTGGAAAAAGGCAAATGAAGCAAGGGATAAAGTGAAAGAAACAGAAAGAGATGAATGGGGGGTACCCAAATCTGTGATACCCGTCCCATATCCACAGCGCTTCATGAAAAAAAAGCTTGATGAAAAATTTGCAAAATTTCTTGATGTTTTTAAACAACTTCACATTAACATTCCTTTTTATGATGCTTTGGAACAGATGCCGCACTATGCGAAGTTTTTGAAGGACTTGATTGCGAAAAGACGGCGAGTGGATGAGCCGAAGTTGGTGCAGCTGAACCACGAGATGAGTGCATTAGTGCACAAGGCGCTTCCACCGAAGCTGAAGGATCCCGGGAGCTTCACCATTCTTTGTGACATTGGGAACGGGATCAAGAAAGGAGCGCTATGTGATTTAGGGGCGAGCATCAATCTCATGCCCTTGTCGCTTTTCAAGAAGCTGGAAGGTGGTGAACTTCAACCCACAATGATGACGCTTCAACTTGCCGATCGGTCTATTACTAGACCTCAAGGTGTGGTTGAAGACGTTCTAGTGAGAGTTGGAGATCACATTTTTCCAGCCGACTTTGTAGTGCTAGAGATGGAGGAAGATGAGCACGTTCCATTGATCTTGGGAAGGCCGTTCTTAGCTACGGCGGGGATGGTGCTAGACGTGGCAAATGGGAAGATTACGTTGAAGGTCGATGATCAAGAAGTGAAGATCTCCCTATATGAAGCCATGAAGCACCCGAGGGAGGACGAGAGCTTGTATTGCATGGATGCAATTGATCCTCGTGTTGAAGACACGCCTTCTATCCCGAATCCTTCTCATATTCATGATTTGGTTAGTCCTTCAATTGATAACTTAACCCATGAGAATTATGTTCTTGATTATGTTGATAGGGATAAAATGAAGAAGTTGAAGGATGAAGAGGTGAAGAAAGTGGACGTGGTCCAGTTAGAAGGGAAAGGAGGAGTTAAGAAGAAAAAGTCCAAACTCAAGAAATTGTTTAGTAAGACTCCTCCAGATAAAGGTGAGAAGAAGTTGAGACCCATAACACTTGGGAATGAGAAGAGAGCAAAAGGGCTCATGATGGTGGGGGATCAAGGAAAGGAGTTCAAACACCACTCTTATGAGAGTGAGGGAGGTAAATTTGAGTATGATGTCCCATAAGCTCCTTTGAGCATGGTCCGGCATGAGGACCTAAAAAATAGCGCTGAATGGGAGGCAACCCATTTTTATTTGCTTTCATTTATTTTTAGTGTCTTTTTATATTATTAGGGAGTATTTTGAGTCGTATGTTTAACCTCGTATTTGAGAAAGTTGCTTGTAGGCTTATCTCGAAGGAGTGCCAAAGGAGTGGAGATTGAAGGAACCAACTTGAGACAAGGGAGTGTGCAAAGCTATTGAGAGAAACTGAATTGTTCGGTTGAGGTAACCCACAACCCCAAACTTAGACCTCTAGCAAGGTCGAAGTTTGGGGGGGTGGAGTTTCTTTTATGTTTCTTGTTACATTGCACATGCATGCACGCCCTTATCTTTTGAGTTGAGTTTGATTGATTATTGATTTGTTGAGATACTCCTTGGGGTGAGTTTGATTTGACTCGCTAGTGCATATTTCATGCCTATCAATCATCTTATGCTTGTTGATTGCTATCTTTGAGTATGATTTGATGAGTAGGTTGAGTTGTAAGGGTGAGTTAGAAATTCTTTTGTGTGAGTGTTTGAGTTTGAGCTGATTTGAGAAAGAACTTGTATGCTTGTGAATTTTTCTTTTGAGTACTTGTGTGATGAGAGTGAGAATTCACTAGGACTAGCATGGATGTGAAAGCCGTGAGCTTTTGAGCCTTATGAGATTTTAATGCATGATTTAATCTCTTCGTTTGTGAGTGAATCATCACCTTAGAGGATGCTAGAACTTGTGTGTGCTCTTGCTCCTTGATTGTGTCTAGTTAGATATGCCGAATGTGATCTTAGGCCATCATTGTTTTTATTGAGTCACTTAGCCAAAAATTTCCTTACCAATGACATTGAATCCTTTGCTAGCCCCTTTGAGCCTAAAGCCTATTTTATTTGCTAGCACATATGAACACTATTCCAATTCCTAAGCCTTTTTGTCCCAATGTGAGTGGAGAATAGGAAAGTGTGAATGTGAAGGGAGTGAATTGAGTTGAAAAAGGAAAAGGTTGTTTGTTGAGTGAATATGAGAAGAAGGTGTGATGAAGTTATGAGATGTGGGAAAAAGAGAAAAAAATTAAGAATGAGCAAAAGAAAAAATGAGCTCATGTGTTTGTGCGAAAAAGAAAAAAGTGAAGTAATTGAAAAAAGTGAAAAGAGTGAGAAAGAAAAAAATGAAGTGTTGAGAGAAGTGGAATTGAAAGAGTGTTGATTGAATATGTTTGAAGTAGTCTGTTCCTAATCTCGAAGTGCCAAAGTTTGACTTTCTATTCTCCATTCACTTAAGTCACTTACCCATATTGTTATCTCACCTGTCCAAAGAGCCTACATTACAACCTTGAGAAAAGTCCTTTTTGATTCGGCATTGATTTCTAGAGTATGGTCGGAGTTGAGAGTGCTTACAAGCCTATGGCTACTGATTTGTGTGATTGATTGATTGAGTGAGTCCCTTTATCATTGTTATACACTTGTGAGGGAGTGAAACACATCGTTGAGTGCACATCCATGCTTGATCTTGGTGTTTCTTATTATTGTTGCATGAGTACGATAAAAGAAAGTGAGCGAGTATACGGGTGATTGACTTTTGAAGCTTGAGTTCATTAACTTGCATAATTGATTTTTTGACTCATTCCTAACAATTTCACTTGACTTATTATTTCATTGCTTGGGGACAAGCAACATGGTAAGTTTGGGGGGGTTGATTAGGCGTGAAATTGTTATGTTTTGGTGCCCGAAACGCCCTAGTTTTGGTCGAGTTTATAGAGTATTTAGAGTCAATTGAGCATTATTTCTACACATTTATGAATTTGTCTCTTTGATGCTCATAGGTGAATAGAGGACGAAAAACGGAGTTCGTAGGACTTTGAATCGACTCAAACGGATGCCCGGATGAGAAGATATTGAAGAAATACGATTGGTATTAATGCGGACGAGGAAAAGTATCAGTTGGGATGAGTTGGAGGTCACTCGAGTGACTAGGTCGAGCGCCACCGCTCGAGCGCATTGCTCGAGCGCCTAAACGTACAGAACTTTTCTTGCGCTCGAGCAGCTCGAGCGCCACCGCTCGAGCGAATTGCTCGAGCGCCCAAAACATACAGTGCATTTTCACCGCTCGACCGGCTCGAGCGGAACCGCTCGAGCGATTGTGTCATTCGAGCTACACTGCTCGAGCGGGACCGCTCGAGCGTTTTGCTCGAGCACCCTTGGATTTTTGCCTCCGGATGCGTATTTTCGGCCCATTAACTCCCGTTTCGACCCGTGCCTATATATACCTCTTCCAAACACGTTTTGAAGGATCCTCGAACTTTAGAAATATTTTTTTAGAATTAGTTTTTGGAAAGGAAGGAGAGGAGCAAGCTATACTTACGTTTTGTTGAGGTTTTGCATACGAATTCTTAGTTTCTTTTCTTTCTTAGTTTCTTTTAATTAGCTCGATTACTTTTAACGCTTTAAACTTCATTTTTATCAATTCAAATTTCAGTTCTTCGTATTTATTTTCTTTTAAAACCCTAGTTCATATTTCGTATTTTCTTAGTGCAATTCATTATGTTTGTGTTCGTCGTTTCTTCTATTATTTTTATGATTGTTAAAACCATGTCTAGCTAAAACCCTTGCATGCTTAGGGTAGGATGAACTCGTAGAAGTAGGATGTGGGTACGTAATTAGGGTAATCCGTGATGTTCGTTTTAATTCTCTTGATTAATGAATTCTTATAATTAATCTGAACTTTACCTTTGAATTTAGTACGAAAGTGTTAGAGAGAGGACGACCGCATCACTCAATAACAATTAGTAGTCTTCACGAGAAGGTTTTAGGAAAGGTTAATTCATCTACCGGTTTAGCGAAGGAGGACGACCGCATCACCTTAGTTAAATTAGGGTCTCATTAATTAAGCACAATCTATTAACTTGTTAGTAGATTAGTGAAGTCGAGTGTTAGGGTAAAGTATTAGGGTTTAGAATCTTGAGCTTTCACCTTGCATTCTTTTACTTAGATTACTTCTTGTTTGTCACGATTACTTTGATTATGTACCTGCTCCGTTAGTATACGTAGGGATTCTTATCCTAAGCATCATCACTCATCATTAGAAAAACACCCTTAGTTAATTCGTTTAATTTGTTCTTTAGATTAAGTAGTTTAATTTAGTTTCAAATTAATAATTTTCAAAAAATCCAAAAACACGTTACTCATATTAACTACGACGCGTACATCTTCAGGGATCTATTCGCATATACACCATCCCTTGGGTTCGATAATACTTGGTCATTATACGTACTTATACTACAGTGAACCCGTCCGCTTGCGGGTGAGCGACTAGTAGAAGTTAGTAAAATCGCTTCAAGTCACAAACCTATTACATGTTGTTTTGGAAAATCATCAAAATTAAATCATATCCCAATAATTTCCCCCTTTTTGATGATTCCAAAACTTCTAACCAAATGGTTTTCTTTTACAAGAATGATGTCATAATGCAAGTAATAGTTTGAAATATGCAGGAATTCCCATAGTTTAAAACGTTTAAGATCTGTTCGGTAGACCATTTTTCTTAACAAAACTGGATTAGTGGTCATGTGAACAACCCGCTCTGATTCCAATTGATGGTCCCGTTTTCGAAGAGCAAAATGGGAATTCAGGAGCAAAAAGTTTTTTTTTTTAAACCATTTCCTCAGAGAGTTCAGCAAGAGTGAAGAGTTCTCAAGTCACTGCTCTGCTCAGAGGCTGAGCTACCAAGTCAGTGTGAGCTTGGAGGCTCATGCTCTGAACAGGACAGTGACTCGAGATATTACACTTCATGTCACTGCTCTGCTTAGAGGCTGAGCTACCAAGTCAGTGAAGGCTTGGAGGCTCATGCTCTAAGCAAGGCAGTGACTCGAGATATTGAGCTCTCGAGTGTGTTGCCTGAGTTGGTCAGTGAGAGGATTCTCCCTGACCTAAATATTTAACCAAAGTTTCCTTTTTAAGCAATGCTCTCAGTGAGCAGATTTTCACAATACTTTAGTAAATACTTTTAGAGAAACGAACGCTCAGTTTAACGTGGTTCAGAGACTCATGCTCTTACATCCACGGCCTGATTTAACAGGAAATCCACTAACTGGGATTCTTATTTTTAACGTGCCAAGGTGCACTTACAACTGGACTCACGCCACTCCATGGGCTGCCCCTCCTTACTAACTCACTGACTGACTTACTCCCAACAAACCTAACTTAGGGTTTTGGTTTCGGTTTGGTTTCTCCAACTAGGTAAGTTTTTCCTTTACAATGTGTTAGTCTTAAAGCTAAGATTAGGAAAACCTCTCTAAGCTATGAGTTACAAGCTTGACACTCAATGAATATAATTAAACACCTAATGATCAGTGTCGCGGGTGTGAAACACTTCCTTATGACTCCCTAACAACTCACGTACCCTCACAGCTTGTAGGTGTTTGTTTTTCTTTTTACACACAACACAACACACCCTGAATACGCAACTATGAGCTTGTATTTATAGTGTGGTTTCAAATGTAACCGTTGGATGAAATTACATTTGAATTCATACAATTAATGGTCTCAACCACTTTTCTTGAAATGCGGCCTTGTCAGTGTCAGAGTTGTTGCCTTGTGCTGATTGGTCCACGTGGGCTGGATCCAACGGATCTTTGACTCAGTGGGTTGACCAAGACCCACTAACTTTAGGTAGCTTCCTCCTTCACTGACGGATGATCTTCAGTGGACTGAACGTCTTCAGTGTAGTTGTCCTTCAGAGACTGTTTGAAGATCACTCAAAGAAGTTTGTCATAAGGCTGAATGACAAACTTCCCTGACCACAGTAGCCTGATTCCTTCAGGGCCTACTTGATGCAGCACTGATCCTCTTGATCATGCTCTTCACTGAGTGGTCCACCTGACCTAGCTTAGATCAGCCCGGTTTACACTCAGTGGGACATCCTTCAGGCTTCTCTTCTAGTTCAGGTCTCTGGCATGGCTTCAGTCAGTTCTTCTTGGTGTCATCTTGATATTCTCAGGCTGTGTTGCAGAGTTCCCCCTTGCTGAGTTCCCCCTCAACTGAACAGTCTATTCTACTGAAAGCTAACCTAGCCTGACCTGAAACAAAAGATACTATCCTGACTGCTTTTAAACTTATTACATGTTGTTTTGGAAAATCATCAAAACTAAATCATATCCCAACATTTATGTTTGATTAATTTACTTAAAAAATATACCAATAATCCATATAAAATTAATAACTACAATACAGATAATGGCACCCACCTCTTAACTTTTAAGAAAAGTTACAAACCTCTTGTAAAGTTCGGGAATCAAGGGACAATAGGGATGTTCGAGCTCTTATTAATACCACACTTCACCTAGCATATTTCTTTTTCATATTAGCTATCATTTCATTTTTAATCATTCGTAAAATATCAATTAAGTTGTCTTAGATTTTCATAGACAAAGCACGTTGATCATATAATTGTTTGTTCATTATTTTTCCCAATTTGGTCTTCGGATCATATTTTACGTCGGAAGTTATTTTGATACTTTTTCTTAATTCTTCGTGCAATATATCAGACAAGAGTTGTTAGTGTTATATTGGTTGTCAATGAGTTTAACAGGGACGTTAAACTCCTCATAATATTTAAATTACTTAAAACATGATTTAACAAGTCTTTGATAAATCAACTAAAGTACTTAAACCCTTTGAAACATAATTCAATAAATTTCACAACATATATAACAAGTTTTCATGCTTAGTTAATAGAAACCAACTTATTGAAATATCGCTTTATCAAAAGATTGATTTCCATGCATATAACCTTCTAAAAATTAGGTGAAACATTTAGACTCCACAAAAGTTATGAAACTTGATATTAAACTACTCTAACACATATAATAAATGAATATAATTATCACTTATAGAAACAATCTCCTAAACATGTTTTTCTAGATGAGCAGGTTCATCATGAAAACATGAATAAATACACACTGTCTTAAAAAAATTATTCATCTAATTGTCATAAAATATGATCTTAATAAATTAATTTCATAGTATCATTATTCACTAAACATGCCAATCAAATTTAAAGATTATAAGATTAGCTGTGCTTATTAAAACTTAAGTATTTGAAATCCTTACAAGTTCTCACTTGTTCATTTATTCATAGACATTTGAAAACATATTGTCCTATATTTAAAATTAAATCAAGTAGCATGGTTTTTATTCAACGTACACTTATCCACATAATATTAAGAGTTCTAAGTCAATTTCCTAGTTTGTATAACAAGTATGAATCATTTAAACTAGGAGTTACTTTGAAAGTAACAAGTTTCAAGTTGAGCAGTTTGTTCACTTAGGCAAATTCTTCTAACTTTGGATGTTTTTCAAAAAATACTTAGATACATCTAAAACATATATAAAATTTATCTCAAGGTATTTGGTGTGTGAAAATATTAGTTTTGGGTTCATTTTAAAAGATATAGCATCATCCCGAAATCTTTCCAGCTGGGTGTTGTCATCAAAATAATATTGGTAAGATTATTTATACTAACCAGAAAATTCTCAATTAATCACAGAGCTTTATAACTTCACTTAATATTTAATTATATAGTTTTTTAAAGTTTTTATCAAGCATAAAGATATAGAAAAATCCTAGAACATGAAAACATACGAGTTTATCATATTTTCTTTAAAAAAATCTTAACATATTAATTAAAATCCAAATCATGCAAGACTAGTGAGGTTTGGAAGCTAACTCAACCTAGTTCCACAACATGTAAACATTTTCCTCAAAATCATAAATTTCAAAGTCGATTTCTTAACAGAATATAGAAAGATTGCTCACCAAGCAATTTTCAATTTCTACACATGCACTTCTATTTCCATTTCCACCACTATCATGCTACAAGACTTTCAGTATACTAATATTCATCAAACTAAGACTTCATTTAGCATGCATTTAGACCTCTAAAAGTGGAATCAACCTAGAGTTTCATGTTTCCTAAGCATATAACAAAGCATGCTCATATAACAATAAACATACTACAAAAGACAATGTTATGAGTTGGGGGTTTTATAACCTGTTGTAGACTTTCTTCTTTAAGCTAGAGGGCCTATTAGCTTCTTGATTCTTTAGAAATGAAGGTGAATAAGATTTTAGGATTTATGGTGAAAATATGATACCATGTGAGAAAGGGATTGTGATCACTAATGACAGTTGGTAATAAGGGATCTTCACTATTTATAATGTTTGTACAATAATTATACAAGGAAACAATCAAAGAATATATAGCGAATAATTTTACAATGTACAAATTGATTTAGTCAATCGATCATTATCACTAATAGTACCACCTTCGTCTCCCTCAGAACCTGCGAACCTCGGACGTCATCAACATTAAACACCTGGTTCCCTACGTTCATGGAGAAGAGACACATCATATTAGAGGGTGAATTGTTCTGATGGGAGAGGGAGTGATGGAGAAGAGACTTGATTAAAATATTAATTATGTGTTTCATTTAAGTTATTGGGCTTAATTATGTTGTTGTTTAATGTTTAGTTTATGGGTCTTATTTGCCTGGGAATTAGTATTTATATATGTTCGTTGTCAGTATAGAGGATTACACTTTAATATTATTAAAACTAGGGTTTATCCCACTATCTCTTATGTTATTACATTCCCGCTGCGTCAAATAGTCTCTTTACTATATTTAAGCATCATACAAACATAAGATTATTCTTATTGTTGCTTCATTTAATAGTTTGAGATATTTTTATTTATTTGTTAGTCAAAATTCGTAGTTAGGAAAAGAATGTGAGTGATTATCTTGAGTGTTGTGAGAGTAAGCTAAGTTTGAGGCCTAGCACTTTGAAGATTCAAATTCTTGAGTGATTAGTCTGAATGAGGTCATCAAGATAAGGGAAACATTTTATCCTTCTAGGAGTTGAGTTTTGTTAAAACTGGTTGAAACTCTAATGGATTTGAAACATGATGGTGTAACAATGGATCTAAGAGGATTGAACCTCTGAACCACTATATATCTTGTTTCGTTTCTATTTTTATCATTACTCGTGTTTGTTTCATTTGTTCATTACAACAATCTTTTTCTATCAACTGCAAAGTCTCAACTGCTGACTTCTTTATAGTCCCAGTTGTCAACTCTTTAAAGAAACTTTTGAGCCTTGTTCATCACTATTCTTTCAATCTAATTCCCCTACAATAATACTCTTTAATAGATAGTTTTGAAATTGCAAGAAGATCTATTCAATTCCCCCCCCCCCCCCCCCCCCAGTAGACCCTACCAAAATATAAATTATACATATAGTCTCGATACAAATTAAATTGTATAATTAATTATATAATCTTAAATAAAATAAATAATATGTTTTTTATTGTAAATAGTTTTAATTAAAATGAATAATAGTTATAATAAGTATATAATTTAATTAAAAGAAAAAAACTAAAACAAGTATTGTATATATATATCAAATAAGCTGGATAATAAACGAAATACACGTCTTAGCCCAAGTGGCAAGGCGCTCCTTTGCAATCTAAAAGCCGTGTGTTTGAGACCTTATCGGCGCGAAAAAATTGCCTATTTAAGACGAGAAAATGGTTAATTATAATATCATCCATAAGAATATCGAGGAAGACAGCATTAAGTTATTACTATTATCTACAATATTCATTGGGTGTTTCTTTGCTTGATACTTAGGAACTTTGAAGGTGTCTTTTTGGAATTCTTAACCTATGAATTTTCATTAGCCTTGTAACTCCCCAAAATTCAGAAGGTCAATAAACCGAGTCATCACTTAGTGAATCGTAAAACCGAGAAAAAATCTTTTGAAAAGTGTTAAGAAATAAACTTTAATTTACTTAAACTGCAGCAGAAGATTATACATAACATTCACTTTCATAAAAGCAACCATATTCGTACACTTAGCAAAACATAATAACCGGTCTTTAGCAAAAAGCCTCTCGACAAGTCTCGAGCACGATTCTCAAGGTAAAACAATAGCATAGTTTAAAATAGAAATATTAGTTTATATTTTATCTTGGTTTAGTAAATATTTATTTAAATAACATAAAGGAGAGTTGGAAACGGTCATCTATGGCATCTAATGTTCCTTTGACAACATAACCTGAAAAATATTAAATATGAGATGTGGGATAAAAATCTCAGTGGACAACTTGTATCTTGTTATACAGATTGACGGGATGCCAAAATAATAGAAGTTTTATTTATTTTCTTCTTTTGTTTGTTTACTTACTCATTATTTCATGTTGCTCATTTTCATAGTATAGCTCTTTATAACAAATCACATCATTCAGCATGTGCATAAATGAGATGACATTGGTAGCACTCTCATTGTTTCCCTATATCCTCTTATTTACCTGATAATATCATCTCAATGCTTTCTTATATACCATCATTCATTCATATGGGACGCATCCCCTTTGAAAATCATGTGGGGCATATTCTATTTTCACTCATAACAGAAAGATCAATAGATCATACATATCACTCATACTCGTGCACTCACGTCTTCATATTAGTGCTTTCACATATTTATATTTGTGCATTCACTATATTCATGTTTGTACGTTCACAATAATCATATTTGCACGTTCATTTGTTAATATCTTTTAATAGTACTCATAATGTTTTCTTTAGAAACTATTAATAGTTCATATGATGTTAACTAGCTATACAGTTAGTACTATCACCCAACTGATAATTTTTGTAGAAAAAGTTTTAACTTCTTGAATGCTTATTAGGGACCTGCAGTGACCTAGATATTCTTTCAAAGCTCTGTGTTTTGGCTGCAAACAATCAGTGATGGCATCATAGTGATAATATTTGTTGCTCAACACCCTTGCCCACAAGGAAAACTCATCGAAGCTAAATTAGACCATGCTTCTAGAAAGGTGTTGTCTTTTCACAAGCCAGTAGCCACTTGTTGTTACAATATAAGTCAGAGTAGCAGTTAAGTCTTCAGGTGCTTATGTTGAGTGTAGTGTAAAATTTGAAGTTGATCAATTCCAATGAGCTTTTCAAAAATAGTATGTTTTGTGTTTTGGATCTATGTAAACATGTGGACTACTCTTAAGTTTCTTATTATTGAAGTAATCAAATTAGTTTTGGGTGTCTTTCAGTGGTCTTCTAGTCGTTCATCTTCCCTTGGGTTGAATGTCTTTGGCACTTAAAGTTCACCTTTAAGTTGGAATCACATTTAAGTCATGTTCGTGTGAACAATAATTAGGAATTGAATGCAAGCGAAATTCCAGCCAATGGTTAAGGATATGGTGTTACCAGGTATAGAATATTTCCATGTTTTACCAGTCATAGCTTACATTCCCCTAAGATGAGTCAAAACAATAGTGTGACTAGTACACAATCGATTAGATTTTTCATTAAAACTGGGTATCTGTTTATTGCGTTTGATCCATAAAAACATGTAATTTATGAACTTATTGATGACCCAACAGAAAGCAACTCAAATGAACTTTTCAATGAAAGAGAACTCCCTCCTAACATAACTTGGAAAAAAAAATACCAATTATTTGGAAGTTTGAATCATTCTGTCCCATCAATCCATTTTGTATTACATTATTTATAAAAAAAATAAAGATAGTGGATTTTATGCCCGCTTCTAAAAGTGAGGAAAAGATAAAGCGGAAGAATACAATCCAAGTTCCAATTTAAAACTTCAAACTTAAACATTGAAGTTGGTTGAATGCATAACATGAAATTTTTTAACATTTAAGTAGACAAAATAGTTTTTGAAAAAAAAGTAAAGTAGAAATTGTTTAAATGTGGAAGTTGTTTATTACTCCATCTATCCCAGCAACTTTTGCACACTTCTTTGTGCATATGTTTTGAATTTTTTTTTTTTTTTTTGCTTTATTGACTTTTTAATGGTTGAAAATGTGTTAACTAATTTTAAAACGATGTTTTGAGGGAATTAATATTGTGTAAAGACTTCATTTTGAATTTTCAAATAATATTGAAATGTACCAATAAAAAAAATGTGTAAATAATCATTAGATGGGAGTTAGTATTTAAAGAGATATAGGAAGGTAAAGTTAAAAAAAAAAAAAAAAAAAAGGGACCAATAAACAATTGCGGAATAAGAAAACGAGCTGAAAAATTTTTAGGCATATTTTGAATTTAGCAAATAATTTTTTTTCCATATAGAAACAATTTAAATAACTTCTCCACATATAGAGTGAAATCAATTTATACATGAATTGTTGAAGGGTATTAATTGTCAGGTTGAAGAGTATTAGTTAATTTTACTCTAGAGTATTAATTGTTTTCATTGAAAAGTTTGTTTGTTTTCACTGAACAACTAATACTCTTTAGTGAAAACTATTAATACCCATTACTAAAACAACTAATACCCTATAATAGTTTGTATGAACCATTCACCCAAATACTCTGTCTTAGAAAATCACATGAAAACAACTTCATAGGTTACAAAATAAAGTAATGAGATAGCAAGATGGAGGCTCAAACGATATCCCTTGGCAACAATGTTGCGTAAAGAACGAGTGAACCTGAATTAAGGAAGGAGTATGTAAATTTTCTTCTACAGTGAAGTTTTAAGTCAATACAGTATGTCAAAATTTGTTAAAAACGCCGTATGTTGAATATGAGAGAGAGAGAGAGAGAGATGTCAAAAATCTTTAATTTAATTGACCTATTTTCTCTACACGGAAGGATAAACGAAGGTGTGGGCATTCCACTCCGTTCCTGCAGATTGCTTCTGTTCTACATATTGACCAACAACCACCTTAAGAAAAGTAAGGCGAGCTATTAATGCCACGGATTCTTTCTTCCTCTGCTTCCTCCTTTTGAGCTCGATTTCTGGCAAGTGGTAAGAGTAAGCGTTATGTTAATATTACTGAAGAAGAGAAGTTCCTATTACTGATGCTATTGATTATAACAAGTTGTTCATACTGATAATTTCAACTTCTTGGTCTTCCCCCTGATTCTATTCTTCGGAGATTTCAGTTTGTAAATCCGTACCATCCAATGGTGAGTGGTGAATACCTAATGGAATAAGCAGAAAGAAGTTAGATGAATTCAAAACAAACTTAATCCAGCTGATGCGTGATCAACTCATAAAGATATCAAAATTGTATTAATTATTTACAAGCATACTTGACTATAAATAAAATGCAAAATTCTAAGGTTTTGAATCAGACTAAGAACTGCAGAGCCAAAACAGAAACATTCTTTTGGGATGGATAATATCCCTCCTGAGCCCATACATGGCCATAGAGGAGACTAGGAGGACTCGGATTATTTTGTCTTTGAGTATATTTCATTTTCCATAATGGCACAATAAATATGTTAAGATATATCTACACGACAAATTATGATGACACAAGTTACAAATATATACTCCCTCCGTCCATGAAATATAGTCTTGTTGTTTTATGCACGGTTATTATGTAAAAAGGTAAGAATATTGTGTAAAAGGTAAGAATATTGTGTTACATCAAGTACAAAATAAATTATTTTTAAAATATTATGTGTGTATGTTAAAAAGTGTAGATAAAGTTTATTATTTCCATTTTAGGCAACAAGACTATTTTTCGTGGACAGCAGCCAAATAAGGCAACCAGGACTATATTTCATGAACGGAGGGAGTATAGCATTAGTTTGACGTAAAGAGAAGGGACTATGATATTAGGACACATATGACATACCTCTTCAAAGTGGGATAGCTTGAAATGCTTTTTCCCAATTTCAGTCTGCCTCACTCTGTCATACGCTTTTCCATCTGTCTCCACAAATCTGAAAGACAAAGCAAACACGGGATAAATACGAGGATCAGAAAGAAATAAAAGTATCCATACATCTTTACCATATAACCAACCGCACCTGTAATAAGAAAGTTTATACATAAGGCAGTTCAACATGGTTGGAGTAGCCTGATTATCGATCCGGTACTGACCATCCCTCTGTTAAAGACAGAAATTATTAACGTGTTATTGTTCAATCAGGAGACTTTAAATTGCACAGTTAAATGAAAAATTAAGAATTCCTGTAACATGATAAACTTACATGCATTACTAGCCCTAACAAAAAACAAGGAGGTAAAGCGAAAAAGAAAACTCGAAGAACCCAGTGCTTTGTCAATATTAAGTTCACTCCATCAGAACTTAATAACCAAATACACAGGCATAACCTGGACCATGCTCCACACATCAATAGTGTGAAACTGAATGATAGGAAATATAACAAGCGTTTAAAAAAATTAAAACTCATCTCAAAATAAAACAAATATTAAAGTTTTATCATTAAATTTTATGAATTGATTCCTCAATCATCAATTCTGGTTATTTATAATGAGATTTATTTATTTTAGTTCTATTTTGTATTTATTTTACAACTTCAAGAAATTCTCATTTGAGTAAAATGTACTCATATAAGTTGGATGTAAAATAAATACTATATAGAGCTGAAATAAACAAATCAAATAATAAACAATAAGAATCGATGATTGATGAATCAATTTATAAAAGTTAACGATAAAAGACCGAAACAATGTCGCTTTTGGCAATTTGTTTTAGAGAAAATGAGGATCCAGGTACTTTCAGCTACTTTATCTCTGCTCTTCTCATCAAAAGTACGACTTTTGTAGCCCTTGGGGATGTCCCTGCCCCCTGTGCATTTGGTTCAAGCCATCCATGCAAAGATTGAAGAATAATTTGATTTACAAGGAGGTGAGGGGATGTAAGAATTTCCATAGAGGAGAATGAATAGAGCTGTGTCTTGGGAATTTTCAGAGCAATAATGGTGATGTGTATTGGAAAGGAAGGGGGAATGCGTAATGATAGGGGAAATATTGGGCCTGCAAGTCTTAAGAATCTGAGATGGAAAATGTAAATGTTCAGGACCATTGAATTTGATCCTGTCAAAATGATAAATTACATGCCTAAAGGGATGAAGATGAGAAAACGCACAATATAATTTTAATGTTACATCGCATGATGCATATGCATACCAGTTGGAAAGGCAAACATAAGTAATGAACACAAATATACGAATAAATGTTGGAGAGCAGAAAGGCAGGTTGCTAAAAAGAAATTCTATCATTAGATAACCTATCATTTGATTTTAACTTTAAAAACTGGCTATGCATATAAAAATACTAGCCTGAGAATGACTTTATCAATTCACAGGTTTATTAGGTTTAGAATATATTTGCGAGGTGCTTAGACTATACTACCTCACTATGTCTGTTTTTTGCTTTGGAAAACCGGATTTGGGACGTTCACATCCAAATCTTGTTTTCCCTTGTGATTTCAAAAACTCAATATACTCTCTTCCTTTCCCCACTCCCCAAACACTATAAACACAACCAACAATATAGTTATACCATCAACTCCCATATGATTGATGAAACAAAGAAACATCCTACCGTATCAAAATATCAAAACATACATAATTACTATTCATCGGGATTTTCATACCCACCCAAAACCTAAACCCAAATTTGCAAATCCACTTAAAACTGGGGAAAAAAAAAAAAGCATACATGAACACATAATCGTAGCCCACACATTAAAGTAGGTTGTCTATATTCCAAAACTCAGCAATTAATCCACACCACCTTAAAACTCTCTCAACAGTGGGTCACAAAATATAGTGAACCAGAACGCATTCCTGAGTCATCCAGGTCGGTAATGAACCACAAATCAGAAAATGGAATCTGGATCGTGGAGGGTTTGATAATTAGGTAATTATGATCCGAGCAACATCAATTTTGACTTAGTTTGGATGGAAACTACTCCAATAAAACCAACCTTCTAATAACTAGAGAAATCATTAATGAGAATATGGAATCGAAACTCAAAATAATAGCCTTGTTAATGTTAACTACTAACCAAGTAATCAGGTTCCTTAATGTGAGGAAATACACCTCCACCTATCCGAACCATCCACAGAAACTTGTTAATATCATCACTTGGGTATCCAACAAGACCTGAAACGTAGAAAAGCAGTTAGGAGAATATTTCCATATTTACGAGAAACTTTTTTTTCCTCAAATAGAATGATGCACCAACCTCCAAAAACAACAAGAACATATTTTACATCCAATGAGTTGAAAATATCCCAGGCAGCCTTTTCAGGAGAGGACATTGCAGTCCCAACAGTAGCAATATGTGTGTTGTTCCAGGTATTATTATCAACAATAACAGTACGGTTGGCCATAGCAGTTGTCTGGTAACCATAATCCCACCAAGAGGCAACCTATAATTCATCAGCAGCATGATTTGCATAGGAAATAAAAATTAGTGTCTAGGACCCCAAAAAATCTTCTTATATTAGGTTTTAAAAAGTTGAGTAGACACATAGTTTTGGTTCTGCATAAACAAGGAAATAAGAGTGTGGGCCTTATGAACAAAGAGAGAGAGCCGAAGGAGAAAAAAGGGCGAGTGAGAGACTAATAGAGATGTAACCAGGAATAAAGAAGCAATAGCTTCAGAAAATAATATAACAAATTTGAGACTAGGACTTGTAATTTAAATGATAGATGCATCAAAGATTTTGAAGCAGAGTCACTGTGCATGTGCAGCTTACACATTGTGCTCATCCAAACAAATTAAAACAGCAAATTGGAGTCCTCGTCCTCCAACACAGAAGGTGGAGGGGTAGAGAGAGAGGGCAGGTCTTTCGTTGCATGTTCATGTTTATGTCGTGTGAAATCAAACAAATATATATGCAAGCATGACAAAATGCTGCACTAAACAATTATGAGATGGCAAAACAGTACCGCAAACTCAAAATTGCCAAGTGAAGGAACAACAGACCATTGAATTTTTCTTAATGAATTCTCATGGTGTGTTCAATCTATGAGTCCCCATAGCTTTTAGTTAAAATAGTATCAATTTAGGCCTTACGTAATAAATCCTTTCTACCCTACCATATACTTTTCTTACGCATCAATTAAGTTTGTTTATTTGGTAGAATTCCATTCATAGAAATGCAAGGTACCTGATACAAGTACAACTATCATATAATTAACTAATACTCCCTCCATCCAATCTTACTAAGTGTATTTTTTGGACTGTTATTTTTGTCATGTGTTTGGAGGCATTTACAGGGTATTGTGAGGTTTATTTATGAATGAAGCGAATGTTTATGTAAAATATAAGTATCATATTTTTCACACAATCACTTTATTCATAAATATATCTCATAATACACCATAATATCCTCCAACATATGACAAAGAATAACATGCAAAAAAATAGGCCTAGTAATCTTGAACGAGGGAGTTTTGTATAGGATATCATACTCTAAACAAGCTTTAATGCCCAACCAACCTAAGAACCATAAATTGGTTTCCTGCAGTATAATGTTAGACTTAGATTCCAACTGCAAATAATTCTTCAAAGTTTGTATGGTAACAATTAACATGATTCCAAACTAGCAAGATGTAGTTCAAAAATTCAACTAAACTTTGTAAATTTTTCATAATATTTATAGCATGCTAAAATTAGCGAGTCACATCTTTGACAGAACTCTTCCAACAAAGAAACCCATCATAAACAAAAATCAAATTACTGGTGACGTAAGGTGGCTTTATTCAGAAAATATCAACCGTATTAAACACAGCAAGTAAAATTTTAATGTAGAGGTTAGGCAAATATACTTCTTATGCAGTATGCTCTCTCCTTGAATCTAATGAATGAGGTGTACGTAAGAGCAGAAGCCATACTTGGTTAACAAAAAGAAGTACCTATACTAAACATAATATAATTAAGCATCAATGTAAAAAAAACATAAATAAGAAGAGTAACTACATGAGAAGGGAATAATAACAACTCACTTTATCATCAACCTCAGTATTATGACTCAACCAAGCATATGCCTCTCTGAAATCATCAAATACATGAAGGCCATCATGACTACGAGAGGTTAGCACGATTGAGGGAGCTGAATACGCCTCTGCTGCAGCCCAGACACAATGAACCTACAGAATTACTTTTGTTAGAAAAAAAAAAAAGTCCAAGCAACAGCATTTTAACAATTCATGTGACTACAGTGCAACACGTAGCTACAGCATTTAACAATTCTAATTTACAAAATCTGTCAAAGATGGTAAGTTGTTAAAAATAAATTTGTCACCAACAGCTTAAGCTTTTAGATGGGGTGGTTATTCATCACCCATCTTAAAAATATTCCATGTACAAGGCGTACAAAGCAACCTGCCTATATGTGGAGGGGCATGTTGAAGATGAGGTAATTCAACAAAACCCCCAACAAGCACAAATTACTTTTGAATCATTCCACAAAACCCCTACTATTGATGAGGCCAACAGGGGTCTGTTAGAAATAAAATGATAATCCTGAATAGCTAAAAGGTTTTAAATGAAATGGTCATTCAACAAAACCCCATATTCATTTCTATCTTATTAATAGCAAATAAAATTATGTTATTTTCTATAAAAAAAAAGAGCTGGGGAATGTAAAAGTGACATAAGATCGCCCTTCAAGAAAGATTCCCAACTCTATGTCAAACATTATTATAACTCAATGAAAAATGCCTTACCACATAGAAGGCACCCAGCAAGACAAGTAAGAGAATAGCAATTACAGAGGTCTCCAATGGCAAGACCAGAAGTCTCTTTTCAATCCGAGAGACAACAGATTTCCTCTCTAAATTCTCCTTTTCCTTCTTCTTCGATTTTTTTGATGGTCTTTCCTTCGAGGGCTCTTCATTTTTCTCGGATTCGGTCTTAACAACGTTGCTTCCTGTAACATCACTACTATCCCCTGCCTTAAAGAGAGCATAAGCATTTTAACCCCTTTTTCTAAACTTTTAAAGTAACAACTTATGACATAGGTAACTTGCTTACATTGTCCTGGGGTCCTTCAGTCACACTAGGTAACTGAAATTTAATCGATCTAGTAAAAACATCAAAGGCTTCGGAAAGAGCAATTCCAGACATGATACAAGCTGCTGGAGCTAGTACGAGCATTAGGCGTACCTATTTAATCATTAAAAAATATTATGTGTGGAGAAGGGAAAAAACTAATTATGTGATCAGGACGAGTATCAAGATCTGTACCATGACACCAGAAAAATATACTGATGTAACTATATAAAGAACAGCAAAAGAGCTTGCATCAGAGAGTGGCAAAAAGCACGCCTGAAAATAGCCAAAAAAAAGCAGTCAAGAAGCAAAAAAAAGGAATAATAAGCAGTGGGAATCCAAATATATAAATTTCACATCAACAAATATCGAAAACTTACAATTATGCCAGCTGGCACCAAAAAGGCCAAAACATTGAGGTCCATAAAGTATGATGGCCATGTGGGTGGTTGGTGTTCACTAACGCTGGCAATTATAGGTATGTACTTGCTCGCATAAGTTCTGTCTCAGCCAACGAAGGAGAAAAAATAGCAAAAAGGAAACCAAATGTCAAGAATTCCCCCCAGATAAATTACAAATAAAACAAATAAACGATGTTATCATGGTGGCATAACAAAGAAGTTCCACAGATGACAGATTGCACAAAATGTGTATGCTAAGATAAGAAAAGATGCCCCAACAGGTATCTCCAAGAAATATGCAACAAAAGAAGAAAATAAAGACTAAAAAATACTCCCTCCGTCCCACTCTAAATGTCCCACTTTCCTTTTTTGGTTGTCCCACACTAAATGTCTCATTCCATAAATGGAAAAAGCAACACTCTACTACATATAAACTTTAACCTTCAAATTCACACAATATTACAAAAAATGTCACTCATTCAATCCACTTTTCAACACTATTCATTATTTTATTAAACACTATTCATTACTTTTCAACACTATTCATTACTTTTCCACCATATATTAATAAACAAATACACTTTCTTAAACCATTCAACCAAAAGAAGTGGGACATTTAGTCCGGGACGGAGGGAGTATTAGGATATGTAAAACAATTTTGGGATTTTGCCTCAACTCCAATTTTACAGTCTCTCTGGGAAATCTGAAGATGCAAGTTTTTTTTTTTTTTTTTCAAATTTGGAGTCGGTACAACAATCGTAGATTAATATGATTCTGAGTTAGAGAGTCGACGTAGTTGTACTTGCAAGCATGCCGACAAACAGGAAGGAAAATAGTGCGATTATACCAAACTAAGCTGTCAACGCCAAGATATTGCTTGAAATTGAATGACTAGCACTCAAGTAAACCAGTTGTACAAAAACACAAGAATTATTTCTATGAACCTTCACAAATAAAGATCATTAATTAACCTTAGAATTAGATTCGTAGTGGGTGTTGGGGGGGTGGGGGTGGGGGGGGTGTGGTTTGGAAGGAAAATGAAGGGGGGTGGATCATGTGCTGAAGTCACAGATTATAGCCAGATTTTTAGTGCAGATTGGATTGGTAGTCCTTGTTATAAACAACACTTAGCCAACAAGAAACAAATCTTAAAGAGCACCAGTATACGTGTATAAGGGTCTTACGGATCTAGCAGGCTCAGACTTCTTCCACTCCATCCTTTTGTTGGGCTTGAAGCTACCAGTGCTATCAGTACAGCTAGAACAGCAAAACCAACTATCCTGAACAATTCAACATATAAGTACAGTATGTGGAATATTTTCAGGAGCGCAATGCAACTTTATTCCTATTAAAAAACACTATCCTATATAAGCTTTGAGAGTTTCATCAGGAATCCACCTATGTACTTCCAAACCATTGAGGAAAGAAGTTCTAGTAACAAAACAATAAGAATATATGAACATGATGAACTAGAATGTTGAATTGGGTTAACTAATCATGTTTCTGTGTTTCATCCTTGCAAGTGTCATCACTTAATGTCAGTATATGTTTGCCATGCTGAATACAAATTTACTAGAATGTAGGTGCCAGAGGAGCTTACAAGCCAACTGATACAACAAGTGTAACTGCTACTTTGAACATTTGGGGTGTGAGAATTCCCTTGATATAGTACACGAGAGCCACAACATTTATGATGATGAAAACCTGAACATAATCATCAAAAAATCATTTCACTAATAAAGATGTCAAGTAACTTGAAGACAAGGAAACATTTAAGTGTGATCACAAAAAAATCTCTAAGCGTGATTTCTCCACTCCAACATCACGCTTTATATTAGTCGCCGTATACAAAGATTTTCACTTATAAGAAAAGGGCAACTCATAATTTCTTTGCAATTCTATCATATTCATCCAACCGTAATCAGGAGCACAAGAATCAAATTTACTAAAATTGCAGCATATAAGTCAAAAGGGGATCAGATAATTGGTTCGAAAACATAAGACTCAGCCCACTCAACCTTCTTATTTAATCAAAAAAACATTCAAAGATTCTAATAATTTTGTGAGACTTATCAGATACCGTCTTGCGACTTATGTATATCTTTTGAAGATGGGTGCAGTCAAAATAAACAATTTACGACTAGTAAAAAACTCCCTCTAGCCAGAAAGAAAAGGACAAAGCTTTTATCTTTTGTCATCTGCAGCCTCTTTAAAAATAACCATGTTCTCGGTATCACGAATATTAAACTTTCAATTTTCTAATACCCTGATTAACTTACTTGTGGCTTTACATAGTACTCTGAAACTAGCATAACATTAATTCATTACTAGAACCCTAAAAACTCATGACCAACAAGATTGTCAAAAAATTAGTTTTCATGCAATACGTTACACAAACAAAAATCACCCTGTTGCATATAGCACACCTTTAAAAGGTTGAAAGCAAGCAATTTAAAACAAATTTTAACGCATTTGAAAACTAGCAAAGAAGATAAAGAAAGTTTGTCATAGAGTAAGCACACAAAACCATAGATAGAGACATAATATAACCGACACAACACAAGTGATCAATAAAAGTGAAAACACAAGTCAACTTACTAAAAATGAAGCAAAATGCTCTGATGTCATCACAGCATTGAAACCAACAACAGGTACCAAAGCGGCAAACAATGTTCCTAAGACAACCTGTATTTGAAAAGGTATTGATTTGGGCAGAGATAAGCTGGTCAAAGAATATCAAACAAATTTAGCTTAAGAGTAAACTTATCTTCAGCCTTGATGTTGAAGAGAATATACGAATTCAGGCTGCATTTATAAATGGTTACTGTTCACTAAAATACTTACAAGGGGAGCATAGGCAATGTATAGGCGTGAAGAATAGCGACCAGTTACAATGCATAACAGTGCATGCATCGGAATAAGATTTATGATAAAAGTGTAGCCTCCCCAAGAGCACACCTGAACAGAAAAGGATACAAAAATTTAGTCAAGGGTAAGACTGTACAAATGCGAAGAGTTGAGATAAAAAGTGTGTGTAAACTCACCATGTAAAAGTATGCTACTGCATTCAGAGTGGCATAAAATAGTGAACCAGTGTTCAACGTCTGCAGTCAATGGAATTGTTAATGGATAGCATGACAATAAGTAAGGTCCCAGTATACCAGAATAAGTCCATGATGTAAATCAGGTTAGCTTATGCAACAAAAGGAAATCATTGTAGCTAATATGAAGATGGTGATATAGCATGAAAAAGATTAAGAGGTAACACCAATGTGACACCTTTATATAGAGATAGAAAGTAAAGATCAAAGCAAATATAGCAACAGCTTCATTGTCATAACTGCCAGCAACAGATCGAGAGATGTATGACGGAACCTGCAGATTGAAGTACAAACATTTATAATTAGAATGTGGAATTAATAATCGATTATATAATATAGAGCCTATATAAACGTATAATAAGGAAGTGCGCCCAGCAATAGCAGCGTCTAAGTCGTGTATTTCTTTCGTATTATTTAACTATAATAAATGGATATTACAGTCCGTGGATATAGTATTCACTCAAGACAAAGGAAAACTAAATAAGTTCATTATACCACTATATCAGATCCCTACCAAAATCAAAAGCAAATAGATTTATATAACTTTTATGCCTCAGAACCCCAATGCCAATTGATTGTTGAGACTCCTAGTATTAGCGAGATTCCATCTATATGATGACTCTATCTCAGTAGGATTACTCTCAAGTTATTTTTCTTTATTTGATTCTTCGGGTTAAGTTACTTGTCTTCAATGGACTCTTTAGTTGCTCGAGCTTTACTTTTAGTAGGAGTTGTTTTTGTTTTAGTATTTAAACACTCTATCTGTGTTGGTATTAGGTTGTTGAATATTTGCTTTGAATAAAATACCAGAAAACAAGGATTTACAGTCAACCATCCCTTAATATAGGCTTCACCCTGCGTCACGAACCTCCTACTCTTGATTCTATTCCAAGAATCTAATACAAACTCTTTAGAATCCTTCAGATTACGTCACTTGATAATTCACGAAAAAAGGGGACTCCCCCTTGAACGGGAAGGGACACACAAAAGAAGCAACTGGCGGATGATGAAGTGAAGATATCTGATACAACAATAGGAAGAACTCTGTAAAAGAAGTGTCCCCCTCATCCATCCGTCCGAAAACCTCACTCTATTACCTCCTCGAACTGAAACTTATGTACCCGTTTTTCTCTGAAGAACGAAAAGCAGCATATTATTAACCCTACCCAGACACATACACCCTGAGATTGAGAGTTAAAAGGCCTAAGCATAGACAGCCAGTCCACTTCCCAAATTATTGATATCCAATATTTTTCTTGGGGAAAAGTAATATTCTGAATATGTAAAATCACGGATGCACTTGACACCTATCGTAATTATAAACGGCTCGTCTCGCCGTGACATTCTCTTGAATTCTCAAAACTTATGTCGCGCCATCCCCGCAGGAGCAGAGAACCCGTCGCTGTCTCGGCTGTGCTGCCGAATCAACTTCGTTTTTTCACTATAATTTCAATTTATTTACATTTCATGCTAGAGAAAAACATGATATCTCAGGAACTAACCTTTACAGATTGCCTAATATTAAATATTTAAAAGATATAGTTTTTCAGAGTCTAATTATTGCCATATCTAACTGAAAAATTAAAATATAAATTACCATTGCCAGAAGAGCTGCAGCAGTCAATCCTGCACCAGGACCTTTGACTTCCTAAGAAAGTAATTACAATCAAAATTATGTAAATATTCATCCAGCTAATATGAACAACATTTAAGAGGATTATAACTATCAAAAAGAACCTTCGTCAGCAGGTATGTTGCCCAAGAAGCAAAAGCTGAAAAAATAGGAGCAGTAAAAACGCAGACAGTTTCCACAGATAGAGGAACATTCAAGGAATTCAATATCCTGCCAATAAATATCAAAGGCCACATCAGTCATAGCTAGAGGAGAAAAAAATGAAGCAAGAAGGAAGTTAAGCTCGAAATAATAAAGAGCAAACACTTGCCATACATGAATTTCTAGTAAACAAAGATAATCTGGGTATAATTTATTTGCATTACAATTATCTGTGATACCTACCGCCATAAGGTTCCTGCGGTCAATGTAAGTCCAGGGTAAACAGTTCCTCCAATCACACGTCCAAGAGGATACCTTTTAAACAGTCATAGACAGCTCTAATTAGTTTAATACTGATTAGATATGAAATCGTAGTCTTTTTTGCCCGCAACAACAATTAACAAAGCATTTAGCTGCTGGATATGTTAATACCATGTTCGGTCGTCAAACCAGTTCCAAAAGTCATAAACTCCATGCTTTACAAGAAACTGCAATAAGCCAATATACAGAACTTTTATCACCTTCATGTAGGAGTATGAAAATTCTCATAGACAATGAAGCACATAAAAATAAAATTGCAGTTAATCATAGATATCACAAATTAAAAATAAGTAAACCGGCTAGAATGCCATTATCACTGAAAAGCTTATTATTCTAAAGCTCCTTTCATATAAGGGGACCAGCACCACAGGAACGTAGGAACTACTCAAGCATTTGATAGGATAGCTTTAATATCCAAAATTTTCTTAATATTGTTCATATGCAGTTCAAGAGACGAGAGCATGATCAAGTATCATTCGAGAACATAAAATACAAGTTTCCTTCTCCATGTTTAAGGTTACAATGCCTTAGGTTGTTTATGTATCAGCACACTCTAATGTACAAGATCTAACCTAGGTAGGTAGGAGATCCAATCCATATTCCATGCATAAGCATGATGAGAAAAGATGCATCAGACAGAATCAACAATTCCACAACCAAGTGTGCATATCATCGACCAAAAATAAAGAAAGCTTATAATTAGTATCAACATTAACTCCATAACCAGCACAGCATGTCCCTATATGTTCAAATTGATCTAAATATAGCATCACAGAATCTAGATCTTAATTTAAAACTCAGTGAGCATGACATATTACTCAATTAAGAAGCCTTCTCAGTTTTTTATGTGTCTATTAGATTCAAAATTAAAAGAAGAGTAACGCTCATGTTAAGTAAGTTCAGCAAAAGTATTTCAACCAGCACTTTTTCAAATAAGACGAGGAAACATTAAATCAAATTAACCAAAAATCAAAAGTAAGAAAGGAAAACAAATCTGCACATCATAGACGAAGAAAATGCCCATAAATCCAGTTTATAAAAACCAGTCAAACCTGTGTCACTCTATAATTGAAATAGGGATCAAATTCATGGATTACGCTCTCGTACTTGATCACCTGTTCAGAGAAAAAAGTCATTAAACAAACAATACATATTTGTAATCGTCAAAGGAATACAGTCCAGACTTCCGGCAACGCATACGAGAAACATTGGGCGCGCCTTCTAGTCAGTATAATTACATTCGCATATTCAATCGAGAAACAAGTAAATCATAAGCAGATTAACAACAATAGAAAAAAGTGGCCAATGGAATTTACAGAGAAGAGACGGATCGAGAAAGCGAGAACGCCTATGAGTAAGAGAATGAAGACCGACAGCACATTTCCGAATGCGTGTCGAACGGTATTATGGTTTGGAACCTCCGGCACCGCCATGAACGGCAGTGGTGCAAGCTCTGTTTCTATTCTATAGGCAAGAAATAGGCAATTTCTCGCACAAACACACACTGCGACTGAGATTTTTGAGGGGGTTTTGAGCAGTTGACTCAATCTAGAAAACTGGGCGTTTCGAAATTTCTGTGTCTACCCCTCTAGATTTTGATTTTGATTGGGCCACGTAGCTTAATAACAACGTGGCGCAGCTTCATTGGTTAGTTATACTACGTAATTTGTTTTTAATTATTTATTATTATTACTATGTAATGAAAACAATTTCATGGCCCAACTCAAGAATAGAGCAAAAGAAAACAATTCTTTTTTTCTTTGTACAGAATGAAAACAAATTTTACCACCACAAAACATGGCAATTTAGAGAGATCATGAGCAAATACAATGGTGTAAAAAAGTTAATAAATGTAAAATTTACTCCTTCGTTCTAGAGCTTTCTTTCCACTTATTTTTGTTGAATGATTTAAAAAAGTGTATTTGTTTATTAATATATGGTGGATCACATGTTGACTTTTGGAATAAAACAATAAATAGTGTTGAAAAGTGAATTGAATGAGTAGCACTTTGATAATATTGTGTGAATTTCCAAATCCGCTTGCAACGTTGATGTTGTCATCCTCCGCCGGGCACCAGAGCAATGATTGTAACAAGGTATTTTGTGATTTTACACAGTTAAATTACCTTTTTTTTTTTACATAGTAACCTCGAGCATTAAGTTTCTTGTGTATGCACTTGAATTTCATTACTCTAACTGATAGCTCTTTAAAACTGCACACCCAAGTATAGGCTTGTGTAACGCCCCGAATCCGGAATATAATGATTATATCGAATTTGAGGTATTACTTGTGATAAAAACCGAACTATAAAAATTTTGGTGAAAAGATAATGAATTTGAATAGTGGGTTTCATGCAACGGATAAGTGGGGAGAATTATTTTAATATTGCATCACACATATACATAATGTATAGAGAGTTTAGTATTCTTAGGATAATACACACCGAGTTTTAGTTACTGAATTACATAGGAAATTGTATCGTCTCGAAAGATAGTGGTGATAACATTTATTTAGAGATAGAATAATAATATATGCATCATTTTATTAATAGTAATATTTTATTTAAGAGGGGGACTCTGTGTTATCCACATTACTGTCCCTGCTCCCCGTATTCGAAATCTGTCATAAAAATTGTCATTTCAAATCTTGGGGAGAATTTACATAATTTGCAGTTGAAATGATTTATGCTCACATAATGTCCTTAATCATGCAATGGTGATTGATAGTATCACGTAATTTAAACAGTTATATAATAGGTGTTCATTTATGTTGGATAAGTTATTTTAGATTGATTCGTTCAAGTTCAGAGTATACCAGCACAACGTATTATTAGCAAATCAATCACCCACATATTTGCTCCGGGTCCCGAGCTAAGTAAGCTAATTGTCCGTCAAATCCTTCAAGTGGATCCCCTCTAGTATCTAGTCCTAATATTGAATAATTTGATTAAAAGTTGACCCTTGATTTATTAGAAAAACTTAGGAGTTGTGTCACGAAAATCGAGAAGGTCATTGTCTTTAGAAAACTATTGAAAAGACTAAAATTTTTTAAGGTCAGTTGTTATTGATAAGTACACTACCTTTTAAGAGGTGGGACATTTACTGATTCCTTGTAGTATTTCTTTGTCTTGATTTTTATAAAAAGCTATTTCTTATAAAATTACACCAAGGTTGATTCGGGTTATTTCTAGTTGAAGGAAACGAATTTGCAATTCCTAAAGTAATACTTTTTTGTTTATTTAAGAAGAGAAATTGGATACTTTGTCATTTCCGATTCTTTTTTTTCTCGATTGATTAATATTAATAAATTTTTAAATCTTTAAACAAACTTAGTAGGTTGAGGAGGTAGGGATGGCAATGGGGCGGGTATGGGACGGGTTTGGCCAGTCCCAGGACCCGTCCCGCCAGGTTTTTTCTAGACCCGGGACCCTCCCCACCCCGCGAACCTGGCGGGGTTTACCCACTCCGACCCGCCAAAATTGCAATGTATGATTTCACTGCCATTTTATTTTTTCAAACAAGAAAAAAAGTCAGAGGCGGGGAGTGGAAAGTAGTGCCTTTGCGAGCGACGGGACCGATAAAATTTGCAGCGATTAGTTCGATGGGTAAGAGGGAGATAGCGTGGCTCAAACGTTCGGTGGCTATTATGCGGGAGAATTAGAGGTGGCCGGCGAAGTTGAGTGGGTGGGTAGGCGGGGACAAACCGGCTGAGAAAGAATTATTCAACGATGAACAGATTTGTTTTTTAAAGGAATGATGAGAAGATTTGCATAAATGAGAAAACGGCTGATTGAGTGTTTCTTTCTTTTTGGAAATATAATTAATGAAACCCTAATACAATATTAAAATAATAAAATAAATTAAGTATTTAACTAAATAATATATATTTAATATATATATATATACACGGGGCGGGTCTGGGGCGGGTCTACCTAATACCAGGACCCGTCCCAGACCCGGCGGGTCCAAGTTTGACTGGGCCCAAACCCGCCCCCGGACCCGTTTGACCGGGTTTTTACCCACCTCGCACAGGCCGGGTTTGTGGCGGGTCCGAGTTTAAACCCGCCCCATTGCCATCCCTATGAGAAGGTCCGAGAACAAAATTCAAAAGAAAGAAAAAGGGAAAATTTTCTCTTTTATCGAAAAAGGTCGCGATGGGTATTTTTACTAAATTTTAACGGTAGGAGGCAACTAATTCAATAATGTTAATTCATTAATTCAAAGAAAAATACTAATTCATCCACCCAAATACTAATCCATTAAGTCAAAGACACTTAACCAACTAAATCAAAAATACTAAGCAAGCCAAACAATAATACTTATCAACTAAGTCAATGATGCCATACATCCAAGTCAAATATTAATCATTTAAGTCACTAATACCGATAGGCTAAAACAATGATACTAAACATCTAGAACAATAATACTAAACCACTAAATCAATAATACCAGTAGGGAAAATGGTCCATAATACAAAGCAATTCCTACTGGTTCGAACAGAAAGACCAACAGGAGTTAACAAATCAACCAAGAATTCCATCATACTACTCGAGCTAAAAACCAGTAATCCCTTCCTTTTTAATACAGTTTACTAATGAATCTTCTGAAAGCTACTAAAAGAATAGGGGGGAAAGAGGCTAAAAACCTTACGAGCTCCAGTTCGTGGTGGTAAATGGGCGGCCTAAGGGCATCGTTCGGTGATTTGGGAATTAAATCGTGCTAACGGCGTCCTCCGATGGTTCATCGGGAAATTTGAGTAGCCTAACGGCATCGTTCGGTAATTTGTCAAAAAATTTGAGCAGCCTGACAGTGTCGCTTGGTCTTTCCGAAAATTCCGGCAGCGGCGATCCAAGGAGGCGTCATCTTGAACGGAATTGAAACGAGAAGGAAAGGGTTACAAGATAAAATTGGATTTGGATGGAATTAGAAATTGAAATGGGGGTTTTAAAACTCACCGGAAGAAGAGAGAAGAGGAGGCGGCGGCGACTGTGTTTATTTTGAAACTGGGGCGGACACCGGTGCTTCAGCGAGAGGTGGCGCTGGTCGTCTTCGAAACAGGGGGAGGTATCGTCGCGCGGCTAAAGAGAGGAGAGTGGTGATGGAGGCACTAGGTCGGAGGGAGGCGGCGGGCGGTGATTTTCTATGGGGAGGGAGGGGATTTTTTTAAAGGAGATAGAATTTTTTTTGGAAGAGACGGAGTTAGTGTATGTGTGAGATGAGGGAGAGAGAGAAACTGAAAGGGTATATACGCGGATTCTCTCCTAAAATATCAACTATCCTTTCAAAATCTTTTTCACGTCCGGATTTGCTGAGATTTTTCTTGTTGCATTTAAGGCGAAGCCCTCGCCCCCAGGGCCCCCACCCCTTGGCACGACAGGATTTTATAATAAAATTAAATAAAAGGAAAATTAAATAAAAGGAAAGGAACTGATGATTGAAGATCTTAAGAAATAAATCCCATTCTAATATTCTTTCGTACTTGCCAGATAATTCGATTAAGGCCTGTTTGGTTTGGTCTTTTAAATTTTAAATTGAGAAACATTATCTTTTAAAATTCGTTTAATAATTTATTTGAATTTTAACTATCCACAAAAATATACGGATCGAAATCCTCAATTTTTTATTAATTCACGTAGCCCCTAATTCGTTCGAAAGATTCGGTTTCTTTCTTCGAATTTGGGGAACTTTAAAAGTAGGGTATAAATTTAAATTACACAGTAACACACGAAAATAATAAAATTAAAGGACATGAGAGAAGATAAAATAAGGTTCCTAATAAAGAAAAGGTACAAAATGGGATAGGGTGTTACATCCTCACCCTCTTAATAGAATTTCGTCCCCGAAATTCATCTTTTAGGTACTACTTAAGCATTGAGGGTATTTGGCTAGAACTTCATCTTCTCTTTCCCATGTAGCTTCTTATTTCCCGTGTCGGCTCCATTGGACCAGGACCAACGACATTTCTCGATTTCTTAACAAGTGCAACTTCCTCCCCAAGATAGTTACTAGAACTTCTTCATAAGTCAGGTCACTGCTTAGACCCAATTCTACGTGACTAATAATATGGTTTGGATCGCTCATGTACTTTCTGAGTGTAGATATGTGGAAAATATTATGTACTCGTGATAACTCTGTTAACAGTGCTAAGCGGTAAGCCTCATCTCCGATTCTGTTCAGGATGTCAAATGACCTGATGTATTGCGGCTTTAGCTTACCTCTTTTCCCAAAATGAATCAGGCTTTTCATTGGTGCAACTCTGAGAAATACTTTCTCGCCAATGTCGAATTGTAAATCTCTTCTCTGAGTGTCTGCGTATGACTTTTGACGGTCCTGGGCCATCTTGATTTTTTCTTTAACTTTCGCGACTATCTCAGCCGATCTTTAGACTAGTTCAGGTCAGAGAATCTTTCGAATCCCGACTTCGTCCCAACAAACTAGTGATCTACACCTCTTCCCATAGAGCGCTTTGTATGGTGTCATTTGTATTGTCGTCTGATAACTGTTGTTATAAGCGAACTCTACCAAGGGTAGATGTGTTGGGGAAATTGGGGTGCCCGGATCTATTCGAGATGAAATTTAAATATAAATTTAAATCTAATTATTACTAGCATGAATTAATCCTAATTAATTCAAATAATAATTAACCAATAACGAATAATATCATGCCAATGAATATAATCACGTAAAAATCCTAATGCAATTTCAATTTAAGGTTCATCAATTTAAATTCCAATTTAAAGATCAGAGCTCGAAACCATGCATCTGATACCAGTTGTTGGGGAAATCGGGGTGTCCGGATCTATTCGGGATGAAATTTAAATACTAATTTAAATCTAATTATTACTAGCATGAATTAATCCTAATTAATTCAAATAATAATTAACCAACAACGAATAATATCATGCTAATGAATATAATCACGTAAAAATCCTATCGCGGAATATCTAGGAGTTTTATATGAAACGTACCTCTTGAAGCGACGTCCAACTGAGATAAACGGGATAAGCGTAACGATCCTATCAACCGTATAAACCTTCTCAAGTATTCCCTCTTCACCTTATACGTTCGCCGGTGTGAAGCGCTCACGAACAATTTAAAATAACAAGGAAGAATAAAATTACTTATTGTTTTTTTATTTTTCCAACTCATGGAATTGTGTATATGGGGTGAAATAATCATTCCCTATATATAATAGTAGGGTGGCAAAAAATTGTATGGAAATATGGGGAGAGGAAATCTTTTTCTTTGCCTCCAAGAAATCTTGAATATATCTCATATATTATTTTCTCCATAATAAAATATTCCACAAAAATCTCACCTTCCTTATTATAAGGTAATTTTTTAAATTCATGGAGTGAGAATACAAGATTTTGATATTCTTTAATTTATGAGATAATCTTGTACTCCAAGAATACATATCTTCTATAATATCTTTCCAAGAAAATCAACACAATCTTTTCTCTCTCTTAAACATTAAATTTCGAAAATAATAGGATAAAATCAGCAATAATAATTTTCTTTTATTTTAATCACTTTATTATTATCGGGCTACTTATTGGGCCACATGAGGGGCCTTTAGGAGAATTAAGATTGGACCTCCAATGAGCTACTGAATTACAATATTGAGCTCCAATATTATTCAGCCCATTAATATTAATTAATGCCACTATAAAATTAATATTGCACTATCCATCTTAATCCATATTATGATAATATGGCTCACGATTATTACTTCCAGTGTTTAGGTTATCTAGTCCATTAATTAATTGAGCTTCTGAATATCTCTTAATTAATTAATATATTCTACCTTGGAGTAAAGACAGCTCAACATTATTATCCGTACCGAAGAAACTAATTCTTCACTTGCAAGATTTGGTACGATAAAACTTCTTAGCCCACCAAGGGGACATATCACACGAGCCGTACTCACACACATTTCTCCGTATTAAATCTTAGCAATCGTCATATAATTAATATTACTGCCCAAAACACAAGGTTAGAAGTCACGATGATTCTCATCTGAAATGAACCAAAATAATAACTATTAACCACACACAGTCCTATTTAAGTGATGGAGATTAAGAAATCAATAACCACTGAGGTCTAATTCTTCACATTTCAGAACAACAGAATTTATCCTCGTTGTAGGTCCTCTTCAACACATACTAAACGTGCTAGTGCAATCTCTTGGTCAAGACAGGCCAATTCAAGAACTACACATCGACTTTTCATGGTGGATTGTTCAATTCCACCTGGGTCGTGAATTGTACGTTTAGTTACAAGTAACTGTCAATGTGATCTTCTGTGAACTGGTATCACCACATTTACTACAATGTAACACATACTATATATTGCATGGGTTGCAATTAATATTTAACATTCACTCATATCTAAAACACATGCAATAAAAGAATTATTCTCATAAACAAGTGTTTAATACATGAGTTATACAAAGTAAAAGCATACTTTCACGTATAACTCCAACAAGATGGCTTTTCCAACTTCCTTCAAGATCTAGAGCGCAGTCTCTCAGCATATCTTTGAGTGTTTGGATAGTTCTTTCCGACTGTCCGTCGGTCTATGGGTGGTATGCGGTGCTGAATTTCATTTCAGTCGACAAGGCTTGTTGCAGACTTCCCTAGAACTTGGAGGTAAAACGGGGGTCTGTACCAGACACTATCGAGACTGGTACACCGTGCAATCTGACTATCTTTGCTATGAATAGTTGGGTAAGCTTGTCCAACGTATACGTCATTCTAACAGGGATAAAGTGGACAGTCTTCGTAAGCTATCTACGATAACCCAGATGACCTCATGATTCTTCACCGTTTTCGGGATCCGGTAACAAAATCCATGGTGATGTTCTCTCGTTTCCACTCTGGCATCTCCAGAGGGTGTAACAACCCCGAGGGTCGTTGATGATCTACTTTAACCCGTTGGTAGGGTAAACAACTTTTGACGAGATGAGCCATTGTCCTCTTCATACCCCTCCACCAAAAGTTCTATTTCAGTCCCCAGTACATCTTTGTCTCTCCAGGATGAACGGTGTAAGGAGTGTTATGTGCCTCTTTCAGGATTTTGTTCCTCATTCCTTCATCCTTAGGCACACAGATTCTATAATCGATCATTAGAGCTCCATCAGTACTCAACACGAACCTTCGAATGGTTTCTTCCTTAGCGTGCTTATGTATTCCTCTCAAGAATTTATCGTCCTTTTGCGCTTTCAGGATCCTTTCTCGTAAGGTCAGTTGTAGGGTGAACGCGTAAACCATGGAATCTGCACAACACTGTATGGAAAATTCCAGGTTTAATTGAGAGAGTTCTCCCATTAGTGGTAACCATGTGGTTGGAACGGTGCTTAGTTTCGTGTCTTTCTTTCTACTCAAAGAGTCTGCCACTACGTTTGCCTTTCCAGGGTAATAGTGGATAATGCAATCGTAATCTTTTACCAATTTGAGTCATCTTCTTTGACGCATGTTCAATTCCTTCCGCGTGAAGAAGTATTTCAGACTCTTATAGTCAGTGTATATCTCACACTTTCCCCCATATAAGCAGTGTCTCCAAATCTTCAATTTGTGAACCACTGCAGCTAGTTCTAAGTCGTGTGTTGGGTAGTTTTGTTCGTGGTTCTTAAGTTATCGGGATGCATAAGCCATAACCTTCTTATTTTGCATCGGAACGCAACCCAACTCTGACAGAGAAGCGTCTGTGTAAATGATGAATCCTTCTGATCCATCGGGGATAGTTAACACAGGCGACGTGGTGAATCTCTTCTTTAGCTCTTGGAAGCTTTCCTCACAAGTCGAATCCCAAACAAACTTCTCAGTCTTCTTGGTCAGTTTCGTCAGTGCTTTCGCAATGCTAGAAAAGTCTTGTATGAACCTTCGGTAGTATCCTGCTAACTCAAGAAAGCTTTAAATTTCATTGACGTTAGTAGGCGCCATCAAGTTCATGATGGCTTATATATTTGTTGGGTCCACTTCAATCCATTTTGCGGAGATTATATGCCCTAAGAACATAACCCGATCGATCCAAAATCCACACTTGTTAAATTTGGCATACAACTTCTCTCGCCTCATTATTTCTAAGACTGCTCTGAGATGTTCTTCGTGTTGTTCATTGTTCTTAGAGTACACAAGTATGTCGTCGATGAAGAAGATGACGAATTGGTGTAGGTACGGGTCAAATACTCTATTCATCAGATCCATAAGAATTACCAGAGCATTCGTTACTCCAAAAGGCATCGCAATGAATTCATAATGTCCATACCTAGTTCGGAATGTTGTTTTTGGAATATCCTCGCTCTTGACTTTTAGCTGGTGGTAACCAGACCTCAGATCAATCTTTGAGAATACCCAGACATTCTTCAACTGATCGAACAAGTCTTCTATTCTCGAAAGGGGATGGTTGTTCTCGATGGTCAGTTGGTTGGGACCCCAGTAGTCTATGCACATACGGAAAGTCCTGTCTTTATTTTTCACGAACAACATGGGTGCTCCCCATGGTGATGCATTTGGCCTGATGAACTTCTTTTCCAGTAAGCCTTGTAGTTGTTCCTTCAGTTCTTCAAATTCATTTGGCGCCATTCGATAGGGTGCTTTAGATATTGGTGCTAACCCATGTATCAAGTCGATGGAGAACTCTATCTGACGATTCGGAGGCAACCTGATCAATTCCTCGGGGAACACGTCAAGATAATCATCCACAATTGGTACCATGATGCGCAACTTGTCACCTCCCTCTCCTGCTGAGATGTGAACGAGGTAAGCTTGGCATTTCTCCTTCCGTAGTATTACTTCATCTTGGACTGCTTATATTACTCGGATTTCCCTCGTGGTCTTGATTTCACAAAATGTGAAGTGTTGACCATTACTAGTTTCGAGGTCGATCTCTCGCTTTGTGCATTTTATTATCGCTTGTTCTTCGTTAACCAATCAATGCCTAAGATTATGTTAAAGATTTTCATCTCAAGGATATGAAGATCGGACTCTATCAAGTGATCGTCTAGCATTAGAGGTAACCCTATAATTTGACCCTCAATTTCCATAGTAGTTCCAGACGGAATACTCACATTCAAAACTCTTTCCTTTTCCCCGACTAATCCTAACTTTCTTCTAAAGTTTTCAGATATAAAGAAATGAGATGCTACAGTATCAAATAATATGTACACAGGTTTTTCAAGTACAAAGACAGTACCTGCTAGTGTCTCATTGTTGGTCCCACTAGACACAGTAGAGAAGTAATAATGTACTACCCTAGATTTTCATGATCTTATCTGCTTTACTAAATACTTTATAATTCTTTATGAATCTATGTGACGCATTTACATCCAAATTTATGCAAAGGCACGTTTATGTGTTTTAATTACTCGATATTTACAATTAACGTATTATTTGTTCAATACATGCTTATTCTTGATACTTTATAATTTTTATATGTTCTTTATTTTATGTCATAAAGTGTTTAAGTTAGGAATTAATTTAGTCCTTAAGTATAGTAATTTATTTCATAAGTTATAAGTTGTAAAATGAATGTTTCTTTAAGAAACGAATTACGTATCGATTACTCGATGTTTTCTATGATTAGTATATAGACTTTGTAAATTATTTAGAGTCCTAGAAGAGTTTTAATTTTATTTCATAAGATAGTATAGGTAAATTGTATGCATAATGTACCTTAAAAATAATTAAATAATTTAGAAAATCATAATTTTTTAATTTTTAATTATTAAATTCAAAGCATACATGTGTCATGACTACAAGATACAAGTTCTCTCTTGAAAACTCTACAATTTTCGGCAAATTAGAGATAGATTAGGAAGAATGGTGAAACTTCAAGAAATTAAGGTCAAATTAGGAGAATAAAAGTCAAAATTAACAACTAACCTTAAAATGTCATGTGTTTAATAAACAAACCTCCAAGATTACTCCACAACCTTCCTCAAAGCCGGCCAAGAGGGGATGGAATAGCCTTCAAGGTTGGCTTTTTCTATAAATACATGATCATTCATGCAAAAATAATCATAAGAAAAAGTTTAAAGAAAATTTCACAAATACTACTACTACTACTCTTACACTTAGAATTTGCAAAGGAAGGAGAAGGAATTTCTTTTAGCTACCAATCTCTAAGTAAGCTTCTCTTCTTGAATAAGTGATTATTTAAGTTTTAGTATGAAGTTTATACATGAAACATGAATTAAATGGTAGGAAAATAAGTTATGATAAGTGATTTGCATGTTATATATGTTTTACTTCATATTTTGAATGTTTGATTCAATTTCTTCACATGTTATGATAAATTCATGTTTATTACTTGATTATCTATGATTTAGAAGAAGAAATCATGAAATTATATGGTTTAAAGTGGATTTAAGATGACATGTTCTTCATGCATGAAACCGAATTTCTGGACCAACTTTTTTATAAATTTTGTTTTGGTCATTTCCTTCGGTGGAAAATTCTGAAAAATTTATATGTGAAAGTAGACTCGTGATGGAACTTAGGTTTTAAATTTCATAGCTATTTCAATAGTATTCGATGTATGGTGATTTTTCAAAGTTGAATTAGGGTTTTGGACTCTGTAACAGAAACAGTATAAGTTTGCTATGATTTGAGGATAATCGGTGAAGTTTTTATTGAAAAACAAAGTATGTTGATAAATTACATGAAGTTGGGAGTTCATGGTTGAAATTTTAGAAGTATTGGACTTATGGTTGATTTATGGTGAATTTTTAAAGTTAAGTGATCAAGAATCAATAGCAGTATGTTCATCACGAAATATGTGATTTTTGGTAAGGAGTTTGAGAAATATAAAAATATGGCGATCTTTATTGACTTGGGAATCTACTGTTAAAATTTCATAATTTTTAGATGTATAGATGATTTAATATGAATTTTCAAAGTTAGGTGTATAAACTGCCAAAACCAAAATTTTGTATAAGAAAGGTTCGAAATGGTCCGTTTACATTTTATGGTCGAAATCTATTTATAACTTATTATTTGATGATTTTACACACTTAATTGATATTTGTGTTTTAGTATACAATATTTGAGTATGTATTGAGATTTGAATTCAAGTCATTATAATCGTACGAGTATAATATGTGAATTTTACGATTTATTTAAAAATGAAGGGATAAGTAACAATGTTTCTATTGTAAAAAATTTACTTGTAGGTACAAACCTGCAAGGTGGGGAATCACTTCACTCTTCACCGAGTGTTTTATTATTATTTTAATTGCACTTATTAAATGTTGAATGTTAAATATTTTGAGTCTGGACTGGCCCCTGGGATAGTCCAACTATATGTTGGCAAATGAGATAGTCCGGTTGCTCCAGCACCACGGGTTGGTCGCGCCACCCAAGGAGATACCCAGTGAAATTACGGGGGCTCACATGTTATAAACAATTGATGTTTAGTTTGTGCAATTAACAAGAGGTTTCCCACTAAGTGTTTTCAAGCACTTATCCCTTCCACTTTTAAATTTTTACAGATGTGGAGTCTTCTGAAAAACTTTATGTTTTAAGAACAATATTTTGAATTTTGGATTGTAACTTAAGTTACGGTCAAACTTATTTACTACTTCCGCTGTGTAAATGTGTTACGTGTGTATATTTTAATACAAAGTACTATTTTAGTAACGTTCTTACTTGTGACACATCATATTTTCCGTACTATTTTAAGTGGGGACGTTTTAAATAAGAAGTCTAGAGGGGGGGTTGAATAGACTTCTCACACTTAAAATGATTTTAAGCCTTTTTTTTAAATACCAAACTCTTCTGATAGCAGTCTCGTCTGTTTTGAAAGATGCGGAAGCTTAAACTATTAACTTTTATCAAAAACCTTTTTATGCCTTCAAAGAGTATGATGCGCAAGTAAATAAAGCAGTAAAGAACACAAGGATGTATAGTGGTTCGGATATAAAATCCTATGTCCACTCTCCCTTTGACAAGGGGACTTTCTTACTCTCCTTCTTACTCACTTCACTGGAATTTTACAAGTATCAGTTCCTTCTTACAACTTAGATCAACTCCGATCTAAAACCATTCAACACAACAACCTTATCTTGAAAGATGAACAACTTGAGTATTGTAGTTCCAACTAAAACTCCTTAAGAGTAGATTTGTATGAGTGCTTATAGAGTACTGGAATGCTTAGAAATTATGAATGCTAGAAAGTGTTCTTTGCGCGTGTGTCTCTTCTTTCCAGTATCTCTCTATTTATAGAGAGGATTAAGGTTTAGCCGTTGGAAAGCTAATCTAATCAGATCTTAATAAATGAAAGTTTCAATCAATCAATTTCCCTAATTGATTGATTGGGTTGGTGGGATCCTTTGGATTGATTCTTCATTTGACTTTCCAATCCCAATTTTCTGACTGCATTAATGGCACCAACGGTAAAGAACTTCTTTAGTCAACATCTGGTCTATTCAAAGTGACCAGATTAGATACCAAATGACATAAAGGTCCTCTGGTCCAGACTAGAGTAGTGAAATGAAGAGTTCCTTAGATTCAGGAGATGATTCTAAGGCTTTTCTTATTTCACTAGACTCGTCTGGTCTTCTGGACTCGTCTGGTTCTGGAGGTCTTCTGACACTGCTCTGATTCTCTTCTGGTGAGGTCTTCTGGTCAACTCTTCTGGTGAGGCCTTTTGGCCGACTCTTCTGGTCTGACAGTTCCCCCTAGACTAAGGCCTATTCTATAACCTCATATGGCTAACAAGTCCAGATGGTCCTATTACATCTTCTAGTTTGTTTTAAGCTCTTCAAAACTAACAATATTTATCCTAACAATTTCCCTATTTTTGATGAGGTTAAAACCAACACCAGAACTGAATTCAAACATATAAGCATTATAAAACAAGGATGAGATCTTAGAATAGATCTCACCAAAGACAAATAATAGACAACAAGAAGTTGTCTTTAGCAGAATCGGAAGTAGAAAAATTTCATTAAAGTTCAGAGAGAGATTACAGATTACAGAGAAATTTCCTATCTTCTACTAAACATATATTCTGCCTTCTTTGGGGATAAAAAACCAGTCAAGGAAGCGATCTTGGATGATTCTGAGCTCTGCTTGATTTGGAGGGTCAAAGTTGTGCATCACCTTGGTCTTGAAAAGCTTCTTCAACTTTGTCCAATCAATTTGGTCTCCATTCAGAGGAGTGTTGTGATACTCAAACACTGGAGCAATCACCTCCAGATTGAACTCTATAGTGGACTGCATCAACTGCTCGTAGAGTACTCTGTCATAAGCCTTCATCCAGGCATGGAAAGTCTTGTTGATCAGATCCTTATCCTCTGGTGGTGGCTTGTGAATGTAATGCTGGATGAACTACAAAGTCTTGGCTTTCTTCCACTTCTCTATCAAGGGAACATGCACAATAGAGTCAAAGGACCCTTCTGTCCTGAGAGGCAGCTGAGGCATGATCTCAATCTGGTTCTTCTTCCTCTTGGTGCTGCCACTGCTGCTTCCACCAGCCTCCTTCAGTTTCTTATTCTGCCTCCTGACATATCTCCTCCTCTGCTCTTCATTGATGTTCCTTGTGATTCTGGCTCTCTTTTCTTCCTCTGTCTCCTTATTTGCTTTTAGATTTGCTTCTTCAACCACTTCCTCCAAGAAGGTCATTTTAGCTTTCTTCAACTTCCTCTTGGCAGGACCAGTATCAGGCTCTTGCTCAGACTCTTGAGACTCATCTGCAGTCAGCTGCTGGGCCATGGCAAGAGACTTCAACTCTACCTTCTTCTTCTGGTTAATCTCAGCTTGAGCCATGATGCTCTCCAGAAGTCCAGTCTGTCAGAATGAGTGAACAGAGTCTCATTGGTAGACTTGGCCAATTCAGTTCTGGCCTTCTCTCCCCCCATTTTAACATCATCAATAAGGGGTTCCACCGCTTGCTTGACCAGAGAGAGCAATTCAGTGGAGGAAGAAGAGTACAACTCTGTTGGGATATGTTTTAGTTTTGATGATTTTCCAAAACATGTAATAGGTTTGAAAGCAATCAGGATAGTATCTTTTGGTTCAGGTCAGACTAGGTTAGCTCCTAGAGAACAGGCTGTCAGTTGAGAAGAACTCAGTTGAGGGAACACTCAGTTGAGGGGGAAACTCAGCGAGGGGGAACTCAGCCACACAGCATGAGGATATCAAGATGACACCAAGGAGAACTGACTGAAGCCATGCTTGCAACCTGAACCAGAAGAGAAGCCTGAAGGATGTCCCACTGAGTGTAAACCAGGCTGATCTAAGCTAAGTCAGGTGGACCACTCAGTGAAGAGCATGATCAGGAGGATCAGTGCTGCACCAAGTAGGCCCTGAAGGTGTCAGGCTACTGTGGTCAGGGAAGTTTGTCATTTAGCCTTATGACAAACTTCTTGGAATGATCTTCAAACAGTCTCTGAAGGACCACTACACTGAAGACGTTCAGTCCACTGAAGATCATCAGTCAGTGAAGGAGGAAGCTACCTAAAGTCAGTGGGTCTTAGTCAAACCCACTGAGTCAAAGATCTGTGAATCCAGGCCACGTGGACCAATCAGCACGAGGCAGCAACTCTGACACTGACAAAGGCCGAATTCCAAGAAAAGTGGTTGAAACCATTAATTGTATGGATTTAAATGTAATTTCCTCCAACGGTTACATTTGAATCCACACTATAAATACAAGCTCATAGCTTCATTGTATGTGTGTGAAAGAAGAAAACAAACACCTACAAGCTGTGAGGGTGTGTTAGTTGTTAGGGAGTCATAAGGAAGTGTTACACACCCACGACACCGACCTTTAGGGTTATCACTTATATTCATTGAGTGTCAAGCTTGTAACTCTTAGCTTAGAGAGGTTTTCCTAATCTTAGCTTTAAGGCTAACACATTGTAAAGGAAAACCTCACCTAGTTGGAGAAAACCAAACCAAACTAAACCCTTTCAGAAGATTGTTAGGTTTGTAGTGAGGTGAGGAGAGGCAGCCCAGGGAGTGGCGTGAGTCCGGTTGTAAGTGCACCTTGGCACGTTAAAAACAAGAATCCCAGTTAGTGGATTTCCTGTTAAATCAGGCCGTGGATGTAAGAGCTTGAGTCTCTGAACCACGTTAAACTGAGCGTTGTTTATTGTCTAAGCACTTGCTAATTATCTGTAGTGTATGCTCTCTGAGTGTACTTGGAAAGTTTGAAAAGAAGATTAGCTAAGTATTTTAGTCAGGGAGAACCAATCTCACTGACAAGCTTAGGCTAGCACTCGAGAGTTCAGTCTCTCGAGTCACTGCCTTGTTGAGAGCCTGAGCTTTCAAGTCTCATCTCTGACTTGATAGCTCTGACTCTCAGCAACGCAGTGACTTGAGTATTCTGTCACTGAACTCAGTCAGGGTGCAAGCTATGCTTTTTAATGCACTCGAGAGTTCAGCATCTCAAGCCACTGTCCTTGCTCAGAGCATGAGACTCCAAACCTTCTCACTGACTTGGTAACTCAGCCTCTGAGCAGAGCAGTGACTTGAGTATTTCTCACTCTTGCTGAACTCCCTGAGGAAAAGTTAAAAAAAAAAAAAATTTGCTCCTGAATTCCAATTTTGCCCTTCGAAAACGGGACCATCAAACTCCTTCAGCTTCTTGGCCTCCTCTACATAAGACTGAGCCTCAGCCACCAACACCTACTGCCTATCCATCATTTGCCTAAGATCATCCTTCATCTGGGCAACCTCCAACATCTGGGTAGCCAGAGTAGTCTTGAGAATAGAGACTGGTCTCAACTGCTCCACTACATGCTCCTAGAGCTCCTTCTGGCTCTTGATGATATCCATCTTGAGAAATATGTCATTCTCCTTGAAGGCAGCTTTGGCAGTGGCAAAAGTAGACTTGATCTGCTTGAGAAACTTATTTCTCTCTTCTCTGATCTGCAGCTCAATCATGTCTGGGCCATAGTGCTGGATGGCCTTGAAGAATCTGCCAATTTCTTGGATCTGGGTGTTGAAGAACATCTTCATCTTCTTGATCATGGCAGGGGAGAGATCAAAGTCCTCCTCTTCTGAATAGAGCTATGGAGGGAAGGTGAAGTGGGGCCCAAAAGTGTAAGTGGGGGCCGGCAGGAGAGATCATGACTCCCCTATGGATCAGGAGGGTTCTGATCATTACTCTGGCAGAGTCCACAGAGATCAGCTCAGAAGGATACTTGATGTTGAGCTTCTTCTTCACCTTCGACTCCCACCTGGAGAAGTTTGAAGCACACATTTTATTGTGGAGGAGGATGAGATCTACAATATCCTCCTCTCTGGCTTTGCTCCAGACCACCCTATCAGTTAGGTCTGCAAGAAGGGGATGTGGTCTAGAAGAACAGGAAAATGCTCCCTGAGCCAGAATTGAGCACCTTTGCTCATGCTTTGCCGGATAGGCCCCATATACGTGTCATTGAAAGAGAAGGGGATGGTCGTATGGGCAGAAGAGGGTGTGGCACGGCTAACAGGCTCAAGTGAGGCAGCCTCTTCCTCACTATCATCGTTAGTTGAACATTGGGGGCAACCTGGAGGAGCAGGGAATCCCAAAGCCATGCTAAGGGAGGGGATAGTGTTTGGGTTAATGGGTGTTTGGGTTGAGGTGGATGGGGGCTGTTCTGTACCAGGAGAGGATGAGAGTGTGAAAGTCTCCTCTGGTACAGAGGCTTTTTGTGGGGTGGAAGGTGGGGTAGGGGCTGTCTGCTCCTGTGTAGATGAGGGAGCATATGGGATAGATGATTGTGTTTGTGGTTGGGTTTGTTGGGGTAGGGAAGTATTTGAGGTAAAGGGGTCTGTTCTGGAGCAGATGCAGAAAAGTGTGTATCCAGAACAAGGGATGCTTGTGTGAGTTCAGGGGGGGAGATGGAAGGGGATATAAGATTAACAATAGAGAGGGAAGGGGTGTTTACCTCAGCTTAGTCAACATCAGCTGGACCAGTAGGGGGGGAGGGGGGCTCAGAGGGGTGAATCTCACCAGGTGAAGACGCCAAAGTGTCCTGGTGAATGGACTTCTCTGCCTCATCACCAGAGGACAAGCTTATGGAAGAGTCTGTCCTTGGTTCTTGTAGAATAGCTCTTCTGATCCTGGGCTTCTTCTTAAGAGGCATCTCCCCCTCTTCTTCTTCTTCTTCTTCTTCCTCATCAATAAGAAGAGTAGACTTAGCAGCTCTCTTCTGCTTCATCTTTCTCTTTGAGGAGATTCCAGCGTCTCCTCCTTCAACTCTCCTACTCCTCTTCTTCTGTAGACCACCCCTCTTGGTCTTGGGAGAAGTAACGTGTGAACTCTCCTCATTTCTCTTCTGTTTCTTTAGAGCAGTTGTTAAAGGCTGTTGATCCTCCTATGAAGAAATAGAAAGAGCAACTTTCTTGGAAGCACTTCCTCCTACCTTCTTCATCTTCACTGCCCTTTTTCCCTTTGGTGGAGAAGGAATGGCCTGGATTGGCTGGGTAGGAATGGCATCCTCCCCATCAGAATCAGGGAGACCATTAAGTGGACCATCCTTGTTTAGAAGGATCTTGTTCTGAAATTTCTTGCACCCATCTACATCCCATGCGTTCTCTGGGAAGTAGAAATCCAGCAGAATAGTCAGCTTCGTGGCCAGGGAGACATTTGCATTGAAAAAGTACTGCAGTTCTCACACCGTCTCTGTGCTTGGCTCCTTCTGCACCTTCACCTTGTTCTTCCTCAACACATTCCAGAAGAACGTGACCCAATCACATTTAACGCCATCCAGAATGGCACGCATCACACACAATCTGCCTGAAAATAGGGCATCGTGCTGTGGTTCTCACACATCAAAATCTTAACCACAATGTCAAATAACAGCTTGTACTTCTGGCGAAGATGTTTGTCAACAAAACCTCTAGTGATCTTCTGGCATGAAGACCAAGCAAATAACTCGAATGATTCAAGTTGTTCATCTTCCTTGCAGGTCAAAGGATCCACCCCAGTCATGAACATGTTCCTGAAAAGCTTGCTAACCTCCTCTCGGGTGATAACCATCTGCTCCCCGTCGATCTTGGTCACCAACTCTCCATTGGAGATCTTCAAACAAACTAGAAATTAGGCAGCATAAGAATCCAAAGTACAGAGTCCCTTGGGAAGAGTGGAAAGATAATTCTCCAGCCGGGATTTGCGCAGAAGATCCAGAATCTCTAACGCGGCATTGTTCCTGGTGGAGTAGAAGTCCACCACCATCTCAGACTTGAGCTTCTCGCAGATATACGAGGCGTCAAAATTGCAGGTAGCAGCCATTTTTCTGGAAAAGCTTGAGAGAGAATGTGAGAGAGAGAAGTTTCAGAGTAATATTAGGGTTTTTGAAAATGTGAAGAGACAGATGAAAATTATTTGGGTTTTAAAAGAAGAATGCGTGGAAATCGCAATAAATTTAGGAAACAAGATCAATTAAATAATTGATTTGTATGTTGCACTTTTTGAATATATCCGACGACTATGATTAATCAAGCAAGATACGGATTTATGTTGCGTGCGTGGCGCAGTCATTGGGACTGGGTTCGAGAAGTTTTGGGGCAGTCATGAGAAAAGTGAAATGATTGCCCTGGCCCATGACCTGATTTTAAATACACTTAGAATTTGAAGGGTTTTGAGTGTATTTACTAATTTTAAGAGTGTATCCCAATGATCTGATGTAGAAGAGTAAATACTTACCTATCATCTGTTATAGTAACCAGATGATACCATAAGTAGTCTGATAGTAGATCTCATCTGATTAAGATCTCATCTGGACACAATGTCATCTGGACTTGATCTCATCTGGATAAGATCACATCTGGATCATACCTCTTCTGGTATATCTACTCTGCAGACAGGCAGGTAAGATAAGTAAAAGAAAATATGCAAAAATAAAATCAAGGATACTCTTCTGGTGTTCCCCCTTAACTTAAGTCTGCCTCTGGGTCTAACAACCCTAACTCAAAAGACAACTCTCTAAACCTGGTTTCTGCAAGAGGTTTAGTCAGAATGTCTGCCCTCTGCTACTCTGTAGCAATCTTCTCCATCCTTATATCTCTTTTCTCAACATGGTCTCTGATAAAATGGTGCCTGATGTCAACATGCTTGCATCTGGTGTGAAGAACAGGGTTCTGGGTTATGGCAATTGCACTGTTGCTATCACAAAATATAGGAATATCCTTAGCTCTAATCTGGTAGTCCCTAAACTGCTGACTGATCCAGAGAAGTTGTGAGCAACAGCTCCCTGCTGCCATGTATTCAGCCTCTATAGTTTAAGTAGCAACTGTTAGGAAAAATATTGTATAGTTTTGATGATTTAAAACAAACCAGAAGATGTAATAGGACCATCTAGACCTGTTAGCAAGATGATGAACTAGATTAGGACTTAGTCTAGGGGGAACTGCCAGACCAGAAGACTTCACCAGAAGAGTCTCCAGAAGACCCCTCCAGAGGACTTCACCAGAGGACTCCACCAGAAGACTTCACCAGATGAGATCTGACCAGAGGCAGAGACCTTTCCCCAGACCAGACGAGTCCGGACCAGACGAGTCTGGTGAAACAAAAGATGCTCAGTTTAATCCCCTATTTTTACTGAGTGTTCTGGTTGTTAACCAGATCAGGTCTAGAAGACACCGAGGATGCCTGGTGTCTGGTCTTGCCTTCTCTGGAGAGAATCAGAGTTAGGCAGAGGAAGCATTTGACCGTTGGTGATTCAAATCAAGTCAACAAGATCAGGATTGGAAAGTATTTGAAGTCAATCAATCTAAGGATCCCACCAACCCAATCAATCAATTAGGGAATTGATTGATTGAAGCTTCCTTATATAGAGGATCTGATTGGATTAGCTCTCTAACGGCTAACCCTAATCCCCTCTATAAATACAAGAGTGCAGTCACAAGAAAAAACTTTAGAGAGATCCTACGCGCACAAGTCACATTCCAAGCTTTTGATAATCACTCTTAGCACTCTTATTGTTCTCATTACATATCTACTCTTAAGGAGTTGTTAGAACTTTAACCTGTTCATCTTTAAGATAAAGTTGAAGGTTGATTACTTTAGATTGTGGTTAAATCTAAAGGAGTTGTAAGAAGGATCTGGTACTTTGAAAATTCCAGTACGTGAGTGAGTTGGTTGGTTGTTAGTGAGATCCCTTGGATAAAAGGGAGAGTGGACGTAGGATATTCAGATCCGAACCACTATATATCCGGTGTTATTTATTGCTTTTGTTTATTTATTCTCTTATTTGTTGTGTGCTCTTATAATAAGAAGTTTGTTAAGACATAACTTTAAAGCTTCCGCAATTAATCTATCTAGTGGGACCAACAAGTGGTATCAGAGCAGTGTGTCCAACGACCACTGCTTTGTAAAGCTTTTGGTGGTCACCGGGCAGATCCATTGCTCTTTATTATTTTTTTGTTCAAATTCTTGCCAAATCCTTATTTTAGTAAATATGTCTTCGAAATCTTCTTATAAGAGTCGCAGACTGCCAGAATTCTCATTCGAGGATTATAGCCACTGGAGCTTCATGATGAGCAATCATCTTGGAGCTATTCATCACCGCATGTTAGATGTGGTAGAAAGTGACCCAATTAAATTTTACTGGACTCCTATTGATAGTGGCAGGTCAGAGTCCAGGGAAGAAACTAGTGAAACTGCCCATAAAGCTGCAGAGGACAGAGTCCCCAGGCAAAGAATCCCCAAGAAGAGAGATGAGTTAGACAATGATGAAAGAAAGCTCTACAACTTGGACCAAGTAGCAAGAACCGAGATCATCAACACACTTACTAAAGAAGTGATTGAAAAGGTAAGAACTTGTGCCACTGCCAAGGAGATGTGGGACAAACTTGCACTACTATGTGAGGGAACAGAGAAGATTAAAGATAACAAGCTCTAAGCTGTTCAACACTCGTTTGACACTTTCAAGATGAAACCAGATGAGACCATTGACCAGCTGGACATGCGTCTCACAAACCTCCTGAACAAGGCTAGTGCCTTAGGTAAGACCTATTCTGAAAAGGAAATTAATAGTAAAATCTTGCGTTCACTAACCAGCAGGTGGAGAATTAAAGTCACTGTGATCAAGGACAACAAGGATCTCAACACTCTGGATCATCATCTTCTGTTGTCTGATCTCAAAGCTTATGAATATGATCTTCAAGAGGAGGATCAAACAGAAGAGGTTTCCTCTTCTGGTCAGAAAGAAGTTGCATTCTCCTCAACTATCAAGACTGATGACAAGCCAAAGGAGTCTACTGCAGATGACTTGAGTCTCAAGGAGCAGGTAGCACTTCTAACCCGTAAATTGGATAAAATGAGTTCAAAATATGGCAGGTACAAAAGGCATTGGAAGGAGTCTACCAGAGACAGAAAGAGTTCTTTCAAGCCTGCAGAAAAGGAGAGGACATCTGGAGACTCAAGGGAGACCAGATTCAGAACTCCAGAAAGGAGGAGAGATTACAACCCTGGCAGCTCTGGGAGATTAGATTATCAGAGGAGGGATGGTAGCTCTGACAGACCTGACTACAAGAGGAGAGAGAGTAGTCCAGCCTGATCAGATTACAACCAGAGGATGAGAGAGCCAAGTCCTAGTCCCAGAGGAGACAATGCCTGCTACACATACAACAAGACTGGTCACTACAGTTATGATTGTGCTCAACTTACTCTTAGGGAAAGAGAAGAGAAAAGAATCAAGAGAGATAGGAGATATGCAGACAAGAGAGCATTGCTGGCAGAAGCAGAGGAAGAGGATACTAGTTCCAGTTCTTCTTCTTCTTATTTCGGGTCTGATGATGATGTATGTCTGATGGCAGACATCAATGAGGTACAAGAAACTACCTTAGTCTTATCAAATTCCAAATATACTGAATCCTCTAATTCATCTCGTAACTCCAGAGAGTCTGATATGCAGCAAATGCTATCAGATCTCCAAAATTGTGTTCAACTATGTCAAAAACCAGAGAAAGAGAATGGTAGGCTCAGAACTGAAGTTCAATCCCTATCTCATGAACAAAAATCCACCAGAGAACTCATGAAAGATCATTCCAAAGAAGTGTCTGAACTTCAGGATAAGATCAAAGAAAGAGATACTCTGGTAGATCAAATCATGAAGGAAAAGAATTCTCAAGAGAATGAGCTCAATGAGCTTAGAGCCAAATACCAAACTCTTATCAAGGGAAAACAAGTTGAGCAAACTATTGAGATACCTGTGCCCAGAGAAGATTCCATGAAACCAGATGTTCTATCTATTATTTCAGGATCTTCTCAACGCATAAATGATAAGAGTGGTTTAGGATATCCTGGAATTATTAAAAGATCTCATATATATTGCTTTACCAAAGACAAGTCTATAAGATCTGGTGAACTTGTGGAACTCCGGAATGAAGAGGGTCCTTCTGATCGCATGGTGGTTCACAGACCTGGTTGGAAATGGGACCCCCCTGCTGATAATTCAAAACATAATCCAGAAGAGGTGAATGTTCTGGAAAGAAAAATTCTAGAGCATACAAGTCAGAAAAGAGAACCTATGAAGATTGATGGTTCTGTTCAGATGCCTAACCTGTTTAGAGAACCTCAGAGGAATCCTAAAAGAGTGGAACCTAAGCAGCTTAGGGGACCAAAAAAAGGAGACTCTAATAGGAAATCTAATCAGAATAGGAGATACCAGAGGAGGTATACAGAACCAGAGAACCTCAATCAGAATAAGGGATCTCAAAGGTGGAATGCTCCAAGAAGATTCCAGAACAGGAAACCTCAGAAGGAATCTTATCATCAGAATAGATCAAATTTTCAGAACCAGAGTAGGTCTTCCAGACCCATCTATAGAAAACCAACTGATCTGGGTAGTTATGACACCAGAGATGGTTCTTCTAGGATGTACCCTTACAACCAGACCTTTAAGACCATGTCTTTGAGGCAGGCCATTCCAAAGGCCAGATTTGAGAAAAGGTACACCAGACCTGTATATAGGAAAGGTGTCCTTATCAGACCAGTAGCTCAATATGTCATTGTAAGAGGACATGTTCTGGTAGATAGATTTGGAAGGAAGATAAGATCTCCTCATCCAACAAGGGATGATCTTTATCTTTGGATTCCTACAAAACTTGCAACTAACCAATCAGGACCCAGCACTAGTAGGGGACCTAATTGATTTCTCTGCAGGTAGATAAGAGCCCATTGGAGAAATGACTTTCAAGCAACCATGTCTAGTACATTGATAGTGGATGTTCCAAGCACATGACCTTCCAGAAAGATAATCTCCAAGATTTCAAGCCAATGAATGGGCCAAGAGTGATGTTTGGTGACAACAACTATGGAGTCACCAGAGGAGTTGGAAAGTTGTCCTTCAATGGAGTATCTGTAAATGAAGTCTATTATGTTGAAGGACTCAAGCATAATCTGCTTTCAGTATCCCAATTCTGTGACAGGGGATACTCAGTGAAGTTCTCTAGTGATTCATGCACTGTCTTTTCTTCTGATTATAATGATATCTTGCTAATAGGCTTGAGGAAGGGTAACATTTATCTTGCAGATTTTAGCAGTTGCCCAAGAAATGCTTGTCTGGTTGCTAAAGGATCTGCAGAAGATAGCTGGTTATGGCACAAGAGATTGAGCCACCTTAACTTCAAGACACTGAATAAGATTGCCAGAAAAGGTCTCATTCGAGGTCTTCCTATTGAAGTGTTTAAGAAGGATCAGGTTTGTGGTTCATGCCAAAAGGGTAAACAACCCAAGACTTCCTTTAAGGATGTCCAGAGCACAACCACAACCAGAGTACTTCAACTACTTCACATGGACCTGTTTGGACCTGTTTCTCCTCTTAGTTTCAGTGGAAGGAAGTACACATTGGTGATAGTAGATGACTTCTCAAGATACACCTGGGTAGTGTTCTTGTTTAAGAAAAATGAAACTATCACTAAGCTGCCAGAATTCTTCAAGCAGATTCAGAATGAGCAGAACCAGAGCATAGTCAGAATCAGAAGTGACAAAGGGACAGAGTTTTTAAATTCACACATTGCAGATTACTGCAAGGACCATGAGATTTTACATGGGACATCTGCTGCAAGAACACCCCAACAAAATGGAGTAGCAGAAAGGAGGAATAGGACTCTCAAGGAAGCTGCAAGAACACTTCTGGCAGAGTACAACACACCACAAAGGTTTAGGGCAGAAGCCATCAATACAGCCTGTTATACTCAGAACAGATGCTTAATTGCCCAGAGACATAATAAGACTCCATATGAGGTATGGAAAGGTAAAACCCCATCTGTTTCATATTTTCATGTTTTTGGATGTAAGTGTTTCATCCATGACAATGGGAAATCTAAATTAAGAACTTTTGATGCCAAAGTGGCAGATGGAATATTTTTGGGATATTCCAGCACCAGTAAGGCATTTAGAGTTTTTAATAAGAATTCACTTTGTGTGGAGGAAACACCACATGTTGTTTTTGATGAATCTGCTTTTGAGTGCAAGGTGGACTCTAAGTCTTCTGATGAGACTCAGAATCAGACTATTCCCAGAGTAATCAAAGTCAATCCACCTATTCTTGATTCAGATTCAGACTCAGATTCCGATGGTAACCCATCTTCTGGTTCTCTGAAGAAGAAGTCTTCACAAGGTGCAGAACCAGAGGAGGTTGGAACTCCTGTAGGGGGAAGCTCTTCTGCAGGTGGTGATATTCACCAAGGTACTGCAGAAGATGATCAACCAGGCAAGACCACAGGAAGGAGAACCCTGATTGATCACCCCAATGACCTGATTTTAGGAGATCCAACTAAGGGTGTCCAGACTAGGAGAACTCTTAACTTAGCTGTCTTATTCAGTTGCTACGTGTCCTTGATTGAGCCCAAGAACATAAAGGAAGCACTGAAAGGTTCAAATTGGATTATTGCAATGCAAGAGGAGTTGAATCAATTCACCAGACAGGATGTTTGGGAGCTGGTAGACAGACCAAGACATCAAAAGGTGATAGACACTAAGTGGGTTTTAAAGAATAAGAAAGATGAGAATGATGTCATTACTAGGAACAAGGTAAGGCTAGTGGCTCAGGGCTATTATCAGTCTGAAGGAATAGACTATGATGAGATATTTGCTCCTGTTGCCAGACTAGAAGCCATCAGATTGTTCTTAGCATATGCTGCTCACATGAAGTTCAAAGTATACCAGATGGATGTGAAATCTGTCTTTCTTAATGGGATTCTCATTGAGGAAGTGTATGTGGAACAACCTCCTGGTTTTGAACAAGGTGACAAGGTGTTTAAGCTTAAGAAAGCTCTTTATGGGCTGAAGCAGGCACCCAGAGCATGGTATGACACTCTATCTCAATTTCTTATGGACAATGGTTTTACTAAGGGTAAGATTGATAGGACCTTGTTTAGGAAAGAAGAAGGAAAGGACATCCTTCGGGTCCAAATATATGTTGATAACATTATATTTGGATCCCCTAACAAGAAGCTGTGTGAGAAGTTTGGTGAACTCATGCAGAGTTAGTTTGAGATGTCTATGATGGGAGAAATGAATTATTTCTTAGGTTTGCAGGTAAAGCAATCAGAGAAGGGAATCTTCATTAATCAGGCAAAGTACATCAGAAACATGTTGGAGAAATTTGGATTAGGATCTAGCAAAGCAGCCAAGATTCCTATGATGACAAATTTCAACATGGACTCAGATGAGTCTGGAGAGAGTGTGGACCAGACTCAGTACAGAGCACTTATTGGTTCTCTTCTGTACCTGACTGCAAGCAGACCAGATATCACTTTTGCAGTAGGAGTGTGTGCCAGATTCCAAGTTAATCCTAAGAAAAGTCATTTGGAAGCAGCTAGGAAGATATTGAAATATCTTAAGGGAAATGTGAATTTAGGATTATGGTATCCTGTAGATGACAACTTAGAGTTAAGTGGTTATTCAGATTCAGACTATGGTGGATGCATAATAGATAAGAAGTCTACAAGTGGAACATGCCAATTTTTAGGGAATAAATTGGTATCTTGGTTTTCTAAGAAGCAGACTTCAGTTGCTACATCAACAACAGAAGCAGAGTACATGGCTGCAGGGAGCTGTTGTTCACAACTACTCTGGATTAGTCAACAACTTAGGGACTACCAGATTAGAGCTAAGGATATTCCTATATTCTGTGATAGTAATAGTGCAATTGCCATCACCCAGAATCTAGTTTTTCACACCAGATGCAAACATGTTGATATAAGGCATCACTTTATCAGAGATCATGTTGAGAAGGGAGATATAAAGATGGAAAAGATTGCAACAGAGAAGCAGAGAGCAGATATCCTGACTAAGCCTTTGGCTGAGACCAAATTCAGAGAGTTAGCTTTTGAGTTGGGATTATTGGATCCAGAGACAGATTTGTTTTAGGGGGAACATCAGAGAAGAAGTATCCTTAATTTCATTTTTACATACTTCATTATTTTCTCAACTAACATACCTACATGACAGATATATCAAAGAAGTTACTTCTCCAGATAAGGTATGCACCAGGTGACACTTGTACCAGATGAGATACGTCCCAGATAAGGTGCTGAATCAAATCCAGAGTCTTCTCTGACCAGAACCAGATAGGTTTCATCAGATGAGATGTCACACCAGACTAGCTGTGGTATCATCTGGTTACAATACCAGGTGACAGGTATGTTTTTACTTTCCTGGCCCCTGATCATTGGGATACACCTTTTACATTAGTAAATACACCCAAAATGTTTCAACTTCAGAGTGTATTTAAGACTAGGGTATAGGGCCTAGGCAATCATTTCGCTTTTTCTCTTGACTGCCACAAAACCCCTTTATGCCTAGTCCCAATGACCACGCCTACGCACCAGATTAAATCTGTATTTTGCCTTTTAATCTTGGCCATCATATTTAATTACTGTGCAAAATGTCAATCAATTCGAAAATTGATTTTGTTCCCTAATTTATATTTGGAAATTACACGCGTTCACTTCATTTATTATTATTACCACACGTATTACCCTATTTAAATCAATTTTTTTTTTTCAATCTGTCTTTTCACGTTTCCTATTTTCTCCAAGCCCTAACTTTCTCTCTTTCTCTCACAGCGATGGCACCCAAATGCAACTTTGACCCAGACCACGTCTGCAAGAAGTTGAAATCTGAGATGGTGGTGGACTTCTATTCCACCAAGAATCCAGCCGCACTGGAGATTTTGGAACTGCTCAGGCAATCGGGAGTGGAGGAGTTGATTTCCAAAGTTCCGAAAGACCTGCGCACCTTGGATGGGTATGCTGCCCAGTTTCTTGTCCGGATGAAGATCCATGAAGATCATATTTCTTCTAAGATTGATAAGGAGGATGTTGTTTTCTCAAAAGCGGACTTCTGTCGTCTTTTTGGTAACATTTCTGCGGAGGGTGTAGACCCACTGAAGTACAAGGAAGGAGAGGCATTGGAATCCTTCAAGATGTTTGCCAAAAATTCGTGCTAGAATCTTACCAAGGGTTTCTTGGACAAACATCTGAGGCAGAAGTATAAGGTGTTGTTTGATATTGTGGTGAAAATTCTCATGTGCGAGAGCCATAGCACAGATGCTATCTTTACTGGCAGGCTCTGTGTTATGAGGGCCATTGTTGATGGTGCCCAATGCAACTGGGCTGAGTTCTTCTGGGGAGTGCTGAGGAAGAACAAGCTGAAGGTCCAGAAGGAAGAGTGCCCCCAGTTGCCTGGAGAGCAACAGTTTGTGTTCAATGCTAATGTGTCATTGGGCACAAAGCTCACTTTAATCTTGGACTCACTCTTTCCAGAGAAGAAGTGGAGAGATTCCTGGTGTAAGGGCTTCCATAAGTCCAAGATTTTGTTCTCTAAGGATGGTCCCCTTCATGGCCATCCTGACTCTGATGGTGAGCAAGCCATACTTGCCCCTCCTCTACAGGCAATTCCCTCACCTGCCAAGGGGCAGAAACAGCAGCTGAAGCAGAAGACCCAGAAGAAGCCTGCTGAAGCAACTGGTTCTTCAACCATTGCTTTCTCTGGTTCCTCAGAGGAGGACCAGATTCCTCTTCTTGATGTATTGAAGAAGAAGAGTGAAGGAGCTGAGGCTACCAAGAAGGCAGGAGCTTCCAAGAGGAAGAGGCCAGAGGAGGCCAAGAGGAAATCTGCAAAGAAGCCTAGGACAGGCAGAAAGGCTCCAAGAACACTCCTGGTGGATGAGCCATCAGAGGAGGAGGAAGAAGAGGTTGAGCCTCTGAAGAAGAAGCCAAAGGCAAGGAAGGCCATTCTTCAAGATTCAGACTCTGGCTTTGATCTTGGAGATGCACTGGAGCAAGCTATTGATGAAGCTGCCAGAATCATGCAGGACTCCTCTGCTCCAGTCCCTTCTGAAGAGGTAATCCCCCCTATCCCTTCCTCAACCCCCATTAATCTTGTTACCCCTTCCACCTCTCCCCCAGATAATCCTCCCCAAACACCATCTGCTCCTGGTGCCCCCTTTGCCTCACCAGAGCAGACTCTCCCAGATACCCCCGTATATACTCCCTCCACCATACCTACACAAACACCTTCTCCCCCACCTTCACAAACACCCCTTACCACAAATCCCTCTCCCCCAGCCCCTGTACCAGAAGGGCCTTCTAATTCTGGTGCAGAACCCTCCATTCCTTCCCCTTCCACATCACAAATTCCTATCCCACCCTCTGTACCAGAGATCCCTTCTACTTCTGGTGCAGAGCAACCCATTCCTTCATCCCCTACCTCACAAAATCCAAACCCTCCCCAAACTCAAACAGATCAGCCCTCAAACTTGAACCCTCTTTCTATGGCATTGGGATTCCCTGGCCCTCCCCATTCTCCCACATGCCTTACTAGCGAAGATAGTGAAGATGAGGAAGCTTCACTTGAGCCTGATCACTTAGCACCTTCCTCCTCTGCCTCTGGGCCCAAACCCTTCACTTTCTCATTTGCAGAAATTGGTCCCATTAGGCAGAGTATGAGTGTGAGTGCTCAGCTCTGGCTAAGAGAGCATTTCCCAGTTCTTCTGGAGCACTTACCACTTTTGGAAGATCTTACTGATGCCAAAGTCTGGAGCAAAGCCAGACTTGAAGATGTGGAGGTCCTTATGCTATTGCTTGAGGAAATGGGTCCCTCCACCTTCACTGCATGGGAGATTGAATTTAAGCAGAAGCTAAATATCTAGAACCCAGCAGAGCTAGAGACCCCTGCTGCAGCCAAGGTCTTGATTCGCACCTTGCTCATCCAGAGGGGAGTTATGATCTCCCCTGAGGGCCCCTCTTACAAGTTTGGGCCTCATTTTGTCTTTCCTCCAGAGCTCTACTCTGATGAGGAAGATTTTGATATGTCTCCTGCCGTGCTCCAGAAGATGAAGACTTTCTTCAACGAGCAGATCATGCAAATTGGGCGGTTCTCTAAGGCTATTCAACATATGGCCCCTGCTATGATCGAGCATCAGATTCGACAGGAGAGGAGGATTTTCCTTAAGCAGATCAAGTCTACTCTTGCTGAAGTTAAAGCTTCCTTCAAGGCAAATGGCCTCTTTGTCAAGCTGGACGTGATGCATAGCCAGAAGCAGCTCCATGAGTATGTGCTTGAGCAGATGAGGCCAGTCTCTGTGCTGAAGGTTGAGATGGCCACCCAGATGCTCCAAACTGCTAAGATGAAGGACTCCCTCCAGGAGATGTTGGACAGACAGGAGAAGCTAGTTGCAGAATCGAAGGCTTACCTGGAGGAGGCAAAGCAGCTTCGTGATCTTCACTCTTCCTCCAACACTGCCTTGCCTGATCTCATAAGGCAGGTAGTGGAGCCCCTCCTTGATGAAGTTAAAAAGGGGGAAGAGAAGGCCAGAACTGATCTGGCGAAGACCACTAATGAGACTCTATTTAGCCATGGAGCGCGCCTGGACCTGCTTGAGAACACCTTGGCCCAGGCAGAGCTGCAGAAGAAGAAGAAAGAAGAGCTCAAGTCCCTTACCATGGCTAAACAGCTTGCTGCAGAAGAGGAGTCGGAAGCAGAGCAGGATCCTATCTTTATCTCTGGACCTGCTAAGAAGAAGATCAGAAAGGTCAAGAAAAGCTTTCTAGAAGAAGTAGTGGAAGAGGCAGAGAAGAGGTTCAGAGAAGAAACGCCTGAAGAAAGGCAAGCAAGGATCAGGAAGAACATAGATGAAGAGCAGAGGCTCCGATATGTTAGGTGGCAAAATAAGAAGAGCAGAGAAGCTGGTATCACTCCTGGTGCCAGTGGATCCATCCAGAAGAGGAAAGGGCCTGTTGAAGTCATGAACATCTTGCCTCTCAGGACAGAAGGGTCCTTTGACTCAACTGTGCCTGTGCCATTGATAGAAAAATGGAGAGAAGCCAAGACTCTCTGGTTCATTCAACATTACATCCAGAGGCCTCCACCAGAGGATGATGCTCTCATCAACAGAACTTTCCACTCTTGGATGAAAGCCTATGATGCAGATCTTTACAAGCAGCTGATGGATTCAACTATTGAGTTCAACCTGGAAGTCACTGCTCCTGAATTCCATTATCTCAACACTCCAATGGCAGGAGACCAGGTTGATTGGGCTGAATTGAAGAAACTGTACAAGACAAATATGTTGGTGAATTTCACTCCAACATCTTCTGCAGAGTTGAAGGCTATTCAAGACAGGTTTCTTGACTGGTTTCTGGTACCTAAAGAAAACAGAAGATATGCCTAGATTAGGACCAGACTTGCTTTGTAATCTGTAATCTCCTTTATCCTTATTATTAATGAAAATCATATCTTCTCTGTTCAAAAGACAACCTCTTGTGTCTTATTGTTTGCCTGATAAGATCTACTCTAAGGTCTTATCCCTTTATTATTTTCTTGCTTATTTTCTGTTTTTTTTATCAGTTCTGGTAGTGTTTTAACTTCATCAAAAAGGGGGAAATTGTTAGGAAAAATATTGTATAGTTTTGATGAGTTAAAACAAACCAGAAGATGTAATAGGACCATCTGGACCTGTTAGCCAGATGATGAACTAGATTGGGACTTAGTCTAGAGGGAACTGCCAGACCAGAAGACTTCACCAGAAGAGTCACCAGAAGACCCCACCAAAGGACTTCACCAGAGGACTCCACCAGAAGACTTCACCAGATGAGATCTGACTAGAGGCAGAGACCTTTCCCCAGACCAGACGAGTCCGGACCAGACGAGTTTGGTGAAACAATAGATGCTCAGTTTAATCCCCTGTTTTTACTGAGTGTTCTGGTTGTTAACCAGATCAGGTCCAGAAGACACCGAGGTTGCCTGGTGTCTGGTCTTGCATTCTCTGGAGAGAATCAGAGTTAGGCAGAGGAAGCATTTGACCGTTGGTGATTCAAATCAAGTCAACAAGATCAGGATTGGAAAGTATTTGAAGTCAATCAATCCAAGGATCCCACCATCCCAATCAATCAATTAGGGAATTGATTGATTGAAGCTTCCTTATATAGAGGATCTGATTGGATTAGCTCTCTAACGGCTAACCCTAATCCCCTCTATAAATACAAGAGTGCAGTCACAAGAAAAAGCTTTAGAGAGATCCTACGCGCACAAGTCACATTCCAAGCTTTTGATAATCACTCTTAGCACTCTTATTGTTCTCATTACATATCTACTCTTAAGGAGTTGTTAGAACTTTAACCTGTTCATCTCTAAGATAAGGTTGAAGGTTGATTACTTTAGATTGTGGTTAAATCTAAAGGAGTTGTAAGAAGGAACTGGTACTTCGAAAATTCCAGTACGTGAGTGAGTTGGTTGGTTGTTAGTGAGACCCCTTGGATAAAAGGGAGAGTGGACGTAGGATATTCAGATCCGAACCACTATATATCCGGTGTTATTTATTGCTTTCGTTTATTTATTCTCTTATTTGTTGTGTGCTCTTATAATAAGAAGTTTGTTAAGACATAACTTTAAAGCTTCCACAATTAATCTATCTAGTGGGACCAACAACAACTGAAGGCTGTTTTTTTAAAACCAAGATACCAACTTGCTTTCTAAACACTGACAGGTGCCACTTGTAGATTTCCTATCTATTCTGCAACCACCATAGCCTGAATCTGAATATCCACTTAACTCAAGATTATCATCTGCAGGGTACCATAAACCAAGATTAATTGTTCCTTTGAGATACTTCAATATCTTCATAGCTACTTCCAGATGACTCTTTTTAGGATTAGCCTGAAATCTTGCACAAACTCCAACAACAAAGGTTATATCTGGTCTGCTTGCAGTCAAATATAAAAGAGATCCTATAAGAGCTCTATACTTAGTCTGGTCCACACTCTCTCCAGACTCATCTGGGTCCATGTTAAAATTTGTCATCATAGGGATCTTGGCAGTTTTGCTAGATCCTACTCCAAATTTATCTACCATGTTCCTGATGTACTTAGCCTGATTAATGAAAATTCACTTCTCTGATTGCTTAACTTGTAATTGTTAGGATAAAAATTGTTAGTTTTGATGAGTTAAAACAAACCAGAAGATGTAATAGGACCATCTGGACCTGTTAGCCAGATGATGATCTAGATTAGGACTTAGTCTAGGGGGAACTGCCAGACCAGAAGACTTCACCAGAAGAGTCACCAGAAGACCCCACCAGAGGACTTCACCAGAGGACTCCACCAGAAGACTTCACCAGATGAGATCAGACCAGAGGCAGAGGACCTTCCCCAGACCAGACGAGTCCGGACCAGACGAGTCTGGTGGAACAAAAGATGCTCAGTTTGATCCCCTGATTCTACTGAGTATTCTGGTTGCTCACCAGATTAGGACCAGAAGACACCGAGGTTGCCTGGTGTCTGGTCTTGCCTTCTCTGGAGAAAATCAGAGTTAGGCAGAGGAAGTTATTGACCGTTGGTGATTCAAATCAAGTCAACATGATCAGGATTGGAAAGTATTTGAAGATAATCAATCCAAGGATCCCACCAACCCAGTCAATCAATTAGGGAATTGATTGATTGAGGCTTCCTTATATAGAGGATCTGATTGGATTAGCCCTCCAACGGCTAGCCCTAATCATCTCTATAAATACAAGAGTGCAGTTCAAGAAAAAAGCTCTGGAGAGATACTACACGCGCATAAGTGATCCAAGCTTTTGATATTCATACCAAGCACTCTTATTGTTCATAATATTTATCTACTCTTAAGGAGATTATTGAAACCACAACCTGTTCATCTATCAGACAAGGTTGTTGGCTGTTTGATCTTTAGATTGAAGTCAAATCTAAAGAGGCTGTAAGAAGGAACTGATACTTCACAATTCCAGTGAGTAAGTTTGTGAGTTGGTTGTTAGTGAGACCCCTTGGATATAAGGGAGAGTGGACGTAGGATATTCAATCCGAACCACTATATATCTTGTGTTCTTTATTGCTTTATTTTACTGATTATCATTTTGTTTATTGTTCTCTTGTAAAAGGACTTTGAAAGACATTTAACTTAAGCTTCCGCAATTAATCTAACTAGTGGGACCAACAAGTGGTATCATAGCAGTGTGTCCAACGACCACTGCTTTGAAAAGCTTTTGGTGGTCACCGGGCAGATCCATTGCTCTTTAGTGCTTTTGTTCAAGTTCTTGTTATTTCCCTTATTTTTATCAAAATGTCTGCAAAATCTTCTTACAAGAGCCGTAAGCTCCCAGAATTCTCCTTTGAGGATTACAGCCACTGGAGCTTCATGATGAGCAATCATCTTGGAGCTATTCATCACCGCATGCTAGATGTGGTTGAAAGTGGCCCCATTAAATTTTACTGGACTCCTATTGATAGTGGCAGGTCAGAGTCCAGAGAAAAAACTAGTGAAGCTGCCCAGAAAACTGCAGAGGATAGAGTCCCCAGGCAGAGAATCCTCAAAAAGAAAGATGAGCTTGATAATGATGAAAGAAAGCTCTACAACTTAGACCAGGTGGCAAGAACAGAGATCATCAACACACTTACTAAAGAGGTGATTGAAAAGGTCAGAACGTGTGCCACTGCCAAGGAGATGTGGGACAAACTGGCACTACTCTGTGAGGGAACAGAGAGGATCAAAGACAACAAGCTCCAAGCTATTCAACACTCGTTTGACACCTTCAAGATGAAACCAGACGAGACCATTGACCAGCTGGACATGCGTCTCACCAACCTCCTAAACAAGGCTAGTGCCTTAGGTAAGACCTACTCTGAAAAAGAAATTAATAGTAAAATCTTGCGTTCACTAACAAGCAGGTGGAGAATTAAAGTCACTGTGATCAAGGACAATAAGGATCTCAATACTCTGGACCATCATCTTCTGTTGTCTGATCTCAAAGCCTATGAGTATGATCTTCAAGAGGAGGATCAAACAGAAGAGGTTTCCTCTTCTTGTCAGAAAGGTGTTGCATTCTCTTCAACCATCAAGCCTGATGTCAAGCCAAAGGAGTCTACTGCAGATGACTTGAGCCTCAAAGAGCAGGTAGCACTTCTAACTCGTAAATTAGATAAAATGAGTTCAAAATATGGCAGGTACAAAAGGCATTGGAAGGAATCTACCAGAGACAGAAAGAGTTCCTTCAAGCCTGCAGAAAAGGAGAAGACATCTGAAGACTCAAGGGAGACCAGATTCAGAACTCCAGAAAGGAGGAGAGATGACAACCCTGGCAACTCTGGGAGATAAGATTATCAGAGGAGGGATGGTAGCTCTGGCAGACCTGACTACCAGAGGAGAGAGAGTAGTCCAGCCAGATCAGACTACAACCAGAGGAGGAGAGAGCCCAGTCCTAGTCCCAGAGGAGACAATGCCTGCTACACATGCAACAAGACTGGTCACTATAGTTATGATTGTCCTCAACTCACTCCTAGGGAAAGAGAAGAGAAAAGGATCAAGAGAGATAGGAGATATGCGGACAATAGAGCATTGCTGGCAGAAGCAGAGGAGGATGATACTAGTTCCAGTTCTTCTTCTTCTGACTTTGGATCAGATGATGATGTGTGTCTTATGGCAGACATCACTGAGGTAAATGAAACTACTCTAGTCCTATCTAACTCCAAATGTACTGAATCCTCTAATTCATCTGGTAACTCCAGAGAGTCTGATATGCAACAAATGCTATCAGATCTCCAAAATTATGTCCAACTCTCTCAAAAACTTGAGAAAGAGAATGGTAGGCTCAGAGCTGAAGTTCAATCTCTCTCTCATGAGCATAAATCCACCAGAGAACTCATGAAAGATCATTCCAAAGAAGTCTCTGAACTTCAGGATAAGATCACAGAAAGAGATACTCTGGTAGATCAACTCATGAAAGAAAAGAACTCTCAAGAAGATGAGATCAATGAACTCAGAGCTAAATACCAGGCTCTTATCAAAGGAAAACAAGTTGCTCACAACATAGAGGAGATACCCATGCCCAGAGAAGCTCCAAAGATACCATCTGTTGTATATATCATATCAGAGTCTTCTCAGCGCATTTGTGATAAGAGTGGTTTAGGATATTCTGGAATTACCACTAAAACTCATAAATACCTTTATAATAAAGACAAGTCTGTAAGAGCTGGTAAATTGGTAGAAATCTGGGATGATAAAGACTTAACTGGTAATGGTTACAAGGTGGTTCACAATCCTGACTGGAAAAGGAATCACTCTGTTAATCACATAACATATGGTCCAGAAGAGTTGACTGTTCGGGAAGAGAAGATGCTAGAGAATAAGTGTCAAAAAGGGGAACCATTAAAGATTGATGGTTCTGTGAACAATGAGTCCCAAGGAGTAGAAATTACTCAAATTGGAGGACCCCAGAGAAATCCTCAAAGGGAACCTAACCAGATTAGGGGACCTCAAAGGAAACACTCAAGAAAGGGGAATACCAATCAGAGTAATAACTACCAGAGAAGGAACAATGTTCAACAACACCAGGTACCCCAGAGACAATTTTCTCAGAGGAATCAATTCCAGAATAGGTATACTCAAAGGAACTATAATCACCAGAACAGGTCTAACTCTCAGAACCAGAGGAGGTCTTTCAGACCCATCTATAGAAAACCAACTGATCTGGGAAGTTATGACACCAGAGATGGTTCTTCTAGGATGTACCCTTACAACCAGACCTTTAAGACCATGTCTTTGAGGCAGGCCATTCCAAAGGCCAGATTTGAGAAAAGGTACACCAGACCTGTTTATAGGAAAGGTGTCCTTATCAGACCAGTAGCTCAATATGTCATTGTAAGAGGACATGTTCTAGTAGATAGATTTGGAAGGAAGATAAGATCTCCTCATCCAGCAAGGGATGATCTTTATCTTTGGATTCCTACAAAACCTGCAACTAACCAATCAGGACCCAGCACTAGTAGGGGACCTAATTGATTTCTCTGCAGGTAGATAAGAGTCTATTGGAGAAGGGATTTTCAAGCAACCATGTCTGGTACATTGATAGTGGATGTTCCAAGCACATGACCTTCCAGAAGGATAATCTCCAAGATTTCAAGCCATTGAATGGACCAAGAGTGATGATGGTGACAACAACCATGGAGTCACCAGAGGAGTTGGAAAGTTGACCTTCAATGGAGTTTCTGTAGATGAAGTCTACTATGTAGAAGGACTCAAGCATAATCTGCTTTCAGTATCCCAATTCTGTGACAAGGGATACTCAGTGAAGTTTTCTAGTGATTCATGCACTGTTCTCTCTTCTGATTATAATGATATCTTGCTAATAGGCTTGAGGAAGGGTAACATTTATCTTGCAGATTTTGGCAGTTGCCCAAGAAATGCTTGCCTGGTTGCAAAAGGATCTGCAGAGAACAGCTGGATTTGGCACAAGAGATTGTGTCATCTTAACTTCAAAACATTGAACAAGATTGCCAGAAAAGGTCTCATTCGAGGTCTTCCTAATGAAGTGTTTAAGAAGAATCAGGTTTGTGGTTCATGCCAAAAGGGTAAACAACCCAAGACTTCCTTTAAGGATGTCCAGAGCACAACCACAACCAGAGTACTTCAACTACTTCACATGGACCTGTTTGGACCTGTTTCTCCTCTTAGTTTCAGTGGAAGGAAGTACACATTGGTGATAGTAGATGACTTCTCAAGATACACCTGGGTAGTGTTCTTGTTTAAGAAAAATGAAACTATCACTAAGCTGCCAGAATTCTTCAAGCAGATTCAGAATGAGCAGAACCAGAGCATAGTCAGAATCAGAAGTGACAAAGGGACAGAGTTTTTAAATTCACACATTGCAGATTACTGCAAGGACCATGAGATTTTACATGGGACATCTGCTGCAAGAACACCCCAACAAAATGGAGTAGCAGAAAGGAGGAATATGACTCTCAAGGAAGCTGCAAGAACACTTCTGGCAGAGTACAACACACCACAAAGGTTTTGGGCAGAAGCCATCAATACAGCCTGTTATACTCAGAACAAATGCTTAATTGCCCAGAGACATAATAAGACTCCATATGAGGTATGGAAAGGTAAAACCCCATCTGTTTCATATTTTCATGTTTTTGGATGTAAGTGTTTCATCCATGACAATGGGAAATCTAAATTAAGAACTTTTGATGCCAAAGTGGCAGATGGAATATTTTTGGGATATTCCAGCACCAGTAAGGCATTTAGAGTTTTTAATAAGAATTCACTTTGTGTGGAGGAAACACCACATGTTGTTTTTGATGAATCTGCTTTTGAGTGCAAGGTGGACTCTAAGTCTTCTGATGAGACTCAAAATCAGACTATTCCCAGAGTAATCAAAGTCAATCCACCTATTCTTGATTCAGATTCAGACTCAGATTCCGATGGTGACCCATCTTCTGGTTCTCTGAAGAAGAAGTCTTCACAAGGTGCAGAACCAGAGGAGGTTGGAACTCCTGTAGGGGGAAGCTCTTCTGCAGGTGGTGATATTCACCAAGGTACTGCAGAAGATGATCAACCAGGCAAGACCACAGGATGGAGAACCCTGATTGATCACCCCAATGACCTGATTTTAGGAGATCCAACTAAGGGTGTCCAGACTAGGAGAACTCTTAACTTAGCTGTCTTATTCAGTTGCTATGTGTCCTTGATTGAGCCCAAGAACATAAAGGAAGCACTGAAAGGTTCAAATTGGATTGTTGCAATGCAAGAGGAGTTGAATCAATTCACCAGACAGGATGTTTGGGAGCTGGTAGACAGACCAAGACATCAAAAGGTGATAGGCACTAAGTGGGTTTTCAAGAATAAGAAAGATGAGAATGATGTCATTACTAGGAACAAGGCAAGGCTAGTGGCTCAGGGCTATTATCAGTCTGAAGGAATAGACTATGATGAGATATTTGCTCCTGTTGCCAGACTAGAAGCCATCAGATTGTTCTTAGCATATGCTGCTCACATGAAGTTCAAAGTATACCAGATGGATGTGAAATCTGCCTTTCTTAATGGGATTCTCATTGAGGAAGTGTATGTGGAACAACCTCCTGGTTTTGAACAAGGTGACAAGGTGTTTAAGCTTAAGAAAGCTCTTTATGGGCTGAAGCAGGTTTGTGGTTCATGCCAGAAGGGTAAACAACCCAAGACTTCCTTCAAGGATGTCCAGAGCACAACCACAACCAGAGTACTTCAACTACTTCACATGGACCTGTTTGGACCTGTTTCTCCTCTTAGTTTCAGTGGAAGGAAGTACACCTTGGTAATAGTGGATGACTTTTCAAGATACACTTGGGTAGTGTTCTTGTTTAAGAAAAATGAAACTATCACTAAGCTGCCAGAGTTCTTCAAGCAGATTCAGAATGAGCAAAACCAAAGCATAGTCAGGATCATAAGTGACAAAGGAACAGAGTTTTTGAATTCACACATTGCAGATTACTGCAAGGACCATGGGATTTTTCATGAGACATCTGCTGCCAGAACACCCCAACAAAATGGAGTAGCAGAAAGGAGGAATAGGACTCTCAAAGAAGCTGCAAGAACACTTCTGGCAGAGTACAACACTCCACAGAGATTCTGGGCAGAGGCCATTAATACAGCTTGCTATACACAGAACAGGTGCCTGATTGCCCAGAGACATAATAAGACTCCATATGAGGTATGGAAAGGTAAAACTCCATCTGTTTCATATTTTCATGTTTTTGGATGTAAGTGTTTCATCCATGACAATGGGAAATCTAAATTAAGAACTTTTGATGCCAAAGTGGCTGATGGAATATTTTTAGGATATTCCAGCACCAGTAAGGCTTTTAGAGTTTTTAATAAGAATTCACTTTGTGTGGAGGAAACACCTCATGTTGTTTTTGATGAATCTACTTTTGAGTGCAAGGTGGACTCTAAGTCTTCTGATGAGACCCAGAATCAGACTACACCTAGAGTTATCAAAGTCAATCCACCTATTCTTGATTCAGATTCAGATTCAGATGATGACCCATCTCCTGGTTCTCTGAAGCAGAAGCCTTCACAAGGAGCAGAACCAGAAGAGGTTGGTACTCCTGTAGGGGGAAGCTCTTCTGCAGACGGTGATACTCACCAAGGTGGTACTGCAGAAGATGATCACCCAGGCAAGACCAGGGGAAGGAGGACCCTGGTTGATCACCCCAATGACCTGATCTTAGGAGATCCAACTAAGGGTGTCCAGACTAGGAGAACTCTTAACTTAGCTGTCTTATTCAGTTGCTATGTGTACTTGATTGAGCCCAAGAACATCAAGGAGGCACTGAAAGATTCAAATTGGATTGTTGCTATGCAGGAGGAGTTGAATCAATTCACCAGACAGGATGTTTGGGAACTGGTAGACCGACCAAGACATCAAAAGGTGATAGGCACTAAGTGGGTTTTCAAGAATAAGAAGGATGCGAATGATGTCATTACTAGGAACAAGGCAAGGCTAGTGGCCCAGGGCTATTCTCAGTCTGAAGGAATAGACTACGATGAGACATTTGTTCCTGTTGCCAGACTAGAAGCCATCAGATTGTTCTTAGCATATGCTGCTCACATGAAGTTCAAAGTATACCAGATGGATGTGAAATCTGCCTTTCTTAATGGGATTCTCATTGAGGAAGTGTATGTGGAACAACCTCCTGGTTTTGAACAAGGTGACAAGGTGTTTAAGCTTAAGAAAGCTCTTTATGGGCTGAAGCAGGCACCCAGAGCATGGTATGACACTCTATCTCAATTTCTTCTGGACAATGGTTTTACAAAGGGTAAAATTGATAGGACCTTGTTTAGGAAAGAAGAAGGAAATGACATCCTTCTGGTCCAAATATATGTTGATGACATTATATTTGGATCCCCTAACAAGAAGCTGTGTGAGAAGTTTGGTGAGCTCATGCAGGGTCAGTTTGAGATGTCCATGATGGGAGAAATGAATTACTTTTTAGGTTTGCAGGTTAAGCAATCAGAGAAGGGATTTTTTATTAATCAGGCAAAGTACACCAGAAACATGTTAGAGAAATTTGGAGTAGGATCTAGCAAAGCAGCCAAGATCCCTATGATGACAAATTTCAACATGGATCCAGATGAGTCTGGAGAGATTGTGGACCAGACTCAGTACAGAGCATTTATTGGTTCTCTTCTGTACCTGACTGCAAGTAGACCAGATATTACTTTTGCTGTAGGAGTTTGTGCCAGATTTCAAGCTAATCCCAAGAAAAGTCACTTGGAAGCAGCTAGGAAGATATTGAAATATCTTAAAGGAACAGTGAACTTAGGATTATGGTATCCTGCAGATGACAACTTGGAATTAAGTGGTTATTCAGATTCAGACTATGGTGGGTGCAGAATAGATAGGAAGTCTACAAGTGGAACATGCCAATTTTTAGGGAATAAATTGGTATCCTGGTTTTCTAAGAAGCAGACCTCAGTTGCTACATCAACAACATAAGCAGAGTACATGGCTGCAGGGAGCTGTTGTTCACAACTACTCTGGATTAGTCAACAACTTAGGGATTACCAGATTAGAGCTAAGGATATTCCTATTTTCTGTGATAGTAATAGTGCAATTGCCATCACCCAGAATCCAGTTCTTCATACCAGGTGTAAACATGTTGATATAAGGCATCATTTTATCAGAGATCATGTTGAGAAGGGAGATATAAGGATGGAAAAGATTGCAACAGAGAAGCAGAGAGCAAATATTTTGACTAAGCCTTTGGCTGAGACCAGATTCAGAGAGTTAGCTTTTGAGTTAGGATTATTGGATCCAGAGACAGATTTGTTTTAGGGGGAACAACAGAGAAGTATCCTTTGTTTCATTACTTTACTTCATATATTTGTTTTCTTAAACTAACATACCTACAGATTAGACATGATGTCTCCAGATGAGGTATCCACCAGGTGACACTTGTCCCAGAAGAGGTGCTGAGTCAGATTCCAAATATATCCAAAATCTTCTCTGACCAGGACCAGATGAGCTCCATCAGAGGAGATGTAGCACCAGACTGGCTGTGGTATCATCTGGTTACAATATCAGGTGACAGGTATGTCTTTACTTCTCTGGCCTCTGATCATTGGGATACACTTTTCAAATTAGTAAGTACACTCAAAACGTTTCAACTTCGGAGTGTATTTAAGACTAGGGTATAGGGCCTAGGCAATCATTTCGCTTTTTCTCTTGACTGCCACAAAATCCCTTTATGCCCAGTCCCAATGACTATGCCAACGCACCAGATTAAATCTGTATCTCGCCTCTTATCGTGGCCATTGGATTTAATCACTGTGCAAAATGTCAATCAATGCTTAAATTGATTTTGTTTCCTCAATTAAATTTGAAATTACACGCGTTCACACTTCATTTATTATTCAAGCCACGCGTATTACCCTATTTAAATCAAATTTCCTTTCAATCTGTCCTTTCACGTTTCCATACTTTCAAACCCTAACCTCTCTCTGCAAAGCTTTTTTTCTCTCTCTCTCTCTCTCTCTCTCACAGATATGGCTCCCCCGTGTAATTTTGATCATGCCCTAATGATGAAGAAACTAAAAATGGAGATGGTGGTCGATTTCTACACCACCAAGAACTCGTCTGCTCTTGCTATTCTGGAACTATTGAGGAGATCCGGAGTTGAGAGGTTGATCTCCACCGTTCCCAGAGATTTTCGTACTCTTGACGGTTATACGGCCCAGTTTCTGGTTCGAATGAAGATCAACGAAGACCATATTTCTTCAAAAATTGACAAGAAAGATTTGGTGTTTTCCAAGCATGATTTCTGTGCTCTGTTTGGAAATATTTTGGCGGAAGGGGTGGATCCCTTAACCTACAAGGAGGATGATATTGTGGGTTCCTTCAAATTGTTTGCTCGTTCTTCTTGCCAGAGTATCACGAAGGGATTTCTGGATAAACATCTGAGGCAAAAGTACAAGGTACTTTTTGACATAGTTGTAAAGGTATTGATGTGTGAGAATCACAGCACGGATGCGGTTTTTAATGGAAGAATGTGTGTGATGAGGGCTCTGTATGACGGCGTCCAATGCAACTGGGCAGAGTTCTTTTGGGGCGTCTTAAGGAAGAATAAGGTGAAAGTGAACAAGGAGGCTTGTCCTTCCAAGCCAGGGGAGATGCAGTTTTATTTCACTGCTAATATTTCGTTGGGAACGAAACTTACCTTGATTTTAGACTCATTGCTTCCAGAGAAGAGATAGAAGGAGACTTGGTGCAGAGGATTTCACAAGTCTAAAGTGTGATGAGATGGGTCCCATCAGGCAGAGTATGAGTGTGAGTGCTCAGCTCTGGCTAAGAGAGCAATTTCCAATTCTGTTGGAGCACTCACCCCTCCTGGCAGATCTGACGGATGCCAAGGTTTGGAGTATGGCCAGACTCCAAGATGTTGAAGATCTTATGCTTCTGCTGGAGGAGATGTCTCCCTCTACCTTCACTGCATGGGAGATTGAGCTGAAAAAGAAGTTAAGTATTCAAAACCCAGCAGAGTTGGAGACACCAGAGGCAGCCAAGGTCCTCATCAGAACTCTCCTTATCCAGCGAGGAGTTATGCTCACTCCAGATGGCTTCTCTTACAACTTTGGTCCTCATTTCACATTCCCTCCTGAGCTATATTCAGACGAGGAGGATTTTGAGATGACTCCTGCTGTGCTCCAGAAGATGAAAGCATTCTTCAACGAGCAGATCATGCAGATAGGGCGCTTTTCAAAAGCCATTCAACATATGTCCCCTGCTATGATAGAGCATCAGATCAAGCAAGAGAGGAGGATTTTCCTGAGGCAGATCAAGTCCTCATTGGCAGAAGTTAAAGCTTCTTTCAAGGCCAATGGCCTCTTTGTCAAACTGGATGTCATGCACAGCCAGAAGCAGCTCCAGGAGCACGTGCTGGAGCAGATGAGGCCAGTCTCTGTGCTTAAAGTTGAGATGGCAAGCCAGATGATCCAGACTGCCAAGTTGAAAGACTCCTTCCAGGAAATGTTGGAGAAGCAAGAAAGGCTTGTTGCATAGTCTAAAGCCTACCTGGAGGAGGCCAAGCAGCTGCGTGATCTTCACTCTTCCTCCAACACTGCCTTGCCTGATCTCATAAGGCAGGTAGTGGAGCCCCTCCTTGATGAAGTTAAAAAGGGGGAAGAGAAGGCCAGAACTGATCTGGCGAAGACCACCAATGAAACTCTCTTCAGCCATGGAGCTCGTCTGGACCTGCTGGAGAACACTTTGGCCCAGGCTGAGTTGCAGAAGAAGAAGAAAGAGGAGTTCAAATCTCTTTCCATGGCCAAGCAGCTTGCTGCAGAAGAGGAGTCTGAAGCTGAGCAGGTTTCTATCTCCATCTCTGGACCTGCAAAGAGGAAGATAAGAAGAGTCAAGAAAAGCTTCCTTGAGACTGTTGTTGAAGAAGCTCAAAAGAGATACAAGGAAGAGACTCCAGAGGAAAAGCAAGCAAGGATCAGGAAGAACATAGATGAAGAGCAGAGGCTCAGATATGTTAGAAGGCAAAGCAAGAAGAGCAGAGAAACAGGTGTTTCTTCTGGTGCAAGTGGCTCGAGCCAGAGGAGGAAAGCTCCCATTGAAGTGATGAACATTCTGCCTCTCAGGACAGAAGGGTCTTTTGACTCTACTGTGCCTGTGCCCTTGATTGAAAAATGGAAGGAGGCAAAGACTCTCTGGTTCATCCAACACTATATCCAGAGGCCAGCACCAGAGGATGATGAGCTAATCAACAAGACCTTCCACACCTGGATGCAAGCTTATGATGCAGAGTTGTACAAGCAATTAATGGACTCAACCATTGAGTTCAACCTGGAGGTGACTGCCCCTGAGTTCACTTATCTTAACACTCCCATGGCAGGAGACCAGGTTGATTGGGCTGAGCTGAAGAGATTGTACAAGAAAAAGGTGTTGGTGAACTTCACTCCAACATCTTCTGCAGAGTTGAAGGCCGTCCAGGATAGGTTTCTGGACTGGTTTCTGGTGCCCAAGGAAAACAGAAGATATGCTTAGGTAGGACCAGAATTGCATTGTAATCTGTAATCACTGTTGTCCTTATTATCAATGAAAATATCATATCTTCTCTGTTCAAAAGACAACCTCTTGTTATCTTAATTGTTTGCCTGATAAGATCTATTCTAAGGTCTTATCCTTTACTGTTTTTATGCTTAAATTCTTCTTTTGATCAGTTCTGGTAGTGTTTTAACTCCATCAAAAAGGGGGAAATTGTTAGGATAAAAATTGTTAGTTTTGATGAGTTAAAACAAACCAGAAGATGTAATAGGACCATCTGGACCTGTTAGCCAGATGATGATCTAGATTAGGACTTAGTCTAGGGGGAACTGCCAGACCAGAAGACTTCACCAGAAGAGTCACCAGAAGACCCCACCAGAGGACTTCACCAGAGGACTCCACCAGAAGACTTCACCAGATGAGATCAGACCAGAGGCAGAGGACCTTCTCCAGACCAGACGAGTCCGGACCAGATGAGTCTGGTGGAACAAAAGATGCTCAGTTTGATCCCCTGATTCTACTGAGTATTCTGGTTGCTCACCAGATTAGGACCAGAAGACACCGAGGTTGCCTGGTGTCTGGTCTTGCCTTCTCTGGAGAAAATCAGAGTTAGGCAGAGGAAGCTATTGACCGTTGGTGATTCAAATCAAGTCAACATGATCAGGATTGGAAAGTATTTGAATATAATCAATCCAAGGATCCCACCAACCCAGTCAATCAATTAGGGAATTGATTGATTGAGGCTTCCTTATATAGAGGATCTGATTGGATTAGCCCTCCAACGGCTAGCCCTAATCATCTCTATAAATACAAGAGTGCAGTTCAAGAAAAAAGCTCTGGAGAGATACTACACGTGCATAAGTGATCCAAGCTTTTGATATTCATACCAAGCACTCTTATTGTTCATAATATTTATCTACTCTTAAGGAGATTATTGAAACCACAACCTGTTCATCTATCAGACAAGGTTGTTGGCTGTTTGATCTTTAGATTGAAGTCAAATCTAAAGAGGCTGTAAGAAGGAACTGGTACTTCACAATTCCAGTGAGTAAGTTTGTGAGTTGGTTGTTAGTGAGACCCCTTGGATATAAGGGAGAGTGGACGTAGGATATTCAATCCGAACCACTATATATCTTGTGTTCTTGTGTTCTTTATTGCTTTATTTTACTGATTGTCATTTTGTTTATTGTTCTCTTGTAAAAGGACTTTGAAAGACATTTAACTTAAGCTTCCGCAATTAATCTAACTAGTGGGACCAACAGTAATCCTAGAAAATAATTCATCTCACCCATCATAGACATTTCGTGTGGGATAGGCTTTATTCCAAAACCTTCAGAAGGTCCTCTGAGTGTTGCTTCTTCAAGTGGAACAAAGAGAGTTTTTGTCAAGTCTGTGACATTTCAATCACAGACTATGGATAAAGGAAAAAGACCAGCTGAGATCACTCAAAAGAAAAGTCAATCTAAGCCAAAACCAAATGGAAAGGCTCAGGTGACTTATCAAACTAGATCTCAACAGAGGTACTATCAGCCGAGGTCTTCACAGATGAAGCAACCTCAGCTGAGAGCACCCAGGCATGAGCAGTCCTCAAGGAATGACTCATATGGAAGACCTATTCCTTTTGTGCCTAAAGGAAAAGGCCCTTCATACCTTTATCAACAGAAACCAAGACCAGGTGCACCCAAGCCGAAGAGAAAGAATGTGAAGAAGGTTCCTGTTCCTTCAAAGGCTGACACCCATAGAAAGTTTACTCCCAAGGCACCTAGGGAGATAACAATCTATGTAGATGTTTATGGAAGACAAATTAGCCAATCTAAAGTGATTAGAACTGTGAGGCAAATTTGGATTCCAAAAGGTACAACTAACCTGGTAGGACCCAACACCAAATGGGTACCTAAAGCTTGATCTCTGATTGTAGGGCTCAGTGGACCTCAACAAAGGAGAAACTCTTAAATCATCAGTCTGGTACTTGGACAGTGGATGTTCTAGGCACACGACTGGCAACAAAGAACTCCTGACAGAATTTGTTGAGAAAGAAGGTCCACAAGTCACCTTTGGTGACAACTCACAAGGAGCCACTAAAGGTTATGGTACTTTAATCATTGGTTCAGTAAGGGTAAGCAATGTATCCTTTGTCAGTAGACTTAAGCATAATCTTCTGTCCATAAGTCAATTCTGTGATAAGGGATACAGTGTTGAATTTTCATGTAACCTGTGTTTTGTTAAGAATGTATCTTCACAACAGGTACTACTAACTGGGTCAAGAAAGGGAAATGTCTATCTTGCAGATTGGAAGTCTTGCACACCAAATGCATGTCTTATTGCTAAGAGCTCAACTGACACTAATTGGTTATGGCACAAAAGGCTAAGTCATCTGAACTTCAAGATGATGAATAGGATAGCAAGACATGGACTGGTAGAAGGAATGCCAAATGAAGTATACAACAAAGAACATATCTGTAAAGCCTGTCAGGAGGGAAAGCAAGTAAAGGCATCTTTCAAAAGCAAAGTAGCAACCTCTACTGACAGAGTACGTCAACTGTTACATATGGATCTTTTTGGTCCAGTAACTCCTGTAAGTATCAATGGGAGAAAGTATACACTTGTTGTTGTTGATGACTTCTCCAGGTACACATGGGTGATATTCCTTACAAGCAAAAATGAGACTCAACTGAGACTGCCAGAGCTGCTAAAGAAAGTTAGCAATGAAAAGAGCCTGAACATTGTAAAGATAAGATCAGATAAAGGCACTGAATTCATAAATTCTATTATATCTGATTACTGTAAAGAATTAGGTATTTCACATGAGACATCAGCTGCAAGAACTCCACAACAAAATGGAGTAGCTGAAAGAAGAAATAGGACTCTCAAGGAGGCAGCAAGGACAATGTTAGTTGAAGCTCAAGTTCCTAAAAGATTCTGGGCTGAAGCTATTAATACTGCCTGCCACACTCAAAACAGATCCATGGTAACCATACATCAAGGAAAAACTCCATATGAGTTATGGAATAACAGAAAACCACAGGTATCTTACTTTCATATTTTTTGTTGCAAGTGTTTCATTCACAACAATGGGAAAACACAACTGAAAGATTTTGATAGCAAAGCTGATGAAGGAATTTTCTTAGGATATTCCCAAATCAGTAGAGCTTTCAGAGTTTACAACTGTAGAACTCTTATTGTGGAAGAAACACCTCATGTGGTGTTTGATGAATCTACTTTTGAGTCCAGAAGTAAGGAGAATGAGGATGTGATTAGCAAAAGACTAACCAGACTGAGTATCAAGTCTAAAGGCTATCCTGAGAATTGTGTTGATACATTCATCCCAACCTGGGACAACCTCAATGATCAACAATTCAAAGAGGACACTCAAAATCAGACCACTCCTCAAAGCTCACCTGTGAGCTCTCATGAAGATGTAACTGAACTGATAAACACTATCCCAGTTCAAGAGGTAACAAATGTCAATGAAGATGTGGTCACAGCTGAGACATTCACTGAACCCATCATTCAAGGGGGAACCAATGAAATTACCATTGAGAATGAAAATACCTTGAATGATGACTCAGGACTTCAACCCTCTGTTCTATTTCCTGAATTCGATTTCATTCCTATATCTAGTGACTCAACTTCAGAAGAGTTAAACTCTACTGAAGGGCATCAGCCTAGGAGGACTTGGCTCTCAGATCACCCTGTTGAGCAAATCCTAGGTGATCCTTCCTCAGGAGTCAAAACTAGAAGTTTTCATGGAGAAAGTCCTTTGTTTTGTTGTTTCTTATCAAACCAGGAACCAAGTTCCATAGCAGAAACACTTCAAGATTCCAACTGGATTATTGCCATGCAAGAAGAGCTCAACTAGTTTACAAGGAATCAAGTTTGGGAGTTGGTGGACAGACCATATCACTGCAATGTGATAGGAACCAAGTGGGTATTCAAGAACAAGAAGGATGAGAATGATATCATAGTCAGAAACAAAGCCAGGCTAGTTGCAAAGGGCTATTCTCAAGTTGAAGGATTTGACTATGATGAAACATTTGCTCCAGTAGCCAGATTGGAGGCAATAAGGTTATTTCTTGCATATGCTGCTCACAAGAAATTCAAGGTGTACCAGATGGATGTTAAAAGTGTCTTCTTGAATGGAGTACTCAATGAAGAAGTCTATGTGGAGCAACCCCCAGGTTTTGAAGAAAGTCACAAAGTATATAGACTGAGAAAAGCTCTATATGGACTGAAACAGGCTCCAAGAGCTTGGTATGATACTTTGTCACAATTCCTTTTGGATCATGGTTTTATCAAAGGGAGAGTTGATAGAACACTTTTCAGAATCACAAAAGGAGAGGACACATTGCTGGTTCAAATTTATGTGGATGATATCATTTTTGGTTGTCCTAACCAGGTCCTCTGTGAGAAGTTTTCTCAACTGATGAAGGGAAAATTTGAGATGTCTATGATGGGAGAAATGAATTTCTTCCTAGGACTTCAAGTTAAGCAGTCCCCTGAAGGAATCTTCATCAATCAAGCCAAATATACAAGGGAGCTGATCAACAAGTTTGGATGCCAGACCAGCAAAGTAGTAAGAGTTCCACTCAACAACAACACCAAGATGGAACCAGATGAGGATGGTGAATCAGTAGATTAGACTCATTACAGAGCCATCATTGGATCTCTACTGTATCTCACAGCAAGCAGGCCTGATATCACTTTTGCAGTTGGGATTTGTGCAAGATATCAAGCCAACCCCAAGAAAAGTCATCTGGAAGCTGCTAAGAGGATTCTCAAATATCTTAAAGGTACTGTGAATATGGGATTGTGGTATCCCTCAGATGACAATCTGGAACTCACAGGATACTCAGATGCTGATTATGGAGGATGTAGAATTGACAGGAAATCAACCTCAGGCACTTGTAAATTCTTGGGAAGTAAGCTGATTTCTTGGTTCTCCAAGAAACAAAACTCAGTAGCCACAAGCACTACTGAAGCTGAGTATATGGCAGCTGGAAGTTGTTGTGCTCAAATTCTTTGGCTAAGACAACAACTGAGAGATTACAACATCTTTGCCAATGAAGTCCCTATTTTCTGTGACAACAATAGTGCAATTGCTATTTCAGAAAATCTAGTTCTCCACACAAGATGCAAACATGTGGATATAAGGCATCATTTCATCAGAGATCATGTGGAGAAGAAGGACATCAAAATGCTCAAAATCCACACTGACAAACAGAAGGCAGATATCTTCACAAAACCTTTGGCTGAAGCAAGGTTCCAAGAGTTGTCAGTGGAGCTTGGACTCCTAGATCCAGGAGAGTAAAGAAAGGATTTAATCTCAGAAGAGTTACCTTCAACTCAGTGGAGGTTCATATTCAGAAGAGGATCTTTCTCAGAAGAAGCTCCTCATCTCAGAAGAGGTCTGAATATCAGACGAGGTCGAACCTCAGTGGAGGTCAAAGTTTATACTTAGTTTTTTTTAAAGTTAAAGCCTCTTAGTTTTATATATATTTATTTGGGTTCAAAACTTACTAATGAGGGCTTTCTGGGAAAATAAATCTTTTTCCACTGTTCCGAAGAGATCTTGGTATGGCCAGCATTTAATGCGCGTGGTACAAGTCAGACATGCTTTTTCAATTACCTATCACACGCGCCCTAAAAGCCGGATGATGTGACCTTCCGGCTACCAACTTTTCCAATCCATGCCATCCATTTTTAGGCGGTTCTTTTCTAACCGTCAAGATTTCTTAAAAACTCCCCACTAAACCTTTCAACTATCCACGATCTCAAACCCGATCAATCTCAGATGTTGATTTCTTTGTTCAATCTCACCGTTCTTCACTCATATAAAAACTCCAAATGTTCGCTTGTAAACCTTTTCGAATACACTTCCAAGCAAACACTTACTATCTCTTCAAACTTTTTTCTGCGAATTCATTTGATCTCAAATCCCACTTGCAATCATGACCAAAATTAACCTAGGGTTTCTGAACAACAAAGAAAATTTCTGGTATGAACCTATAATTCTTTTCAACAACCCAGAGATTGAATTAAGACTAGAGTTCTCTCACATTAAGGAGGCTTTGGAAATGGTCAAAGCTGCTGGTTTAGAGAAATTTCTATCAGTACATCCAGAGTACTGTTATGATAGGCAGGTTCTTGAATTTTTCTACAACATATCCAACTCAGACTCAAGAATCAAATCGTGTCTATTTGTACAAAGAAAGAAGAAGGTGATGAGAGACGATATGGAGGTTGTGGAGCACCAGATAATAAGAAAGGAGATTCGGATAAGCGGAGATGATTTGAAGGAGTTATTTGAACTCCCATCTGAAGGGCCAAATCCAGATACTTGTATCTTGGATAAGGAGGAGGAATGGGTCTACACCATCATGGAGAAGAAGGTGAAATATAGTCCCACGATGAACAGAAGCCTACTATTACCAGTATACAATGTCCTCTGCGAGATTGTTGGTAAATGTATCTTGGGAAACCAAGGAAGCACTGAACAAGTGAGCAAGCCAAAGCTCAGGTTGATGAAGGCAATAGTGGAGAGCAAGGAGAAACCATACAATTGGCAGCAGTTCTTTTTGAGAGCTTTGAACAGGGAACACTCAAAATTCCAGGCTGACAAAACTCCCCAGTTGGCAAGTAAGCTAAATTTTGCCACTAAAATTTCTTACTTAATTGAGAATGTGGATGTGGGAGTAGACTGATTAAAGGATAGGAAGTTGAGTAACCTGAAGACCCTATTCAAGTTTGGAAAAACTCTGGAAACAAGGATGCTCAAGCCTGCTGAGGAGAGCCCAGAGGCAGTCGAGGAAGAAGAGGCTAACCCTACTGAAGGGAAGAAAACCAAGCTCAAGAGGAGACTGGTTAAACTGAGTGACAAGATGGCCCAGCACAAAGAGGCCGAGGTAGTGAAAGCCTCTAGGAAGGAAAGCAGGAGGTCCTCTGAGGCAGAGAAGGAGAGTGCCTCAAAGAAAGTCAGAGTCACAGACTCTACTGATGAATCTTCATCAGGTAACCCTGACTCATCTCCAAACATCATCTCAACTGAGTCTGACTCAGATATCCCTGCACCTACCCCCATCAAGCCCAAAACAACAAAACCTCGCACCCCTGCCAAAACCAAACGTATCTCCAAAATAACCAAAACCCCCACTGATGGCTCTCAACAGCCAGTAAGTGGATCCCAAACAACCCCCACTGAACCCATCTCCACCCCTACTGAAACCACCCCATCAAACCCTACTGAACCCATTCCCTCAACCCCTTCTGAACCCACATCATCAACCCCTACTGACCAAAACCCAACCTCAACTGAAACCCAACCTCAAACCTCATCTGAACCTAACCCTCCTGAAATTCATTCAACTCAACTGAAGTCTATCCCAGAAGAGCCAACAGAGAGCAGATCCCCTACCCCTTCCCTTCCTTCAGACGATGAAGAAGAGTACTCATTCCTAGATACTCTCAAGGATGAGGTAGCTTACTCTTTAGAGTCTAAATACCCTGAACTTGATCAATTCCCCACACTCAAAGCCTTATTCTTGAGACTGAGACTCATTGTCCAGCTCAAGGATAGAAGACTTGGTGAAATTCTTCTAGCTGTAAGAGGCAGCAATGCAGAGGAGTGGAAGAAGGAGGAAGCTGAAGTGCTGCAATTTGCTGGGATGCACAAGACCAGACTTCTCTGTGATGAGAAGATTTTTGAAAGCTTGGTCTTGGAGAAGATTGCAGAGGCAAAGAATGAGGGAGAAAAGACTGCTGATGGAGAAAAGCCAACTGAACCCACAACTGAGAAGGAGGTGGAAAAGGAGAAGAGTGCAGAGGAGAAGGTAGTGGAGTTTGAACTTGAAGGAGGTGTTTCACCTAAGCAAGGTGGTTGTGAAGCAGCCAAGGATGTATCCATGGCAAGGGATACTGAGGCTCAAAACTTGCCAAAGGAGGGCTCAGTAGAGGTGTCTACTGAAGCTCTCCCACAACAGCCCTCAGTGGTGGCTTTAGAGTCAACTGAGGTGTCTGGAACTGGAGAAGTTGAAAAAGAGAGTGAAAAAGAAAAAGAGGTGGAAATCACTGCTGTGAAGAGTGGAGAGATAAGAGCAATCATCCCTGTAAAGGGTGAATTGGCTGAAAAAATAGCAGTTGAAAAAGAAAGTGAGGAAGAGAAAAGTAAGAAGAGTGAGGAGGAGGGAGTCCCCATGGAGATAGAGGCATCATGAGATCTAGGTGGTGAGGTTGAGGGAGTTAGAACTAACACTTCTTGCAATGCAGGTACTCAAACCATTGAAGTTCCCTCAGCTGTGGTCAACCTAACTCCACTGAGTGATGCTGTTCACTCTATCAAAGAAGAAAACCTTCCATCTCTTCAAACTTAGCTAAGGGAGGTCCAGGAGATTGTACAAGAGGAGGTGGATGAGATGGTTATTCTCTCAGACCACATTGATGAACTCATGGAGTCCACAACTACATCATTTCAGAATCTCACACTTAAAGTTGAAGACTCTCAGCAGATGGTGATTGATGTAGTTGAGGGACAAAGTGTGTTAATCATTGAAGCCCTGAAGAAGCTGGAGAAGATTGAAGAAGAGGCCAGAACCAAATTTCTCAAAGACTCAGTAGAGAACGTATCCATCAACCTGAAGTCATCAGTGGAGGCCTTCTCAGAAGACCTACTTGGAAAGGTTGAAGGATTATGAAACTCTAAGATGTCTGAATTTGAGGCCAAGCATGCTGAGCTAGGAGCCAAACTGGGAGAGGTACTGAAGAAGGCAGCTGAAGACTTCCCAACACAAGAGAAAACTGATGTGCTGATCAATGAAAAGCTAGCGCAGTTTGTTCAATTTGGGCAGACAGCTGGAGCTACTTTAGAAAGGCTTGAAGATGAGGTAGACCATTGCTCAACTGAGCTGAAGGCATTGGCCCATGATCAACTGAAGCTCAACATCACTGTAGCTGAATGTATGATTAATGCCGGAAAGAGGGAAAAGAGGATAAGTGCTAAGGACATGAAGGCTGATCCTAAGAATAAAATGAACATTATCCTTGAAACCCCTGACTTCGAGAAAGGCCAACAGGTGAAGGGCACCTTGAAGAGAGTTGAAGCTGAAGCTTAGAAGATAGCAGAATCCAAGAAAGGCAAGGAGACCTCCTCAGCTGACCTTTCAAAGTTCAAAGAGGAGCATCTAAAGGAGAAAGAGGAGAGAGCTGCGAAGAAGGGGGAAACTTCAAAGAGAAAGGCATCTGATGCTCTCTCAGCAGAGGTTGCCAAAAAGACAAGAACCTCAGGGAGGTTGGCAGCTAAGTCCACAACCTCTACTGATGAAGTTCAGGTACTTCCTATTCTCAATCCTGAACCCTTATCTTCTGAACCTCCCAAGTCTGCACCCACAAAAGTCACAGAGCTCGCTGAGCTAATTAAAGAGGCTGGAGGTATGAATGAAAGAGCAAGGAAGCTGACAGCTCAACAACAAGAAAGAAGAGATAAGGTGGTTGGTAAGATGGAGACCATTGCAGAGCTAGCTGAGAGAAAAAGAAAGGAGAGGCTAGCCACGTTTGACAAAACTACTTCTAAGAAATTCAGGAGTGGTTATCTAAAGTGGGCTGCTAAGCTGAAGAAAGACAAGATCACACCATCTCTGAACATATTTCCTCATCATGGTGCCTGGGTTCCTAAGAAGCTCAATGATGCTTGGGAGACTGCAAAAAGGGAATTTGTGTATTCCTTCTATGTCAGTGGAGAGTTAGGAAGGGACAATGCACAAGAAGTCTTCAACTCATGGTTGTTTGATGCTTAGATAATGGAGAGGAAGAACGAGCTGACGATTAGAGTTTTCAAACAATATGGACTTGAACCTATTTTCGAGTCCATCTGAGAAGGTTGTATCTTTTGCTGGGCATTTGTTTATAAGTCCCAGGTGTGTTTAAGTTTGAGACTTTTTAAGAGTTGACTTCATGTAATATGTACTTCATCATTTTTTCAATGAAATGAACTCTACTGATGTTTGCCCAAGATAATATCTCATTATCATTTAGGCTTATGCACTTGAATGTTTTACTTACAAAATCTGTGAACTTTGAATGTCATCTGAAGAACCTCATCTGAAAGAAGATATGTATTAAGATAGGTTCCGGCATAATAAAAAAGGGGGAAATTGTTGGGAAAATGTATAAGACTTATGTTTTGATTAGATGCCAACATGTTCCTCCTAAGTTGTTTTGTAAGTAAATTATTCAGTAGAGTTAGTACTTAGTCAAAACAGTTCAAAGTGTTAAGAACTGAGTACAGTTAGTAATTACATGAGTGTATTTAAGAATAGGAAGTCTGCTGAAGATGAAGTCCGCTGAAGATGAAGACCACTGAAGACTAAGTGATCTGAGAATAAGTCTAAGTCTTGAATGTTTTCTAAGTACATTCTCACTAAGACTAAAACTGTCAGGAGAGGACCAAGGTCCACTGATGGTAACTAACAATGCTAAAACAAATTAAAAGCTGTTAGTTAATCTGGTTGGAACAAGGCAAAATGAATTTCAATGAAGCTTACAATAAATGAAGGAATAAGAAGGTTCTCTCAGAGGAGTTCCACCTTAAAGCAAGACAAGAATCTGGGCATGCAGACTTAAGGTCCAATGAGAAGATGACACGTCAGTGTACTTACTGACAGCCGACCTGCCCCAGCCTGACAAGTACCAAAAGTCTTTCTCTAGCAATCTACAGAAAGTTGGTGAACAGGCATGGTCTTTCAGCCATTTCTTGACAAGACTTAAAGCTTCAAATAGAGCCGTTTGAGCCAATCAGATACAAGAAGACTTACTTGAGAAGCTTCAAATCCAACGGGAAGATTTTCAAGGAAGCCTATAAATACAGAAGGACGTGCACATTCCCAAGCACGGGAAACTCACAAGATCAAAGCTATCTCTACATTCATAACAACTAAGAAGTACTCGAAATTACCTTTGTTTCCCAAGTGTTTCACATTTGTAGAGAGCCTAACAAACCTTCTGTAACCAAGCTTAAAAGCTATATCCAAATCTTAGAAAGAGATAATCCAATCCTAAGCCTTGAGCTAAACTTGTATGGATTATCTCAAAATAGTTGGAACCAAAACCCTACTCAAAACCCTACTCAGTGTTTAGGTTGAGAGCTAGTGTTAAGTGGTGTTAGTAAGCTGATTGTTGTATCAGTCTGAAAGCTGGTTTGTTTTGGGAACTAGGACCTGGAATTTCCTAGTGATCAATCATCCTAAGAGAGGATTAGTTGATCAGTGCACCTTGGCACTATAACACAAGGAATTCCAAGTGAAAGGAATTCTCCTGTTTGATCAGGACAGTGGACGTAGGAGATTCATCTCTGAACCACTTTATATCTTGTGTTCTTATTATCTGCTTTCCTAAGTGTGTGTTAATCTCAAAGTTTATCAAAGTAAAACGAGTTTTCTAAGGGCTCACTAATCCGCATCTGAAAGCTAATTAGATAGTAGTTCAACTGAAAGTCTTGAGCTTTCAGTGGAGGTATTATCTCAGTAGGCTTTCTCTAAGTAACTCTCAGCAGACCTTCAAGTCTACTGACGAGTTATTGTCTTAAGTAACCTGATAAGTTTTACAAGGAGTTTTAATTTGTAAAAACAGGTGTATTCCCCCCCCCATACACCTGTTTGGTCGTTTCGGGACCAACAGGTGTCTTACCATGTCTCTGGGCAATGAGGCATCTGTTCTGGGTGAAACAGACTGTGTTGATGGCTTCTGCCCAAAATCTCTGGGGTGTGTTGTACTCTGCTAGAAGAGTTCTGGCAGCTTCCTTAAGGGTTTTGTTCCTCCTTTCTGAAACTCCATTCTGTTGGGCTGTTCTGGCAGCAGATGTCTCATGAAAAATTCCCTTGTCCTTACAGTACTCTGCAATGTGTGAATTCAAAAACTATATCCCTTTGTCACTTTTGATCCTCACTATGCTCTGGTTCTGCTCATTCTGAAACTGCTTGAAGTACTTTGGTAGCCTAGTGATAGTTTCATTTTTCTTAAACAAGAAAAATACCCAAGTGTATCTTGAAAAGTCATCCACTATCACCAAGGTGTACTTCCTCCCACTGAAACTAAGAGGTGAAACAGGTTTAAATAGGTCCATGTGAAGTAGTTGAAGTACTCTGGTTGTGGTTGTGCTCTGGACATCCTTGAAGGAAGTCTTGGGTTGTTTACCCTTCTGGCAGGAACCACAAACCTGATCCTTCTTGAACACTTCATTTGGATGACCTTTAACTAGACCTTTTCTGGCAATCTTGTTGAGTGCTTTGAAGTTCAGGTGACTCAATCTCTTGTGCCAAAGCCAGCTGTTCTCTGCAGATCCTTTTGCAACCAGGCAAGTGTTCCTTGGACAGCTGTTGAAATATGCAAGATAAATGTTACCTTTCCTCAAGCCAATAAGCAAAATATCATCGTAATTAGAAGAAAAAACAGTGCATGAATCACTAGAGAACTTCACTGAGTATCCCTTATCACAAAATTGTGATACAGAAAACAGATTATGCTTGAGTCCTTCAACATAGTAGACTTCTTCTACAGACACGTTATTTATGATCAACTTTCCAACTCCTCTGGTGACTCCAAAGTTGTTGTCACCAAACATCACTCTTTGCCCATTCAATGGCTTAAAATCCTGGAGATGATCTTTCATAAATGTCATGTGCTTGGAGCATCCACTATCAATGTACCAAATACCATTGCTTGAAAGTCATTTCTCCAATAGGCTCTTGTTCTCCTGCAAAGAGATTAATTAGGTCCCCTACTAGTGCTGGGTCCTGATTGGTTAGTTACAGTTCTTGTAGGAATCCAAAGATAAAGATCATCCCTTGCTGGATAAGGAGATCTTATCTTTCTTCCAAATCTATCTACCAGGACATGTCCTCTGACAATGACAAACTGAGATGCTGGACTAATACACCTACCTTTTCTAAACACAGGTCTGGTGTATCTCACTTCAAATCTGGCCTTAGGAATGGCATGCCTTAAAGATATGGTCTTAAAGGTCTGGTTATAATGGTACATCCTAGAAGAACCATCTCTGGTGTCATAACTACCCAGATCAGTTGGTTTTCTATAGATGGGTCTGGAAGACCTCCTCTGGTTCTGATGAAAATTGGATCTTCTCTGATGATGATATTCCTTATGAGTGTTTCTGTTCTGGAATCTTCTATGAGCAAACCTCTTTTGAGATCCCTGGTTCTGATTGAGGTTCTCTGGTTCAGTATATCTCCTCTGATATCCCCTATTCTGATTAAGGTTCCTCTTGTTAGAGTATCTCCTCTGAGGTCCCCTATCTTGCTTAGGTTCCACTCTTTGAGGATTCTTCTGAGGTCCCTTAATCTGTCTAGGTATCTGAATAGAACCATCAATCTTCATAGGTTCTCCTATTAGACGTTTATGCTATAAGATATCCTCTTCCAGTTCAGTTAACTCATTTGGACTATCATCTATATGGTCAGTAGAGCAGTCCTTGTTCCAATTACGATTGTGAACTACTCTGTAACCATTCCCCTTAAGATCCTTTTCATCCCAGATTTCTACCACTTCACCAGATCTTTCAGACAACTTGCCTTTAATAGTGAAATATTTATGAGATCTGGTTGTAATTCCTGAATATCCTAAACCACTCTTATCACTTATGCGTTGAGAAGATCCTGTTATAATTGATACAACAGTTGGAGTTTCTCTGGGCTTATGTACTTCCTTAGTAGGTTGTTCAATTTGTTTTCCCTTGATAAGAGTTTGGTATTTGGCTCTAAGTTCATTGAACTCATCTGCCTTAGAGTCTTTTTCTCTTATGAGTTGATCTACCAGAGTATCTCTTTCTGTGATCTTATCCTGAAGTTCAGAGACTTCTTTGGAATGACCACTCATGAGTTCTCTAGTTGATTTCTGCTCATGAGATAAAGATTGAACTTATGCTCTGAGCCTACCATTCTCCTTCTCAAGTTTCTGACACAATTGAACACAATTCTTGAGATCTGATAGCATTTGTTGCATATCAGACTCTCTGGAAGTACCAGATGAGTGAGAGGATTCTGTATATTTGGAATTTGATAAACACAAGATAGATTATTGTACCTCAGCGATGTCTGCCATGAGACATACACATCATCAGATCCAAAGTCAGAAGAAGAAGAACTGGAACTAGTATCCTCCTCCTCTGCTTCTGCCAGTGCTCTCTTGCCTGCATATCTCCTATCTCTCTTGAGTTTATTCTCTTCTCTTCTCTTTCTCTAGGAGTAAGTTGAGGACAATCATAGTTGTAGTGGCCTGGCTTGTTGCAACTGTAACAGGTTTTGTCTCCTCTGGGACTGGGACTTGGATCTCTTCTCCTGGGGTTGTACTCTGGTCTAGCTGGACTACTCCCTCTCCTCTGGTAGTCTGATCTGCCAGAGCTGCCATCTCTCCTCTTCTCTGGTGGCTTGAATCTGGTCTCCCTTGAGTCTCCAAATGACTTTTCTTTATCTGCAGACTTGAAGGAACTCTTCCTGTCTCTGTCTCTGGTAGATTCCTTCCAGTGTCTTTTGTACCTGCCATACTTGGTGCTCATTTTGTCAATTTTTCTAGTTAAGAGTGCTACCTGCTCCTTTAGGCTCACGTCATCTGCAGAAGACTCCTTCACTTTTTCTTCAGTCTTGATGGTTGAAGAGAAAGCAACTCCTTTCTGACCAGAAGAAGACATCTTTTCTGATTGATCTTCTTCTTGTAGGTCATACTCGTAGGCTTTCAAATCAGAGAGTAGAAGATGATGGTCAAGAGTGTTGAGATCTTTGTTATCCTTGATGATTGTAACTTTGATCCTCCACCTGCTGGTTAGTGATCTTAAAATTTTACTATTAATTTCTTTCTCAGAGTAAGTTTTACCTAAGGCACTAAGGCACTAGCCTTGTTGAGGAGATTTGTAAGACGCATGTCCAGCTGGTCAATGGTCTCATTTGGCTTCATCTTGAATGTGTCAAATGAGTGTTGAACATCCAGAAGCTTATTGTCTTTGATCTTCTCTGTTCCCTCACAGAGAAGAGCCAATTTGTCCCACATCTCCTTGGTCGTACCACAAGTTCTTACCTTCTCGATCACTTCTTTGGTGAGGGTGTTGATAATCTCAATTCTGGCTACCTGGTCCAGGTTGTACAGCTTTCTCTCATCATTGTTCAATTCATCTCTCTTCTTAAGGATTCTTTGCCTGGGTACTCTCCCATCAGTTTTTTCCTCTCCAGTAACACTAGTCCCTTCTCTGGACTCTGATCTGCCATAATCAATAGGAGTCCAGTAAAATTGAATGGGGCTACTCTCAACCACATCAAGCATGCGGTGATGAATAGCTCCAAGATGATTGCTCATCATGAAGCTCCAGTGGTTATAATCATCGAAAGAAAATTTAGGCAATTTGCGACTCTTGTAAGCAGATTTTGAAGACATTTTTAGAAAGGATAAAGATTTTATGCAAAAGATTTTCAAAGTAATGGATCTGCCCGGTGACCACCAAAAGCTCTTCAAAGCAGTGGTCTAGGACACACTGCTCTGATACCACTTGTTGGTCCCACTAGTCAGTATTGGATATTATGCAGAAGCTAAATAAATAATCTTTTGTAATATATTTTTATCAAGAACACAAACAAGACAAGATATAATAAGGAAAATAATAAATAAGATGAGATATATAGTGGTTCGGATGTTAAAATCCTACGTCCACTCTCCCTTTTGCAAGGGGCCTTACTAACCAACCAACTTACTCACAACCACTGGAATTTACAAGTACCAGCACCTTGTTACACACTTTAGATCTGACTTTGATCTAAAGTACAATCCACTCCAACCTTATCTATCAAGATGAACAAGTTAAGTATCGATTCCAACTATCAACTCCTTAATGAGTAGATGAGTAATAAGATCTTAAGAGTGCTAAATTGCTTGAGTATAGTAAAAGCTTGAGAGTATTCTTCGGGCGCATAACTAGAGTTTTTCTTCATACTGGCACTCTTGTATTTATAGATGTGATCAGGGTTTAGCCGTTAGAGAGCTAATCTAATCAGATCTCTATTTATGGAAGCTTCAACCAATCAATTCCCTAATTAATTGATTGGGTTGGTGATATCCTTGGATTGATTTCTTCAATAACTTTCCAATCCGATCATGTTGACTTCATTCAAAATGCCAACGGTCAAATGCTTCCTTAGCACTACTCTAATTCTTCCAGAGTAGGCTGAACCAGACACCAGATGACCCAGCGGTCCTCTGGTCCAGAGTCGGTTAAGAAATAATTTTCCCTTAGAATCTGGAGATGATTCTAAGCTACTTTTGTTTCACCAAAATCATCTGGTCTGGACTCGTCTGGTCTGGGGAAAGATCTTCTGCCTCTGGTCTAATCTTCTCTGGTGAAGTCTATTGGTGGAGTCCTCTAGTGAAGTCTTCTGGTGGAGTCCTCTGGTGAAGTCTTCTGGTCTGGCAATTCCCTCTAGAATAAGTCATAATCTAGTTCTTCATCTGGCTAACAGGTCCAAATGGTTCTATTACATCTTCTGGTTTATTTTCCAACTTCATCAAAACTAACACCATTTTTCCTAACAATAAGGTGGTTGTGTTGAATGATTTTAGATTGGAGTTGATCTAAGTTGTAACAAGGAATTGGTACTTTTAAAATTCCAATAAAATGAGTAAGAAGTAGAGTAAGAAAGTCCCCTTGTCAAAGAGAGAGTGCACGTAGGATTTTATATCTGAACCACTATACATCCTTATGTTCTTTACTGCTTTATTTTTTTGCGCATCATACTCTTTGAAGGCATAGAAATGTTTTTGCTAAAAGTTAATCGTTTAAGCTTCCGCATCTTTCAAAACAGACGAGTCTGCTATCAGACAAGTCTGGTATTTTAAAAAAAGGCTTAAAAATCATTTTAAGTGTGAGAAGTCTATTCAACCCCTCCCCTTTCTAGACTTCTTATTACTTCTCTACTGTTTCTAGTGGGACCAACAAGTGGTATCAGAGCAGTGTGTCCTAGACCACTACTTTGAAAAGCTTTTGGTGGTCACCAGGGCAGATCCACTGCATATTTTACCTTTGCATAAAACCTTTTCAATACTTATTAATATGTCTTCAAAATCTGCATACAAGAGTCGTAAGTTACCTGAATTTTCCTTTGATGACTATAGCCACTGGAGTTTCATGATGAACAATCATCTTGGAGCTATTCATCACCACGTGCTTGATGTGGTTGAAAGTGGCCCTATTAAATTTTACTGGACTCCTATTGATAATGGCATATCTGATGCCAGAGAAGAAACAAGTGCAGATGGAAAAAGTGTTACTGGAGATGCCAGACCTGCAAGACAAATAGTACTTAAGAAAAATGATGAGTTGAACAATGATGAAAGAAAGCTGCATAATCTGGATTAGGTAGCCAGAACAGAAATCATCAACACACTCACCAAGGAAGTAATTGAGAAAGTGAGAACCTGCAGCACAACCAAAGATATGTGGAACAAGCTGGCTCTGCTCTGTGAATGTACAGACAAGATCAAGGAGAACAAGTTGCAAGCTGTTTAACACTCCTTTGACACCTTCAAGATGAAGCCAGATGAGACCACTGACCAGCTGGACATGTGCCTCACAAATCTCCTCAACAAGGCTAGTGTCCTAGGTAAAATTTACTCTAAAAAGGAAATTAATAATAAAATTCTTAGATCACTAACAAGCAGGTGGAGAATCAAGGTTAATGTTATCAAGGATAGTAAGGATCTGAACACACTAGATCAACATATGCTCTTCTCTAATCTGAAAGCATATGAGTATGATTTGCAAGAGGAAGATCAGACAGATGAGATTTTTTCCTCATCTGGTCAGAAAGGAGTTGCATTCTCTTCAACTATCAAGACTGAAGAAAAGGTGAAGGAACCAGTAGCAGATGACATGAGCCTCAAGGAGCAGGTAGCACTCTTAACCAGAAAACTTGAAAGGATGAGTTCCAAGTATGGTAGGTACAAAAGACACTGGAAGGACTCAACCAGAGACAAGAGGAGTTCCTTCAAGCCTGCAGAGAAAGAGAGGTCATCTGGAGATTCCAGGGTAACCAGGTTCCAGTCACCAGAGAAGAGAAGTGACTTTAGTCCAAGAAGAAGAGATTCCAGCTCTGGCAGATCATATTTCAGAAGGAGAGAAAGCAGTCCAGGCAGGCCAGACTTCAACTCCAGGAGGAGAGATGCCAGTCCCAGTCCCAGAACATGAGACAACACTTGTTACACCTGTAACAAGCCAGATCACTACAGCTATGATAGTCCTCAGTTGACTCTTAGGGAAAGAGAAGAGAAAAGACTCAAGAGAGATAGGAGATATGTAGACAAGAGAGCATTGCTGGCAAAAGCAGAAGAGGATGACACCAGTTCAAGCTCTTCTTCTTCTAACTTTGGATTAGATGATGATGTTTGTCTTATGGCAGACATAACTGAGGTACAAGAATTTACGTTATCCATCTCTAAATATACTAAATCCTCTCACTCATCTGGTACCTCTAGTGAGTCTGATATGCAGCAAATGCTATCAGATCTCCAAAGATGTGTTCAACTTTGTCAAGAACTTGAGAAAGAAATGGTAGGCTCAAAGCTAAAGTAATATCCTTGTCCAATGGGTAAAAATCTACCGGAGATCTTATCAGTGATCATTCCAGAGAAGTTTCAATACTTCAGGACACTATTATTGATCAAGATAATCTGGTGAATCAGCTCATGAAAGAGAATTTCTCTACAGATAATGAGATTGGTGAACTTAGAGTCAAATACCAATCTCTTATCAAGGGAAAATAAGTTGAACAGGTCATAGAAGCGATACATATGCCCAGAGAAGCTCCAAAGATACCAACTACGGTATCTATCATAACAGAGTCTTCTCAACACATACATGACAAGAGTGGTTTAGGATATCCTAGTAGAGGAACAAACACTCATAAATATATGTACAACAAAGACAAGTTTATAAGAGCTGGTGAAATAGTAGAAGTTCTGGGGTGATGAAACTGGTCCAGATGGGAAAGGATCCAAAGTGCTCTTGAACCCCAGAAGGCATAAGTGGAACTCTCAAGTGTGTTGTACTCTAGAAGAGGAATCTAATCTGATAGAAGATTCTTTAAAGAGTAAGATTCAAAATGAGGAACCTAAAATGATTAAAGGACCTCAGATGAGAGGAACCCAAACAGATTATAGGACCTGAGCAGAGTAACTCTCAAAGAGTGGAACCTAAATAGATTAGGGGCCCTCAGAGAAAATACTCTAACGGGAACTTTAATCGGAATAGGGGACCTCAAAGGAGATACTCTGATGGTAGGAACTTTAATCAGAACAGAGGACCTCAGAAGAATTATACTTAGAGAAGATATAATCAGAGGAGGATGCCACAGAGAAACTATGTACACCAGAGAGGATCCAAGTTTCATCTGAACCTGAGGAGTTCTACCAGACCCATCTATAGAAGACCAACTGATCTGGTTGATTATGACACCAGGGATGGTTCTTCTAGGATGTATCCTTATTACCAGTCCTTTAAAACCATGTCTTTGAGACAAGCCATTCCTAAGGCTAGATTTGAAAAGAGATAAACCATACCTATCTATAGGAAAGGTGTTCTCATTACTCCAGCAGCTCATTATGTCATTGTCAAAGGACATGTGCTGGTAGATAGATTTGGAAGTAAGATAAGATCTCTTCAACCAGGAAGGGATGATCTTTATCTATGGATTCCTAAATGCAAGGTAACTAGCAAATCATGACCCAGCTCTAGTAAGGGACCTAATTGATTTCCTTGCAGGAGGACAAGAGCCCATTGGAGAAAGGATTTTCAAGCAATGGTGTTTGGTACATTGATAGTGGATGCTCCAAACACATGACCCTTATGAAAGATCATCTCCAGGATTTCAAGCATTTGAATGGGCCAAGAGTGATGTTTAGTGACAACAACTTTGGAGTCACCAGAGGAGTTGGAAAGTTGATTGTCAATGATGTATCTGTAGATGAAGTCTACTGTGTGGAAGGACTCAAGCATAATCTACTTTCAGTATCCCTATTCTGTAACAAGGGATACTCAGTGAAGTTTTCTAGTGACTCTTTCACTATTTTTAACTCTTATAATGATGATATCTTATTAGTTGGCTTGAGGAAAGGTAACATTTATCTTGCAGATTTTAATAGTTGTCCAAGGAACAGTTGCCTGGTTACCAAAGGATCTATAGAGAATAGTTGGCTATTGCACAAGGGGTTGATCACCTAAATTTCAAGACACTCAATAAGATTGCCAGAAAGGGTCTAGTTTGAGGTCTTCCAAATGAAGTATTCAAGAAGAATCAGACATGTGGTTCCTGCCAGAAGGGAAAGCAACCCAAAGCTTCATTCAAAGATATCCAGAGCACAACCACAACCAGAGTTCTTCAGTTGCTTCACATGGACCTATTTGGACCTATTTCACCTCTTAGCTTCAGTGGAAAGAAATATACCTTGGTGATAGTAGATGACTTTTCAAGATACACTTGGGTAGTATTCTTGTTTAAGAAAAATGAAACTATTACTAAGTTATCAGAATTCTTCAAACAGATTCAGAATGAGCAGAACCAGAGCATTGTCAAGATCAGAAGTGACAAAGGCACAAAATTCTTGAACTCTCACGTTGCAGAATATTGCAAGGACAAAGGTATACTTCATGAAACATCCTCTGCCAGAACACCTCAACAGAATGGAGTGGCAGAGAGGAGGAACATAACACTTAAAGAGGATGCAAGGAATCTATTGGCATAATACAACACACCTCAAAGGTTTTGGGGAGAAGCCATCAACACAGCCTGTTACACCCAGAACAGATGTCTCATTGCCCAGAGATATGGTAAGACACCATATGAGGTATGGAAAGGTAAAAACCCCATCTGTTTCATTCCTTCATATTTTTTATGTAAGTGTTTCATTCATGACAATGAGAAATCCAAATTAAAAACTTTTGATGCTAAAGTGGCAGATGAAATATTCTTGGGATATTCCAGCACCAGTAAAGCATACAGAGTTTTTAATAGGAATTCTCTTTGTGTGGAAGAAACACCTCATGTTGTGTTTGATGAATCTACACTTGAGTGCAAGGTGGAACTTAATGACTTCTCTCCAGAAGAGTTCAAGGATCAGACTACTTCCAAAACAATCAAAGTCAAACCACTTGTTGGGATATGTTTAGTTTTGATGATTTTCCAAAACAACATGTAATAGGTTTGAAAGCAGTCAGGATAGTATCTTCTATTTTCAGGTCAGGCTAGATTAGCTTTCAGTAGAATAGGCTGTTCAGTTGAGGGGGAACTCAGCGAGGGGAAACTCTGCAACACAGCCTGAGAATATCAAGATGACACCCAGAAGAACTGACTGAAGTCATGCTTGTAACCTGAACCAGAAGAGAAACCTGAAGGAAGTCCCACTGAGTGTAAGTCAGGCTGATCTAAGCCAAGTCTGGTGGACCACTCAGTGAAGAGCCTGATCAGGTGGATCAGTGCTGCACCAAGTAGGCCCTGAAGGAGTCAGGCTACTGTGGTCAGGGAAGTTTGTCATTCAGCCTTATGACAAACTTCTTGGAGTGATCTTCAAAGTCTCTGAAGGATAACTACACTGAAGACGTTCAGTCCACTGAAGATCATCAGTCAGTGAAGGAGGAAGCTACCTAAAGTCAGTGGGTTTTGGTCAACCCACTGAGTCAAAGATCCGTGAATCCAGGCCACATGGACCAATCAGCACGAGGCAGCAACTCTGACACTGACAAAGGCCGAATTCCAAGAAAAGTGGTTGAAACCATTAAATGTTGGATTCAAATGTATCCTCCCTCCAACGGATACATTTGAATCCCCATTATAAATACAAGCTCATAGCTTGTTGTTAGAGTGTGTTGTTTTGTTTAAGAGTTGTATTGTTGTATCTTGTAAGAAAAACAAACACCTACGAGCTGAGAGTGTGAGTAGTAGCATACGTGCATGAGAGATATAAGGAGGCTCTACTCATATCTATACACTGAGAGTTCACAAACTTATACATAAGGGTGCTCAGCTTGTAACTCTAGGCTTAGAGAGGTTTTCCCTATCTTAGCTATTGGCTAACACATTGTAAAGGGAAAACCTCACCTAGTTGGAGAAAACCCTAACCGAAACCAAAACCCTCTAGTCAGGTTTGTTGGGAGTAAGTTGTTTGTAAGGAGAGGCAACTCCGTGGAGGGGTGTGAGTCCAGTTGTAAGTGCACCTTGGCACGTTAAAAACAAGAATCCAAGGAGTGGATTTCCTGTTGAATCAGGCCGTGGATGTAAGAGCTTGAGTCTCCGAACCACGTTAAACCAAGTGTTATTATCTGGAATGTCTTTTCTTCTAAAGTATTGCGAAAATCTGCTCCCTGAGAGCATTGTTTAAAAAAGGAACTTTAGTTAAGCATTTCAGTCAGGGAGATTCATCTCACTGACTGAATCAGGCTAGGCACTCGAGAGTTCAGTCTCTCGAGTCACTGCCTTGTTGAGAGCCTGAGCTTTCAAGTCTCATCACTGACTTGATAGCTCTGACTCTCAGCAACGCAGTGACTTGAGTATTCCGTCACTGAACTCGGTCAGGGTGCAAGCTGTGATTTGATAACGCACTCAAGAGTTCAGCATCTCAAGCCACTGTCCTTGCTCAGAGCATGAGTCTCCAGGCCTTCTCACTGACTTGGTAACTCAGCCTCTGAGCAGAGCAGTGACTTGAGTATTTCTCACTCTTGTTGAACTCTCTGAGGAAAAAGGTTTAAAAAAAAATTTTTTTTGCTCCTGAATTCCCATTTTGCCCTTCGAAAATGGGACCATCAATTGGTATCAGAGCAGGTTGTTCACATGACCACTGATCCAGTTTTGTTAAGAAAAATAGTCTACCGAACAGATCTTAAATGTTTTAAACTATGGGAATTCCTGCATATTTCAAACTATTACCTGTACTCTGACACTATTCTTGTATTAGAAAATCTTTTGGTTAGAAGTTTTGGAATCATCAAAAAGGGGGAAATTGTTGGGATATGTTTAGTTTTGATGATTTTCCAAAACAACATGTAATAGGTTTGAAAGCAGTCAGGATAGTATCTTCTATTTTCAGGTCAGGCTAGATTAGCTTTCAGTAGAATAGGCTGTTCAGTTGAGGGGGAACTCAGCGAGGGGAAACTCTGCAACACAGCCTGAGAATATCAAGATGACACCCAGAAGAACTGACTGAAGTCATGCTTGTAACCTGAACCAAAAGAGAAACCTGAAGGAAGTCCCACTGAGTGTAAGTCAGGCTGATCTAAGCCAAGTCTGGTGGACCACTCAGTGAAGAGCCTGATCAGGTGGATCAGTGCTGCACCAAGTAGGCCCTGAAGGAGTCAGGCTACTGTGGTCAGGGAAGTTTGTCATTCAGCCTTATGACAAACTTCTTGGAGTGATCTTCAAAGTCTCTGAAGGACAACTACACTGAAGACGTTCAGTCCACTGAAGATCATCAGTCAGTGAAGGAGGAAGCTACCTAAAGTCAGTGGGTCTTGGTAGACCCACTGAGTCAAAGATCCGTGAATCCAGGCCACGTGGACCAATCAGCACGAGGCAGCAACTCTGACACTGACAAAGGCCGAATTCCAAGAAAAGTGGTTGAAACCATTAAATGTGGGATTCAAATGTATCCTCCCTCCAACGAATACATTTGAATCCCCATTATAAATACAAGCTCATAGCTTGTTGTTAGAGTGTGTTGTTTTGTTTAAGAGTTGTATTGTTGTATCTTGTAAGAAAAACAAACACCTACGAGCTGAGAGTGTGAGTAGTAGCATACGTGCATGGGAGATATAAGGAGGCTCTACTCATATCTATACACTGAGAGTTCACAAACTTATACATAAGGGTGCTCAGCTTGTAACTCTAGGCTTAGAGAGGTTTTCCCTATCTTAGCTATTGGCTAACACATTGTAAAGGGAAAACCTCACCTAGTTGGAGAAAACCCTAACCGAAACTAAAACCCTCTAGTCAGGTTTGTTGGGAGTAAGTTGTTTGTAAGGAGAGACAGCTCCGTGGAGGGGTGTGAGTCCAGTTGTAAGTGCACCTTGGCACGTTAAAAACAAGAATCCAAGGAGTGGATTTCCTGTTGAATCAGGCCGTGGATGTAAGAGCTTGAGTCTCCGAACCACGTTAAACCAAGTGTTATTATCTGGAATGTCTTTTCTTCTAAAGTATTGCGAAAATCTGCTCCCTGAGAGCATTGTTTAAAAAAAGAACTTTAGTTAAGCATTTCAGTCAGGGAGATTCATCTCATTGACTGAATTAGGCTAGGCACTCGAGAGTTCAGTCTCTCGAGTCACTGCCTTGTTGAGAGCCTGAGCTTTAAAGTCTCATCACTGACTTGATAGCTCTGACTCTCAGCAACGCAGTGACTTGAGTATTCCGTCACTGAACTCGGTCAGGGTGCAAGCTGTGATTTGATAACGCACTCGAGAGTTCAGCATCTCAAGCCACTGTCCTTGCTCAGAGCATGAGTCTCCAAGCCTTCTCACTGACTTGGTAACTCAGCCTCTGAGCAGAGCAGTGACTTGAGTATTTCTCACTCTTGTTGAACTCTCTGAGGAAAAAGGTTTAAAAAAAATTTTTTTTTTGCTCCTGAATTCCCATTTTGCCCTTCGAAAACGGGACCATCACCACTTATGCTTGATTCAGAGTCAGATTCAGATTCAGATGGCAAACCATATTCTGGTTCTCTGGAGCAGAAGCCTCCACAAGGAGCAGAACCAGAAGAGGTCGGTTTTCCTGTAGGGGGAAGCTTTGGTGTTGTTAATGGTAACCATCAAGGTACTGCATTAGATAGTCAATCAGGATTGCCTAAGAGTAAGAGGAGTCTGGTTGATCACCCCAATGATCTGATTATTGGAGATCCTACTGTTGGTGTCTAAACCAGAAGATCACTCAACTTAGCTGTCTTATTCAGTTGTTATGCGTCCTTGATTGAGCCCAAGAACATCAAGGAGGCACTGAAGGATTCAAATTGGATTGTTGCAATGCAAGAGTAGTTGAATCAAATCACCAGGCAGGATGTTTGGGAGCTGGTGGACAGACCAAGACATCAAAAGGTGATTGGCACTAAGTGGGTCTTCAAGAATAAGAAAGATGAGAATGATGTGGTTAGTAGAAACAAGGTAAGGCTAGTGGCCCAGGGGTACTCTCAGTCTGAAGGAATAGACTATGACAAGACCTTTGCCCTTGTTGCCAGACTAGAAGCCATCAGATTGTTTTTAGCATATGCTGCTCACATGCGGTTCAAAGTTTACCATATGGATGTGAAATCTGCATTTCTCAATGGGATTCTCATTGAAGAAGTGTATGTTGAACAACCCCCTAACTTTGAACAAGATGACAAGGTGTATAAGCTTAAGAAGGCTCTTTATGGGCTTAAGCAGGCACCAAGAGCATGGTATGACACTCTTTCTCACTACTATTATGAAATATTATGCTATGCATCTATTTATTATTTTTCCAGAATGATTATACAGTGGAAAAGGCTATTGGGCATATGATAATTGCATTCTCAATTACTTTATCATAATTAAATACCGTAGAGCCATAGTACTATTTTTCAATAAATATTTTCATATTTACTTCACCCCACCAATGAAATGAAATATTTGTTAGAAAAATGCAAGCTTACATACTATTGGATAAAGATTTTTATATTAGAACTTAAATCAATACAGCACTATTGAGGGAGAATTAAATAGCATCTTATAATTTTTTTGTTAGTTTAAAATTGTTCTAATTGGCTAGTTATTATGACTCAATTGCCATTGATACAACGCAGGATTCAATATTTGTTTACCTGTGTAATTTCATTAAAGCAGGATTCAATATTTGTTTACCTGTGTAATTTCATTAAAGAAAGCTAAGTAGACAAATTAATATACTAAATTTTCTTTGTTTCGTAGTAGAAAATTGGACATGAATGGGTGAAAATTAAGCACAAAGTTGTTGTAGAAACAAAATTGCCCTCAAGTTCTAGAATTAGTTGTGCAGATTTTGATTGTTATATTGTGGTGGTGTACTTTTTTTTTTATTATTATTATACTTTAACAGTGTTTTAAAGCTTCTATAAAAAAATCAAACCTTGAAATACTATGTATTTTCGGAAAGTGTTTACATTTCATGAAAGGAGATCAAGTTAGCTTTCATTTTCCACTGGTTTGAGTCAATTAGGAATTTTTTTTTGCTAAGTTATGAATTTTTAAAGAATGTGTGATGAAACTGATACATTTTTCACTTTCATGGGAAAAAATGTATCTTTAGAGTCAAGTTTGGATTTTATAAAAAATATGATAAAATACAACATGAAGTTAGTTATCTCCATGGGTTTTTCCATGATTTTTACATAAGTATAAATAGTTTTACCAAAATTATTTTTGGCACTGCGCACATACAGTGAACTTCTGGAAAGTAATGTCACATTTTGAAAATTATCTTAGAACTAAAAAAGGTACCTATTGTGTAAATTTCATGATGATTGGATATCTTTTAGTATTTTTCTTATGAAAGAATAAAGGAAAACCTTATGAAAACCCTAAAATACTCGAGTATACTAAACATGCCTAAATGAGGATTCATGTTCTCAGTAAACACTAGTCACGTTAAAAGCTTTTGGTAAACTCTATAAGCGACAAAACACTAAGTAAAATACAAGTCCTTATCGAACCAACGTGTATAAACTTTATGAAGAATTTCTAAGACATCAATAGCTGAATTAAATAAAAATGTGCTAGGTTGTGCACGGCCATGGTGACGAGGATTGACGGGTGAATGAACGGGGATAAGTTTTACGAAAGGAAAGCGTTTAAGGTGGGTGACACTTATTGTATTGCCTAGAATGCTATATGGACTGTTGGTCTATGCGAATGAAAATGTTTTGACCTTTGGGCCGGGTTACATGGTTATTACATTATGTTTGGTATCTTAAATGATACGTAGTGGTCTGGCTTGTGTAGCTAGGCGCCATGATGCCTACGGGCAAGTTATCTCAAATGATACGTAGTAGTCTGACTTGTGTAGCTAGGCGCCATGATGCATACTGGGGAGTTATCTCAAATGATATGTAATGGTCTGGCTTGTGTAGCTAAGCGCCATGATGCCTTTGGGCGAGCTGACGGGCTATATGAGAAATGATATCTAAAATGGTATGTAATGTTCTGGCTTGTGTAGCTAGGCGCCATGATGCATTTGGGCAAGCCTACGGGCTATATGATATGAGAAAGGCGGGAAAATATATTTACAAAATGATACGTTTGCGTATTGCCAATCTGTATAGTAGCATACAGGTCACCCACATCGAGAATTTAAATCTCACCCCCTTATTTTAAATATTTTTCAGGTCAGGATGACGGGGAGTTCGTGCAGTGAAGGAGTGATACGGGTTCCATTGGTTTTGTGTTAATTAAGTATAACTTGATGGTTTTGTGTTAATTAAGCATAACTTTTAAGTAACAATGTTTATATTGACTTTTGTGTGCCGAGGTGACAGACAGTTATATTTTCTCTCGATGGTTGCAACGTATGATGTTTAATCTAATATCTATGTTTTTGCCAAATCTTTTAAAAAGGTCCTTGCATGTCTTCCCTTCGAAAAGAAAATATAACTGCATTTTTCATAATATAAATTATATGTTTCCGTTGTTTATGAGATGTTATTAGTACTTTAAAAAAATGTTCAGATTTTTTGGTCACTAAGTGATGATTCGGATTTCTAGAGTGTTGAATCTTCACTTTGGAAAAACTGGGGCGTTACAGGTGGTATCAGAGCGCGGTTTAAAATTTTTGGCAAAAACTTATCTTTCTTTCGAATTTCGAAATTTTTAAAGAAAGCTATGAACTTTTTCCAATAAAGTGTTTCATAAGAAGTTTAAATGACCATCAGAAATGTATCCTCCATTATGGATGAGCACCTCGAGGTATGATTTTCTTATGAAAGTATTTTAAAAAGTATTTTTACGAACTATTGAATCATTAAATTATATGTAATACCCACTAGAACGTCGAACCCTTATCCTTTTCTTATATAGTACGATTAACCTATTTTCTTCTTTTAACCTTTTGGACTTTATCCCTTGCTATGGACGCTTAAGTATTTGTCAAACTTTAGGTCTTCTTATTTTAATATAATATTTTGCAAGGGAGTTATTTTTCCCAAACCTATTTTAATATATATTATAAAAAAACTTTTGCGTATTATGTATTCTATCTGTTACTTTTATCTAATCACCTGTTCAATAACATATGTGTGGTTCCCGACTACTATAGTTGATCCAATCGTCGACCATTGACTGTAGCAGCATGCGCCCACCTTTTGTTGCCCCTATTGTATGATTGGTGCTACACATAATTTTATCACATCTATTAGATTCTATTTTTGTTATCATATCTACAATAAGTAATATACTCTTCCCTTCTTCCAAATTTACAATATGGTTAGGCGTGTAAGGCCCCTTAGGAATAAAAAAGAACCATCACAGGAATCCGTAAGGCAGAACCCTCCAAATGTCGGATTTGGAGCAGATATGGAACACGAATTTTTCAACTCACTGCAGAACTACCTCCATCAACAAGCTCCACAGTCCCCACCTCCACCTCACGCTCACCACTATGTACCTCGACCCAATGAGTATGTTGAACAGTTTCGACGCCTCCAACCATCTAGACTTACCGGGAAAGAATGTCCTACCCAAACTGAGGAATGGATTGCTGACATGGAACAAATAATCAACCATATGACCCTGACTGAAGCACAGAAGGTCTCGTGCACCAAGTTTCAGCTAGCTGAAGACACAATTCAGTGGTGGGAATCTTATGAGAGGACTTTGTCTGAAGACGTTCGAGCAACGACTACATGGTAAGAGTTTAAGAAAGCCATCCTGAAGAGATATTTTCCACAAGTGTTGAGGGACCAGAAGGAGACATAATTTGCAACCTCAAACAAGGAACACTCTCGGTGACTGAGTACGAGAGGCGCTTTAACCGACTGTCTCTCTATGTTACATACTTAGTAGGGGATGATGAGAGGAAGGCACACTGATTTGAAACCCACTTAGTGCCTATCACCTTTTGATGTCTTGGTGTGTCTACCAGCTCCCAAACATCCTGTCTGGTGAATTGATTCAACTCCTCCTGCATTGCAACAATCCAATTTGAATCTTTCAGTGTTTCCTTGATGTTCTTGGGCCCAATCAGGGACACATAGCAACTGAATAAGGCAGCTAAGTTAAGAGTTCTCCTCATCTGGACACCCTTAGTTGGATCTCCTATAATCATCTCAGTGGGGTGGTCAACCAGGTTTTTTCTTCCCTTGGACTTACCTGCTTGACCATCTACTGCAGTACCTTGGTGATTATCACCAACTGCAGGAGAGCTTCCCCCTACAGGAGTTCCAACCTCTTCAGGTTCTGCTCCTCATGGAGGCTTCTGCTCCAGAGAACCAGAAGATGGGTCATCATCTGAATCTGAATCTGACTCTGAATCAATAACAGGTGGCTTGACTTTGATGAATTTGGGAGTAGTCTGATCCTGTATCTCTTCTGGAGACAAATTCCTTAAGTCCACCTTGCACTCAAGAGTAGATTCATAAAAAATAACATGAGGTGTTTCCTCCACACAAAGAGAGTTCCTATTGAAGACTCTGTATACCTTACTGGTGCTGGAATATCCTGAGAATATTTCATCTGCCACTTTAGCATCAAAGGTCTTTAATTTAGACTTCTCATTGTCATGGATGAAACACTTGCATCCAAAAATATGAAAGAATGAAACAGATGGGGTTTTACCTTTTCATACCTCATATGGTGTTGTTGGGAAAATGTATAAGACTTATGTTTTGATTAGATGCCAACATGTTCCTCCTAAGTTGTTTTGTAAGTAAATTATTCAGTAGAGTTAGTACTTAGTCAAAACAGTTCAAAGTGTTAAGAACTGAGTACAGTTAGTAATTACATGAGTGTATTTAAGAATAGGAAGACTGCTGAAGATGAAGTCTGCTGAAGATGAAGTCTGCTGAAGATGAAGTCCGCTGAAGACTAAGTGATCTGAGAATAAGTCTAAGTCTTGAATGTTTTCTAAGTACATTCTCACTAAGACTAAAACTGTCAGGAGAGGACCAAGGTCCACTGATGGTAACTAACAATGCTAAAACAAATTAAAAGCTGTTAGTTAATCTGGTTGGAACAAGGCAAAATGAATTTCAGTGATGCTTACAATAAATGAAGGAATAAGAAGGTTCTCTCAGAGGAGTTCCACCATAAAGCAAGAAAAGAATCTGGGCATGCAGACTTAAGGTCCAATGAGAAGATGACACGTCAGTGTACTTACTGACAGCCGACCTGCCCCAGCCTGACAAGTACCAAAAGTCTTTCTCTAGCAATCTACAGAAAGTTGGTGAACAGGCATGGTCTTTCAGCCATTTCTTGACAAGACTTAAAGCTTCAAATAGAGCCGTTTGAGCCAATCAGATACAAGAAGACTTACTTGAGAAGATTCAAATCCAACGGGAAGATTTTCAAGGAAGCCTATAAATACAGAAGGACGTGCACATTTTCAAGCACGGGAAACTCACAAGATCAAAGTTATCTCTACATTCATAACAACTAAGAAGCACTCGAAATTACCTTTGTTTCCCAAGTGTTTCACATTTGTAGAGAGCCTAACAAACCTTCTGTAACCAAGCTTAAAAGCTATATCCAAATCTTAGAAAGAGATAATCCAATCCTAAGCCTTGAGCTAAACTTGTAAGGATTATCTCAAAATAGTTGGAACCAAAACCCTACTCAAAACCCTACTCAGTGTTTAGGTTGAGAGCTAGTGTTAAGTGGTGTTAGTAAGTTGATTGTTGTATCAGTCTGAAAGCTGGTTTGTTTTGGGAACTAGGACCTGGAATTTCCTAGTGATCAATCATCCTAAGAGAGGATTAGTTGATCAGTGCACCTTGGCACTATAACACAAGGAATTCCAAGTGAAAGGAATTCTCCTGTTTGATCAGGACAGTGGACGTAGGAGATTCATCTCTGAACCACTTTATATCTTGTGTTCTTATTATCTGCTTTCCTAAGTGTGTGTTAATCTCAAAGTTTATCAAAGTAAAACGAGTTTTCTAAGGGCTCACTAATCCGCATCTGAAAGCTAATTAGATAGTAGTTCAACTGAAAGTCTCGAGCTTTCAGTGGAGGTATTATCTCAGTAGGCTTTCTCTAAGTAACTCTCAGCAGACCTTCAAGTCCACTGACGAGTTATTGTCTTAAGTAACCTGATAAGTTTTACAAGGAGTTTTAATTTGTAAAAACAGGTGTATTCCCCCCCCCATACACCTGTTTGCTCGTTTCGGGACCAACAATTGGTATCAGAGCAGTGGTTCAAAAGACCATTGTTCTAAGTATACCTTGTGCTTAAAGGTATTTTTCAAGGTCACCTGAATTGATCTTTTGATAAACTTGTTTTTATACTATGGCTGACAATGCAGCTAGGGTAGCACCACCAGCAGAGAACAACATGAGAGTTAATCCCTTGAACCATATGTCTCATCACAAGCTTCCACAATTCTCAGTGGAAAACTATGACTTCTGGAAGATCAGAATGAGAGCTCATCTTGCCTGTGTGCATGATGAAATATTGATGGTTATTACTAAAGGTCCATTTGTTTTTATGACACCTAACCCTAGAACTACAGCTGAAACTATTGCAGATCCTAGAGAAGAATGGCCCAAAGATGAAGATAACTTCACTGCAGATGAGAGGAGGAGAAACAACCTCAACTTTATAGCCATGAACATTCTCTACACCACTATTCCAAATTCTGTAATGGGAAGAGTGATCCACTGCAAGACTGCAAAGGAACTATAGGACACTCTTGCTCTCATGTGTGAAGGAACTGACAAGATAAAGGAGAACAAGCTTTCAGTAGTTGTTCAAAAGTATGAGCAGTTCACCATGGAGTCCACTGAGCCCATTGACCAGCTTGATGGGAGGTTCACAGACATCATGAATGAGATAAATTCTCTGGGAAAAGTCTATACCAAGAGAGAGGTTGCCTTAAAGATCCTGAGAGGTCTAACCTCAAGATGGGATGTGTACTCTGTGATGATGCAGAATACCAAGGATCTATCCAGCATGTCTATGCAACAGGTATTCTCTGAACTCAAGGCTTATGAGTTTGATCTGAACAGGAAAAGGGCTCCTGATGAGACCTCAGCTGAGAAGGGAGTAGCCTTCAAAGCCAAGGAGTCTGAGCCAAAATCCCCAATGCCTCAGAAGAGTACAAAGGCAAGCAAGTCACAAAGCAAGGCTGAGATGCAGGAGGAACTCAGCCTGATGGCTAGAAGGTTTGAACAACTTAACAGCCGCTTTGGCAAGTATAAAAGATTTTACAGGGATAACAGGGAAGGTAGAAGTTATCCACAAAAGACCACCAGAGAAGGAGAGAAAAGCTCATCTGAGCTGGAAAAGAAGAAGGAATACAAGAATTACACCAAGGCTGAAGGATCATCATCAAAGACCAGAGAGTCCACTGAGGAAAAGAATGATGATGCCAACAGGTGTTTTCAGTGCAAGAAGATTGGGCACTTTCAATATGACTGTCCTCAACTGAGCACTAAAGAAAGAAAGGAAAGGCAAGCCAAAAGAGACAGAAGATATGGAGAAAGGAAAGCCATGATGGCTGGGGATGTTGATGAAAATCTGGAGTCACCTGATGAACTGTTCTCTGACAGCAGTGAAGATGACATGTGCCTCATGGCAAGATAAGAACCAGAGGTACAATCTAAACCATCCATTTCTCTAGAACACACACCTGAGCTAAGCTCAGAGTCAACTGAGGAACTCAATCTTCAGTCCGCTTTGGAACAATTGATGATTGATTTCTCAAGGTTGCAAGAAGCAAGTTTCTGTCTTCAAGATGAGAAACCTTTAAAGGTTGAAAACACACTAAAACAAACCTATTAGTGCTATCTCTTCTTACTTTTCTGCCCAAGCCTAGATGTCTTACTCCTTAAGATCTATGTTAGAGATTAACATGTTTGTAAATAATATACATAGGGGGGTTGCATCAATTGAATTGACGACTATGTCTTATATAAATTGAACAATCTTTGGATTCAGAATTTTAGTTTGATAAACTAGAAATCCAAAACGTAGTGTAATTTAAATATGCTATGAACCCATCAAGATTAGTACAAGTCTATTTTGATATTTTGAGATCAACTAAAACCATCAAGATTAATACTAAGTTTATCAATCATTCTAGATTCCACAATCGATTCAAAGTCCGCAATCACAATATCTAAATTCTATATACTCTTCAACATTCTGAAATCAATTTAATAAATTAAGCACGACACCTATCGTTTGGAGCCATAATAATACCTTTCTACCAATTCCCAATCGGAGAAGATGAAAGTGGAATCTGCGTGGCGTAGAGAACAAATACTAGGTCTACAGCATATGATTGAAGTTTTGGCTCAAATTAATAATATTAATCTTCTCAAGGATTTGGGAAGGAGGGGGGCGCACAATACTCTAAAATAAAACCATGTCTTCAATATTTTTGGCGGTTTGTGTTTTGGTGTCTCTCGTTGCTTTCTTAAATTGAATTTTTTAATAATTTATATTTTAGGGGTATGTATAGAGTGAAATTGGTCCATATATGAATTATTGAAGAGTAATAGTTGTTTTTACTAAAGGGTATTAGTTGTTATCATTGAAGAGTATTAATTTTTTAATTGAAGAGTGTTAATTTGTTTGCACTATGGAACTATTACCCTTTAGTGAAAACAACTAATACTCTTCAGCGAAAATAACTAATACTCTTTAGTGAAAAAAACTAATACCCTTCAGCAAAAATAACTAATACTCATTAGTGAAAATAACTAATGCCCTTCAATAATTTATGTATAAACCAATTTCACTGACATACTCGTTTCATATTTACTATTTATTTTTTAGATGTTGCTCACAGATTTTTTATATAATGTATGTATGTATATGTATATATATATATATATATATATATATATATGAGCATGTATAGAGTTGAATTGGTTCATACATGAACCAGTGAATGATATTAATTGTTTTCACTAAAGAATATTATTTATTTTCACTGAAGGGTATTAGTTTTTTTTTCCACTGAAGAGTATTAGTTGTTTATTGAAAATGAACTAAAACTCTTCAGTGAATACAACTAATACTCTTCACTGAAAATAACTAATACTCTTTAGTGAAAACAACAAATACTATTCAATGATTCATGTATGACCATTTGCACTCTATTCTTTGTTGAATACTTCAATTTAAAAAAAAAAAAGGTTCAATTTTGACTCATTCTTTTTTTTTTAATTATCTATTATGGTTTACAAAAGAAGACGTGTATATATATTAAAAAGACCTCAAATCCAATCGACAATTAATTAATTCCATTAAGAAATAATTAAATTAATATTCTACCATCAAAAGTTCTTGCTCTCTCAAAATTGCAAACTTATAATCTTAATTCTATTTGAATTGGAGAGTTAAAACCGTTTTTTTTTTAAGGTGAGAGTCAAAATCTTTAGATGATGATTAATTAAAAGAATATGAGTATGTATAAAATAAAATTTGTTATATTATAGAAGTGTATTAGTTATTTTTACTAAAGAGTATTAGCTAAAACAACTAATATTTTTTTTAGTGAAAATAACTAATTTCCTACAGTTAAAATAATTAATGCTCTCTAGTAAAAACAACTAATATCCTTTTAATTATTCTTGTATGAACGATTTTCAATCTATACTTTGTTAAAGAATGTTGGTGGAATCTTGAAAATATAAAACAACAAGAAACTTTTACAAACCTAGTTTTATATGAATTTTTTTAAAGTGTCATTGTTTAATGTATGAAGTATTTCCCTTTTAGCATGTGAAAAGTCACCATTTTGTGACTATAGAAGAACAACACATTAGAAAGCTCACATGAACTCGGATTCACAAGAAACCTATTCATCAATATCTAATATATTTTTGTATATAACTAATACTCCCTCCATCCCAAATTTATTTTTCCGTTTGACTTACACGGAGTTTAATGCGAGGGTTGAATTGTAGTATTTAAATGAATAAAATAGTTTTTATGAGGTGAGGTTTAAAAAGGTGAATGCATTTTATTTCTATTTTGGAATATGGGAAAATAAAATTGGGACGAACCTTTTTGGCAAATAAAATTAGGACGGAGGGAGTACTATTTTAAAATGCATTTAATTTGTACTATAAAATTGATGCATGAAATTACTTGTAAATGCTTATAAGGTGATCTTAGTGCATGGTCATGACACTGTATAAGTATATTATTTGTGGTGGTGTCATCTAAAAGGCTCCAACATACTTTTTCCGCATAAAATTAAAAGCAAATGAGTAAAAATATTTTATCCAATATATAAGTCTTTTTATCCATAATATGCAGAATTGAAGTCTGTTACAACTTTCAATTACAATTCAAAGATCAAGTGAAAATTGAAAAAAATAAAATAATAAATATCCAAGCACTTCTCTAATCCCTCAATGCAGCAACAAAAACATCAAACAATGTAAGAGTCTCCAAGTGTTTTCCGATGTCGATGTTTTCAACATTGAGCTCTCAAAAAACTTAAAACTTCTCAAGAAAAATATGCAAAAATAACAGATTTTAGTCCTCACAATATGACTCTTCCAAAAGTTGTATATTAATACTAATCACAGTAAAATTAAAACTCATAATAAGAAATATTCTGCAGAACTAGATTCATAAATAAATTTGGAAGTTACAAAATGATAGGGATCATTTGCACAAAGTAAATTTTTTAATTTATATCATAACAAACAAAGTACTTCTATGGTGATAAAAATCACACTCACATACTTAAATAAATGAGATGTGCATAAAACAGGGCACATATATTTATTATATTTTAGTACTATAAAATTCTAGTAAAAAACATAATCTTCCTTGTAAGATCTATCTTGACAATACCTACAAGCTCAAAGTATACCTGATATAATACTAGTCAAGACAGCTTGATATACCACATACACAAGTCCCAAGTGAAAATAAATCAATTATCTTAGCACCCTGCCATAGACAAATAAACATATATTAGCTAAAATAGTAAAAGAAACACCTTGAAGAAGAAAGGTAAACAAGGTTTGAGATCAAGAATGGTCACTCTGAAAATACTTCATCAATTAGTATCAACCTAAATTTCATCAACATATTTACGAACCAACCTAAAGTCATCGTTCTCAATGTTCACATGAGGATTGCAAATATTGCTTTGCAAGTATGTTTCAGTATCAATAGTGGATTCCATGTCATAATGTGCTCGTGCAGCAGTAGACACGACTACATTCCATTGTGGTTCACTTGGATCTTGAACATAGAAGACTTGTTTAGGCTGGGATGCTAGAATGAATGGCTTGTTATGACATTTCACATTCGAAAAATCAGCTAATGTAAACCTGTCAGCATCTCGTTTCAAATGTTTTCCTTTTGACACCCAGCCACATTCAAATACTACAACTCTAATGGTGCCATAATCGAGCTCAATGATATTAGTTAAAAATCCTTAATAATCTAACTCACTCAAAATAGGATTTTGGTCCCTTGTACTTGAAAAACTTGATGTTGTGGCAATTGATAGTTACCCTGCTATTTTGTGTCTTTCTCTTCCTCTCCAAATCCCTGGTGTGAATCCTAAAGTTATTAACAACATACTTTTCATATATCAATCCTATGTAGTTAGGGCCCTTAGCATGTAAAGCTAAGTCTCTTGATATTAGATTATCCTCGAGCATTTGGAATCTTTCAACCTTTATTATAAAAAATATATATGAGAATTTAGTATTAAAAATGATTACATTAACAATTAATCATACAATCTTTTAAACTAAAACTTACATTTTCGGCAAACCAATATGCAAACCTTTCACCATGAATGCACTCAATTTGATGGAGCGAAACACATGGATGAGTTTGTTTAATCATAGTATTATGTTGCCTAAAAATACACCATCAATTTTTCCAAAGTAAGAGAAAAAATAATTGTACCAAGTATTTGATCAACCGCATTGAACTTAGAATCTTACTCGATGTATGGTCTTAGAGCCTCACAATTAAACAACACATATTGATGTGCTTTGTTGGGAAATTGTATAGACTTATCTTTTGATTAAGATGCCAAAAGGTTCCTCCTAAGTCAAATGTAAGTAAAGTATATTCAGTAGAGTTAGAATAGAATTAGCCAGTTCAAATGTTAAGGAACTGAAGTGCATTTGCTAAATTGTAAAGTGTATCTAAGAGTTGAAGAAGTCCACTCAAGAAGAAGTCAGCTGAAGAAGAAACCAGAGTTATGAATGTTTTCTAAGTACATTCTTACTAAGGCTGTACCATCAGTAGAGGATCAAAGTCCACTAATGAAGACTAACAACACATTCAATGCTAAACACATTAAAAACTGTTAGTTAATCTGGTTGGAACAAGACAATTCGAATGTCAGTAAAGCTTGCAATAAATGAAGGAATAAGAAGGTTCTCTCAGTTGAGTTCCACCTTAAAACCAGAAAAGATTCCGAGCAAGTAGACTGCACGACCTTTTGGGACATTGTCAGTTTTGATTAAGATCCCAAAGCCCCTGAAAAGATGATTGACCTTAGATTGTCTTAGTCAGGATAGTCTTGGTTAGGTTCCTATACTTAGTTTATTTTACACTTCATAGGTACTCAGTGAGAGAAGCACTCACTGATGTCAATCAAGACTAAGAGCCTGAAGACGAAGAGCACCATCCTGAATTTATGGCAGTCTTTCTAAGCTGGCTGAGTAAGTGTCAGTGATGAAGAGTATGACCCTGAGGTCATTACTAACTCAGTCCTGAAGGGAACATGATGATACTGAGTAATGGGAAAGACTTGGAGTAGAGCCAAGCAACGCAAAAGGAATGTCTGCGTCAGGACAAGACCGTTGTGCTCGAGACAAAAAGAACTTAATAAGACAAGCCTGAAGCCTAGGAATAAGTTCTGACATTCTCACCAACCTGATAACGTAGACCAATCCAGGGAGGACATGCACGTACGGACCCTGACATGAAGACTGGCTTCAGACTGAACTTTCAACGGGCAAGCATTAAATGGTGCATTAAATGTAATTACCAAATCCATGCAAGGACGACTGCTGCATGGAAGATATGTCCGTTTGAACCACTCTACATAGATGACTAGAAGGTTATCTCTTCCAACGGATAGTTTTCAAATCACCTATAAATACAGAAGACCTTGAACCCATTCAAGGTTACGAGAAATTTCCAAGCCAGAAATTACTCAAACTCTCAAGCCTTCAAAAGCATTCAACGTTCAAAAGAAGCACTCGAAACTAGTTAAATTTCCCAAGTGTTTCTTAGACTAGTGAGAGTTATTCTGTATTCCATTGAGCCACAAAGTCTTATCATAAGCTTAGAGTGATTATCCATCCTTAGCATAGCTTAGTCTTGTAAGGATAATCACACCCTAGTTGGAATTCAAACTGAAACCAAAACCCTTAGTCAGGTTTGTTGGTAGTAAGTTGTGTTGAGTGAGTTAGTAAGGAGTTTGTATAGGTCAGTGAGGTTAGCTGATCTTGGTGCACCTTGGCAAGTAAAAGGCAAGAATCCCAGTTAGTGGATTTCCTATTAAATTAGGCAGTAGATGTAAGAGTATTGAGACTCTGAACCACTTTAAAAATTTGTTCTCCTGAATTCCCATTTTGTCCTTCGAAAATGGGACCATCAATTGGTATCAGAGCGGGTTGTTCACATGACCACTGATCCAGTTTTGTTAAGAAAAATGGTCAACCGAACAGATCTTAAATGCATTAAACTATGGGAATTTCTGCACTTTTCAACTATTACTTGTTGTTCTGACATTATTCTTGTAATAGAAAATCTTAAGTGTTAGAGGTTTTGGAATCATAAAAAAGGGGGAAATTGTTGGGATATATTAGTTTTGATGATTTTCCAAAACTACATGTAATAGGTTTGAAAGCAGTCAGGATTGTATCTTTTAGTTTCAGGTCAGGCTAGGTTGTTTCTCAGTAGAACAGGTTATCAGTGGAGGAAGAACTCAGTTGAGAAAGCACTCAGTGGAGGAAAACTCAGCTGAGGGGGAACTCTACTGAGAGGAACTCAGTGAGGGGGAACTCACTGACACAGCCTGAGGAAGTCAAGATAACATCAAAAAGAGAACAGACTGAAGCCATGTCAGAAGACCTGGACCTGAAGACCATCCTGAAGGAAGTCCCATTGAATATGTCCCTGATCTTTCTAAGCTGGTCAGTGAACTACTCAGTGAAGAGCATGATCATGAGGATCAATGTTGTGCCTAGTAGGATCTGAAGGGGCAGGCTACTGAGGCTGGAAAGCTTGACAAATAGCCTGATGTCAAGTCTCCTGAAGATCTTCATGTCTCCTGAGAGACAAGTTCACTGAGGATGCCAAGTTCCTGTAAGCAAGCATCCTGAAGATCATCAAGTCAGCTGAAGACAAGTCGCCTGAAGTCAGGACTACTCTGATCAAGTACCCTGAACAAAAGAGCCGTTAGACTCAGTCCATGTGGACCAATCATGACAAGGCAGCGAATCTGACAAAAGCTGACAAGGCCGTACTTCTCTGATAAAGGAGGATTTCACTCCAGAGATAGTCTGGATATGAATGTTACTCTCTCCAACGGTAACATTCAAATCCACACTATAAATACAAACTCAAACTTCATTTGTAAGAGAGCTGGAGGTGTGAGAGTGAGTGCAAGTATAAGGGAGTCATAAGGATGCACCATCTCCATCAAGAACACTGACATTGAGTTCTTAATAGTCATATTTGAGTGTTCCAGTTTGTAATCTCGAGCTTATCATATACATCCTAAGCTTAGAGAGATTTTCCCAATCCTAGCTTTCAGGCTAAAACCATGTAAGGGAAAATCTCACCTAGTTGGAGAAAGCAACACCAAACCCAAACCCTTTCTTGAGTGCTAGAGTTAGTGGTTGAAGTTAGGTGTGGAGTGGCAGTCCCTGAGTGAAGAGGGATGTGAGACCGGTTCGAGAGGCAGCTCCGCGGAGGGGTGTGAGTCCAGTTGTAAGTGCACCTTGGCACGTTAAAAACAAGAATCCCAGTTTGTGGATTTCCTATTAAATTAGGCAGTGGATGTAAGAGTATTGAGACTCTGAACCACTTTAAAAATTTGTTCTCTTGAATTCCCATTTTGTCCTTAAAAAACGGGACCATCACTGAGTATATGGCTGCAGGTAGTTGTTTTGCTCAGACTTTATGGTTGAGGCAACAATTGAGAGACTACCAAGTATTTGCTAATGAGGTTCCAATCTATTGTGACAACAATAGTGCTATAGCAATTACTCAGAACCCAGTGCTTCACACAAGGTCCAAGCATGTGGATATTAGGCATCACTTCATTCGAGATCATGTTGAGAAAAAGGATATTAGGATGGAGAAAATTCACACTGACAGGCAGATAGCTGACATCTTAACTAAGCCTTTGGCTGAAGCAAGGTTTATGGAACTGTTAGTGGAGTTAGGTCTCTTAGATCTGGGAGAGCAGTTAGTATAGGATTTAGGGGGAACTCAATCCAGACTCGACTCAGCGAGGTATCAGGGTGCTACAATGTCTCCCTGACAGGTATGAGTTCTATCATGACTCTTGTGAATTTAAAGCGTCACCCTGAGCTCTTCGTCCTGAAAATCTTCACTAAATGCCATTCTGATTTCATTAAAAGTGCGCCTTTTCATATTTAAACCCACGCGCAACGGAGAATTTAATGCTTCAGTTACTTTTTCATATACGTGTCCGTCTTATATGGAATATGACTGACGTGAGTAAATGATTGATGCGGAGATTAATCCTAGCCCTTCATTTCAAAACTTTTCAAATTCTAGAATTAATCTCAACCTCTCATCTGAGTAACTGAACAAGTCATATCAATCTAGTCTGCCATTTGAGGAATTTACGCAAACACAAATGCACATTGCACATTGAGTTTTCTCTCGCTCAAGCACAAACACTTCTTTGCAAAATTATTTCTCATAATAAAAAACAAATGGCATTCCTAGACTCCAACTGGACAACTGGCGACACTGGTTGTCAAGAGCAAGCTTGTGCACATGGAGCATGTCATCTCCATGGAGGGTACATGCTTGAACGTTGCAGAGATTCTTCCATTTTTCAACGGGATCTCCAAAGCTAAGTTGGAGAAATATTTCACCTTGCGACCTACCTCTATGCTTCTCAAGACTGTAGTGGAAGCCTATCTCAATTTATTCCTTCACAAGGGTGAGCTATTCACCAGGGTGATGGTGCTGGTCCCCACGGGAGAGAAGAATAAAGATGGTGAGCCTCTCTACAACGAGGAGACGCGAGACATCAATTTGAGGAAGGCCATAAAGGAGGTTTATGCGCTTCCATGCTCCGGCATCAACCCCAAGACATACAAGTAGAACGCTGAAGGGGAGTTCCTTGAGAAATGGTCCAAGACTGGGTCATGGGAGTTCAGGGCGAGACATCACAAAGAGACCCTAAAGCCTGAATATTGCAGACTGGTCGATATTATTTCCAAAATTATTATGGGTACTACTGGCTCTTACAAGCAGCTCAGTTTGCCCAAGTTAAGGATAATGGGCGCTCTTGTCGATGGTGTTGAGGCCAATTGGGAACAGTTCTTCTTGGACCAGATAAGTCAGGCTGCCGCTGACAAACTGAAGAAGGATGCTGAGAAGAAGCATATTTCAGTTGGAGCCATTCTTCCCTTCGGGACGAGGTTATCCATTCTCATCGCCCATGCGTGTCAGGACTGTACGTTTGACTTGGAGGATAACCTATCCTCGAAGAAGATAATGTTCACCACTATTGGTGACACTTATGCGGTTCTTGGTCTCACTGATCCTAACACTCCTCAGAAGGGTCAGAGGAAGAAGCCTGCTGGCAAGGCCAAGAAGGTAGTGACGAGCCTGATGGAGAAGGTGGATGAGCTCTTCGAGAAGAGCAAGGAGGTTGAGTCTGGAGTAGCCTCTGAGAGAGAGAAGGAGAAGGAAGTAGAGGCGAAGGTTCTGGAGGAGAAGAAAACCAGGCTGAAGGTGGTGCTGCAGTAAAAAACTACCAAGGGTGAGAAATCAGGGACTGAGTCAGTTCCCAAGAAGGCCGTGTCAGAAGCTACGAAAACTGACGATGACGTCAGATCAGGTGGAGAAGAGAAGGGGGACAGGCTTTTGAAGAGATTGAGAAGGGGTCCCAAGAAATCTCCGGCTAAGGGCCTGAAGGAGATTAACCCTGTGAGGGAGGAGTCAAGCTCTTCAAGAGCCTCTGACTTAGAGAGAATAAGAGGAACCATTGAGACAGCTGAACTTCTTCAGCCTGAGCTCATTCCCAACCCCACCCCCACTGATCCTAACCCCACAATCAACCCTGAACCCTCATCCAACCCACCTGAAAACCCCAACCCTGAAACCACTCCCATATCTGAGTCAGTGCATAACCCATCACCCATCACTGAGCCTGACCAGAACACTGAGCCAGCCATACAAATTCCCAACCCTGAAGACTTTCTGGAGATTGAGGAGGAGGAAGAGGAGGAGGAGTTAGATGCTGGGATGTTAGGAGGGATTATGGAGAATAATCTGAGGGGGAACGCGACTTAATGGGCAGCTAAGTGTTGGCCTAGACTGTATATGTACAGAGAGCTATGCGCCAATGTTATAGAGCTCAAGGTCTGGCTCGATTTCAAGCAATCGAACATGCAAGAACAACACATGCTTGTCGATGCCAGAGGCTGGGAGTACTGGGAGAAGGAGGAAGCTCGTCTGTGCACTTATTTCCATCTCACGAGCTGGCTGCAACTATTGAATTTCGATAATCTAAAGCAGTTAGTAAATGAGATGATGTCTGGGATGAAGGCTGACCTTGATGAAGAGCCTAAGGAGAAGGATGATGAGGATCATGAAGCTTAGGGTGGAGCTAGTGAGAAGGTGGTGGAAGAGACCGCGGAGGAGGTTGACGCGATGAACCCTGAGCCTCAAGCTCATGAGGAAGGTATAAAGGAAGTTGGTGCCAAGGGTGGACCAACTGCTGAGGATGTTGAGAACATCTCAGCTGCCAATGATACATCAGTAGATGATGGGATTCCCTGCCCTGAGACAAAGGAAGATGATGTAGAGGCGTCCAAGGAGACTCCTAGTTTTGAGGATTTACAATCCAAAGTTTGAGATGGCTTGGCTGAGCCTGAGCAGGCGGCCATGACCACTCCACAACTGCCTTCAGTGCACCCTGAAGAGGGGACTGAGGATGCAGGGGCTGACAAGGGAAAACAACCACTTACTGATGAGGCCGAAGGCGAAGATGATGATGTGCTTATCACTGGGGTCCAGAGGGCTGAGTTCACCAATATCGTCGAAGTGAAGAAGGAAAAGATGACTGAGAACTTAGCTGAGCTTCAAAAGGAAGTGACGAGGCTCAGGGCTGATAAAGAGGAAGATGCCAAAGCTCTGGCTAAATACAACAGATGGACCAAATCATCCTACAACACCCTTGCCAACAAGGAGTTAATCTTGCTGAAGTGAACAATAGTTGATACGGCCAAGTCGGTGAGGAGTGAAAGACAGAGGACTAAAAAGATGCTGAGGCGGACAATGAAGCAACTTGATGAGAATGATGAGCAACATGAGCTTAAGTTGAATCAAGCAGTGGAGCGTCTTGCAGCTCAGCCTGGAGCGCTGTTCACTCAAACCTTGAATGACTCAGCGGCCAAGTTGGCGCTGGAGTCAGGGAGGATTGCTCAGTCCTCAGAGTCAGCTGCAGAGATCTTAGCCAAGGCTACTGAAGAATCTGTGAAAGTGTTGAGTGAAGCTGGCAGGATCAGCGGTGAGTCCTTAAAGATTGGGGAAAAGATCACCAAGGCTGAACAAAGTCTCCAACACAACATGGAGGTCTTTAAAAAGAAGCTCAAAGCTGCCATCAACACTATGTCCTACGCAGGAACTGGGATAGCCACGGGGGTTGATATGCTAAAGGAAGGAGTTCAAGAAGTTCAATCTTTCGCAGCCTTTGTTATCAACAATGGGAAAGATGTGTTCCCACCCCCACCTGCCAAGGATGATGCCAAAAAGGGGGAAAAGAAAAGGAAAAGATCCCGCCCTGAGGTATCTGAGGCAACTTCTGCAAACCCTGAGGAAGTTGAAGTGGCTGATCCTGAAGCAGATCCTAAGGGGAATGTTTTGTTTGTGTGGAAGTCAGCAAGCCTGGCTGAGGCCGCAGCGGAGAAGGCTAGTGAACCTTCGAAGGACGTTCTTCAACTCTCTTCCAAACCAGATTCAGCAGTTCAGAAATCTCCTCCAATGAGCACAAAGAAAAACCCAATCACTTACTCTGCGGAGACGGTGGCTGAGTTATGCGCTGAGGCATGGGGAGCCTCCACAGAGAAGACTGAAGTTGAGCGCATGGCTGATATTGCTGAGAAAGAGAAGATGCGCATTATGAAAAAGAAGGTGGAGAAGCTAACTGACCTCATTGACATGCAACAACGAGAACTTGATGATGCTGTGGTTAGTTTGCTAAGGAGGAAGAAGGTGAAGCCTGAGCCGCATAAGTACAGAAAGAGGCCAACGACAAGGAAATCAACTTTACTGCAAGTCAGAAGGCTTGAGGTGATTCAGAGGGAAGCTCTGGTTGATGAGTTTATCTCAGAGACCTTGAAGGAGTTTTGGGTCGATGCAAGGGATCAATTTGTGTGGCTTTGGTATTTTGTGAATAAATGGGGCGACACTGAAGACATCAATGCCCACTTCACTGACTATATGATGGACAATCATCCTGAAATTATTCAGAAGATATTAGAAGAAGCTGATGCAGCTCAAGTCCAAGTCAAAGCTCCTGAGTTTGTTGCACGCCCTCCACCTCTTGTCCCTGGAACTGGAAAGCACGACACAAAGGCCATTATGACTGAAGTTCTGAAGATTGCCAAGGCTGAAGGTTATGTGAACCAACCTAAAAGGGTAGATGAGTTGAAGGTAAGAGTCTATGCTGGTTATGGACTCGAGCCTGAAATGAGATTAGTTTAGGTGTTCACATCTTTCTTTGTAATAGATAAGTTCATTGTACCAATTCAATATCATTAATGAAATCTATTACATTTGCCCACAAATAAAAACTCTTTGTCTTTTTAGCTATTATTTAAATTCTGTACTTTATCAAGAATTGCTCTAACACAGACTTATCTTATAGATAGGACCTATTTTTCCTCTAAGTGTTTTGAGGACCTTTTCAGTGTTTTGGCATCATCAAAAAGGGGGAAATTGTTGGGACATTGTCAGTTTTGATTAAGACCCCAAAGCCCCTGAAAAGATGATTGGCCTTAGATTGTCTTAATCAGGCTAGTCTTGGTTAGGTTCCTGTACTTAGTTTATTTTACACTTCACAGGTACTCAGTGAGAGAAGCACTCACTGATGTCAATCAAGACTAAGAGCCTGAAGACGAAGAGCACCATCCTGAACTTATGGCAGTCTTTCTAAGCTGGCTGAGTAAGTGTCAGTGATGAAGAGTATAACCCTGAGGTCATTACTAACTCAGTCCTGAAGGGAACAAGATGATACTGAGTAATGGGAAAGACTTGGAGTAGAGCTAAGCAATGCAAAAAGAATGTCAGCATCAGGACAAAACCGTTGTGCTCGAGATAAAAAGAACTTAATAAGACAAGCCTGAAGCCTAGGAATAAGTTCTGACATTCTCACCAACCTGATGTCGTGGACCAATCCAGGGAGGACACGGACGTACGGACCCTAACATGAAGACTGACTTCAAACTGCACTTTCAACGGGCAAGCATTAAATGGTGCATCAAATGCAATTACCAAATCCATGCAAGGACGGCTGCTGCATGGGAGATATATCCGTTTGAACCACTCTACATAGATGACTAGAAGGATATCTCTTCCAACGGATAGTTTTCAAATCACCTATAAATACAGAAGGCCTTGAACCCATTCAAGGTTACGGGAAATTTCCAAGCCAGAAATTACTCAAACTCTCAATCCTTCAAAAGCATTCAACATTCAAAAGAGGCACTCGAAACCAATTAAATTTCCCAAGTGTTTCTTAGACTAGTGAGAGTTATTCTGTATTCCATTGAGCTACAAAGTCTTATCATAAGCTTAGAGTTATTATCCATCCTTAGCATAGCTTAGTCTTGTAAGGATAATCACACCCTAGTTGGAATCCAAACTGAAACCAAAACCCTTAGTAAGGTTTGTTGGTAGTAAGTTGTGTTGAGTGAGTTAGTAAGGAGTTTGTATAGGTCAGTGATGTTAGCTGATCTTGGTGCACCTTGGCACGTAAAAAGCAAGAATCCCAATAGTGGATTTCCTATTGAATCAGGTCGTGGACATAGGAGCTTGAGTCTATGAACCATGTTAAACTCCCTGTGTTCTTACTGCTTTGATATTGTGCTTATTTTCTTATTTTCTTAAGTCATTCATAGCATTTGTTTTTATCAGGCCTGAATCAATCAGCCTGATCATTAAATTGAACATTGCCCTACTAATCACTATTTCAGAGTTGAGTAAACAAGTTTTCAGAAAGAAAACATAAAACAAGACTATAAACTTTCAGGGCTCACGCATTTCACACTGAACTCAAGTTGATAGTCAGCCAACTGACCATCATTCAGTGCAGTCAGTAGGTGGGTTATCAATCCTGAGTTCTTTAACACTTCTGAGCTAAGGGGACTCAGTAAGGTTGAAAGTCAGAAAAATTATTATACGTGTATTCCCCCCCATACACGTATTCCTTAGTCTTGTACCAGGACCAACACGGCCCAATAAGAAGATGACACGTAGGTGTACCCTACTGAGAGCCGACCTGTCACAGACTGACAAGTACCAAAAGTCTTGCTTTAGTTTTTCTAGAGAGCTTACCACAGGCAAGGTCTTTCAGTCGTTTCTTGACAAGAAATAAAGCTTAAATAGAGTCGTTTGAACCAATCGATGCAAGAGACTTACTTGAGAAGATTTATCTCCAATGGGAAGATTTTCAAGAAGGTCTATAAATACAGAAGGTCGTGCCCATTTCTACGTACGGGAAACTTATAAGAACAAAGCATTCTCTACATTCATAACTTATAACGAAGCACTCGAAATCACCTTTGTTTCCCAAGTGTTTCAAATTTGTAGAGAGCATACCAAACCTTCTGTAATTGAGCTTATAGTTATATCTAAACCGTAGAAAGAGATAATCCATCCTTAAGTTTTGAGCTAAACTGTAAGGATTATCTCACAAACAGTTGGAACCAAACCCTACTCAAAACCATACCCAGAGTTAGGTTGAGAGCTGGAGTTAAGAGGTGTTAGTAAGCTGATTATTGATATCAGTCTGAAAGCTGGCTGTTTTGGGAACTAGGACCTGGAATTATCCTAGGGATCAAATATCCTAAGAGAGGATTATTTGATCAGTGCACCTTGGCACTATAACACAAGGAATTCCTAAGTGAAAGGAATTCTCCTGTTTGATCAGGACAGTGGATGTAGGAGATTTATTTCTGAACCACTTTATATCTTGTGCATTTATATTCTGTTAATTCCTTAGTGTGTGTTGTTTCAAATAAGTTTTTATCAAGCAAAACGAGTTTTTCCTAAGGAATCACTAATCTACAACTGAAAGCTAATTAGATAGCAACTCAACTGAAAGTCTTGAACCTTCAGTGGAGCTGATATCTCAGCAAGCTTTCATTAGTAAATCTCAGCAGACATCCAAGTCCACTGAAGATCTACTGTCTTAAGTAAAATCTGATAAGTTTTAAAGAAATAATTTTGAATTTTTAACAACAGGTGTATTCCCCCCATACACTTGTATAACTCGTTTCGGGACCAACAAGTGGTATCAGAGCAGTGGTTCAAAAGACCATTGTTCAAAGTATACCTTGTGCCCAAAAGGTAAATAGTATCTGGTCAACTGAATTGATCTAGTGATAATCTTGTTTAGATATTATGGCTGACAATGCAGCTAGGGTAGCACCACCAGCAGAGAACAACATGGGAGTCAATCCTCTGAACCATATGTCCCATCACAAGCTTCCACAGTTCTCAGTGGAAATTATGATTTCTGGAAGATCGGGATGAGAGCACATCTTGCTTGTGTGCATGATGAAATGTTAAGAGTCATCACAAAAGGTCCATTTTTTATGACTCCTAACCCAAGAATCACAACTGAAACTATTGCAGATCCTAGAGAAGAATGGCCCAAAGATGAGGACAACTTCACTGCAGATGAAAGGAGGAGACATAACCTCAACTTCATAGCTATGAACATTTTCTATACTGCCATTCCAGACTCAATAATGGGAAGAGTGATCCATTGCCAGACTACAAAGGAGCTCTGGGACACTCTTGCTCTTATGTGTGGGGGTACTGACAAAATCAAAGAGAATAAGCTCTCAGTAGTTGTTCAAAAGTATGATCAATTCACCATGGAGCCAACTGAGACCATTGATCAACTTGATTAGAGGTTCACTGATATTATGAATGAGATTAACTCCCTTGGTAAAGTGTATACAAAAAGAGAAGTTGCTTTAAAAATTTTGAGAGGTTTGACCTCAAGATGGGATGTGTACTCAATAATGATACAGAATACCAACGACCTATCTAGCATGTCTATGCAACAGGTATTCTCTGAGTTAAAAGCTTATGAATTTGATCTTAACAGGAAAAGGGCTCCAGACGAGACCTCAGCTGAGAAGGGAGTAGCCTTCAAAGCTAAGGAAACTGAGCCCAAGTCCCCAAAATCATAGAAGAGTACAAAAGCAAGTAAATCTCAAAGTAAAGCTGAGATGCAATAGGAGGTAAGCCTAATGGCCAGAAGGTTTGAAAAACTTAACAGGCGATTTGACAAATATAAAAGATTTTACAGGGATAACAGGGAAAGAAGAAGCTATCCTCAAAGAGAGACAAGAGAAGGAGAGATAAGCTCCACTGAGATGGAAAACAAGAAGGAGTACAAGAACTACTCCAAAGATGAAGGATCATCATCAAAGCCCAGAGGGTCTATGAAGAAAAGGATGATGATGCCAACAGATGCTATCAGTGCAAGAAGGTTGGGCACTTTCAGTATGATTGTCCTCAAATGAGCACAAAAGAAAGGAAAGAAAGGCAAGCCAAAAGAGACAGAAGATATGGAGAAAGGAAAGCCATGGTTGCTGAAAATGTTGATGAAGAGCTGGAGTCATCTGAAGGACTCTTCTCTGACAGTAGTGATGATGACTTGTGCTTATGGCAAGGGAAGATCTAAGGTACAATCTAAACCATCCATTTCCTTAGGACACACACTTGAGCTCAGCTCAGAGTCAACAGAGGAACTTAATCTTCAGTCCACTTTGGAACAATTGATGATTGATTTCTCAAGGTTGCAAGAAGCAAGTTTCTGTCTCCAGGATGAAAACAAAAAACTCTTGAGTGAAAACTCCAAGTTAATTGAGTCAGGGAATCAGACAGATCTTAACTCAGCAAGATCCACCATTGAATTGACAAAAGAGGTGGAAATCCTCAAGAGTCAAGGAAATGGTAAAGATCAACTGATCAAAAATCTCACTGAATCTAAGACAAGGTTAACTGAAGAAAATGTAAAACTGGTAAGCCAATTAAAGGAATCTCTCCTAAAAATTGATGTCTTAGAAAAATCTGAAGAGACCTTGTTAAAAAGGATTGATGTTCTTAACAAACCCTCTCTTGCCATAGAAGAGATCCAAAATTTTCAAATCAATCCTAATAACAAGTGTGGAATAGGCTATTTTCCAAAACCTTCAGAAAGTCCTCTGAGTGTTGCTTCTTCAAGTGGCACAAAGAGAGTATTTGTAAAATCTGTGACCTTTCAACCACAAATTTTAGATAAAGGAAAAAGATCAGCTGAAGTTCAACTAAAGAAAGGTCCAACTCAGCCAAAACCAATTGGAAAGGCTCAATTAACTAATCAATCTAGAACTCAGCAGTGGTACTATCAGTCGAGGTCTTCTCAAATGAAGCAATCTCAACTGAAAGTATCCAGGCATGAACACTCCTCAAGGAATGACTCATATAGAAAACCTTTTTTTTTGTGCCTAAAGGAAAAGGTTCTCAATACCTTTATCAATAAAGACTGAGACCAGGTGCACCCAAACCTAAAAAGAAGAATGTTAAGAAGGTTCCTATTCCTTCAAAGACTGACACACATAGACAGTTTAATCCTAAGGCACCAAGGGAGGTAACTATCTATGTAGATGTTTATGGAAGAAAAATTAGCCACTCTAAAGTAATTAGAACTGTGAGAAAATTTTGGATTTCGAAAGGTACAACTAACCTGGTAGAACCCAACACAAAATGGGTACCTAAAGCCTGATCTTGACTGCAGGGCTCAGTGGACCTCAACAAAGGAGAAGCTCTTAAACCTTCAGTCTGGTACTTGGACAGTGGATGTTCCAGGCACATGACTGGCAACAAAAGTCTCCTGAAAGAATTCATTGAGAAAGAGGGTCCACAGGTCACTTTTGGTGACAATTCACAAGGAGCCACCAAAGGTTATGGTACTTTAATTATTGGCTCAGTAAGAGTTAACAATGTATCCTATGTCAGTGGACTTAAGCATAACCTATTGTCCATAAGTCAGTTTTATGATAAAGGATACAATGTTGAATTTTCATGTAACCTGTGTTTTGTCAAGAATATATCTTCACAACAGGTACTACTAACTGGGTCAAGAAAGGGAAATGTCTACCTCGCAGATTGGAAGTCTTGCACACCAAATGCATGTCTTATTGCAAAGAGCTCAACTGACACAAATTGGCTATGACATAAGAGACTAAGTCATCTGAACTTCAAGGTGATGAACAAGATAGCAAATTAAAACAATTAACTAAATGAAATTAATAAGCAATTTTAGGGATTTTCTAACAATTAAAAGAGACGTGTTTGAGTGTTTTTCATCACATGAGAATCAAGTACACGTTTGATAAGTAATTACTATTCAAGTTTCCAATCAACTATAGAAGCAATCACTAAATATCACGTATTCACCGTACTAGATAAGCCTAGGTAAATACGTCAAATGAAAAAATCGGATCATTAATCTTCTCACTCATTACTCAATTTCTCAATCATATAACAAGTGTAGGAATTATGGGGTTCTAATGAAAATACCCAACTCTCGTTGCGATACTTCAATATACACTCAAATCGCATAACTCACTCACATCCATACTAGATCAAGCACCCACCCAACTCTCATTGCGATAAACACATAATCTAATACGAATTAAAAGAGCAAATCATGAAATTGAATAATGAAAACTCATAATCCTAATATATTGACCCTCAACTAGAATAGATATCACAAATCAAATCAAATACTCAATTCTCCATGTAAATCCAAACACCCAAACACAAGGAAATTAACCAAGCATCATATTAAACAAACTCATATGAAATAAGGAAAATAATCCATGAACATTGAAATAAGACCAATCAAATAAAAGATAAAGGGTAGAAATCACCTCTATAAAGTTGATTTAGCTACAATACTTGAGAATCCTTACTTAAATGGTAAATAACTACTAATTGAAACCTTAATATAATCTAAACTATGCTAAAAATTTAAGGAAATGCAAATGATAAAATGAAAAGAAAATAAAGAAATGGAAAAAAACTATTCTAAGGGATTAGAGTTCTAAAAGCTCTCTCTAAATCTGATGGAAAATGGTATTTAAAATGTGGGATGAGGGTATTGGGACGAAATTGCAATTAAATCCTTGAAAATATGAATTTTCGCACTTTTTTCTCCATCTTGTCGAGTCAACTCAGTTAAACTCAGTAAAAATAGGCTTAGACTCGGTCAACTCGGTGAGAACTAGGTCAAAACTCGGTGAACTCGCCTCTAACTCATGCAAACTCGATCCCTGACTCGGTGCCTTCTTCGTACTGTTTCTTCCTTCTTGGCACGGTCGTGCGGCTCAAATCCCAACTCGTGCGCCAATTTTTGGGCACGAGACGTAGCTATATGGAACGATCGTGCAAAAGCCCTTCATGCCGTGCAACTCTTTAGCCCAAAACGACATCGTCTTCTTCATCGAATCCCTGTGAATTAGCTTCCGAATTCCGGCCTCAAACTTCATTTCCGGCGTTATTCGTTTTGCTTTCATCAATTCCGGTGAGTTCTCAATTGATTCTGACGGCGAACCTCTATTACTCCCAGCGAATCAAAGCTTTACCGATGAGAATTACTTCGAACTTTAACATTGACGAATCAAAACTCTGTTCTGGGCGCTGGCTTTTTTGATTTCCTTTCCGGTGCTTAGCTTTTCCGGCGTGAATGGTGGAGTTCCAGCTTCAATTAATCCCGGCGATGTTTCTTCCTTTTTAAACAATGGCGTTGTTTTCTATCTCTTCCAAAGATGGGTTTCCATATTTAAGCCCAAGCCTGATGACATTTTCCTTCCATTTACTTGATCAAAGTTTCTTCTTTTAAAAGAAATGTGAGACCCAACATCTATTTTTCATCTATGTCATTCACGTGAGTTTCTTTATCCTATTCCCATATATCTTTTTTTACGGGTCCGTTCCCATTTATTCAATTTTTTTTTACAGCACATCATAATACATAAGCATTACACCACAAATTCGACCAAAGGCTATATCCTCAAACAGTGAGACATAACTACTCCATTCCAATCGTGAGGAACTGGAGAGTAAATACAAGAGGCAAACACATAAAAACTTTAAAAGATCTTTAGGCGAATAAAATACCCCACACTAAGGTGTTTTTCACCATCTTCAAATTCATTGCGTCCTCTTCTTGATTAAGAAGCAACCGTGGGAGACTGGGAATCTCAATGAGTGTCTGGCTCACTACCAGATCTGAAAGAAGAAGCACCCAACAGTCTATCCCAAACAAAGTAAAATAAAAGCAAACAAAAAAAAAACCCAGAAAAAAAACAAACCGCACAAGGCGTGGAAGGCCTCACCACTAAGAACTTATACTAAGAACTTAGGTGAGTGGAGAAAAATAAAAACAGATGAACATACGCTAAATAACAAAATAACAGAAAAAACTAAAAAGAAAAGGAAAATAAAGATCTAACGGGTCAACCTACCAATCGGACACCGTAGCCACGTCGACGTTGGAGGAGATTGACCCGTTGATCTAAAAAGACAATAGTAAGAGAAAACCTTGGCTTAAACCAACAAATAGACAGTTGGTGGTGGCGACAGTGACAGCGATTGCGGTGGCGGCGGGGCTTATGGAGTCAAGTGCCTAAAAAAATTTCAAGGGAAAATGTAAGAAAAAGGCGAAAGGGAAGCAATCGGTGGTGGTGGTGGAAGTCCCGCAGGGATTGAGTGAAGAATGAGGCGGGCGGCTCTCAAATGGAATGAAGAGGAGGAGGCGGTTTTTTGTGGGCGGCTATTCCATATATCCAATTCAACTTCTAATTGAAATACCAAAATTAGTCTTCTTCTTTTGGGCCCTTGTAATGGGCTGAGAATTTGATTAGAGAGGCAGCCTTCATTTTTAATCTTAAGCCCAAGATTTCAAATAATTTTCTCCGTATATCTTTCTTGTTCCACTCACAATTTTTTTAATCTCTTTTTTCGATCAATCTCAATTAACACGTGTTTGCTTTTAAATATCCGCATTTTCCTACAAAATTAACTCAAACACCTTTTTCGATAATTAGGTACAAATGATCAATTTTATCCAAATAATTGTTGGTCCCAAAACGAGTAAACAGGTGTACGGGGGGGGGGGGGGGGGATACACCTGAGGTACAAATTCAAACTTCTTAAAACTTATCAAGTTACTTAAGACAATAACTCGTCAGTGGACTTTAAGTCTGCTGAGAATTACTTGTGAAAGCTTACTAAGATAATACCTCCATTGAAAGCTCAAGACTTTCAGTTGAACTACTATCTAATTTGCTTTCAGATGCGGATTAGTGAGCCCTTTAGAAAACTCGTTTTACTTGATAAACTTTGGATGAATAATACACACTTAGGAAATAGCAGAATGTAAGAACACAAGATATAAAGTGGTTCAGAGAAGAATCTCCTACGTCCACTGTCCTGATTAAACAGGAGAATTCCTTTCACTTGGAATTCCTTGTGTTATAGTGCCAAGGTGCACTGATCAATAAATTCTCTCTTAGGATGATTGATCACAAGGATAATTACAGGTCCTAGTTCCCAAAACAAACCAGCTTTCAAACTGATACAAACAATCAGCTTACTAACACCACTTAACACTAACTCTCAACCTAAAAACTGAGTAGAGTTTTGAGTAGGGTTTGGTTCCAACTGATGTGAGATAATCCTTACAGTTTAGCTCACGACTTAGAATGGATTATCTCTTTCTAAGGTTTGGATGTAGCTTTTAAGCTTGGTTACAGAAGGCTTGTTATGCTCTCTACAAATGTGAAACACTTGGGAAACAAAGGTAATTTCGATTGCTTCTAGATAGTTATGAATGTAGAGATAGCTTTGATCTTGTGAGTTTCCCGTGCATAGAAATGAGCACGCCCTTCTGTATTTATAGGCTTCCTTGAAAATCTTCCTGTTGGATTTGAATCTTCTCAAGTAAGTCTTCTTGTATCTGATTGGTTCAAACGACTCTATTTGAAGCTTTAAGTCTTGTCAAGAAACGACTGAAAGACCATGCCTGTTCACCAACTTTCTGTAGATTACTAGGGAAAGACTTTTGGTACTTGTCAGTCTAGGACAGGTCGGCTGTCAGTAGAGTACACCTACGTGTCATCTTCTTATTAAGCCGTTCAGTCTGCTTGCTCAGAATCCTGTCTTGCTTTAAGGTGGAACTCCTCTGAGAGAACCTTCTTATTCCTTCATTTATTGTAAGCTTCACTGAAATTCATTTTACTTTGTTCCAACCAGATAAACTAACAACTTTTAATGTGTTTAGTATTGAATGTGCTTTGTTAGTTCACATTAGTGGACCTTGGTCCTCTCCTGATGGTTTTAGTCTTAGTGAGAATGCACGTAGAAAACATTCAAGACTTAGACTAATTCTCAGATCACTTGTCTTCAGCGGACTTCATTCTTCAATATACTCTAGAAATTTATAACTGCACTCCAGTTCCTTAATATTTGAACTGTTATAACTAAATTCTATCTCTACTGAATTCTCTACTTACAAATGACTTAGGGAAGATCTTTTGGCATCTTAATCAAAACATAAGTCTATACAATTTCCCCCTTTTTGATTTTGCCGAAAAACCTATCTTATTACAAATTCTCTTCCAGATGAGGTTCTTTAGATGACATAAGCATTTAGATTTTTATAAGTAAAAACATTCAAGTACAAAAGCCTAAATGATAATGAGATATTATCTTGGGCAAAATACAGTAGAGTTTCATTTCATGAAGAATAAGATGAGTACATGAAGTCTTCTGTCAAAAGTTTAAAATCAAAACAACTGGGACTTATAAACAAATGCCCAGTACAAACACTAACTTTCTCAGATGGATTCAAACAAAGGTTCAAGTCCATATTGTTTGAAGACTCGGATCTTCAATTCTTTCTTCCTCTCCATGACTTCTTTTGAATGTCCTTTGAGACCCAACTGCTCACACAGGGACACCCATTCTTCTATGATCCGATCTCTATCAACTGCTCCAGTTGCATCTTGAGGAGGCCAGTAGATGATTTGCTCAGGAGCCTTCAAGGCAAGATCTGGGAATTTATCATTCCAAGCTTCATTGATCTCAGCGTAGAGTTTTGGGTAGGTTTCAAACAGCCAATCGTTGAACAAATCTTGCGCATTTTCCTTCCCCAATTCTCCACCGACGTAGTAGGAGTACACAAATTCCCTTTTTGCAGTCTCCCAAGTATCATTCAGTTTCTTGGGAACCTATGCATCATGGTGAGGGAATTTGACCTTTGAAGGAGCTATCTTGTCTTTCTTCAGCTTTTCAGCCCACCTTTGATAACTATTCTTGAATTTCTTTGAAGTAGTCTTATCAAAGGTGGTCAGTCTTTCCTTCTTCTTTCTTTTTGCTAGCTCTGCAATGGACTCCATCTTCCCAACCACTTTATCTCTCCTCTCTTGCTGTTGAGCAGTTAGCTTTTGAGCTCTTTCATTCATACCTCCAGCTGCCTTGATTAGCTGAGTGAGCTCCGTAACTCTAGTGAGGCAGATTTGGGGGTTTCAGAAGAGATAGGTTCGGGGTTTAGGATAGGAAGTACCTCAACCGACTCAGTTGAATCAGTTGACTTTGCAGCCAACCTTCCTGAGGTTCTGGTCTTCTTAGCCACCTCTGCTGAGAGGACATCAATTGCCTTCCTTTTTGTTGATTCCCCCTTTTTGGCAGCCCTCTCTTCCTTTTCCTTCAGATGAGCTTCTTTGAACTTTGATAAGTCTTTTGATGGAACCTCTTTTCCCTTCTTGGCTTCAGCTATCTTCTGGGCTTCAGCATTTACTTTCTTCAGGGTATTTTTGAGTTGTTGGCCTCTTTCAAACTCCGGGGTCTCAAGGATTATCTACATCTTGTTCTTGAGGTCCAACTTCATGTCCTTTGCTTTCACTCTCTTTTCCCCCTTTTCGGCATTAATCATAAATTCTGCAACATATATGTTTAGATTCATTTGATCATGACTAATTGCCTTCACCTGGGTAGAGCAGTGATCAACTTCGTCTTCCAGCCTCTCTAGAGTTGCCCCAGCTGTTTGTCCAAATTGTACGAACTGAGCTAACTTCTCATCTATTAGCACGTTTATTTTGTCTTGAGTAGGGAAGTCCTCTGCAGCCTTCTTCAGGACTTCTCTCAGCTTTTCTCCCAATTCATCGTGCTTGGCCTCAAACTCCGTCATCTTTTGGTTCCATAACCCTTCAACCTTCCCAATAAGGTCAGCTGAGAAAGCCTCAACAGAGGACTTTAGGTTAATGGAGACACTCTCTACTGAGTCCTTCAAGAACTGAGCTCTGGCCCCTTCTTCTTTCTGCTCCAGCTTCTTCATGGCCTCTAACACCAGCACACTCTGGCCTTCCACAACATTTAACACCATTTATTGTGAATCTTCTATCTCCAGTGTCAAGTTTTGGAGTGATTTGGTGGTAGACTCCATCAGCTCATCAACATGGTCTGAGAGGATGACCATTTCATCTACTTCTTCTTGGACAACTTCTTGGATATCTCTCAGTTGAGCTTGTAGAGAAGGAAGCTCTTCATCTTGAATGAGTTGGACAACTTCGCTCAGTGGAGTTAGGTTGACCTGGACTGGGGGAATTTCATCAGTTTGTACACCTGCATGGCAAACAATGTTAGTTCTTCCCCCCTCTTTCTCACATCCCAAGTCACTTGATATTTCTACCTCCATTGCAACTCCCTCCTCCTCTCTCTTCTCACCTTCTTTCTCACTCTCATTTTCAACTACATTTTTTTTAGCCAATTCATCCTTTACAGGAATGATTGCTTTAATCTCTCCACTCACAATTCCAGTGATTTCTACATCTGTTTCTTTTTCTTTCTCATTTTTGACTCCTTCTTTACCAAACACCTCAGCTGACTCCGTAGTCAATACTGAGGGCTGTTGTGGGAGAACTTCAGTAGACACCTCTACTGAGCTCTCCCGTGGCAAGTCTTGTGCCTCAGTATCTCTTGCCAAAGATACATCCTTGGCTACTTCACCTCCACCTTGCTGTGGTGAAGTACCTTCATCTTTCTCCTTGTTCTCCTCCTTACCTTCAGCAGTCTTTGCCTCGTCTAGCTCTTTCTCTCCTTCTTCTTCTTTTACCCTTTCTCCTCCAGCTTCCTTCCTTGCCTCATCAAGTTTGTCCATCACCAGACTCTGAAAAATCTTCTCATCACAGAGAAGTCTGGTTTTGGTCATGCCTGCAAACTCTAACACCTCCTTCTCTTCCTTCTTCCACTCCTCCGCATTACTGCCTCCTACAGCCATGAGGATCTCTCCTAGCCTTCTGTCCTTTAGTTGGACAAGTAGCCTTACTCTCAAGAACATATCTTTCAGGGTGGGAAACCCATCAAGCTCAGGATACTTAGACTCCAGTGAGTAAGCTACTTCATACTTCAGAGTATCCAGAAAGGAGTACTCTTCTTCATCATCTGATGGTAGGAAAGGGGTAGGGGATCTGATATCAGTTGGCTCTTCTGGGATGGATTCCAGGTGAGTGGTATGGGGTTCATGAGGGTTGAGTTCAGATGAGGTTTGGGGTTGGGTTTCAGGTGAGATTGGGTTTTGTTCAGAGGGGGTGGAGGGGATAGTTTCAGAAGGGGTTGAGGATGCCTCAGCAGATGCCTCAGAGGGGGCGTCATCTTGGGAACCACTTTCAGGTTGTTGAGAGCCATCAGTGGGGGGTTTTAGAGATTTTGGATATTTTCTTTGTTTTGACAGGGGTTCTGGGCTTGGTTTTGGGTTTGATGGGGGTAGGGGCAGGAACATCTGAGTCAGACTCAGTAGATATAACATTTGGAGATGAGTCAGGGTTACCTGATGATGATTCATTAGTGGAGTTTGTGGTTCTGACCTTCTTTGAGGCACTCTCCTTCGCTGCCTCAGAAGACCTCTTCTTCTCCTTCTTTGAGGCCTTCTGTGCCTCTTTCTCCTTACGCAGGGCCATTTTGTCACTGAGTTTGACTAGTCTCTTTTTTAGTTTGGTCTTCTTCTTTTCAGCAGGGTTTGCTTCCTTCTCCTCTGCTACTTCAGGGCTGTCTTCCGTCATACTCAGCTTTCTTGCCTCCAGAGCCTTTCCGGATTTGAAGAAAGTCTTCAAATTGCTCTACTTCCTATCCTCAATCCAATCTACTCCCACATCAATGTTTTCAATCAGATAGGAGATCTTGGTGGCAAAATTCAGCTTACTTGCCAGCTGAGGAGTTTTGTCAGGCTGAAATTTAGATTGAAGGTCTTTTTCTTGCTACCAGAAAAACTGCTACCAGTTGAAGGTCTTTTTCTTGCTTTCAACAATAGCCTTCATCAACCTCAGCTTGGGCTTGCTCACTTGCTCAGTGCTCCCTTGGTTTCCCAGAATGTATTTCCCAACAATCTCACAAAGGATATTGTATAAGAGAAGAAGTACACTTCTATTCATAGTGGGGCTGTACTTCATCTTCTTCTGCATTATGGTGTAGACCCAGTCCTCCTCCTTATCCATGATGCAGGTGTCCGGATTTGGGCCTTCAGAGGGAAGTCCAAACAGCTCCTTGAGATCATCTCCTTCCAACCGGATCTCCTTCTTTACTTTCTGATGCTCAATGATTTCATTTCCATCTCTCATCACCTTCTTCTTTCTCTTCAAGAACATACATGACTTGATTTTGGTATTAGTGTTGGCAACACTGAAGAAGAATTCCAGAACTTGTCTATCAAAGCAACTTTTGGGGTGGATAGACAAGAATTTTTCTAATCCTACGGTTTTAACATTTTCCAGGGCCTCCTTTATGTGAGCGAATTCCAGCCTGGATTCAATCTCTGGATTTTCGAAAAGAACTGTAGGCTCATACCAGAAATTATCCTTGTTGGTAAGAAAACCTAGATTTACTCTTGCCATTTGAGAATAGGATTGAGAGAAATTTGCAGAGAGTAATTTGCAGGGAGTATTTTGGAAAGATAGTAAGTGTTTGCTTGAAAGTGTATTCTAAAAGGTTCTTAGACTGATTTTGGGGGGTTTTTATATGTGTAACGGATGATGAGATTTAATCCCGCAATCAACGTCTGAGATTAATTTGGTTGAAAAGTCGTGGATAGTCGAAGGGGTTAGTGGGGAGTTTTTGATAGATCTTGACGGTTAGGAAAGAACCGCCTAAAATGAGAGGTGGAGGTTGAAAGAGTTGGTAGCCGGAAGGTCACATCATCCGGCTTTTAAGGCGCGTGAGATAGGTAACTGTAAAAGTGAAACTGACTTGTACAACGCGCATTAAATGCCCGCCTTATCAAAATATCTTCGAAATACTGCAAAAAGATTTAATTTTCAGAAAGCACTCATTAAAAAAGATTTTGAAATTTATATTTTAAAAACTACGAGGTTTTCAGATTTGAAAGATAACATAAGTTTTGAAAAATGACCTCTACTGAGGTTAAAACTCTTATGAGATTAGTGACTCCACTGAGTTTGATCCTCTCCTGAGGTGGAACCTCCACTGATTCGAAATCAACTCTTCTGAGCATTGAAATTGCCTCAACTTTACTCTTCTGGATCTAGAAGTCCAAGCTCCACTGACAGTTCTTGAAACCTTGCTTCAGCCAAAGGTTTAGTAAAAATATCTGCCTTTTGTTTGTCAGTGTGAATTTTGAGCATTTTGATATCCTTCTTCTCCACATGATCTCTAATGAAATGATGCCTTATATCCACATGTTTGCATCTTGTGTGGAGAGCTGGATTTTCTGAAATAGCAATTGCACTGTTGTTGTCACAGAAAATAGGGACCTCATTAGCAAAGATGTTGTAATCTCTCAGTTGTTGTCTCAGCCACAGAATTTGAGCACAACAACTTCCAGCTGCCATATATTCAACTTCAGTAGTGCTTGTGGCTACTGAATTTTGTTTCTTGGAGAACCAAGAGATCAGCTTACTTCCTAAGAATTGACAAGTGCCTGAGGTTGATTTCCTATCAATTCTGCATCCTCCATAGTCTGCATCTGAGTATCCTGTGAGTTCCAAATTGTCATCTGAGAGATACCATAATCCCATATTCACAGTGCCCTTTAAATATTTGAGAATCCTCTTAGCAGCTTCCAGATGACTTTTCTTGGGATTTGCCTGATATCTTGCACATATCCCAACTGCAAATGTGATATCATGCCTGCTTGCTGTGAGATACAGTAGAGACCCAATAATTGCTCTGTAGTGAGTCTGGTCTACTGATTCACCATCTTCATCAGGTTCCATCTTGGTATTGGTGTTGAGTAGAACTCGCAACTTTGCTGGTCTGGCATCCAAACTTGTTGATCAGCTCCCTTGTATATTTCGCTTGGTTGATGAAGATTCCTTCAGGAGATTGCTTGACTTGAAGTCTTAGGAAGATGTTCATTTCTCCCATCATTGACATCTCAAATTTCCCTTTCATCAGTTGAGAACATTTCTCACAGAGGACTTGGTTAGGACAACCAAAAATGATATCATCCACATAGATTTGAACTAGCAGAGTGTCCTCTCCTTTTGTGATCTTGAAGAGAGTTCTATCTACTCTTCCTTTGATAAAGCCATGATCCAAAAGGAACTGTGACAAAGTATCATACCAAGCTCTTGGTGCCTATTTCAGTCCATATAGAGCTTTCCTCAGTCTATATACTTTGTGGCTTTCTTCAAAACCTGGGGGTTGCTCCACATAAACTTCCTCATTTAGTACTCCATTTAAGAAAACAATCTTTACATCCATTTGATACACCTTGAATTTCTTGTGAGCAGTATAGGCAAGAAATAGCCTAATTGCCTCCAATCTAGCCACCGGAGCAAAGGTTTCATCATAGTCAAAACCTTTAACTTGAGAATAGCCCTTTGCAACTAGCCTGACCTTATTTCTGACTATGACATCATTTTCATCCTTCTTGTTCTTGAATACCCACTTGGTTCCAATCACATTGGAATGATATGGTCTGTCAACCAGCTCCCATACTTGATTTCTTGTAAATTGATTGAGCTCTTCTTGCATAGCAATAATCCAGTTTGAATTTTTGAGTGCTTCTCCAATGGAACCTGGTTCCTGGTCAGATAAGAAACAACAAAACAAAACACTTCTCCATGAAAACTTCTAGTTTTGACTCCCGAGGTAGGATCACCTAGTATTTGCTCAACAGGGTGATCTGAGAGCTATGTTCTCCTAGGTTGATGCCCTTCAGTAGAGTTTAACTCTTCTGAAGTTGAGTCACTAGATATAGGAATGAAATTAAATTCAGGAAATAAGACAGAGGGTTGAAGTCCTGAGTCATCATTCAAGGTATTCTCATTCTCAATGGTAGTATCATTGGTTGCCCCTTGAATGATGGGCTCAGTAGAATTTCTCAGCTGTGACCACATCTTCATCGACATCACTTACCTCTTAAACTGGGATTGTGTTCATCAGTTCAGTTACATGTTCAGGAGAGCTCTCAGGTGAGCTGTGAGGAATGGTTTGACTTTGAGTGTCCTCTTTGAATTGTTGATCATTGTGGTTATCCCAGGTTGGGATGTAAGCATCAACACAATTCTCAGGATAGCCTTTCGACTTGATACTCAGTCTAGTTAGTCTTTTGCTAATTACTTCCTCATTCTCCTTACTCCTGGACTCAAAGGTAGATTCATCAAAAACCACATGAGGTGTTTCTTCCACAACAAGAGTTCTACAATTGTACACTCTAAAAGCTCTACTGATCTGGGAAAATCCTAAGAAAATTCCTTCATCAGCTTTGCTATCAAAAGCTTTCAGTTGAGTTTTCCCATTGTTGTGAATGAAACACTTGCAACCAAAGATATGAAGGTAAGATACATGTGGCTTTCTGCCATTCCATAACTCATATGGATTTTTTCCTTGATGTTTGGTTACCATGGATCTATTTTGAGTGTGGCAGGTAGTATTAATAGCTTCAGCCCAAAATCTTTTAGGAACTTGAGCTTCTGCAAGCATTGTCCTTGCTGCCTCCTTTAGGGTCCTATTTCTTCTTTCAGCTACTCCATTTTGTTGTGGAGTTCTTGCAGCTGAGGTCTCATGAGCAATACCTAACTCTTTGCAGAAATCAGATATTATAGAATTAATGAACTCAGTCCCCTTGTCTGACCTTATTTTTACAATATTCAGGCTCTTTTCATTGCTAAATTTCTTCAGAAGTTCAGGTAGCCTGAGTTGAGTCTCCTTCTTGCTTGCTAGAAATACCACCCAAGTGTACCTGAAGAAATCATCAACAAAAACAAGAGTGTATTTTCTCCCATTGATACTAACAGGGGTTACTGGACTAAAGAGATCCATGTGTAACATTTGAAGTACTCTGTCAGTAGAGGTTGCTACTTTGCTTTTGAAAGATGCTTTCAGTTGTTTTCCCTCCTGACAGGCTTTGCAAATATGTTCTTTGTTGTATACTTCATTTGGCATTCCTTCCACCAGTCCATGTCTTGCTATCTTGTTCATCATCTTGAAGTTCAGATGACTTAGTCTCTTGTGCCACAACCAGTTAGTATCAGTTGAGCTCTTTGCAATAAGACATGCATTTGGTGTGCAAGACTTCCAATCTGCAAGATAGACATTTCCTTTCCTTGACCCAGTTAGTAGTACCTGTTGTGAAGAAATATTTTTGACAAAACACAGGTTACATGAAAATTCAACACTGTATCCTTTATCACAAAATTGACTTATGGACAAAAGACTGTGCTTAAGTCCACTGACATAGGATACATTGCTTACTCTTACTGAGCCAATTATTAAAGTACCATAACCTTTAGTTGCTCCTTGTGAATTATCACCAAAAGTGACTTGTGGACCTTCTTTCTCAACAAATTATGTCAGGAGATCTTTGTTGCCAGTCATGTGCCTGGAACATCCACTGTCCAAGTACCAGACTAAAGATTTGAGAGCTTCTCCTTTGTTGACGTCCACTGAGCCCTGCAGTCAAAATCAAGTTTTAGGTACCCATTTTGTGTTGGGTCCTACCAGGTTAGTTGTACCTTTCGGAATCCAAATTTGCCTCACTGTTCTAATCACTTTAGAATGGCTAATTTGTCTTCCATAAACATCTACATAGATTGTTCTCTCCCTAGGTGCCTTGGGAGTAAACTTTATATGGGTGTCAGCCTTTGAAGGAACATGAACCTTCTTTTCATTCTTTCTTTTAGGCTTGGGTGCACCTAGCCTTAGTTTTTGTTGATAAAGGTATGAAGTATCTTTTCCTTTAGGCACAAAAGGAATAGGTCTTCTATATGAGTCAATCCTTGAGGAGTGCTCTTGCCTGGGTGCTCTCAGCTGAGGTTGCTTCATCTGTGAAGACCTCGGCTGATAGTACCTCTGCTGAGGTCTAGTTTGATTAATCAACTGAGCCTTTCCATTTGGGTTTGGATTGATTTGAAAGTTTTGAATTTCCTCTATGGCAAGAGGGTTTATTAAGAGCATCAATCCTTTTTAACAAGATCTCTTCAGATTTTTGTAAGACATCAATTTTCAGGAGAGAATTCTTTACTTGGCTTACCAATTTTAAATTTTCTTCAGTTAACTTTATCTTAGATTCAGTAAGATCTTTTATCAGTTGATCTTTGCATTTTCCTTGACTCTTGAGGGTTTCCACCTCTTTTGTCAATTCAATGGTAGATTGTGCTGAGTTAAGATCTGCCTGATTCCCAGATTCAATTAACCTAGAGTTTTCACTCAGGGGATTTTTGTTTTCATCTTGGAGACAAAAACTTGCTTCTTGCAACCTTGAGAAATCAATCATCAATTGTTCCAAAACGGACTGAAGATTGAGTTCCTCAGTTAACTCTGAGCTCAGCTCAGGTGTGTGTTCTAGAGAAATGGATGGTTTAGATTGTACCTCTGGTTCTTCTCTTGCCATGAGGCACATGTCATCATCACTGCTGTCTGAGAACAGTCCATCAGATGACTCCAGATCCTCATCAACATCCTCAGCCACCATGGCTTTTCTTTCTCCATATCTCCTGTCTCTTTTGGCTTGCCTTTCCTTCCTTTCCTTGGTGCTCAGTTGAGGACAATCATATTGAAAGTGCCCAACCTTCTTGCATTGAAAACACCTATTGGCATCATCATTCTTTTCCTCAGTAGACTCTCTAGTCTTTGATGATGAACCTTCGGCTCTGGTATAGTTCTTGTATTCTTTCTTCTTTTCCAGCTCAATTGAGCTTTTCTCTCCTTCTCTGGTGTCTTTTTGTGGATAACTTCTCCCATCCCTGTTATCCCTGTAAAATCTCTTATACTTGCCAAAACGACTGTTTAGTTTTTCAAACCTTCTAGCCATTAGGCTGAGTCCCTCTTGCATCTCAGCCTTGCTCTGTGATTTGCTTGCCTTTGTACTCTTCTGTGGCTTTGGGGATTTGGGCTCAGTCTCCTTAGCTTTGAAGGCTACTCCCTTCTCAGCTGAGGTCTCATCAGGAGCTCTTTTCCTGTTAAGATCAAACTCATAAGCCTTGAGTTCAGAGAATACCTGTTGCATAGACATGCTGGATAAATCCTTGGTATTCTGCATCATCACAGAGTATACATCCCATCTCGAGGTTAAACCTCTCAGGATCTTTAAGGCAACTTCTCTTTTGGTATAGACTTTACCCAGAGAATTTATCTCATTCATGATGTCAGTGAACTCCCATCAAGCTGGTCAATGGTCTCAGTGGGCTCCATGGTGAACTGCTCATACTATTGAACAGCTACAGAAAGCTTGTTCTCCTTTATCTTGTTAGTTCCTTCACACATGAGAGCAAGAGTGTCCCAAAGTTCCTTTGCAATCTTGCAATGGATCACTCTTCCCATTACAGAATCTGGAATGGTGGTGTAGAGAATATTCATGGCTATGAAGTTGAGGTTGTTTCTCCTCTTTTCATCTGAAGTGAAGTTATCTTCATCCTTGGGCCATTCTTCTCTTGGATCTGCAATAGTTTCAACTGTTGTTCTAGGGATAGGGGTCATAAAAATAAATGGACCTTTAGTAATCACCCTTAACATTTCATCATGCACACAGACAAGATGAGCTCTCATTCTGATCTTCCAGAAGTCATAATTTTCCACTGAGAATTGTGGAAGCTTGTGATGGGACATATGGTTCAAGGGATTAACTCCCATGTTGTTATCCGCTGGTGGTGCTACCCTAGCTGCATTGTCAGCCATAATATCTAAATAGGTTTATCAAAAGATCAGTTCAGTTAACCTAAAAATAATACCTTTTAACACAAGGTATACTTAGAACAATGGTCTTTTGAACCACCGCTCTGATACCAATTGTTGGTCCCGAAACGAGTAAACAGGTGTATGGGGGGGAATACACCTGAGGTACAAATTCAAACTTCTTAAAACTTATCAGGTTACTTAAGACAGTAACTCGTCTGTGGACTTTAAGTCTGCTGAAAATTACTTGTGAAAGCTTACTGAGATAATACCTCCACTGAAAGCTCAAGACTTTCAGTTGAACTACTATCTAATTTGCTTTCAGATGCGGATTAGTGAGCCCTCTAGAAAAATCATTTTACTTGATAAACTTTGGATGAATAACACACACTTAGGAAATAGCAGAATGTAAGTACAAAAGATATAAAGTGGTTCAGAGAAGAATCTCCTACGTCCACTGTCCTGATTAAACAGGAGAATTCCTTTCACTTGGAATTCCTTGTGTTATAGTGCCAAGGTGCACTGCTCAATAAATCCTCTCTTAGGATGATTGATCACTAGGATAATTCCAGGTCCTAGTTCCCAAAATAAACCAGCTTTCAGACTGATACAAACAATCTAACTCTCAACCTAACAACTGAGCAGGGTTTGGTTCCAACTGATGTGAGATAATCCTTACAGTTTAGCTCACGACTTAGAATGGATTATCTATTTCTAAGGTTTGGATATAGTTTTTAAGCTTGGTTACAGAAGGCTTGTTATGCTCTCTACAAATGTGAAACACTTGGGAAACAAAGGTAATTTCGAGTGCTTCTAGATAGTTATGAATGTAGAGATAGCTTTGATCTTGTGAGTTTCCCGTGCATAGAAATGAGCACGCCCTTCTGTATTTATAGGCTTCCTTGAAAATCTTCCTGTTGTATCTGATTGGTTAAAACGGCTCTATTTGAAGCTTTAAGTCTCGTCAAGAAACGGCTGAAAGACCATGCCTGTTCACCAACTTTCTGTAGATTACTAGGGAAAGACTTTTGGTACTTGTCAGTCTAGGACAGGTCGGCTGTCAGTAGAGTACACCTACGTGTCATCTTCTTATTAAGCCGTTCAGTCTGCTTGCTCAGAATCCTGTCTTGCTTTAAGGTGGAACTCCTCTAAGAGAACCTTCTTATTTTTTCATTTATTGTAAGCTTCACTGAAATTCGTTTGGCCTTGTTCCAACCAGATAAACTAATAGCTTTTAATGTGTTTAGTATTGAATGTGCTTTGTTAGTTCACATCAGTGGACCTTGGTCCTCTCCTGATGGTTTTAGTCTTAGTGAGAATGCACTTAGAAAACATTCAAGACTTAGACTAATTCTCAGATCACTTGTCTTCAGCGTACCTCGACTTCAGCGGACTTCATTCTTCAATATACTCTAGAAATTTATAACTGCACTCCAGTTCCTTAACATTTGAACTGTTATAACTAAATTCTAACTCTACTGAATTCTCTACTTACAAATGACTTTGGGAAGATCTTTTGGCATCTTAATCAAAACATAAGTCTATACAATTTCCCAACAATAATCACAAGAAATCCAATAAAATTGGTAATTAAATTCATGAATTTCGACCAAAAATCACACTAATCATCCCCCCAAACTTAAAGTGTTGCTCGTCCCCGCACAACGAAAGAAAAATAAAATAAGTGGGAGGGTTGCGAATAAATGAGTGTCAAAGAAGGAAAATAATCAAAATGCAACACTTGTTCTTTTCATTAAAATAAACTAAATAGCTAGTGTTTCACAACTCAATCAACAATATAGAGATTCACAAGAAACAAGACAATTAAATCACCATGATCCTCACGGGTAGTGTCTAGCTCGACCCTCAAAAGTGTATGAAAATGTAAGCTCTCAAATGTCAATTTATAGACATGCACCACCATAAGCTTGACAATTATCTAGGCATCTTACCTAAAACTTGCATTTAGTAATAAATCGAAAAGGACTTTTCATTTTGTTGTAATGTTGGCTCTTTGGTCAAGGTGGGGAATTTTTTGATAAAGTGACTTGTAAATAGTGGAGCGAGTGATAAAGACACATAGACACATCTAAAAAAATCTCGAGACAAAGTTGCAATTGTACGAATTGCAACTAAAAAACTCCTACTCCAACAATTTACTTGTTCTCTTTTTTCTCAAGAACAATCCCTTTCACCACATTAAGCACTTTTGAATTCTAAGCTCTACCAAAATCTTGTACACATGAGAGTTTCTTTTCCATTTTTTTTCCAACTCAATATTTTTCTTGTACAACTCAACAATTCATCCTTTTTTCAATCTCTTCACTTTTACACAAACACATCCACCAAATTCACAATTTAGCACAATTCAACCCCATTATCCACATTCAAGCTCCACCAGTTCATAGGGGCAAATTAGGCTCAATTGGAGGGATAATTCGGCTAAACTTGTAGGTTACCAAGAAAATTAAGTATATAGGCTCAAAAGGGCTAGCTACGGAAAACGATTTCATTTGGTATGGAAAACTTGGCAAAGTGACTTTTCAAAAAAAAAAAAAAGATGGCCTAAAATTATTTTTAGCACATAATGCAAGTAGAGGTCTAGAGCTAGACTAGAGGCAAGTTCTAGAGCACAATGACTACAAACGACCACACAACCAATGAAAAACCAATCATGATAATTTGGTTTAGGCACAAAAGATCACGGGTACATTTTGATCATGGATCATGTTGGAACAATATCAATTTTGAGTTGATCCCAAATACCTTGAAAAGATGAGTTGCCTAAGTGTTGTAATAGTCAGGCTAGTCTTGTTAGAGTTAGAATATTTTGTATTCACAGGTACACAGTGACTTAATCGTAAAATACTAGTTTGACTAGTAGTTACCCCACAAGAGTATGAGATCACCGTAGTATGGGCAAGTATAGGGAACAAGTAGTATCGAACCCGTGGGAAAGTTTGTATACGAATAAATCCCTGGAAATGTATGTGTCGTAGCTAATATGAATGCAATTTTGTTTTAAACTAATATTAAACTATATTCTACTAATTATCTAACGAAAAGAAATAAAATTTTTCTAACTCCGATGTGAAGTGTAAATATGACTGTGATGCTCAGAAGAGGAATCCCTACGTATACTAACAGAGTTGGTACGATAACTAAAATAATTGTGGTGTTCCAAGTTAAAATTCTAAGTGTACTATAAACTAGGCAATCAACTTCCCCAATCTAGCACAAAGAATTGAAAGAATAAAAGCTCGGAATTAAACCCAATACTTAGTTCTAACAACTTACTTCACTAACCCACTAATTAAATTATATGAGTCATACTTAATTATTGAGGCTCTAATTTAACTAAGGTGATGCGGCCGTCCTCCCTAGATAAACCGGTTGATTATAAACCCCTTCAAAAATCCTCTCCTTAAGCTTATTCATTATTAAAGTGTGATGTGGTCGTCTTATCTCTAACGATTTTCGTACTTAATTCTTTGATTATTCTAGGGTTTATTAGAATTATTCAATAATTAAGAGAATTAAAACTATACATCACTAATTATCCTAATTACGTACTGTTGGTCCCGGTACAAGACTGATGAATACGTGTATGGGGGGAGGGGAATACACGTATACCAATTTTTCAACTTAAACCTTGCTGAGTCCCCTTTACTCAGAGTGATAAAGAACTGAGAGCTGATAATCTCCCCACTGACTACACTTAGTGCGGGTCAGTTGGCTGACTATCAATTTGAGTTTAGTGCGGAAATGCGTGAGCCCTGAAAGTTTAAAGTCTTATTTAGTTTGCTTTCTGAAAACTTGATTACTCAATTCTGAAGTAGTGATTAGTAGGGCAGTGCTCTTGTTTGATGATCAGGCTAATTGATTCAGCTTGATAAAAACTAAATGCTATGAATGAACAAGTAATATGATAAGCAAGCACAATATCAAAGCAGTAAGAACACATGGAGTTTAACATGGTTCAGAGACTCAAGCTCCTTCGTCCACAGCATGATTTAACAGGAAATCCACTCAAGGGATTCTTATTTTTAACGTGCCAAGGTGCACCAAGATCAGCTACTCCTCACTAACCTATACAAACTCCTTACTAACTCACTGACAACTTACTACCAACAAACCTAACTTAGGGTTTTGGTTTCAATTTGGATTCCAACTAGGTTGTGATTATCCTTACAAGACAGAGCTTTGCTAAGGATTGGATAATCACTCTAAGCTTAAGATATTGCTAGTACGCTCTTTGGAATATAGAATAACACTCAGAAACTAAGAAACACTTGGGAAATTTAACTGGTTTCGAGTGCTTCTTCTAAGGACTGAATGGTTTGAATGCTTGAGAGTTTGAGTAATTTATGGCTTGGAAATTTCCCGTAACCTTGAATGGGTTCAAGGCCTTCTGTATTTATAGGTGATTTGAAAACTATCTGTTGGAAGAGATAGTCTTCTAGTCATCTATGTAGAGTGGCTCAAACAGACATATTTCCCATGCATCAGCCGTCCTTGCATGGATTTGGTAGCTTGCATTTAATGTGCCATTTAATGCTTGTCCGTTGAATATGCAGTCTGAAGTCAGTCTTCGTGTCAGGTTCCGTACGTGCGTGTCCTTCCCGGATTGATCCACATCATCAGGTTGGTGAGAATGTCAGAACTTATTCCTAGGCTTCAGGCTTGTCTTATTAAGTTCTTTTTATCTCGAGCACAACGGTCTTGTCCTGACGCTGACATTCCTTTTGCATTGCTTGGCTCTACTCCAAGTCTTTCCCATAAACTCAGTGTCAACCTGTTCCCTTCAGGACTGAGTTAGTAATGACCTCAGGGTCATACTCTTCATCACTGACACTTACTCAGCCAGCTTAGAAGACTGCCATAAGTTCAGGATCGTGCTCTTCATCTTCAAGCTCTTAGTCTTGATTGACATCAGTGAGTTCTCCTCTCACTGAGTACCTGTGAAGTGTAAAATGACTAAGTACAAAACCTAACCAAGACTAGCCCGACTAAGACAAACTAAGGCAACTCATCTTTTCAGGGGCTTTGGGATCTTAATCAAAACTGACAATGTCCCAACAATTTCTCCCTTTTTGATGATGCCAAAACACTGAAAAGATCCTCAAAACACTTAGAGGAAATATAAAATCCTATCTATAAGATAGGTCAGTGTTAGAGCAGTTCTTGATAAAGTATAAAATTTAAATAACAGCTAAAAAGACAATGAGTTTTTGTCTGTGGGCAAAGTAATAGATTTCATTGAATGATATGGAAATGGTTACAATGAATCTAATCTATTACAAGGAAAGGATGTGAATTACTAGACTAATCTCATCTCAGGCTTGAGTACATAACAAGCATAGACTCTGATCTTTAACTCTTCAACTCTCTTAATCTGATTCACATATCCTTTAGCTTTAGAAATCTTCAAAACTTCAGTCATGATGGCCTTAGTATCATGCTTTCTAGTTCCAGGTACAAGAGGGGGTGGACGAGCAACGAACTCAGGAGCCTTCACTTGGACTTGGGCTGCTTCAGCTTCTTCCAAGATCTTCTGAATCAACTCAGGGTGATTGTCCATCATGTAATCAGTGAAGTGGGCATTGATATCTTTAGAGTCGCCCCACTTCTTCACTACGTACCAAAGCTTAACAAACTCATCCCTTGCATCAATCCAGAACTCTTTCAGTGTCTCTGAGATGAACTCATCGACATAAGCTTCCCTCTAACCTAATTCCGGCCTTCTGACTTGCAGTATTGTTGTTTTCCTAGTTGTTGGCCTCTTCTGTACTTTCTAGGCTCAGGCTTCGCCTTCTTTCTCCTAAGCAAACTGATCACTGCATCGTCATGTTCTCGTTGTTGCATGTCAGTCAGATCAGTCAGCTTCTCCACTTTCCTCTCCAAAATGCGCATCTTCTCCTTTTTAGCTATATCAGCCCTGCGCTCAGCCTCAGACTTCTCAGAAGGAGTTCCCCATGCCTCAGCGCACAGTTCCGCCACCGTCTCCGCAGAAAAAATGATGGGATTTTTCCTTGTGTGTACTTGGGGTGACTTTTGAATTGCCTCAGCCAGTTTAGAAGATTGGAGTTCCTTAGAAGGTTCATTAGCCTTTCTTGCCTTCTTTGCAGCCTCAGCTTTGTAGCTTCTGCCTCATCTTCAGCCTCCGCCGCTGCCAGCCTGGCTGACTTCCTCACTCTGAGAACATTCCCCATAGGGTTTGCCTCTGGATCAGCCTCAACCGTTTCACCTTGGTTGACTGCCTCAGATGCCTCAGGGCGGGATCTTTTTCTCTTCTTTTCCCCATTTTTGGCATCATCATCGGCCTGGGATGGAAGTGCCTCAACTCCGCTGTTGATTACGAAAGAGGCTAATGATTGAACTTCCAGTACGCCCTCCTTCAGCATTTCAACTCCCGTGACGATCCCAGTCCCAGCATACGACTCTGAACTGATAACAACTTTCAACTTTTTCTCAAAGACCTCCATGTTGTGTTGGAGACTTTGTTCAGCCTTGGTGATCCTTTCCTCCACCTTCAAGGACTCACTGCTGATCCTGCTCGCCTCAGCCAGTATCTTTGCCGACTCATCAGTGGCCTTAGCCAAAACCTCAGCAACAGTTTGAGAAGTCTGAGCTAACTTCCCTGACTCCAGCTCTAGCTTGGACGCTGAGTCGTTCATGGCCTGAGTAAAGAGTGCCCAAGCCTGAACTGTAAGCCTCTCTACCGCCTGATTGGGCTTTTCTTCTCTGAGCTCATCCCTCTTCTCAAGCTGATGTAGAGTCTGCCTCAGCATCTTCTCCGTTCTCTTCCTCTCATTCCTTACTGACTTTATCGTATCAGTCATTGTTCTCTTCAGCAGTATCAACTCCCTGTTGGCAAGGGTATTGTACGCTGACTTGGTCCACTTGATGTGCTTAGCCAGGGCCTTGGCATCTTCTTCCTTCTCAGCTCTTAGCTTCATCACTTCCTCCTGAAGCTCGGCTAGGTTCTCAGTTGTCTTTTCTTTCTTAACTTCGACAATACTGGTAAACTCAGCGCGTTGGACCCCAATTATTAGCACATCTTCATCTCCATCGACATCGTTAGTGGCCGACTGCTTTCCCTTGTCAGCCCCTGCATCCTCAGCCCCCCTCTTCAGGGTGCACTGAAGGCATTTGTGGAGTGGTCATAGCTGCCTGCTCAGGCTCAGCTAAGCCAGCTCGAACATTGGGAACTTGTCCCTCAGAACTAAGAGTCTTCTTAGATGCCTCAACATCATCCTCTTTTGTCTCAGGGCAGGGAATCCCTTCATTGACTGATGTGTCATCCGTAGCTGAGATGTTCTCAACATCCTCAGCCGTTGGTCCACCCTTGGCACCAACGTCTTTAGCACCTTCCCCCTGAGTCTGAGACTCAGGGATCATCTGATCCACTTCCTTCGCCGTTTCATCCACCATCTTCTCCACTGCTCCATCCTGAGCATCATCATTCTCCTAATCATCCCTCTCACCATCAGACCTGATGTCAGCTTACATCCTCGACATCATTTCCATCACCAGCTGCTTCAAATTATCAAAGTTAAAAAGCTGCAGCCAGCTGGTGAGCCCAAAATACGTGCACAACCTTGCCTCCTCAGTTTCCCAGTGCTCCTAACCACGAGCATCCACCAGCATGTGTTGCTCCTGCATATTGGACTGCTTGAAGTCCAACCGTACCTTCAGCTCCACAACATTTGCAAAAAGCTCTTTGTACATGTTCAGGCTGGGCAAGCACTTAGCTGCACACTCAGTGGCATTCCCCCTTAAATTGTTCTCCAGAATGCCACCAACCAAATTGGCATCCAAATCCTCCTCATCCTGCAACTCCATGAAGTCATCCTCCTGATCTTCGGCTTGCGAGGATTTGGGGCAATCTTTGGGGTTGGGGTAAGTTGGGAAGTCTTCAGGGTTGGGAAGGTTTGGCTTAAAGGACTGGTCAGGCTCATGTATGGGTGAAGTTGATGGCACTGACTCAGGTGGGTTAGAAAGGTTGTCAGGTGGGGGTGTTTGTGGCTGTTGGGGTGAGGGGTCAGGGTTGGTTTGGGGAGTAGGTTGAGGGTGTTTAGGTATTTGGGTAGGGTTGATCTCAGGCTGCAACATCTCAGCCGTCTCGATCGTTGTTCTCACTACCTTCAAGTCAGAGGCTCGGGGAGAGCTTGACTCCTCCCTCTCACTCACCTCCGGCAGGCCCTTGGCTGGGGACTTTTTATGTCCCTTCCTCAGTCTCTTCAATGGCCTCTTGTCCTGCTCCTTATCCACTCTGACGTCATCGTCAGTTCCCTCAGCCTCTGAATCGGCTCTCTTGGGATTTGACTCAGTCCCTTGTTTGGTGGCCTTTCCTGACAGCACCACCTTCACCTTCCTCTTCTCCACCCCCTCCACAGCAGCCTGCGCCTCAGTGCGCTCAGAAGTGATCTCCTCCTCCACTTCTTTGCTCTTTTCAAAGAGCTCATCCACCCTTTCCATGAAGCTGGTTGCCACCTTCTTGGCCTTCCCAGCTGGCTTCTTAGCCTGACCCTTTGTCTTAGCGTTGGGGTCAGTAAGCCCTAGCACAGAGTAGGTGTCACTCAGTGAAGTGAACATCACCCTCTTAGAAGAGAGGTTGTTCACCATGTCGAAGGTGTACCCAGGGCAGGCATGAGTGATCAGTATGGACAGCCTCATTCTGAACGGGAGAATGACACTCACTGGGATGTGCTTTTCATCATCATCCCTCTCGATTTTGTCCATAGCAGCCTGATAGATCTGATCAAGGAAGTACTGCTCCCAATTTGCCTCCACCCCATCAACAATGGCTCCCATAATCCTCAGTTTGGGCAAGCTCAGTTGCTCATGTGAACCTGTGGATCCCATAACTACTTTGGACACTACGTCCACAAGGACCCTATACTCAGGCTTCAAGGTACTCAACTGTTTTGACGCACTCTGAACTCAGTTGAGCCCGTCTTTGTCCACTTTCCCAAGAATTCTCCCTCAAAGTTCTCCTTGTAAACCTTGGGGTTGATGCCTGAGGACGGCAACACATAGACCTCCTTGATGGCCTTTTTCAAGTTGATGTCCTTCACCTCCTTGCTGTAGAAAGGTTCTCCATCCACATCGGTCTGACCAGTTGGTTTTAGAGCCGTCACTTTGGTGAAAAGTTCCCCCTTGCGCAGGAACATGTTGAAATACGCTTCCACCACCACCTTCGGAAGCATAGAATCTGGGCGCAAAGAGAAATATTTCTCCAACCCTGCCTTGGAGATCCAGTTGAAAACAGGTTTGATCTTCTCGACATTAAGACAGATACCTTCCATGGAGATAACTTGCTCCATGTGTACCAACTTGTTGTTGACTACATCCTCAAGCTTGTTGGTTATCCAGTTGGAGTTAAGGAATGCCATTGATTTTGAAAGAAAGGTTTTTCGAAAATCTGTGAGTGCTTGAGCAAGAGAGTACTCAGTGTGCAGAAGTCAAAAACCTCAAATGACATTCTTGATTGATTAGAACAAGTCAGTTACTCAGACGTGGGGTTGAGATTAATTCCTGAATTTGAAAGGTTTCGAAATGAAGGGCCAGGATTAATCTCAGCATCAATCAATTATTATTGGTCCTACTTGATAGATTAATTGAGGAAGCATTAAAGTTAAATCTTTTACAAAATCTTTTTATAAGAGCACTAAAAGAAAAGCAATATGAAAGGAAAGCAATAAATAAGACCGAATGTATAGTGGTTCGGATATAAGAATCCTACGTCCACTCTCTCTTATTCAAAGGGGCCTTACTACCAACCAACCAACAACTTGCGTACTGGAATTGTGAAGTACCAGTTCCTTCTTACAATAATCTTTAGATCTAACTTCGATCTAAAGCCTTACAATCTTCAACCTTATCTTAACAGATGAACATGTTGAGACTCAATAACTCCTTAATGAGTGAACAGAATTATGAACAAGATAAAAGTGCTTTTAGCGTGATAAGAACTAGGGCTTGGAAATGACTTCGTGCGCGTGAGAGTTCTCTAGAGCCTTTCTTCGAAGATGCACTCTTGTATTTATAGAGGTATTTAGGAATTAGCCGTTAGAGAGCTAATCCAATCAAATCTCTAATTAAGGAAGCTTCCAATCAATCAATTCCATAATTTATTGATTGAGTTGGTGAGATCCTTGGATTGATTGACTTCAAAATACTTTCTAATCCGATCTTGTTTGACTTGATTTGAATCGCCAACGGTCAAATGGTTCCAATGCCTAACTCTGATACGTCCAGAGAAGGCAGGACCAGACACCAGGCAACCTCGATGTCTTCTGGTCCAGAGTTGGTTAAGAAACAGAATACTCAGTAGAATCAAGAGATGATTCTGAGCATCTTTTGTTTCACCAGACTCGTCTGGTCTGGGGAAGGTCCTCTACCTCTGGTCTTGATCTTCTGATGAAGTCTTCTGGTGGAGTCCTCTGGTGAAGTCCTCTCTGGTGGGGTCTTCTGGTGACTCTTCTGGTGAAGTCTTCTGGTCTGGCAGTTCCCCCTAGACTAAGTCCTAATCTATTTTCTCATCCTGCTAACAGGTTCAGATGGTCCTATTACATCTTCTGGTTTGTTTTAACTCATCAAAACTAAACAACTTTTATCCTAACAATTACCCATGTCAGTCATATTCCGTATAAAATGGACACGTATATGAAAAAGTAACTGAAGCATTAAATGCTCCGCTGCGCGTGGGTTAAAATATGAAAAGGCGCGCTTTTAATGAAAACATAATGCATTTAATAAAGATTTTCAGGATGAAGGACTCAGAGAGACGCTTGAAATTCACAAAAGTCAGGATAAAACTCATACCTGTCAGGGAGACATTGTAGCACCCTGATATCTCACTGAGTCGAGTCTGGCCTGAGTTCATCCTAAACCCTATACTGACTGCTCTCCCAGATCTAAAAGTCCTACCTCCACTGACAGTTCCATAAACCTTGCTTCAGCCAAAGGTTTAGTCAAGATGTCAGCTCTCTGCCTGTCAGTGTGAATTTTCTCCATCCTAATATCCTTTTTCTCCACATGATCTCGAATGAAGTGATACCTAATATCCACATGCTTGCACCTTGTGTGAAGCACTGGGTTCTGAGTAATTGCTATAGCACTATTGTTGTCACAATAGATTGGAACCTCATTAGCAAACGCTTGGTAGTCTCTCAATTGTTGCCTCAACCATAAAATCTGAGCACAACAACTACCTGCAGCCATATACTCAGCCTCAGTTGTGGAAGTCGCCACTGAATTCTGCTTCTTACTAAACCACGAGATCAACTTACTACCCAAAAACTGACATGTCCCTGAGGTTGATTTCCTATCAATCCTACAACCTCCATAATTTGCATCTGAATAACCTGTCAGCTCTAAGTTGTCATCTGAAGGATACTATAGTCCCATATTGACTGTCCTCTTTAAATACTTAAGTATCCTCTTAGCAGCCTCCAAATGACTCCTCTTTGGATCAGACTGATACCTAGCACACACACCAACTGCAAACGTAATGTCATGCCTACTTGCAGTCAGGTACAACAAAGAACCAATTAGTCCTCGATACTCAGTCTGATTTACTGAAGTCCCTTCAGTGTCAGGATCCATCTTCCAATTTGTGTTCATAGGGATCCTGGCTGGATTGCTGTTCTGAACACCAAACTTTTGAATCAAGTCTCTTGTATACTTGGCCTGATTAATGAAGATACCTTGATTAATCTGCTTGACCTGCAATCCTAGAAATAAGTTCATCTCTCCCATCATTGCCATCTCCAATTTACCAGTCATCAACTTAAAGCTGTTTCTGAGATTCATGAACATCTATCTTGAGGTAGAGGCAGTCTGATTTGAAGGAAGCTTTAGCAGAGGCAAAGACAACCTTGATCTGCTTGAGAAATTTCCTCCTTTCTTCCTTGATCTGGTGCTCAACCAGAGCAGGTGCCAGATGCTGCATTGCCTTAGAGAAACGCCCTATCTGCATAATCTGTTCGTTAAAGAACATCTTCATCTTTTTTAGAACGGCAGGGGTGACATTGAAATCCTCCTCATCTGAGTAGAGTTCTGGAGGGAAGGAGAGGTGAGGGCCAAAGGAGTAAGAGGGGCCCTCTGGAGAGATCATCACTCCTCTCTGGATCAACAGAGTCTGAATCAACACCTTCGCAGCCTCTGGGGTCTCAAGCTCCACAGGGTTCTGGATGTTGAGCTTCTTCTTGAGATCTATCTCCTAGGCAGTGAACGCAGAGGTGGTCATCTCATCAAGTAACAACACCAGATCCTCCACATCTTCAAGTCTGGCCTTGCTCCAGATCTTGGCATCCGTCAAATCTTTCAGGAGAGGTAAGTGCTCCAAAAGAATTGGAAAATGCTCTCTTAGCCAAAGCTGAGCACTTACACTCATACTCTGCCTAATGGGACCCATATCATCATTGTTGAATGTGAAGGGTTTAGGCCTAGAGGCAGAAGAGGATGGTGCTAAGACCTCCGGCTCCGGTGAAGCATCCTCATCTTCACCATCACCGCTAGACGAAACTGCAGGAAAGTCTGGAAGACCAGGAAACCCCAGAGTCATTGAGAAAGAGGGGTTCTGGTCAGGTTGGGTTTGGGGAGGGATAGGTATATGGGTTTGTGAGGTGGAAGGATTTGTATGTATGGATAGTTCTGCACCAGAAGAGGTTGAGGGCACCTCTGGTACAGGGTTTGAGTGAGGGGGTGAAGGGTCTGTGGGTAGGGGTGTTTGAGATGGAGGGGGAGAAGATGTTTGAATGGGTTGGGTAGAGGATGTAAAAGGGGGGGTGTTTGGGATGGTGTGCTCTGGTGAAGTGATAGAAGCACCAGGAGCAAGGGAGGGGTTTTGTGTTTGGGTTTCTGGGGGAGAGGTAGTGGGGGTTATAAGGTTAATGGGGGGGGGGGGGTAGAGGATGGGATAGAAGGGTTTACCTGCTCTGGGGCTGCAATATCTTCCATCAGCTGAGAAACCTCTTCTATTGCCTGTTCCAAGGCATCTCCCAGGTCTGACCCCGAGTCTGGGTCTTGCAGAATGGCCCACTTAGCCCTGGGCTTCCTCTTCAGAGGTTCAACCTCCTTCTTCTCCTCCTCCTCTGATGGCTCATCCACCAGGAGGGTTTTCTTTGAAGCCCTTCTTGAAGTCCTTGGCTTCTTGGCAGAGGCCTTTCTTGCAACTCCTTCCTCTGGCCTCGCCCTTTTCTTGGCTGCACTAGGTTTCTTTGCAGCTTCTTCACCATCACCCCTCTGCTTCTTCAAAGCAGCCGTGAGGGGGATTTGGTCATCCTCTGATGAGCCAGAAAACACCAAATTGGAAGAGGCAGAAGCCTCAACCGTCTTCTTCAAGCTTATTTTCTTCTGCCCCTTAGCAGATGAGGGCACTGCTTGGATGGGAGGAGCAGGGATGGCTTCTTCTCCATCAGAGTCAGGATGGCCATGAAGAGGACCATCCTTGGAGAAGATGAACTTGGATCTGTGGAAGCCCTTGCACTAGGAGTCCTTCCACTTCTTCTCTGGAAAAATGGAGTCCAAAATCAGAGTGAGCTTTGTGCCCAATGAAACACTGGCATTGAAGTAGAATTGTAATTCCCCTGGCTTGCTGGGACATTCCTCCTTCTGCACCTTGGCTTTGTTCTTCCTCAACACATCCCAGAAGAACTCGGCCCAATTGCATTGTACACCATCGTATATGGCCCTCATGACACACATACGACCATTGAAAATCGCATCAGTACTGTGATTCTCACACATCAACACCTTTACCACTATATAAAAAAGAACCTTAAACTTCTGCCTGAGGTGTTTATCCAAAAAACCCTTCATTAGATTCTGGCAAGAAGATCTGGCAAAGATCCTGAATGACTCGACTATCTCACCCTCCTTGTATTTCAACGGATCAACTCCCTTCGATGAGAGATTACCAAAAAGTTTGCAGAAATCGTGCTTCGAGAAGACTACATTCTCTTTGTCAATCTTGGACGAGATATGGTCTTCATGTATCTTCATCCTTACTAGAAACTGGGCAGGATACCCATCCAAAGTGCAAAATTCCTTGGGAACTGAGGAGATCAAGTCTTCTACCCCAGATTTCTGTAGCAATTCCAAAATTGCCAACGCCGCTGGATTCTTGGTGGTGTAGAAGTCAACCACCATCTCCATCTTGAGTTTCTTGCAAATATCTGGGTCGAAGTTGCATTTTGGTGCCATTTCTGAAAGAGAGAGAGAGAGAGAGAGAGAACACAAAACTTGCAGAGAGAAGTTAGGGTTTGAAAATAATGAACAAGTGAAAAGACAGATTGAAAATTTTTACGTTTAAATAGGAACAGACGCGTGGCTTTGAATTTTAATGATGTGTGAACGCGTGTAAGTTTAAAATTTAATTTAAGGAACATAATCAATTCGTGAATTGATTGACATATTGCACGGTAATTAAATCTGACGGCCAGGATGAAAAGGCAAAATACAGATTTAATTTGGTGTGTGGGCATGGTCATTGGGACTGGGTTCGAGGGGTTTTGTGGCAGTCAAGGTAAAAAGCGAAATGATTGCCTAGGCCCTCTACACTAGTCTTAAATACACCCTGAAGATGAAACGTTTTGAGTATATTTACTAATTTGAAAAGTGTATCCCAATGATCAGAGGACAGAGAAGTAAATACATACCTGTCACCTGATACTGTAACCAGATGATACCTTGGTTAGCCTGGTGTTACATCTCATCTGATGGAAACCCATCTGGTTCTGGTCAGAATAAACTCCGGATATCTCTGGAATCTTACTCTATACCTCATCTGGTACATGTCTATTCTGGAATATACCTCAACTGGTGTATGCCTTATCTGGAGATGTAACTTCCCTGGTATATCTAACCTGTAGGCATGGTAAATAGATAAAACAATAAAGTATGTATAATTGAAATAAATGATACTTCTCTGTTGTTCCCCCTAAATCAATTCTGTCTCTAGGTCCAATAAACCTAACTCAAATGCTAACTCTCTGAATCTGGTCTCAGCCAAAGGCTTTGTGAGAATATCTGCTCTCTTCTTCTCTGTTGCAATCTTTTCCATCCTTATATCTCTCACTTCTCAACATGGTCTCTTAAGAAATGATGCCTTATATCAACATGTTTTCATCTAGTATGAAGAACTGGATTTTGGGTAATTGCTATTGCACTGTTGCTATCACAGAAGATTGGAATATCCTTAGCCCTAAACTGGTAGTCCCTTAGTTGTTGACTAATCCAGAGTAGTTGTGAACAATAGCTACCTGCAACCATGTACTCTGCTTCTGTTGTTGATGTAGCAACTGAAGTTTGCTTCTTAGAAAACCAAGATACCAATTTATTCCCTAAAAATTGGCATGTTCCACTTGTAGACTTCCTATCTATTCTGCACCCACCATAATCTGAATCCGAATAACCACTTAACTCTAGGTTATCATCTGCAGGATACCACAACCCCAAATTTACTGTTTCCTTAAGATATTTCAATATCTTCCTAGCTGCTTCCAAGTGACTTTTCTTAGGATTAGCTTGAAATCTGGCACACACACCAACAACAAAGGTTATATCTGGTCTGCTTGCAGTCAGGTACAAAAGCGAACCAATAAGTGCCCTATACTGAGTCTGGTCCACACTCTCTCCAGACTCATCTGGATCCATGTTGAAATTTGTCATCATAGGAATCTTAGCTGCTTTGCTAGATCCTATTCCAAATTTCTCTAACATGTTTCTGATGTACTTTGCCTGATTTATGAAAATTCACTTCTCTGATTGCTTTACCTGCAAACCTAAGAAATAATTCATCTCACCCATCATAGACATTTCAAACTGACTCTGCATGAGTTCACAAAACTTCTCACACAGCTTCTTGTTAGGGGATCCAAATATAATGTCAACAACATATATTTGGACCAGAAGGATGTCCTTTCCTTCTTCTTTCCTAAACAAGGTCCTATCAATCTTACCCTTAGTAAAACTATTGTCCAGAAGAAACTGAGATAGAGTGTCATACCATGCTCTGGGTGCCTGCTTCAGCCCATAAAGAGCTCTCTTAAGCTTAAACACCTTGTCATCTTGTTCAAAACCAGGAGGTTGCTCCACATACACTTCCTCAATGAGAATCCCATTAAGAAAGGCAGATTTTACATCCATCTGGTATACTTTGAACTTTATGTGAGCAGCATATGCTAGAAACAATCTGATGGCTTCTAGTCTGGCAACAGGAGCAAATGTCTCATAATAGTCTATTCCTTCAGACTGAGAATAGCCCTGAGCCACTAGCCTTGCCTTGTTCCTAGTAATGACATCATTCTCATCTTTCTTATTTTTGAAAACCCACTTAGTGCCTATCACCTTTTGATGTCTTGGTCTGTCTACCAGCTCCCAAACATCCTATCTGGTGAATTGATTCAAATCCTCTTGCATAGCAATTATCCAATTTGAATCCTTCAGTGCCTCCTTGATGTTCTTGGGCTCAATCAAGGACACATAGCAACTGAATAAGGCAGCTAAGTTAAGAGTTCTCCTAGTCTGTACACCCTTAGCTAGATCTCTAATTATCAGGTCATTGGGGTGATCAACCAGGGTCCTCCTTCCCGTGGCCTTGCCTGGTTGACCATCTACTGCAGTACCTTGGTGATTATCACCAACTACAGGAGAGCTTCCCCCTACAGGAGTTCCAACCTCTTCTGGTTTTGCTCCTTGTGAAGGCTTCTGCTTCAGAGAACCAGAAGATGGGCCATCATCTGAATCTGAATCTGTATCCGAATTAAGAATAGGTGGATTGACCTTGATTACTCTTGGAGTAGTCTGATTCTGTGTCTCATCAGAAGACTTTAAGTCCACCTTGCACTCAAAAGCAGATTCATAAAAAACAACATGAGGTGTTTCCTCCACACAAAGTAAATTCCTATTAAAGACTCTGAATGCTTTATTGGTGCTGGAATATCCTAAGAATATTCCATCTGCAACTTTAGCATCAAAGATTTCCCATTGTCATGGATGAAACACTTGCATCCAAAAACATGAAAGTATGAAACAGATGGGGTTTTACCTTTCCATACCTCATAAGGAGTCTTACTATGTCTCTAGGCAATTAGGCATCTGTTCTGAGTATAACAGGCTGTGTTGATAGCTTCTGCCCAAAATCTCTGTGGTGTGTTGTACTCTGCTAGAAGAGTCCTTGCAGCTTCCTTGAGGGTTCTGTTCCTCCTTTCTGCTACTCCATTCTGTTGGGGTATTCTGGCAGCAGATGTCTCATGAAAAATCCCATGGTCCTTGTAATACTCTGCAATGTGTGAATTCAAAAACTCTATCCCTTTATCACTTCTGATCCTCACAATGCTCTGGTTCTGCTTATTCTGAATCTGCTTGAAGAACTCTGGCAGCTTAGTGATAGTTTCATTTTTCTTAAACAAGAACACTACCCAAGTGTATCTTGAAAAGTCATCTACTATCACCAAGGTGTACTTCCTCCTACTGAAACTAAGAGGAGAAACAGGTCCAAACAGGTCCATGTGAAGTAGTTGAAGTACTCTGGTTGTGGTTGTGCTCTGGACATCCTTAAAGGAAGTCTTGGGTTGTTTACCCTTCTGGCATGAACCACAAACCTGATCTTTCTTAAACACTTCATTAGGAAGACCTCGAACTAGACCCTTTTCTGGAAATTTTGTTCAGTGCTTTGAAGTCAATCTCTTGTGCCATAACCAACTGTCTTCTGCAGATCCCCTTGCAACCCGACAAGCATTTCTTGGGCAACTGCTAAAATCTGCAAGATAAATGTTACCCTTCCTCAAGCCTATAAGCAAGATATCATTATAATCAGAAGAAAAAACAGTGCATGAATCACTAGAAAACTTCACTGAATATCCTTTGTCACAAAATTGAGATACTGAAAACAGATTATGCTTGAGTCCTTCAACGTATTAGACTTCATCCACATATACACCATTAAAAGTCAACTTTACAACGCCTCTGGTGACTTCATAGTTGTTGTCACCAAACATCACTTTTGGCCCATTCAGTGGCTTGAAATCCTGGAGATGATCTTTCTCAAATGTCATGTGCTTGGAACATCCACTATCAATGTACCAGACATGGTTGCTTGAAAGTCCTTTCTCCAATGGGCTCTTGTCCTCCTGCAGAGAGATCAATTAAGTCCCCTACTAGAGCTGGGTCTTGATCGGTTAGTTGCAGGTTTTGTAGGAATCCAAAGATAAAGATCATCCCTTGCTGGATGAGGAGATCTTATCTTCCTTCCAAATCTATCTACCAGTACATGTCCTCTGACAACTACATATTGAGCTACTGGTCTGATAAGAACACCTTTCTTATACACAGGTCTGATGTATCTTTTCTCAAATCTGGCCTTTGGAATAGCCTGCCTCAAAGACATGGTCTTAAAGGTCTGGTTGTAAGGATACATATCTGGTGTCATAACCACCCAGATCAGTTGGTATTCTATAGACGGGTCTCTGGTTCTGATGAAGACTAGACCTTCTCTGGTGATTATAGTTCCACTGAGTATGTTTGTTCTGGAATTGATTTCCCTGAAAGAACCGTCTCTGGGGTCCCTGATTCTGATGATAGTTCTGTTGACCATTATTCCATCTCTGATAGTTCCTATTCTGATTGGAATTCCCCCTTCTTGAGTGTCTCCTCTGAGGTCCCCTAATCTGGTTAGGTTCTACTCTTTGATGATTCTTCTGGGGTCCTCCATTCTGATTAGGTCCTATTCTTTGAGGTTTAATGTTAACAGAGCCATCTATTTTCAAGAGTTCCCCACTTTGACTTTTAGTCTCAAGGATTTTCTCTTCCAGAATAGTCAGCTCTTTTGGACTATATTCTATATGATTAGTAGAGTAGTTCCTTTTCCAACCAGGATTGTGAACTACTTTGTAACCATTACCAGTAGGGTCTTTTTCATCCCAGATTTCAACAAACTCACCAGATCTTACAGACTTGTTTTTGTTAAAGTGATATTTATGGGATCTTTTGACAATTCCAGAATATCCCAAACCACTCTTATCATTTATGCACTGAGAAGACTGTGATATGATAGATACAACAATTGGTATCTTTGGAGCTTCTCTGGGCATAGGTATCTCCTCAATAGTTTGCTCAATCGGTTTTCCCTTGATAAGAGTCTGGTATTTGGCTCTAACTTCATTGAACTCATCTTCTTGAGAGTTCTTTTCTTTCATGAGTTGATCTACCAGAGTATCTCTTTCTGTGATCTTATCCTGAAGTTCAAAGACTTCTCTGGAATGATCTTTCATGAGTTCTCTGGTGGATTTTTGCTCATGAGATAAGGATTGAACTTCAGCTCTGAGCCTACCATTCTCTTTCTCAAGTTTTTGACATAATTGAATACAATTTTGGAGATCTGATAGTATTTGCTGCATATCAGACTCTCTAGAGTTACCAGATGAATGAGAGGATTCAGTATATTTGGAATTAGATAAGTATAAGGTAGTTTGTTGCACCTCAGTGATGTCTGCCATGAGACATACATCATCATCAGATCCAAAATCAGAAAAAGAAGAACTAGAACTAGTATCTTCCTCCTCTTCTTCTGCCAGTAGTGCTCCCTTGTCTGCATATCTCCTATCTCTCTTGAGTCTTTTCTTTTCTCTTTCCCTAGGAGTTAGCTGAGGACAATCATAACTGTAGTGTCCTGGCTTGTTGTAAGTATAACATGTGTTGTCTCCTCTGGGACTTGGACTTGGATCTCTCCTCCTCTGATTGTATTCTGATCTGACAGGACTACTCTCTCTCCTCTGGTAGTCAGGTCTGACAGAACTGCTATCTCTCCTCTGTTAATCTGATCTGCCAGAGCTGTCATCTCTCCTCCTCTTTGGAGTTCTGAATCTGGTCTCCCTTGAGTCTCTAGATGTCTTTTCCTTATCAACAGGCTTGAAGGAACTCTTCTTGTCTCTGGTAGATTCCTTCCAGTGCTTTTTGTACCTGCCATATTTTGAACTCATTTTATCAAGTTTACGAGTTAGGAGGGCTACCTGCTCCTTGAGACTCAGGCCATCTGCAGCAGATTCCTTTGGCTTGTCATCTGACTTGATAGTTGAGGAGAAAGCAACACCTTTATGACCAGAAGAGGAAACCTCTTCTGTTTGATCCTCCTCTTGAAGGTCATATTCATATGCTTTGAGATCAGACAACAGAAGATGATGATCCAGAGTGTTGAGATCCTTGCTGTCTTTAATCACGGTGACTTTGATTCTCCACCTGCTGGTTAGTGCTCGTAATATTTTACTATTTATTTCTTTCTCAGAATAGATCTTACCTAAGGTACTAGCCTTGTTGAGGAGATTAGTGAGATGCATATCTAGTTGGTCAATTGTCTCATCTGGTTTCATTTTGAAAGTGTCAAATGAGTGTTGAACAGCCTGGAGCTTGTTGTCTTTGATCTTCTCTGTTCCCTCACAGAGCAATGCCAACTTGTCCCACATCTCCTTGCCGTGGCACATATTCTGACCTTTTCAATCACCTCATTTGTGAGAGTATTTATGATCTCTGTCCTTGCCACCTGGTCCAAGTTGTATAATTTCCTCTCATCATTGTCAAGCTCATTTTTTTTCTTTAATATCTTCTGTCTCGCAACTCGTTCACCAGTTCTCTCCTCTGCAGATTCACTGGTTTCTACCATGGACTCAGACCTACCATCATCAATGGGAATCCAGTAAAATTTGATTGGGCCACTTTCTACCACATCTAACACGCGGTGGTGGATAGCTCCAAGATGATTACTCATCATGAAGCTCCAGTGGCTATAATCCTCGAAAGAGAATTCTGGTAACTTACGACTCTTGTAAGAAGATTTTGAAGATATTTTTGTAAAAGGATTTTAACATGAATTTGACTAAAAACAATAAAGAGCAATGGATCTGCCCAATGACCACCAAAAAACTTTACAAAGTAGTGGTCTAGGACACACTGCTCTGATACTACTTGTTGGTCCCACTTGATAGATTAATAGCGGAAGCTTTAAAGTTAAGTCTTTTACAAAATCTTTATATAAGAGCACTAAAAGAAAAGCAATATGAAAGGAAAGCAATAAATAAGACCGAATGTATAGTGGTTCGGATATAACAATCCTACGTCCACTCTCCCTTATTCAAAGGGGCCTTACTACCAACCAACCAACAACTTGTGTACTGGAATTGTGAAGTACCAGTTCCATCTTACAATAATCTTTAGATCTAACTTCGATCTAAAGCCTTACAATCTTCAACCTTATCTTAACAGATGAACAGGTTGAGATTCAATAACTCCTTAATGAGTGAATAGAATTATGAACAAGATAAGAGTGCTTTTAGCGTGATAAGAACTAAGGCTTGGAAATGAATTCGTGCGCGTGAGAGTTCTCTAGAGCTTTTCTTCGAAGATGCACTCTTGTATTTATAGAGGTGTTTAGGAATTAGCCATTGGAGAGCAAATCCAATCAAATCTCTAATTAAGGATGTTTCCAATCAATTAATTCCCTAATTGATTGATTGAGTTGGTGAGATCCTTGGATTGATTGACTTTAAAATACTTTCTAATCCAATCTTGTTTGACTTGATTTGAATTGCCAACGGTCAAATGCTTCCAATGCGTAACTCTGATACTTCCAGAGAAGGCAGGACCAGACACCAGGCAACCTCGATGTCTTCTGGTCCAGAGTTGGTTAAGAAACAGAATACTCAGTAGAATCAAGAGATGATTCTGAGTATCTTTTGTTTCACCAGACTCTTCTGGTCCGGACTTGTCTAGTCTTGGGAATGTCCTCTGCCTCTGGTCTTGATCTTTTGATGAAGTCTTCTGGTGGAGTCCTCTGGTGAAGTCCTCTGGTGGGGTCTTCTGGTGACTCTTCTGGTGAAGTCTTCTAGTCTGGCAGTTCCCCCTAAACTAAGTCCTAATCTATTTTCTCATCTGGCTAACAGGTCCTGATAGTCCTATTACATCTTCTGGTTTGTTCTAACTCATCAAAACTAAACAACTTTTATCCTAAAAATTACCCATGTCAGTCATATTCCGTATAAAATGGACACGTATATAAAGATGTAACTGAAGTATTAAATGCTCCGCTAAATATGAAAAGGCGTGCTTTTAATGAAAACAAAATGCATTTAATAAAGATTTTCAGGACGGAGGACTCAGAGAGACGCTTGAAATTCACAAAAGTCAGGATAGAACTCATACCTGTCAGGGAGACATTGTAGCACACTGATACCTTGCTGAGTCGAGTCTGGCCTGAGTTCCCCCTAAACCCTATACTGACTGTTTTCCCAGATCTAAAAGTCTTAACTCCACTGACAGTTCTATAAACCTTGCTTCAGCCAAAGGTTTAGTCAAGATGTCAGCTCTCTGCCTATCAGTGTGAATTTTCTCCATCCTAATATCCTTTTTCTCCACAAGATCTCGAATGATGTGATGCCTAATATCCACATGCTTGAACCTTGTGTGAAGCACTGGGTTCTGAGTAATTGCTATAACACTATTGTTGTCACAATAGATTGGAACCTCATTAGCAAACACTTGGTAGTCTCTCAATTGTTGCCTCAACCATAAAATCTGAGCACAACAACTACCTGCAGCCATATACTCAGCCTCAGTTGTAGAAGTCGCCACTGAATTCTTCTTCTTACTAAACCACGAGATCAACTTACTACCCAAAAACTAACATGTCCCCGAGGTTGATTTCCTATCAATCCTACAACCTCCACAATCTGCATCTGAATAACCTGTCAGCTCTAAGTTATCATCTGAAGAATACTATAGTCCCATATTGACTGTCCTATTTAAATACTTAAGTATCCTCTTAGCAGCCTCCAAATGTCTCCTCTTGGGATCAGACTGATACCTAGCACACATACCAACTGCAAACGTAATGTCAGGCCTACTTGCAGTCAGGTACAACAAAGAACCAATTAGCCCTCAATACTTAGTCTGATTTACTGAACTTCCTTCAGTGTCAGGATCCATCTTCCAATTTGTGTTCATAGGGATCCTGGCTGGATTGCTGTTTTGAACACCAAACTTTTGAATCAAGTCTCTTGTATACTTGGCCCGATTAATGAAGATACCTTGATCAGTCTGCTTGACCTGCAATCCTAGAAAGAAGTTCATCTCTCCCATCATTGACATCTCAAATTTACAAGTCATCAACTTATAGAACTTCTCACAGAGCTGATGATTTGGTGATCCAAAAATTATGTCATCCACATAAATCTGGACCAAGAGAATGTCATCACCTTCAGTGATTCTGAACAAAGTCCTATCCACGGTTCCCTTCTTGAACCCGTGGTCTATTAGGAATTGAGAGAGGGTATCATACCAAGCTCTTGGTACTTGCTTACGTCCATAGATTGCTTTCTTCAAATGGTATACTCAATCTCCAACCTCAAACCCGGGAGGTTGTTCAACATATACCTCTTCATTGAGTACACCATTCAGGAAGGCACTCTTGATATCCATTTGATATACCTTAAATTCCTTGTATGTTGCATAAGCAAGGAACAATCGGATAGCTTCCAACCTGGCCACTGGAGCAAAAGTCTCATCATAGTCTATCCCTTCAGACTGACAATATCCCTTTGCAACCAGCCTAACCTTGTTCCTTACTACAACACCATTCTCATCCTTCTTGTTCTTAAAGACCCACTTAGTGCCAATAACACCTTGGTGCCTAGGTCTATCTACCAGTTCCCAAACCTGATTCCTTGTGAACTAATTCAACTCCTCTTGCATGGCTATGGTCCAGTTCGAGTCAATGAGAGCTTCTTCAATGTTCTGAGGCTCTTTCTCATAGAGAAAGCAACAGAACAGTGCGCTCTCACCATGAAACCGTCTGGTCCTGACTACCTCAGTTGGATCACCAATGACTTGGTCAATGGGATGATCATCTAGCCATTTTTCTTCCCTGGAGTTGTTCCTGAAGTACCTGCAATGTTAGTGTCTACATGCTCATAAAATTCAGGAAATCGAACAGAAGGGGATGAACCTGAGTCTATACCAAAGGGATTTACAAGTTCAATGTCAGGGATATTGGTTCCCCCTTAATGAGGTGACTCAGGAACCGTCTCAGCTGTGACCGCATCTTCATAGATGGTACTTACCTCAGGTTTAGTCTGTTTCTCAGTCTGAGGCTCAACTATCCCTGATGCGCTGGGCTTAGGAGTGGCTCTTGATTCATCTTCCTGATCATCGTCATCATCCCATCTTGGAATAGGCACAGTTTTGACCTTTGGATTAGGTTGATTCTTTAAGCTCAGTCTTGTCACTCTCCTTGTGATCTCCTCAGTTTCAGGATTCAACACTTTTACCCTAGACTCATTAGCAGATTCATCAAACACAACATGTGGTGATTCTTCCACAACAAGGGTCCTACAATTGTAAACCCTGAATGCTTTACTAACTTCAGAATATCCTAAGAATATTCCTTCATCAGATTTGCTATCAAAGGCTTTCAATTGGGTCTTCCCATTGTTGAGGATGAAGCACTTACAACCAAATACATGAAAGTAAGAGATACGAGGCTTCCTCTTATTCCATGTCTCATATGGGGTCTGTGCATGTTGTTTGTTCTACATGGATCTGTTCTGAGTGTAGCATGCAGTATTGATTGCCTCAGCCCAGAATTTCTTGGGCAATCCTGACTCAGCCAGCATGGTCCTGGCAGCTTCATTTAGTGTCCTATTCCTCCTTTCAGTGACACCATTCTGTTGTGGGGTTCTAGTTGCAGAAGTCTCATGAGCTATACCAGTTCATTACAAAAGTCAGAAATATATGAATTTATAAATTCAGTGCCCTTGTCAGATATGATCTTAGTAATGGACTGATTCTTCTCATTGCTGAGCCTTCTGAGCAACTCAGGAAGCTTCACCTATGTTTCCTTCTTATTCAACAAGAAAATAACCCAAGTATATCTAGAATAATTATCAATAACCACAAGGGTATATTTCCTACCATTCATACTCAAAGGTGTTATGGGACCAAATAAATCCATGTGCAAGAGCTGAAGAATCCTGTTAGTGGAGAAGGTAACTTTCTCCTTGAATGATGCTCTGACCTGCTTCCCCTCCTGACAAGCTTTGCACACATGATCTTTGCTAAAAACTTCATTAGGCAGACCTTCAACAAGTGATTGTCTAGAAATTTTATTAAGAATCTTGAAGTTCAGGTGGCTTAATCGTTTATGCCATAGCCAATTGAGCTCTAGAGAGCTTTTAGCAACAAAACAGGTATTAGGAATAGTACTGCTCCAATCAGCGGGATAAACGTTACCTTTCCTGATACCTGATAGAAGCACTTGTGTTGATTTGTCCTTGACTGAACATATATTTGATGAGAACTCAACACTGAACCCTTTGTCACAAAACTGACTTACTGACAATAGGTTATGCTTCAGTCCTTCCACAAAGGACACATTTTCCACTCTGATTGTACCTATAATCAAGACACCAAAACCTTTAGTAACACCTTTTGAGTTATCACCAAAGGTTACCTGTGGACCATCTTTAGCTTGAAACTCTTGGAGAAGACTCTTCATTCCAGTCATATGCCTTGAGCATCCACTGTCTAGGTACCAAATAACTTTTTTTGAGTCTCCTCTCCTCTTGTAGTGATCCACAGCTGCCTGTAAGAAAATCAGACTTTAGGTACCCATTGGGTGTTGGGTCCTATTGTGTCAGCTGTACCCTTCGGGATCCAGACTTGCTTAACTACCCTGATTGCCTCAGAGTGGTAAATCTGTCTCCCTGAAACATCGACATACACAACTTTCTTCTTCTTTGCCTGAGAGGAAGATGGTGTATGAGTGCTAGTCTTAGGCTTCACAGGAGCCTGAGTGGGTGCCTTTTGGGCTGGCTTCCTGTTCTTCCTAGGTTTGGGTGCAGCAGGTCTTGGACCTTGTTCTTGATAAGGACCCTGTGTTCTATTCCCCCTAGGCAAGTGAGGGAATGGAAAACAGTTAAAGGCCTCAGGATTCCAAAACCATGGGGGTGTCATCATATTTGGCCTTCCCTGTTGGTATTGCCAAGCATGATGGTACCCTCGCTGACCAGTCTGAGGGCTCTTGGCCTGAGTCTTCCTCTGCTTTCACTGAGGCTTTCTCTGGTCTGAGCTCTCAGGGACCTCCTTTGGTTGCTTTCCCTTTCCCTTGGGTTTTGGCTTAGCAACCTTGGGGGCAACCCTGACTGAGTCAACAGTTTCCTTGCCCTTATCAGTTTGACGGGCCTGGAGTACAACCTTAGGTGCACTTTGGCCTGCCTGAACAAATACCCTCTCAGTGTTGCTCCCTGAAGCAACATGAGACTGACCTTGTGAGGATTTCTTAGGAACATATCCAAGTCCCTTTTTCTCATTCCCAAGCATCTGTCTGCTATTTATTTCCTCTCTAGCCACTGAGGATTTATTCATTGCTGCAACCTTTTGCTTGAGTGAGTCCTCACTCTTTTTCAGGATTTCATGTCTGGAAAAGAGGTCATCAAACTTGCTTTTGAGTACTTTCAGTTCCTCCAACCTGACAAGCTCTTCCTCAGCCAGATCCTTCAGAATCTTCTCTCTTGGGAGACGCTCAACATTGATCATATCAATCTCCTGAGTTAGTCTAACAATCTGAGAAGATTTTTTAAGATCAGACTGATTGAGTTGATCATTCAGGCTCTGGACCTCAGTACTCAATTTCTTGTTCTCCTCTACCAAGAAGACATTAGTTTCCTGCAGCCTGGAGAAATCAACCATCAATTGATCGAGGCAGATCTAAAGGTTCATTTATCTGTCTGGCTCTGAGCTAAGCTCAAGATTTTGACCAGTGTAGGAACCACACACATAGTTAGATGTTACCTCAGGTTCTTCCCTTGCCATAAGGCAAACATCATCGTACTCATCGTCGGAAAATAGTTCAGGCGACCTCTCCTCAGGACCATCCGAGTCAGTTGCATCCTCAGCGAGCATGGCTCTCCGGTCAGCAAGTCTCTGGTCTCTCTTAGCCTTCCCGTCCTCTATTTCCCTTGCACTCAGCTTCGGACAATCATACTGATAGTGCCCATTCTTGTTACAGTTGTAACATGTTTCTTGCTCATCCCCTCTTTCTTTCCTAGGTTCAGGGTTTCTCCTTGAGTCAGGTTCCCTCTGTCTTGATGAGCTTTCAGTCTTCCTTGAGTGCTTGTCATCATGAGTACATCTCTGTTCATCTCTATGATCGGGCTTAGGTTCTGAATATCTTCTTTCATCGCCGCGATCTCTCCCCTGGTCAGTATTTCTCCTTTCCTCATATCTCCTCGAGCTTTGATGGGTTCCTTCAGGTTTCCTGTCACGTGAGTCCTGATAAAATTTCTTATAACGACCAAACCTGGAATTAAGCTTCTCAAAGCGTCTGGCCATCAGGCTGTACTCCTCAGCAAGCTCTTCCTTGCTCATCTCCATCAGTGACTTTGATGAAGACTCAATAGGTTTAGACCTAGCCTTGAACACCATACTTTTCTCAGGAGTTTTCTCTTTCTCTTCCTCTTCCTATTGAACTTTCTTCTTTCTCTTGTTGAGATCATATTCCAGTGCTTTGAGCTCTGAAAAAAGTAAAGCAGAAGTTATGTTACTCATATCCTGAGTGTTCTTAAGCATAATTACACTGTTGTCCCATCTATCAGGAAGGGCATTCAGGATCTTTGAAGCAACATCTCTCTTAGGGACATCCTTGTCCAGCATCACCAACTCATTCATCAACTTGATGAATCTTGACTCCATCTGATCGATAGTCTCATTAGGCAGCATCTCGAACGCTTCAAACTTCTGAATGATAATGTTTCTCTTGTTCTCCTTTATCTTTTCTGACCCCTCACACATCCTGGTCAGCTCATCTCAAACCTCATTTGTCGTCTTTAAGTTCATCAGCCTTGCTGACTCCTCGAAAGGCACCGTATGCAAGATGATATTTCTGGCCACATTGTCCAGTCCCACCATCTTGATCCCATCAATGGTCATATCCTTCCTTTTCTTAGGAATAGGTACGCCAATGTCAAGATCATCATACCCACTTCCTCTGACGTTAGGAATAGTGATCTTGATAGGTCCTTCCTTGATGACACACAACATCTGGTCATGGATGTCATCAAGATGTGCCTCTAGTCTGAACTTCCAATAGACAAAGTTGGGTACAGAGAATTCAGGTAACGAAGTTTCAAGTCTCCTCGAAGTCATGATGATGTAAGTTTTATGAAAATCAAACACAGATCTGTTCAGTGACCACCAACAGTTTCTCCTCTGAAACTATTAGTATTCAAAGTCATTCAACCACTGCTCTAATACCACTTGTTGGTCCCGGTACAAGACTGATGAATGCGTGTATGGGGGGGGGAGGAATACACGTATACCAATTTTTCAACTTAAACCTTGCTGAGTCCTCTTTTACTCAGAGTGATAGAGAACTGAGAGCTGATAATCTCCCCACTGACTACACTTAGTGCGGGTCAGTTGGTTGACTATCAATTCAAGTTCAGTGCGGAAATGCGTGAGCCCTGAAAGTTTAAAGTCTTGTTTAGTTTGCTTTCTGAAAACTTGATTACTCAATTCTGAAGTAGTGTGAAGTGTAAAATGACTAAGTACAAAACCTAACCAAGACTAGCCTGACTAAGACAAACTAAGGCAATCATCTTTTCATGGGCTTTGGGATCTTAATCAAAACTGACAATGTCCCAACACGTACCAACATCCTACTTCTACGAGTTCACCCTATCCTAAGCATACAAGGGTTTTAGCCTAACATGGTGATTACGAGAACAAAAGTAATAACTAGATCAACACTCATAAACATAATTAAAATAATCAAGAAAATCAAGAACATAAAATATTAATGAAGGTAATTGAATCAAATTGGGAAAGCAAATCTAAAGTATATCAATAAATTAAAGAACCAAAAGAAAAATCCAAACCATGCAAAGTTATAATTGTTCTAATGAATCTGTACGATAAAAACCTCGTTTACAAATTTGAAATTCTTGCCAAACTCTCAAATTCACGTCCTAAGATTCTTCCCCTTTGAAAATCAAGTCTACATCTGTAAAAATAGGCTTGAGACGGGTATTTGACTAGGCATGAAATTTTTATGTTTTGTAGCCTGATTTGCCCGTGTTTTGAGTAAATTTGATGTGTATTTAGTGTCCATTGAGTACTATTTTCATAAACTAATGAATTTGCCTATTATTAGTTCGTGCAAAGAAACGTGTTGTTTGGCTCAGTGGAGGAGCACTCGAGCAAGCCTAGGTCGAGTTCCTCGGTGCTCGAGCACCTTGAGGTCGAGTGCTATGGAGAGTCTGGAAAATTAGAGCGCACGACCATGACTAGGTCGAGTGGCTTGAGCGCCGGATGCTTCCTAGAAATATGAATCGCGCTCATGCGGTTACGGGAATTTCAGGCCTAGTTCGATCCGATGCCTATAAATACTCCTTCAAAACATATTTTGAAGTGACTTATGATACCACTTGATACCAATTGAAACTTTGCCATACTTAGAGTTAGAAGAAGAGCTTGGAAGCAAGATAAAGAGTTTTAGCAAGGATTTCACCGTGTAATCGAGGTTTGAGAGTATGAATTCATAGTTTATTGTTTTATTCTTCTTTCTTAGATTGTTGAGACTTCTAAACCTAATTTTCCAGATTATAAAAGATATTTTTGAGACTTTAATTTGTTCTTTGTTTATGTTCTTCAATTCATTAGTTAATTTGAGTATGCAGATGTTTGTTATAATCGTTATTGCTTTTGTTATTTCAATTACCATGTTAGGCTAGAACCATTGCATGCTTAGGATAGGATGAACTCATAGAAGTAGGACGTTGGTACGTAATTAGGATAATTCATGGTGTATAGTTTTAGTTGTCTTAATTAATTGAATTCTTAAAATAAACCCCAGAATAATGTTGTTATTGAGTACGAAAATTGTTAGAGAGAGGATGACCGCATCACTCTTTAATAACGAATAGGCTTAAGGAAATGGGTTTAGAAGGAGTTTATCATCTACCGGTTTATCTAGGGAGGACGACCACATCACCTTAGTTAAATTAGGGCCTCAATAATTAAAAATTATTCATATAACTTGGTTAGTGGATTAGTGAAGTAGGTTAATTTGATGAATTATTAGGGTTATTTCTTGAGCTTTTAGTCTTTCAATCTTGTGCTAGATTAGGGAAATTGATTGCCTAGTTTTAGTATGCTTAGGATTATTACTTACTGTTGGGATATGTTTAGTTTTGATGATTTTCCAAAACAACTTGTAATAGGTTTGAAAGCAGTCAGGATTGTATCTTTTGTTTCAGGTCAGGCTAGGTTATTTCTCAGTAGAATAGATTGTCAGTTGAGAAGAAATCAATTGAGGGAACACTCAGTTGAGGCGGAAATCAGTTGAGGGGGAACTCAGCAACACAACCTGAGGATATCAAGATGACACCAAGAAGAACTAACTGAAGCCATGCTGTAACCTGAATCAGAAGAGAAGTCTGAAGGATGTCCCACTGAGTGTAAACCAGGCTGATCTAAGCTAAGTCAGGTGAACCACTCAGTGAAGAGCATGATCAGGAGGATCAGTGCTGCACCAAGTAGGCCCTGAAGGAGTCAGGCTACTGTGGTCAGGGAAGTTTGTTATTAAGCCTTATGACAAACTTCTTGGAGAGATCTTCAAACAGTTCCTGAAGGACAACTACACTGAAGAGGTTCAGTCCACTGAAGATCATCAAGTCAGTGAAGGATGAAGCTACCTAAAGTCAGTGGGTCTTGGTCAACCCACTGAGTCAAAGATCCGTTGGATCCAGTCCACGTGGACTAATCAGCACAAGGTAGCAAATCTGACACTGACAAGGCCGCATTCCAAGAAAAGTGGTTGAGACCATTAATTGTATGGATTCAAATGTAATTTCCTCCAACGGTTACATTTGAATCAACACTATAAATACAAGCTCATAGCTTCGTTTCAAGAGTGTGAAGAAAGAAAAATCAACACCTACATGATATAAGTGTGTGTGAGTTATTAGGGAGTCATAAGGAAGTGTTTCTCACACCCACGACACTGACCATTAGGATTTTCACTTATATTCATTGAGTGTCAAGCTTGTAACTCTTAGCTTAGAGAGGTTTTTCCAATCTTAGCTTGAGGCTAATACATTGTAAGGGAAAACCTCACATAGTTGGAGAAACCAAACTGAAACCAAAACCCCCTAGTTAGGTTTGTTGGTTGAAGTTAGTTAGTGAGGAGAGGCAGCCCAGGGAGTGGTGTGAGTCCAGTGTTTTGTGCACCTTGGCACGTTAAAAATAAGAATCCCAGTTAGTGGATTTCCTGTTAAATCAGGTCGTGGATGTAAGAGCTTGAGTCTCTGAACTACGTTAAACTTAGCGTACTTATCTTTAAAAGTATTTACTAAAGTGTTGTGAAAATCTGCTCACAGAGAGCATTGTTAAAAAGGAAACTTTGGATAAATATTCAGGTCAGGGAGAATCCTTCTCACTGACCAGTTCAGGCAACACACTCGAGAGTTCAGCATCTCGAGTCACTGCGTTACTTAGAGTATGAGTCTCCAAGTCTTCACACTGACTTGGTAGCTCAGGCTCTGAGTAAAGCAGTGACTTGAAGTGTAACCTTTCGAGTCATTGCCTTGTTAAGAGACTGAGCCCTCAAGTCATTACACTGACTTGATGTCTCTGACCCTTAGCAATGCAGTGACTTGAGTATTATTCACTCTTGCTGAACTCCCTGAGCAAAATGTTTTAATTTTTTTTTCTGAATTCCCATTTTGGTATTCGAAAATGGGACCATCACTTACACATCACGGTTATGTTAGTTATTGTACCAAATCTGGTAGTATACGTATGAATTTCTATCCCGAGCATCATCATCCCATATTTACATTAAAACCAAAGGTATTCAGTTTAATTTTATTATTAGCATAAAAGTAGTAGAATATAGAGTAGCATATTATAATTCTTAAAATCAGGACATATATTCATATTAGCCACGAGACGTACATCTCCAGGGATTTACTCGTGTACAAACCTTTCCTTGGGTTCGATACTACTTGGTCCCTATACTCGCCCATACTACAGTGATCCCCATATTCTTGTGGGGTAACTACTAGTATAGCTAGTATTTTGCGTTCAAATCAATGGCGCCGTTGCCGGGGAAGGCAATGTATGCTCATTGAGTAGGACTTAGAGATAGTTTAGTAGCTAGTAGTGAGTGCTTTTATTTTCTGTTTTATTATTTGTTAGTCAGTTGCATTTGATCTTTCTTTCTGAGGACTCGGGTATATGAAAACACGCTCAAAGGGAGAAATGAACGAAGATAGAATAAAGCTAGACCCTGAGACTATTGCAAGAAGGAATCACGCTTTTTAGAGAAGGATGAATACTACCGATGGTGACAACATGAATTTGGAGTTAGGCGGAGAATTGGATCGAGATACAGAAAAGTTCAATCAGATTGTGGAATGGGTTGAGGGTGTTGATGGTCAAACGCAAGCACCGAAAGGGGAAAGTATAAGCCAAAACCCAAATCCACATAACCAAAATAATACCGCTCTAAATCTGAATCAGAACCAAAACAACCCAAATAACCCCTTCAACAACCCTGTCTACCAACACAACAACCCACCTTACCCATTCCCATACCCATCATTTCCTTATCCACCATACTACCCACCTACTTATAACCCCCTACCACCAGCTTATCCTCAGCAAGTTCCGCAGAATGCTGATCCTCCTCAAGGAAGGTTTGAGGCTCAGCCTCAACGATATTATGATGGAGTAGCAATGCCACCAGTTGAGACAAACAATTTTTCTATCTCCCCTGGGATCTTGAAGATTCTTGTTGAGAACCAATTCAAGGGAGAGGTAGGAAAAGACAACCCCCCCACTCACTTGAGGAATTTCCTGATGATAGCCTCAACGTTTAACTATAATGGGATGTCGGAAGATGCAAAGAGGCTCAGATTGTTCCAGTTCTCTCTAACTAGAATAGCTAAGGAGTGGTATGATAACACACTCCCATGGGGGTGTGTGCATACATGGGCTGAGCTAGAGCGTCTTTTTCTTAAGCGTTTCTACCCTCCATCTAGAACGGTGAAGATGAGGAAGCAGATCTTCTCATTCAAGCAGAGATCAAATGAGGGATTGAGTCAGGCTTGGGAGCAATTCTCCAACATGCTTATTGAGTCCCTGCATCACGGGTACAATGATGGAGATATTATGACCTATTTCTACTGCGGGGCTAGCGAGAAGGATCAGCACCATCTCGATGCTTGTGGCTAATGTAGCGTTCCTGAATCGTAGTGCAACTCAGTGTAGGGAGATAGTTGAAAACATAGTGAAGAACGCGGGGCAATGAAAAGAAGATCAGGAATTTCAGAGGGTCTATCAGATGGAAGAAAATGAGGGAACGAGGAAGCTGCTGATAGCTATGATGGAGAAAATCAGCAACTTGGAGGTTGGACAGTGTTTGAGTGGTCAGAATAATGGGATGAGTGAGAAAGTAGATCAGCCAGGATGTCAACAAGAGGTGGCTAACTATAAAGGAGGGCCTAATTATAATCAGAATGGCTATCAAGGTGGAAATTATCACGGACAACCTGCTTATGGTCAATTATTCATACAACCGGGTCCACAACCTCCTCAGAATCAATGGAGGAATAATCAGGGATATCAAGGAGGCCCACAGGCTAAACAGAATCAATGGAGGAAGAATGATTATTTGTCCTACAGTAATTCGAGAGTAGGGATAACTGTACCTCCAAATGTCGACCATGGCTCAAAACCCCCAGGTGGAGAAGGAGGTACTACCACTGATGAGATGTTACGTTCCATTCTTCAGAAGGTGGAATAGGGTAGTAAGAGATTGTCCTCTTTGGAGTACGATGTGAAAGAGATGAGTAAGAAGAATGATCAGTGTGATCAAGATCTCCAGAGAAGGGATACGGAGCTAAATAGAATTCAGCAAGAGAAGAATAAACGGTTCACTTCTATTCAGTACCAGATGAGACAAATTGCAAAATCACTTGGAAGAGAGATGGGTAAATATCCGTCTATGCTGAAAGGGACCTCCTTTACTTGTTGATGAGGAAGAAGTTCCTGAGGAGGTGGAAAAGGATAGCGAGAAGGTTGAGGTGGAAGACGCTCCTACGAGGGAAGAATATGAGGATGAAAGGAAAAAAGAAGAATGGGTCCCGAAGTGGAAGAGAGCTAAAGAGACGAAGCGAAATGTGAAGGAGACCGAGCGAGATAAATGGGGGGTGCCAAAATCTGTGATTCCGGTACCATATCCACAGTGGTTCATGAAGAAAAAGTTAGATAAGAAATTCACCAAGTTTCTTGAGGTCTTCAAGAAGCTCCACATTAACATACCTTTTTATGATGCTTTGGAGCAAATGCCGAATTATGCCCAGTTCCTGAAGGACTTGATAGCTAAGAAGAGGAGAGTAGATGGGCCCGAGCTCGTGCAGTTGAATCACAAGGTGAGTGCAATGGTGCACAAAACGCTTCCCCCGAAGTTGAAGGATCCTGGTAGCTTCACGATCTTATATGATATCGGGAATGGAGTAAAAAAGGGAGCGTTATGCGATCTTGGAGCAAGCATCAATATAATGCCATTGTCACTATTCAAGAAGTTGGATGGCGGAGATCTGCAATCGACCTTGATGACTCTCCAACTTGTTGATAGGTCTATCACAAGACCTCAAGGTATTGTGGAAGATGTCCTCGTGAAGGTGGGTGATCATGTGTTCCCAGCTGATTTTTTGGTTCTAGATGAGCATGTGCCCCTGATTTTGGGAAAACTGTTCTTAGCTACGGCCGGGATGGTGTTAGATGTGGCGAATGAGAAGATCACGAGAAAGGTAGATGATCAAGAGGTGAAGATTTCCTTATACGAAGCCATGAAACACCTGAAGGAAGATGAGAGCTGTCATTCTATTGATGGTATTGACCCTTATGTTGCGGACACACCTCCTATCCCTAACCTTTCTTATATTCATGATTATGATAATCCTTCACTTAATGATTTAACCTTTGAGCGTTATGATTTTGATTGGTTTGATAGGGATAAAGGCAAGGAAGAAAGGGAAGAACTTAAAAGTGTGGACGTGGCCAAATTGGAGAAAAAAAGAGGAGTTGATGTGAGAAAGATAAAATTCAAAAAGTTGCTTGATAAGGCACCTCTGTGGAGAGCGAAAAAGAAAGTGAAACCACCTCCGGAGGTGAAGAAGATGTTTAAGCGTGGACTCCTTGAGGTAGAGAAGGAGGATGGGAATAGAGCGAAAAATGTCGACAACTTCTCTTATGAGAATAGGGGAAGTAAATTTGAGTATCATGTCCCATGAGCTCCTTTGAGCTCGGTCCGACATGAGGACCTTAAAAATAGCGCTGAGTGGGAGGAAACCCACTTTTATTTGCTTTTGAGTGTTTTTAATTATTAGTTTGTTGTTTTGAGTCGTATGTTCTAACCTCGTTCTTGAGTGAGTTGCTTGTAGGCTTGTCTCAAGGGTGTAAAGGTATCATGGAATTATTCAAGGGAGTAACTCGGGCAAGGGAGTGTGCTACATTGCCAAATGCAACGGGGATTATTCGTATGAGGTAACCTACAACCCCAAACTTAGACCGCTTGACAAGGTCGATGTTTGGGGGTGAGTTTTATATATTTTATGGGATGAAATATGCACCGGCGCACTTGAGAGGTTTATTTGACATTGCACAGGAGCACGCCCTCTCGTTGAGTTGAGTTTGGTTATATGTTGTGCCCTGAGATACTCCTTGAGCTGCTATATTGTGAACTAATTCGGTGCTACTATTTATTTGAAGCTTATTAACTTTCTTGTGCTTGTTGATTGCTATCTTTGAGTGTGAGTTATGAGTTAGTGATATGTGGAGTTGAGTTAGAGTCTAGATTGTGTGAGTGTAGTAATTAGAGTTGATTTGAGGGGGAACTCGTATACTTACGAATTTTCCTTTTGAATACTTGTGTGGTAAAAAGTGAGAATTCTCTAGGTCTAGTATGGATGTGAAAGCCGTGAGATTTGAGCCTATTAAGAGATTAAAATCCACTAAAATTGATCTCATCGTTTATGAGTGGATCTTCACCTTAGAGGTGTTATAACTTGTGGGTACTCTCGCTTCTTGATTGTGTCTAGTTTGAAATGTCGAAAGTGATTTTAGGCCATCTTTGGTTTGTTAAGTTACTTAGCCAAAATAAGCCTACCAATGACATTTATCCCTTGTTAGCCCGTTTGAGCCTTAGCCTATTTTATTTGCTAGCACATTTGAACTTATCCAAATTCTTAAAACTCTTTTTGTCCTAATTTGAGTGGAGAATAGGAAAACTTATGAGTGGAAAGGGATCGAGTTGAGTTGAGAAGGTGAATTATTAATGCTTGAGTGAATATGAAGAAAGGTGTAATGAAGTTTTGAGTTGTGGGGAAGAACAAAAATTTGAGAATGAGCAAAAGATAATATGAGCTCATGTATAGTGTGAAAAGAAAAAAAAATGGGGAGTGAAGTGATAGAAAAAAAAGTGAAAAGAGTTAGAAAAAAAGAATTGTGGTGTTGAGAGAAGTTGGAATTGAAAGTGCATTGTATGAAGATGTTTGAAGTATTCTGTTCCTTGTATCGAAATACCGAAGTTTGATTTTCTATTCTCCATTCACTTGAGTCAGCTTATTTTATATAGTTACCTCACCTGTCCAAAGAACCTTACATTACAACCTTGAGATAGTCCTTTTTGATTCAACACGGATTCTAGTTTATGGTCAAAGTTGAGAGTACTTACAAGCCTATGACTACTAATTTGTGTGATTGATTGATTAAGTGAGTCCCTTACTATTGCTAAATACTTGTGAGGGAGTGAAACACATCCATGTTTGATTTTGGTGGTTTTTATTGATTGTCCATGAGTAGTATGAAGGGGGTGAGTTTGTGTGCGGGTGATCGATCTTTGAAGCTTGAACACCATTACTTGCATGATTTGGTACTTTGATACATTCTTAACAATTTCACTTGACTTATTATTTCATTGCTTAAAGACAAACAATATGGCAAGTTTGATGGGGGGGGGGGTTGATTAGGTGTGAAATTGTTGTTTTTTTAGCCCGATTTTCCCATGTTTTGAGTGAATTTGATGAGTATTTAGAGTCAATTGAAGACTATTTTCATAAACTAATGAATTTGCCTCTTTCATCCTCATATATTGATAGAGGGCAAAAAATAGAGTTCGTAGGACTTTGAATCGACTCAAATGGACTCCCGGATGAGAAGATATGAAAGGAAAATGAATAATATTAGTTTGTGCGATGAAACGTGTTGTTTGGCTCAGTGGAGGAGCACTTGAGCAAGCCTAGGCGAGTACCTAGGTGCTCGAGCGCCTAGAGATCGAGTGCTATGGAGAGTCTGGAAAATTAGAGCGCACGGTCATAACTAGGTCGAGTGCTAGGCGCTCGACCAGTGTGGCTCGAGCGCCAGATGCTTGCTGGAAATATGAAGCGCACGACCGTGCCGAGGTCGAGCGCTGGGTGCTCGACCAAACCCAGAGCTCGTGCGGTTACGGGAATTTCAGGCCCAATTCGATCCAATGGCTATAAATACTCCTTTCAAACATATTTTGAAGAGACTTTTGATACCACTTGATACCATTTGATACTTTGCCATACTTAGAGTTAGAGGAAGAGCTTGGAAGGAAGTAGAGAGTTTTAGCAAGGATTTCACCGTGTAATCGAGGTTTGAGAGTACGAATTCATAGTTTATTATTTTATTCTTCTTTCTTAGATTGTTGAGACTTCTAAACCTAATTTTCTAGATTATAAAAGATATTTTTTAGACTTTAATTTATTCTTTGTTTATGTTCTTCAATTCATTAGTTAATTTGAGTATGCAGATGCTTGTTATAATCGTTATTGCTTTTGTTATTTCAATTACCATGTTAGGCTAGAACCGCTTCATGCTTAGGATAGAATGAACTCATAGAAGTAGGACGTTGATACGTAATTAGGATAATTCGTGATATATAGTTTTAGTTGTCTTAATTAATTGAATTCTTAAAATAAACCCTAGAATAATCTTGGAATTGAGTACATAAATTGTTAGAGAGAGGACGACCGCATCACTCTTTAATAACGAGTAGGCTTAAGGAAAGGGTTTTAGAAGGGGTTTATCATCTACCGATTTATCTATGGAGGACGACCACATCACCTTAGTTAAATTAGGGCCTCAATAATTAAACACAATCCATATAACTTGGTTAGTGGATTAGTGAAGTAGGTTGATTTGACGAAGTATTAGGGTTAATTCTTGAGCTTTTAGTCTTTCAATCTTGTGCTAGATTAGGGAAGTTAATTGCCTAGTTTTAGTATGCTTAGGATTATTACTTGCACATCACGATTGTTGTTACCCGATTGATGATTTTAAGGGCTTTATGTGGCTATGATCGGATAAAACAAGATAAAGATATGAAATGTAAAGACTCAAAGGACTGGCGAGGGGTTTAGGCTCGGTCTTAAGTTGCTCTCTTTATTCGTGAGCTCTTGGGCTCTATTTATAGTAATTCCTAGGTTACAAGTTATTGCCTTAGCTATTTTTTGGCTGAATTTACAATGATTGCTAATAATTTGGTATCTATTGCTTGTGCCTAGTCATTGGTGTGAGGTGGCCCTTCTTGGCTGTGTCCGCAGGCCGTCCTCGTCCAATGGTAGCATAACAGCTGGCCTGTGGGTACTGCCTCATAGGGCACCCTTCAGTCATTTTCTTCGCCTGAAATCCCTATGCCTGTGGTCGTCCTTTCCTCAGGTGTGGGCGCACTTGCAGATTGGTGGTTACGTCCTTCTTGTTTGCCTGATTTCCAGCTATCTTATCGGGGGCGGCCTTATTATGAGCTTGCCTAGGTCCTTGGGACGTGGTCCACCTGGACATGATCGGAGAGCAACCAGATTACTGGAGAGGTGAGGTCATTTGGAGGGGTGAGGTCACCCTTCTAGGCGAGGTCGTGGTTGGACGAGCTTACCGTTGAGGCGGGGTTGGCTCAACTATCGAGGTCAGGTTCGAACATTTATCTATCTCTACAACAATTGCCACTCAACTTGGCCGCCGAGGTTGGGAGGGGTCCAAGGTGACTTTTTGTCCTTGGTGAGAAATAAACTTCTCGTTTGGAAAATCCGTGAATGAGATCCTTCAGGGATCTCTGTGATCCGCGTCAGTCCACGTGTCAAGGCGGGGTTAGAGCATTCCAAACGGTATTATGAGGGGGTGTAATAATGGCCTGAAAAACGCCAGTCTCTTCGATTGGACGCACCTTTATTGGAAAGACGCAACCATTTATGGTCGCGTCTGGCGGGCGCATCTGAAGACGAAAGGTCATCTCTTTTCAGCCATTTTAATTGCAAATTAACCCCAATCCATCCCCTTTAAAAGGGGGATTTCCTTCATTTTTTCAAATCTTTCTCTTCCTGCTTCTTTCCTTCGCAACTTTTCAGCGAAAACCTTCTTCTCCTAAGGTAATTTCTAGTCTACATCTTTCCATAATTTTCAACTTTTATAGTATGGTGGATGATGGAGCTAGTTCTTCCGGTCAAAGAGATCGCTCGCCGCCTCCGGCTTCAACTCCTGGCACTCAAGGGTCGTCTACCGGTAGCCCGCGATTGGCCGGTTTTGTCGATCCCTCCCTGCAGCCCGTCGAGGAGGGCCGTGAGGCTGGTGGTAACTCCAATGAGGTCGGGGCCTCAGGGGATCCCGCGGCCGATGCCGGTGAAGAGGAGACCATCCTGGAGTATGCTCAAGACGAGGAGTCCTACAACGAGCAAGTTTATGTGGCCTATCAGGCATGGGAAGAATCTATTGATCAAATCGCCGGTCTACCTCCAGTCTTCGACTATGCCAATTATTTGAGGAGGAATCCTTATGTGTTCCAGAGGCGAAACCCTAAGTCGGTCATGAAGGCCGGGGAATCTGAATGGTTTTCCTCCCGGAAGGAGAGAGCGAGTTTTGTGACGGCCGCAGAGTTAGCTGCTTGGAGGATCCGGTGAGAGGTTTCTATAGACGTGCATCTTTATGCCCGGACCCGCTGGAGAGGGCAGACCAGTCGTCTCCTGGTATGGTCATCGTCAACTTCTACACCACAGAGGTGGGGTTGCATTTTCCTATGCACCACAACCTGGTGCATTTCCTGAATTGCACCCTAACTCCTGGTACAACATCCTCTCCCTCTTCACCCTGTTCGGTCGGCAGCGGCTTTACCAGTTGCCCACCCAGGGGAGGTCAACTTTCTCTCTGGGATAAATGCCGAGAGTCGATACCCGGGGGATGTCTACGTCTGGGGCTGCCCGAATTGGAAATCCCTGGAAAGGATTATCGTTGGGGTCCCGCCGAAACTGCATGAATACGCGCATCGGTGGTTTTGGGTAGTTGGTGCCTGGAGGCCGACGGACGCCTCTGACCAAGAGTTGGCTATGCCCACGACTTTCCAATGGAAGAAGAAAAGTAAGTCTCACTTTTCCTCCTTTGAACACTTAGTACTAATCAAATTTCCCTTCGTTTCCTTTGTAAGCTATCTGGTGCCCCGTTGTGAGGAATTGAATTGGGACTTCGATCTTGTGCTCCGTCGGATCGAGAAAGTCTCCGTCCTTCAATGCCAAATGGATACCCTCAACACGGGTGCAGCACGACGTCAAGCACGATTCTTCCTATTCCCGCGTCACTTGAACCAGGAGGCAGGTGCGTATTGGGCGTTGCCACTGTGGTTGTTCTTGTTTCATAGTTGAATAGCTCTAAACCGGCTACTTTCTTACTTCTATTGTAGGGCCCAATTTTTGTGTATATTCCTATTACCCTTCAAAATTGATGTCGAGCGTGCCGGGAGTCTTTGCGACTATGCGTCGTAGTTGTAGGGGGCAAGGAGGTGCCCCAGTCCCGCCGGTCATGCCCCCGCCCATTCCGAAGGGGGTCACTCTCAGTCAGGTGAGTCCAACAAGGACTTGCCCAGCCCCGCCGTCTCCACCGTTTGCTCCCTTTAAACAGAGCCGCGGTGGTGATGGTGAGGAGGGAGGACCCCAAGGGTCGGGGAGCGACCCAAGGGAGAGATCAAAGCTGAGTAGAACCCGCAGGATTTTGCTTGTTGATGAAGATGAAGTGACTGAACAAGACGAGTCCGACGGCCGCCCGAGTCCTATGGATAAAGAGCCTGTTGATGCCAGCGTACTGCCAACCGAACATGGTGCCCAAGCCGCCGAGCCTGCCTCAAAAGATGGTATGGGTAAAGGGGGAAATGCTCCCGAGCCCGCCATGCCTACTGCCGATCCGTCTGCACCGTCGAGTTCTGCCCCACCGGCATCTGCCCCGACCGGGCCTATTCTGGGTTGCGATCTTGGGCACGTGCAGTTGTACGAGTTTAGACCTTAAATTTATTTTTGGGTCCATGCTTCGCTTTATTTTGGGTATTAATGTTGAACTGTTGTATTGCGTCTGTCCCTCATATTGCTGAATGAGGATTTTAACCGTCCGGCCCCGAAAGTCGATTTCCTGTTCTCCTACCGTGTCAGGTCCTCTGAGGGCTTACCCTAACATCTTGCTCGGGCCATGCAGGATATTCCTTTGGCTTGGACTCATGAACTTGAGGCTATCGCCGCTCATTCGTCCTCAAATAACTGCTTTTTTACCATCCTTCTACTTTCCAGTCAGATGGTGACCATGGCGCAGCATGCCATCTTCCGCCGCAACCAAGAGGTGGATGAAATTCTTGCCCACCGCGGTTGTCTGGAGGATCTGGAGAAAGAAAGATCCTCACGCCAGTCTCGGCTGGATGGCAGGGTGAAAGAGTTGGAGGGCAAGATGGCACAGATGGAGGCGCCTGAAACGCAGAACTGGCGGAGGCGAATAGGCAGGGCCAGGAGAGGGGACGGGCGGTGGCTATGGCGGTGTTGGAGAGAGAGGTATCCGACACTCAGAAGCGTGGGATGGAGGTTGGCCGGATCGAAGGGAGAGAGGCAGCGGCAGAGGAGATTCGTAGGTACCGGGTGGAGGCGCTAGAGGCGAAACACGCTAAAGAGAAAGCAGAGCATGCTACGGAAGCGGCACATAATGAGATGGAAGCACTCCAGCTCCAGGCTGCTAAGGACGTCGAGACCATCAAGGACCTGATTGCCGCCTCCGAGAGAGTGTGAGCCATGCATGACGCCAGTCGAGATAACCTTTTTTCTAGATCCTACCCAGATCGGGGAGTTTGCCTACTATAAGGCCTTTACCGATTCAATTCGAGGCGAGGAAGGCTGGCTACCCGACTGCGGTGATGAAGCTTACTTTCGTGAATATGTCATGGCTCATCGTCTTTACCCCTCAATCTCGTGCTATTTCAGGGATTTGGAGAGAGATTTTGGGGTGGACCTGTCCTGGTGGCCTCGTCCAGACACTCTGCTGTATCCCGAAGATGCTGAAACTGGCCTGGCTGAGGCTGAGCCTGAAGATGGCGGTGCTCCTTTGCCTGGTGGTTCCGGCGACCCTCCGGCTGCTGCTTAAAAAGAGATTTTTATGCCCAGTGGGCATTTATTTCTGTTGGCCGCATGTGGCCTTTAAACAATTTATTTTATTTCTACTTTTGTGCCCGTGGGGGCTTTGAACAATATGTGGCCGTGTTTTGGCCTTTGCTCTTTTATGTTTCATGCACAATTTGCTTCTGTCTTATGCATAATCTATTTTACCCAGTGGGCTTTTAATGTTTCTCTTGCTCGACATTTCTATCTTGTTTTTTGCATATAGGTGAGTCGACTTTTGGGCCATAGCTCTTATGCTTGGTTGCATATGCCTCTGCACTTCTTTCCTTTATACCCAGTTTGTGCTAGATTAGTTCGCACATTTTTAAGGTTTCTAGGAAAAGCTAGCGCTTCACCCGGGTCTCGTCATCGCTGCCTCCATCGCAGCTTGGCGACTGCCAGGGCAGAAATCAAGAGGTTTTTGCTCGAATGGGAGCTAGCTCGCCGTGAGACTTCTGTCCTTTCACTTACGGTGGGTGGTGCCTTGGTTAGTAGAGTGACTGAGCCTTTAACCATGTTTAGCACCTCTGCCCTTTTTCGGTCCTTCCCCTTCTTCCTCTTAAAGGGTAGGGTTTGGACCTACAGAGGCCCCTATTTTTGCTTGTTCAAGTCCCTTAAAATTGATTAAGTAAAAAAGAACTTCACCTGAAACTGACATTTTCATTGGTAGGAAAAACTTTAGAGTTTACAAGTTGTTCCTACTGGTAAAACTTCTTGAGGTAGCAGCTGTTCCAGGAATATTGATCTGGAACGCCATCCAGGTGTTCGAGCTAGTATGCCCCCTTGGGAAGGACTTTTGCATGCGGAAAGGTCCTTCCCATTTTGGGTCAAAAATGCCTCTGGGTCCCTAGACCTTCTTTAGGACTGATCCCCTTTTGTGAATTTCCTTACATGGACCTTGGAGTTGTAGAATTTTTCCGACCTTTGCTTATATGCTGCGTTCCTTAGGTCTAATGTTAATCTTCTCTCTTTGAGCATGTACAAATCTGCTCGCCTGGCCCTATTGTTATCCTCTGTGAGTTCTTGCGAGGTTCTATGGCTGGGTATGGCAAGCTCTGATGGGATCACACCCTCGGTTCCTAGGGTCAGGGCGAAATGTGTTTCGCCGGTTCAGTTTTTCGTCGTCGTCCTATACGCCCAAAGTACTCCTGGGAGCTCGCTAGCCCATTTTCCCTTTTTATCTTCGGGTTTTGTCTTTATCGTATGTTTAAGGATCTTGTTGATAGCCTCGACCTATCCATTCTTTTGCGGGTGGTAGGGGGTGGAGAAAACTTTCTTGATTCTCCATCTTTCGTAGAAATTCATCATATTGAGCCTATTGAACTGCTTCCCGTTGTCGGAGATGATCACTTGCGGGAGTCCGAAACCTAAAATTATGTTTTTCCAGATAAAACGGATGATCTGGGTTTGGTCAATCTTGTTCAGAGGCTCAGCTTCAGCCTATTTAGTGAAGTAATCAGCGACAACGGCGACAACAGCGAACTTCAGGCCCTTGGGAGAGGTCCTATTAGGTCTATCCCCCACTGGGCGAAAGGCCACGGGCTGTACATGGATGATAACAACTCAGGAGACATCTTGATGTTCACAGGACTGGGCAAACTCGATTGCATCCTTCTTCAACGTTGGCCAGAAATACCTCTGTCTCAAAACCTTGTGCGCCAAACTTTGGCTGCCTACGTGATTTCCGCAAACACCTTCGTGAATTTCTTTTATGATTATCAGTCCATCCTCCGGCGTGATGCACTTAAGGAGTGGCATGCAAAAACCTCTTTGGTAAAGCTGGTCATCGATGAGTATGTACCTCACCGCCCTGAGTTGCAGCTGGTGAGCTTTGACTTTGTCCGCCGGGAGATCGCCATCCCGTAGGAAATGTGTGATCAAAGTCATCGAGTTCTCACCTTAGGAAGTGATCGCTGCGACTAGGTTCCTGCTAATGGAGGACCTTGCAAGTTTCAGTAATCTGATATTGGAGAGATCTGCTTCCCCCTCCGAGGTGGCGAGCTATGAAAGCGCATCCACCTGGGAGTTCTGCTCCCTCGGTATTTGTTCGATGAACACTTGATGGAATCGTTCGCAGAGGCTGGCCGCGTGTTCATGATACTTGGCCATTTGCTCATCCCTGGCTTCATATTCCCCTTTGATTTGGTTGCCCACCAGCAAGGAATCCATGAAGATGTGGAGGAGGCGTGCCGCAACTCCGTAAGCATTGACCAATATGTCCCCAAAACCTCTCAGCTGGGTTTTGTACGGCTTGATGAAGCTGGCGTGGTTGCCCGCTGGTCCAGCGCGGATTTGAAGATGATGTTACAATAGCAGCCATTGTCGACCAAGATGCGGTCGACAACCTTGCCCAGCAGATTTGCAGAAATGGCAAGAGCGTCATTCTTTGGGTAGAGTGTTCCTTCCCGATCGGCATTTGTGAAAGTGATCGGTAGGTTTAGTGCTATTGCGAGCTCCAGCGGTGGGGTGCTGACTAGGTTGATCCCACTTACGGCCCTGAGCTCGGCCTTCCTGTTACGGTTGGACGTGGTCGACACAGGGGTTAGCCCGCCTAAAGGGTGTCCTGCGGCCTACAACATATTGACCCTCCCCCCTGCATTAAGCGGTGGATCGTCATCATCTTTGCTGTCGAAGTTATTGATGGCGGCTACTGGGTTTGGTTTCCTTTGTTAGCGCTGTGGTCGCCCCCCGTCCCTGTTCAACCCTTGGTTGGCCTCCCGCCCCTGGTCATGGCGAGGTTAGGGCTTCTTGACAAATTCGTCTAGCCGTCCCTCTTCGTACAACTTCCACAACTGTCTGAGGAGGTCTCGACACTGGCTCGTGTTATGCCCTGGGCTCTCATGGAAATGGCAGAACTTGCTATGGTTGAGCTTGGATGCGTCCTGTTTGATTGGTTTTGGCTTGGGCAGCATATCCGTGTGGCGGATCGTATTAAACACGTATGTCGGTGTATCCTTCAGTTTGTCCAAGATCTGGACCTCGCCCACATTCCCGTTGAACGGTTGGAAGTTTCCTTGGGACCTGCGCCCCTTGTGACACCGCTGGTTACCGCCTTTAGCCACTATCGAGGGCGCTTTCGCCTTTTCCTCGACTTTCTTCTCGCCAAATCTTTGGGCCAATATTTTTTGTGTGTAACAGCATCTCCTACCCGTCGACGGAAATCAGTGTATATCTTTGGCAAATCTTTGGTCAGTTGCTTGAACATGGGGGATCTACCCATGAACCCAGCCAGAGAGGAGTGGAGCGTGAGCTCGTCGCTCACAGGCTCCCCTGTGAGGATTATTTCATCCAAACGGTCAATGTAAGATTCATCGCTTTCGTCCTCCTCCTGCTGTATCCTCAACAGACGGTGCCTGCTTTCTGGCCTGGCGATCTTTGCAGCGAAGTAAGCCGTGAACTGGTCGCAGAGCTTTGCAAAATTGGTGATAGATCTAGGGGGCAGTGACACGTACCACTTGTGGGCGAGCTTGCCCAAAGTTAATGGAAATATTCGGTACTTGGTAACATCAGTATCCCCGTACCCCGTCATGTAGATCTGGTACTTGCTGACGTGGGTCTCCAAATCGGTGCGGCCTTCGTACATTGTGATCTCCAACGGTGTGATCTTGGGGTGAACCGGGTCTAGCTCAATCTCCTCGCATAGCGGCTCCTGAAAAGCTAGCTGGGCCTTGGCCCCCGGTCCGTCGCCGTCAATCTTGGTGTGCATATCCTCCAACTTCCGCTGGATCGCCAGCAGCACCGCCCCCTATGTCGCCTATCCGGGAGTAGTCTCAACCGGGGTGCTACATCCCGGACCTAGCCGGTCATGTGCAGGGGCACGTGGGTGATCCCGTCTCAATAGCTCGCTTTGCGCGAAGTTCAACTTCCTTCGGGCGGAATTTACAGGGGAGATGTCCCTTGCCACGGGTGCCTCTTGGGCGGAGGATCTGGTCAAAGAGAACATTTCATAGCTGGTCGGAGGGGCCGACGAGAACGGGTCTACACTCTCCAGTCGGTTGAAAACTGACATGGAGTACGCTTCAGTCCTGAGCCTCAGTCTCAAGTCGTAGCCCTGCGAGCGGATTGAGCTACTTTCACCTTGTTGCTCGGTTATCTTCCGCTTGCCCTTAACTGAACGGGTCAAACGCATTTTCCTGGGGGCTGTTGGAGCGCTCTGGCTGGTCCTCAAGTCCTCCCCCCCCTCCTCGTGAAGGCGGCAATGGCAAATGCAACCTGCTCCGGGGTTTCATACTCTTGGATCGGTATGCGGAGGGAGTGTCCTTGAGACGATTCAGTCCCACGTCCATGTCCGAAAGTGGCCTTCTGGGTGCTGGCCTGGGCTGCCATTCACATCGCGGTTCTGGCACGAGTTTTCGCAGCTGGGACGATGGTGGAATGCGGGTTAGCCGAGGCTCTGGCAGCTCTGGTAGCTTTCTCCATTTTCTTAAGATTTCAGTGGTGTTAGGTTCCAAGATAGACTTTAGATCCCCTAGGCTTTCTTTCTCGTGGAACAATGAGTGTTCCAAGAGATTTCTGCGGTGAGAGGTTTGGTTACCCTCCTTCTAGCGTCAATTGTTGTTACCCGATTGATGATTTTAAGGGCATTATGTGGCTATGATTTAATAAAATAAGATAAAGAACTGAAATGTAAAGACTCAAAGGATTGCCGAGGGGTTTAGGCTCGGTCTTAAGTTGCTCTCTTTTCGTGAGCTCTTGGGCTCTATTTATAGTAATTCCTAGGTTACAAGTTATTGTCTTAGCTATTTTTTGGCTGAATTTACAATGATTGCTAATAATTTGCTATCCATTGCTTGTGCCTAGTCATTAGAGTGAGGTGGCCCTTCTTGACTGTGTCCGCAGGCCGTCCTCGTCCAATAGGAGCATAACAGCTGGCCTGTGGGTACTGCCTCATAGGGCACCCTTCGGTCTTTTTCTGCGCCTAAAAATCTTGTGCATGTGGTCGTCCTTTCCTCAGGTGCGGGCACGATTGCAGGCTGGTGGTTACATCCTTCTTGTTTGCCAGATTTCCAGCTGTCTTATCCAGTGCGGGCTTATTATGAGCTTGCCCAGGTCCTTGGATGTGGTCCACCTCGATATGACCGGAGCGCAACCGGATTACTGGAGAGGCGAGATCATTTGGAGGGGCGTGGTCGCCTGTCGTCGAGGTTGCTCTTCCAGGCGAGGTCGCGATTGGACGAGTAGAATATAGAGTAGCATATTATAATTCTTAAAATTAGGACATACATTTCCAGGGATTTACTCGTGTACAAACCTTTCCTTGGGTTTGATACTACTTGGTCCCTATACTCGCCCATACTACAGTAATCACATACTCTTATGGGGTAAATACTAGTATAACTAGTATTTTGCGTTCAAGTCAGTATTTATATGATATGGGCTGAAAATCACCCAGGGCGCTCGAGCGCCTATGGGTCACAGAGCATTGGTACTGCTCGAGTTCCACCACTCGAGCGCCTGTCTTTCACATAGTGCATATGCCGCTCGAGCTCCTTCACTCGAGCGCCTCGCGCTCGAGCTTGCTCAGGTCAAACGCCTCCTGTCCATAGTGTATTTGGGGCACTTGAGCACCTCTACTCGAGCACTTAGCACTCGATCACACCCCGTGATCGAGTGCTTCTTCCTTTTGCACTAATTGATACTTTTCTTCGCTCAAACTAATACTTTTCGTATTTCTTTCATATCTTCTCATTCGGGAGTCCGTTTGAGTCAATTCAAAGTCCTACGAACTCTATTTTTTGCCCTCTTTCCGAATATGAACATCAAAGAGGCAAATTGATGGATTTATGAAAATTTTACTCAAATAACTCTAAATACTCATAAAAACGCTCAAAATATGGACTAATCGGGCTGCAAAACATCATAATTTCACATCTAATCAACCCCCCAAACTTACCATATTGCTTTTCCTCAAGCAATGAAATCATAAGTCAAGTGAAATTGTTAGAAATGAATCAAAGTACCAAATCATGCAAGTAATCACTTTCAAGCTTCAAAGATCGGTCACCCGCAAACAAACTCACCCCCTTCATCCTACTCATGGATAATCAATAAAAAACTACCAAATCATAACATGGATGTGCTCTCGGTGATGTGTTTCACTCCCTCACAAGTGTTTATCAATAATTAGGAACACTCTCAATCAATCATTCACACAACTTAGTGACCATAGGCTTGTAAGCACTCTCAACTTCGACCACATACTAGAATTCATGCCAAATAAAAAAGGACTTGTTCAAGGTTGTAATGTAGGCTCTTTGGACAGGTGGTGTAAATATATAGGATAAACTGACTCAAGTGAATGGAGAATAGAAAATAATAGCTTTGGTATTTCAATACACGGAACATAATACTTTGAATATCTTCATACAATGCACTTTCAATTCAACCGACTTTCAACACTTCAACTCTTTTTTTCTCTTTTAACTCCGTACACTTTTTTATCATTCACTGCTCTTCCTTTTTTCAACTATATATGAGCTCATATTTTCTTTTGCTCATTCTCAAATCTTTTTATTTTTCCCCACTCCTCAACAATTAAGTACTCCCCCTTTTCATATTGTTGGGACAATGTCAGTTTTGAGTTGATCCCAAATACCCTGAAAAGATGAATTTGCCTAAGTGTTGTAATAGTTAGACTAGTCTTGTTAGGTTAGAATATTTTATATTCACAGGTACACATTGAGAAGAGTACTAAAGTGTTGTCATTCAAGATTGAAGTCTGAAGACACAAGAGCACCATCACTGAACTTATCGCAGTCTATCTAAGTTGGCTGAATAAGTGTCAGGATGAAAAACATGATCCTGAGATCATTGCTTACTCAACCTGAAGGGAACAATACTGCACTGAGTTATTGGGAAAAGTCTTGGTGTAGGATCGAAGCAAGCAAAAGGAATGTCAGCGCTGGGAAACATACGTAGATGAGGATAAACCTGAACTCAGTAAAGAAAAGACTGGATTGAAGAATGAGTTCTGACATTCTCACCTACCCACTGACGTGGACCAATCAAAGGATGACAAGTCATGTGCGGACTTTGACTTAAACCTGATATTCCTGCAATTTTCAACGGGCAAGCATTTAATGCATTTACCAAATCCATGCAAGGACGGCTGCTGCATGAAGATATGTCCGTTTGAATTATCCTACAAGAAAGGTGACTAGGAGGCTATCTCTCCAATGGATAGTTTTCAAGTTTGCCTATAAATGCAGAAAACCTTGGACCCAAAAAAAGGTTACGGGAAATTTCAAAGCCAGAAATTACTCAAGACTCTTAGCACTCAAAGCGTTCAAGCATTCAAAGAAGCACTCGAAAAACCTAGAATTTCCCAAGTGTTTCTTAAGTTTAGAGTCTATTTTGTATTCCACTGAGCTATATTGTTCATATCTTAAGCTTAGAGTGATTATCCAATTCTTAGCATAGGTTTGCCTTGTAAGGATAATCACAAATAGTTGGAATCCAAACTGAAATCAAAACCCACTCAGTTAGGTTTGTTGGTGGAAGTTAGTTAGTTGGTTAGAAGGAAGAAGGGCCAGTGAGACTGATCTTAGTGCACCTTGGCACATTAAAAAAAAGATAATCCTTAGTGGATTCTCCTGTTAAATCAGGACCGTGGACGTAGGAGCTTGAGTCTCTGAACCACGTTAAATCGCTCTGAGTTCTTTACTGCTTTGATATATTACTTCTATTGATTATTTATCATCATTATCCTTTATTGCATGATTTGTCAGTGTTGGATCAGCCAGCCTGACGTTTGAACTCATTGCACTACCCTTCTAACCACGACTTCGTAAAAGGAAAATCAATTTTCAGAAAGCAAACTAAAACATGTCTTTAAACTATTAGGGCTCACACATTTCCGCACAAGAAAATAAATAGATAGTTGGCCAACTGACTCGCCTCAGTGCGGTAAGTAGGTTTGTTATCTATTCAATGTTCATCACTTAAACTCTGAGTTTAGGGGACTCAGCTTTGAAAAGAAAGTTGAAAATTTGTATACGTGTATTTCCCCCCATACACGTATCAATGAGACTTGTAAGTGACCAACACATACTCACTCAACCATATACAATTCTACTTCTCTCAACTCAAACCCCTTTTCATTCACAACTTTTTTGATTTTCCACTCAAATTAGTACAAAAAGAGGTTTGGAATTAGATAAGTTCAAATGTGTTAGCAAATAAATAGGTTAAAGCTCAAACGGGCTAACAAGGGATTAATGTCATTGGTAGGAATATTTTGGCTAAGTGACTTATCAATTAAAAAATAGCCTTAAATCACTTTCGACATTTTATACTAGACACAATCTAGAAGCGAGAGCACCCACAAGTTCTATCACCTCTAAGGTGAAGATCCACTCACAAACAATGAGATCATTTTGATGATATATAATCTCTTATAAGACTCAAATCTCACATTTTTTCACATCCATGCTAGACCTAGTAATTTCTCAACATTACCACAAAATTATTCAAAAGGAAAACTCATAAGTACACGAATTTCCTTTCAAATCCACTCTACTCACAACACTCACACAATCTAACACTTTACTCAATTCCACAATCACCAACTCATAACTTCATACTCAATGATAGCAATCACAAGTAAATAATGAAAGAGTCAATAAACATGAAATCATCAATAGCACCAAATTAATTCACATCAGCAGCTCAAGTGTTAATAATCAATACAGACCAAGAATAAGGAAAATAGAAAATAGTCTCAACACTCAAGAGAAATAAGAAGGAAAAGAAAGGGAAGGAACATGGGAAGGTCCCCATAAATGATCATGCACCCGGAGGTGGAGGTGGTCGGTAGCTCGGGTGGTTCGCTCCTAGATGAGAGATGAATAATGCCTCCATCCATCCTCTGATGTCCGACACTTCTCCTCGGACTCCCCGGACGTCATCCTGAACCTCAATCACTCTTGTGTACAATTTATTATGATCCGTGCGTAGCTGTGTGACATCGGTGCGTAAAGAATGTACGTCGGCCTCCATCCTCATCCATTGAAGCTGGGTTGGGGTCCACTCTCCTTGTATGGGTGCTTCAGGCACCTCATACTCTATATTTTCTGCTTGTTTTTTCCTTCGGCCTCCTCCTCTGCTTCCTCTTTCTCTTCCTCGGCGTTCTGCTCTTCCTCTTCATCCTTTGAATCCTGTTGGGCCCCACTTGTGCCCTCTCCTCTTTATCTCTTCGACTTAGGCTCGTCCAATAAACCTGTCTTCTCGAGCCGCTTCTTGAATTTTTCGATCACCTGTTGGTGGCTTGCACCGTTCATAGCAATGTTCGTCTTCTTCTTCCCTCTCAAGGTGACGAGCTGCTCGTTAGGTAAGGGAAATAGTCCCCCTTCTCTAAACCTAATGCAGTAGGTACTCAACTTCTATTCTACTATCCACGTGTTCCATAATTGATCAAAATTAATGTCCTTGCCAGGAAGAGGCCCCGATCTTGGTACAATCACGACGCTCCTCACTATAGTTGAAATGAGGGCTCCACCTCGTATCTTCAAAGTCGTAGTCCCCGCATTGTACAAGGTCTCCAAGTGGTGCTCTATAAAGTCCCAACCAAAATTATACAACTTTTTATTTTATCAGACAACAGAGTCCATACAGCTCCTTCATCGAGATTGTCCCCGTTTCCGACCTAGCGTAGATCGTATTCCCAGGGATCCTCTTAATATACAGGAAAATCAGATTCCGAATAACGAATGCTCTAGCACGTTGTGACTTGTAGTCCCCAACTAAGCCTCCTGTGATCTGCCGCCAAAACTCCTTGGCCTTGTACCACTTGTGTGTGGTGTTCTCCCCCTCAATATATGGGAGCAGGAGGGCATCATTGATGGTATTTAGAGGGAACCCGTACCATTCTCCTCGTATCATGAACTTGAAGGAGTTCTTATCCCTCATCTCCAACGTAGCAAGAAATTACCCCGTTAAATCAGGATAAGTGTCCATGGACAGCATGAACTCGTAGTATCCTTTCATGAACTTGATGCTAGGACACCGGGTCTTTTCCACCTTCCCGGCTATGTGGTTTCATCTCATGGCGTAGGAGCACCAATCATCACCATAATCCAATCCCCATCTTGAGGGCAATGCCCCCCTAGCAGCTAACTTCCGAGTCATTTCTTCCAACTAGTCACCCATAATCATTTTTTCTTGATTATTCTTCTTTGCCATTGTTCCTATTTGACAAGAAAATGAAACTTTAACCACTCAATAATACTCACAGACAAATCCATTCAAATAGTAGCCAAATTTCATCAATTATCATCAACATTGGTCCATATTGGGGTGCTATTCCCATCTCATAAAAATTCGTCCCTCTCAATATTCAAGCCAATCATGAAGTAACATCACACCATTGCAATTTACATTCTCAAGGCTTCATTAGTTTCACATAATCACATTACTCAATCCTAACAACTCATATTCAATGTCTCAACAAGAAATGCCCACAAAATTCCTACATTCATGTTTTCTCTCTCTAGAAATTCACTCATTCTACATACTCAATCATGAAATTGAAAGTAAAATTGGCAAACTCATAGCATATATGCATCAACAATCAACATAGAAGCAAGAATTATCGGAAAAATTGAAAAGCCCCAAATTTCTCATTCAACATTATGAACCCTAGTCTCAAAATCACTCATATCATGCCTAATCCAAGTAAAAACTAAGAAAAGAGAGAAAATAGTATGAATTTATTTACCTTTGTGGAGAGAAATTAACCATTGGGACGAATTGATGTGAAAATGAAGGAGTTTGAGTGAAAAAATGTTTTTGGGGAGAAAATGGGTCTGAAATTCGTGAGTTTAGTATGTGAAAATATGTGTGGGTGTGTGGGTTTTGAGTTAAATAGAGGGGAAAATGGGTTGCTGACCTACCAGACCGCTCGAGCCGGCCCCACGGTCGAGCGCCTGGCGCTCGAGCTGGAGCCGATCGAGCGGCTCTCGAACACTGTTGACAAAGGGCGCTCAAGCTGAGGCCACTCGAGCGTCCTGGAAGCACTGTTGAAAATCCAATTTTATCCCTGAGCCAACCTCAAGCTCGAGTGCCTTGAGCCAAAATCCAATTTTATGCGTTTTTCTATTTTTTTAACCCAACTACGAAATTTAATACCAACATGAGTACTAACCTAAAAAACCCCTCGATTTAAGCCAGATCGCTCATTCGATCGAGGAGTTGGGGTCTCTTCCCAATGCGTGGCTCTCCAAGCCAAATCACCACACAATAACACATTCACACTCAAACATTTTTACAATCATATTGTGCATCAATATTTTAAAAAAAATTGACCAAATTGTTCACAATAATTTCACAATTTAGTGCACGATGCGTAAAGTACGAAGACAACCCCCCCCCCCCAAAAAATTTTCTTGCTACGCAATAATAAAGTTTGAGAAATTAGTATGTACAAGGATGTGTACTAAACACACCCTGAACTCGAATTCCTATCAATGCACAATATATAACCAAACTCAACTCAACGAGAGGGCGTGCGCCTGTGCAATGTCAATTAAACCTCTCAAGTGCGCCGGTGCATATTTATTCCCATAAAATATATAAAAACTCCGCTCCCCCAAATTTCGACTTTGTGAAGCGGTCTAATTTTGGGGTTCGGGGTTACCTCATACGCATAAATCCAGTTGACACTTATCAATGTAGCACACTTTCTTTTCTTGAATTGCTTCTCTCTAACACTTCTTAGAAATTCATGCACCCTCAATACAAGCATACAATAAAATCACTCAAGAACGAGGTTAAAATCATACGAACACAAAATAAATCACAAAAAATTAAAAACACTCAAAAGCAAGTAAAAATGGGTTGCCTCCCATTCAGCGCTATTTTTAGGGTCCTAATGCCGGACCGAGCTCAAAGGAGCTCACGGGTCATGAGGCTCAAAGTTACCTCCCTTATTCTCATAAGAGCGGTTGTATAATTTCTTTACTCGATGCCCATTTACCGTGAACACCTTCCCGTCCTTCTTCTCAACCTCAAGGAATCCACTCTTAAATACCTTCTTCACTAAATATGGGCCATTCCACTTAGATTTCAGCTCACCCCCAAACAACTTCATCCTCGAATTAATTACGAGGACTTGGTCGCCCACTTGTAACTCCTTCTTTCTCAACCGCGCATCGTGCCACTTTATAGTCTTCTCCTTAAATATTTTGGCACTCTCATACGCGCTATCTCGAAATTCCTCCAACTCATGAAATTGAAATAGTCTCTTTTCCCCCCACCATAGTACTATTAAAATTTCGCCTCTTTATCACCCAATACGCTTGTGCTCCAATTCCACAGGCAGGTGTTTTATCACCCAATACGCTTGTGCTCCATTAATTAGTGACATGTCTTCCCAAAAACTAACTGGTACGGGGACATTCCCAAAGGAGTTTTATAAGCAGTTCTATATACCCATAGTGCATCATCAAGCTTCATAGACCAATCCTTCCTACTCACACTTACCATCTTCTCTAGGATCTCCTTAATTTGACGATTAGAAACCTCCGCAAGACCATTCGATTGAGGGTGATATGCCATTGAGATATGATGATTAACTTCATATTTGGCTAACAACTTCTCCATCAATTTGTTCACAAAGTGACTCCCCCCATCACTAATTAATGCTCTTGGGAAATTAATTACTACACGGGAGTCATTCACTCAAGTCGGGATCACTTTAATCTATTTCAAGATGTAATCGATGCATACGAGGATATACAAGAACCCATTACTCGAGGGAAATTGGCTCATGAAATTAATCCCACACACTTCGAATACCTCAACCTCCATAAATACGTGAAACGACATCTCATCCCTCTTCGTAATGGTGCTAAAACATTGACACTTATCATATCGCCTCACTCACTCTATGCAATCCTTCAAAATAGCTGTCCAAAAGAAATCCGCTTGAAGCGCATTCCTTCCGGTTTTCTCTCCACCCAAATGTCCTCCACATGGCAAGGCGTGACAATGCCTCATAATGTCATTTCACTCCTCCTCGGGCACACACCGTCTAAGCACTGAATCTATCCCTCTCTTGAATATATACGGGTCATCCCAAATAAAATTCCGAACTTTCTTCAAGAATGCCTTTCATTGCATTGAATCCATATCCACAAGCAGCTCTCCACTAGCTAAATAATTAGCATAATCTGCAAACCACGATGCTTTTCCTTCTACTTGATACACCGGGACATCTTCTACACCCAATAGCTTCTCGTTTGAAACTCTTTGTTCACCTCTTGCTTGTAACACCCCATTTTCCTTAAAAATACATTATATATATATGGTTTTTTTAGCAACTTAATTATTTTGGTGGACTATTTTATTGTTTCTAAAATTTATAAGTTTTAGAAAAATTTTGCAGGATAGCCAACTGAGGAGACCGGGCTCGATTGTAATGCACTTGACATAAATAAATGGAAATAGGAAAGAATATATATATATATATATATACACACACATATAATTCAGTGATTATAAAAAGGAAGTATTAAAGCATAATATTTGAGACTTATGTGTTTAGAAAAATATTATTGCTAGTGGAAAAAAAGAAAACAATTTCTTTTTAATTAATTAGGAATTAATTAGGAATTATATATTTGTTTAATTATATGTATTTCCAAATACATATTAAGATGATTAAATTAAAATTTTAAATACATATATATATATATATGAATTATATATTCTTGAAATAAATTCAGGATTTGAATTGGTCTCTCCCTGTTGGGATATGGTTTAGTTTTGATAATTTTCCAAAACAACTTGTAATAGGTTTGAAAGCAGTCAGGATTGTATCTTTTGTTTCAGGTCAGGCTAGGTTATTTCTCAGTAGAATAGGTTGTCAGTTGAGAAGAACTCAGTTGAGGGAACACTCAGTTGAGGGGGAACTCAGCAACACAGCCTGAGGATATCAAAATGACACCAAGAAGAACTAACTGAAGTCATGTTGTAACCTGAATCAGAAGAGAAGCCTGAAGGATGTCCCACTGAGTAGAAATCTGGCTGATCTAAGCTAAGTTAGGTGGACCACTCAGTGAAGAGCATGACCAGGTGGATTCAAATGTAATTTCCTCCAACGATAACATTTAAATCCACACTATAAATACAAGCTCATAGCTTCGTTTTCGGCGTGTGAAGAAAGAAAAATCAACACCTACAAGCTGTGAGGGTGTGTGAGTTGTTAGGGAGTCATAAGGAAATGCTTCTCACACCCACGACACTGACCATTAGGGTTTTTACCTATATTCATTGAGTGTCAAGCTTGTAACTCTTAGCTTAGAGAGGTTTTCCCAATCTTAGCTTGAGGCTAACACACTATAAGGGAAAACCTCACATAGTTGGAGAAACCAAACTGAAACCAAAACCCTCTAATTAGGTTTGTTGGTTGAAGTTAGTTAGTAAGGAGAGGCAGCCCAGGGAGTGGCGTGAGTCCAGTGTTTCGTGCACCTTGGCACGTTAAAAACAAGAATCCCAGTTAGTGGATTTCCTGTTTGTTGGGAAAATGTATAAGACTTATGTTTTGATTAGATGCCAAAATGTTCCTCCTAAGTTGTTTTGTAAGTAAATTATTCAGTAGAGTTAGTACTTAGTCAAACAGTTCAAAGTGTTAAGAACTGGAGTACAGTTAGTAATTGTAAGAGGGTATTTAAGAATGAAGTCTGCTGAAGATGAAGTCCACTGAAGTGAAGTCCGCTGAAGACAAGTGATCTGAGAATAAGTCTAAGTCTTGAATTTTTCTAAGTACATTCTCACTAAGACTAAAACTATCAGGAGAGGACCAATGTCCACTGATGGTAACTAACAATGCACATTCAATGCTAAACATATTAAAAGCTGTTAGTTAATCTGGTTGGAACAAGGCAAATCGAATTTCAGTGTAGCTTACAATAAATGAAGGAATAAGAAGGTTGTCTCAGAGGAGTTCCACCTTAAAACAAGACAAGAATCTGGGCATGCAGACTAAAGGTCCAATGAGAAGATGACACGTCAGTGCACTTTACTGACAGTCGACCTGCCCCAGCCTGACAAGTACCAAAAGTCTTTCCCTAGCAATCTACAGAAAGTTGGTGAACAGGCATGGTCTTTCAGCCGTTTCTTGACAAGATTTAAAGCTTCAAAAAGAGCCGTTTGAGCCAATCAGATACAAGAAGACTTACTTTAGAATATTCAAATCCAACGGGAAGATTTTCAAGGAAGCCTATAAATACAGAAGGACGTGCTCATTTCTATGCACGAGAAACTCACAAGATCAAAGTTATCTCTACATACATAACAACTAAGAAGCACTCGAAATTACTTTTGTTTTCCAAGTGTATCACATTTGAAGAGAGCCTAACAAACCTTCTGTAACCAAGCTTAAAAGCTATATCCAAATCTTAGAAAGAGATAATCTAATCCTAAGCCTTGAGCTAAACTTGTAAGGATTATCTCAAGATAGTTGGAACCAAAACCCTACTCAAAACCCTACTCAGTGTTTAGGTTGAGAGCTAGTGTTAAGTGGTGTTAGTAAGCTGATTGTTGTATCAGTCTGAAAGCTGGTTTGTTTTGGGAACTAGGACCTGGAATTTCCTAGTGATCAATCATCCTAAGAGAGGATTAGTTGATCAGTGCACCTTGGGACTATAACACAAGGAATTCCAAGTGAAAGGAATTCTCCTGTTTGATCAGGACATTGGACGTAGGAGATTCATCTCTGAACCACTTTATACCTTGTGTTCTTATTATCTGCTTTCCTAAGTGTGTGTTAATCTCAAAGTTTATCAAAGTAAAACGAGTTTTTCTAAGGGCTCACTAATCCGCATCTGAAAGCTAATTAGATAGTAGTTCAACTGAAAGTCTTGAACTTTCAGTGGAGGTATTATCTCAGTAAGCTTTCACAAAGTAACTCTCAGCAGACCTCAAGTCCACTGACGAGCTACTGTCTTAAGTAACTTGATAAGTTTTAGAAGAAGTTTTAATTTGTAAAAACAGGTGTATTTCCCCCCCCCATACACCTGTTTACTCGTTTCGTGACCAACAACTGGTATCAGAGCAGTGGTTCAAAAGACCATTGTTCTAAGTATACCTTGTGCCTAAAGGTATTTTCTCAAGGTCACCTGAATTGATCTTTTGATAAACTTGTTTATATACTATGGCTAACAATGCAGCTAGGGTAGCACCACCAGCAGAGAACAACATGGGAGTTAATCCCTTGAACAATATGTCTCATCACAAGCTTCCACAATTCTCAGTGGAAAACTATGATTTCTGGAAGATCAGAATGAGAGCTCATCTTGCCTGTGTGCATGATGAAATGTTAAGGGTTATTACTAAAGGTCCATTTGTTTTTATGACACCTAACCCTAGAACTACAACTGAAACTATTGCAGACCCTAGAGAAGAATGGCCCACAGATGAAGATAACTTCAATGCAGATGAGAGGAGGAGAAACAACCTCAACTCCATAGCCATGAACATTCTCTACACCACCATTCCAGATTCTGTAATGGGAAGAGTGATCCACTACAAGACTGCAAAGGAACTATGGGACATTCTTGCTCTCATGTGTGAAGGAACTGACAAGATAAAGGAGAACAAGCTTTCAGTAGCTGTTCAAAAGTATGAGCAGTTCACCATGGAGCCCACTGAGACCATTGACCAGCTTGATGGGAGGTTCACAGACATCATGAATGAGATAAATTCTCTGGGAAAAGTCTATACCAAGAGGGAGGTTGCCTTAAAGATCCTGAGAGGTCTAACCTCAAGATGGGATGTGTACTCTGTAATGATGCAGAATACCAAGGATCTATCCAGCATGTCTATGCAACAGGTATTCTCTGAACTCAAGGCTTATGAGTTTGATTTGAACAGGAAAAGGGCTCCTGATGAGACCTCAGCTGAGAAGGGAGTAGCCTTCAAAGCCAAGGAGTCTGAGCCAAAATCCACAAAGCCTCAGAAGAGTACAAAGGCAAGCAAGTCACAAAGCAAGGCTGAGATGCAGGAGGAACTCAGCCCGATGGCAAGAAGGTTTGAACAACTTAACAACCGCTTTGGCAAGTATAAAAGATTTTACAGGGATAACAGGGAAGGTAGAAGTTATCCACAAAAGACCACCAGAGAAGGAGAGAAAAGCTCATCTGAGCTGGAGAAGAAGAAGGAATACAAGAATTACACCAAGGCTGAAGGATCATCATCAAAGACCAGAGAGTCCACTGAGGAAAAGAATGATGATGCCAACAGGTGTTTTCAGTGCAAGAAGATTGGGCACTTTCAATATGATTATCCTCAATTGAGCACAAAAGAAAGAAAGGAAAGGCAAGCCAAAAGAGACAGAAGATATGGAGAAAGGAAAGCCATGGTGGCTGAGGATGTGGATGAAAATCTGGAGTCATCTGATGGACTGTTCTCTGACAGCAGTGATGATGACATGTGCCTCATGGCAAGAGAAGAACCTGAGGTACAATCTAAACCATCCATTTCTCTAGAACACACACCTGAGCTAAGCTCAGAGTCAACTGAGGAACTCAATCTTCAGTCCGCTTTGGAACAGTTGATGATTGATTTCTCAAGGTTGCAAGAAGCAAGTTTCTGTCTCCAAGATGAGAACAAACAACTCTTGAGTGAAAACTCCAAGTTAATTGAGTCTGGGAATCAAGCAGATCTGAACTCAGCCAAATCTACCATTGAACTGACAAAAGAGGTGGAAACCCTCAGGAGTCAAGGAAATGGTAGAGATAAACTGATAAAAGATCTAAATGAATCTAAGACAAAGTTAACTGAAGAGAATTTAAAATTGGTAAGCCAAATAAAGGATTCTCTCCTGAAAATTGATGTCTTACAAAAATCTGAAGAGACCTTGTTAAAAAGGATTGATGCACTAAACAAACCCTCTCTTGCCATAGAGGAGATTCAAAATTTTCAAATCAATCCTAATAACAAGTGTGGGATAGGCTTTATTCCAAAACCTTCAGAAGGTCCTCTGAGTGTTGCTTCTTCAAGTGGCACAAAGAGAGTTTTTGTCAAGTCTGTGACATTTCAAACACAGACTGTGGATAAAGGAAAAAGACCAGCTGAGATCACTCAAAAGAAAAGTCAATCTAAGCCAAAACAAAATGGAAAGTCTCAGGTGACTTATCAAACTAGATCTCAGCAGAGGTACTATCAGCCGAGGTCTTCACAGATGAAGCAACCTCACCTGAAAGCACCCAGGCATGAGCAGTCCTCAAGGAATGACTCGTATGAAAGACTTGTTCCTTTTGTGCCTAAAGGAAAAGGTCCTTCATACCTTTATCAACAAAAACCAAGACCAGGTGCACCCAAGCCAAATAGAAAGAATGTGAAGAAGGTTCCTGTTCCTTCAAAGGCTGACACCCATATAAAGTTTACTCCCAAGGCACCTAGGGAGATAACAATCTATGTAGATGTTTATGGAAGACAAATTAGCCAATCTAAAATGATTAGAACTGTGAGGCAAATTTGGATTCCGAAAGGTACAACTAACCTGGTAGGACCCAACACCAAATGGGTACCTAAAGCTTGATCTGTGACTGCAGGGCTCAGTGGACCTCAACAAAGGAGAAGCTCTAAAATCTTCAGTCTGGTACTTGGACAGTGGATGTTCTAGGCACATGACTGGCAACAAAGATCTCCTGACAGAATTTGTTGAGAAAGAAGGTCCACAAGTCACCTTTGGTGACAACTCACAAGGAGCCACTAAAGGTTATGGTACCTTAATCATTGGCTCAGTAAGGGTAAGCAATGTATCCTTTGTCAGTTGACTTAAGCATAATCTTCTGTCCATAAGTCAATTCTGTGATAAAGGATACAGTGTAGAATTTTCATGTAACATATGTTTTGTTAAGAATATATCTTCACAACAGGTACTACTAACTGGGTCAAGAAAGAGAAATGTCTATCTTGCAGATTGGAAGTCTTGCACACCTAATGCATGTCTTATTGCTAAGAGCTCAACTGACACTAATTAGTTATGGCACAAAAGGCTAAGTCATCTGAACTTCAAGATGATGAACATGATAGCAAGACATGGACTGGTAGAAGGAATGCCAAATGAAGTATACAACAAAGAACATATCTGTAAAGCCTGTCAGGAGGGAAAGCAAGTAAAGGCATCTTTCAAAAGCAAAGTAGCAACCTCTACTGACAGAGTACTTCAACTGTTACATATGGATCTTTTTGGTCCAGTAACCCCTGTAAGTATCAATGGGAGAAAGTATACACTTGTTTTTGTTGATGACTTTTCCAGGTACACATGGGTGATATTCCTTGCAAGCAAAAATGAGACTCAACTGAGACTTCCAGAGCTCCTGAAGAAAGTTAGCAATGAGAAAAGCCTAAACATTGTAAAGATAAGATCAGATAAGGGCACTGAATTCATTAATTCTATTATATCTGATTACTGCAAAGAATTAGGTATTTCACATGAGACATCAGCTGCAAGAACTCCACAACAAAATGGAGTAGCCTAAAGAAGAAATAGAACTCTCAAGGAGGCAGCAAGGACAATGCTTGCAGAAGCTCAAGTTCCTAAGAGATTTTGGGCTGAAGCTATCAACACTGCCTGCCACACTCGAAATAGATCCATGGTAACCAAACATCAAGGAAAAACTCCATATGAATTATGGAATGGCAGAAAGCCACAGGTATCTTACTTTTATATTTTTGGTTGCAAGTGTTTCATTCACAACAATGGGAAAACTCAACTGAAAGCTTTTGATAGCAAAGCTGATGAAGGAATTTTCTTAGGATATTCCCAAATCAGTAGAGCCTTCAGAGTTTACAACTGTAGAACTCTTGTTGTGGAAGAAACACCTCATGTGGTCTTTGATGAATCTACTTTTGAGTTCAGGAGTAAGGAGAATGAGGAGGTAATTAGCAAAAGACTAACTAGACTGAGTATCAAGTCTAAAGGCTATCCTGAGAACTGTGTTGATACATACATCCCAACATGGGACAATTTAGAAGATCAACAATTCAAGGAGGTTACCCAAAGTCAAAACACCACCTGAGAGCTCTCCTGAACAAGCAACTGAACTGATGAACACTATCCCAGTTCAAGAGGTAAGCAATGTCAATGAAGATGTGGTCACAGCTGAGACATTCACTGAACCCATCATTCAAGGGGGAACCAATGAAATTACCATTGAGAATGAGAATACCTTGAATGATGACTCAGGACTTCAACCCTCTGTTTTATTTCCTGAATTCGATTTCATTCCAATATCTAGTGACTCAACTTCAGAAGAGTTAAACTCAACTGAAGGGCATCAGCCTAGGAGAACTTGGCTCTCAGATCACCCTGTTGAGCAAATCCTAGGTGATCCTACCTCAGGAGTCAAAACTAGAAGTTTTCATGGAGAAAGTGCTTTGTTTTGTTGTTTCTTATCAAACCAGGAACCAAGTTCCATAGCAGAAGCACTTCAAGATTCCAACTGGATCATTGCTATGCAAGAAGAGCTCAACCAGTTCACAAGGAATCAAGTTTGGGATTTGGTGGACAGACCATATCACTGCAATGTGATAGGAACCAAGTGGGTATTCAAGTACAAGAAGGATGAGAATGATATCATAGTCAGAAACAAGGTCAGGCTAGTTGCAAAGGGCTACCCTCAAGTTGAAGGATTTGACTATGATGAAACATTTGCCCCAGTAGCCAGATTGGAGGCAATAAGGTTATTTCTTGCATATGCTGCTCACAAGAAATTCAAGGTGTACCAGATGGATGTTAAAAGTGCCTTCTTGAATGGAGTACTCAATGAAGAAGTCTATGTGGAGCAACCCCCAGGTTTTGAAGAAAGTCACAAAGTATATAGACTGAGGAAAGCTCTATATGGACTGAAACAGGCTCCAACATCTTGGTATGATACTTTGTCACAATTCCTTTTGGATCATGGATTCATCAAAGGGAGAGTTGATAGAACTCTATTCAGGATCACAGAAGGAGAGGACACTTTGCTTGTACAAATCTATGTGGATGATATCATTTTTGGTTGTCCCAACCAAGTCCTCTGTGAAAATTTTTCTCAACTGATGAAGGGAAAATTTGAGATGTCTATGATGGGAGAAATGAATTTCTTCCTAGGACTTCAAGTTAAGCAGTCCCCTGAAGGAATCTTCATCAATCAAGCCAAATATACAAGGGAGCTGATCAACAAGTTTGGATGCCAGACCAGCAAAGTAGCAAGAGTTCCACTCAACACCAACACCAAAATGGAACCAGATGAGGATGGTGAATTAGTAGACCAGACTCATTACAGAGCTATCATTGGATCTCAACTATATCTCACAGCAAGCAGGCCTGATATCACATTTGCAGTTGGGATTTGTGCAAGATATCAAGCTAACCCCAAGAAAAGTCATCTGGAAGCTGCTAAGAGGATTCTCAAATACCTTAAGGGTACTGTGAATATGGGATTGTGTTATCCCTCAGATGACAATCTGGAACTCACAGGATACTCAAATTCTGATTATGGAGGATGTAGAATTGACAGGAAATCAACCTCAGGCACTTGTCAATTCTTGGGAAGTAAGTTGATTTCTTGGTTCTCCAAGAAACAAAACTCAGAGCCACAAGCACTACTGAAGCTGAGTATATGGCAGCTGGAAGTTGTTGTGCTCAAATTCTTTGGCTAAGACAATAACTGAGAGATTACAACATTTTTGCCAATGAAGTCCCTATTTTCTGTGACAACAATAGTGCAATTGCTATTTCAGAAAATCCAGTTCTCCACACAAGATGTAAACATGTGGACATAAGGCATCATTTCATCAGAGATCATGTGGAGAAGAAGGACATCAAAATGCTCAAAATCCACACTGACAAACATAAGGCAGATATCTTCACAAAACCCTTGGCTGAAGCAAGGTTTCAAGAGTTGTCAGTGGAGCTTGGACTCCTAGATCCAGGAGAGTAAAGAAAGGATTCAATCTCAGAAGAGTTACCTTCAACTCAGTGGAGGTTCATATTCAGAAGAGGATCTTTCTCAGAAGAAGCTCCTCATCTCAGAAGAGGTCTGAATATCAGACGAGGTCGAACCTCAGTGGAGGTCAAAAATTTATACTTAGTGTTATTTTTCAAATCTAAAGCCTCTTAGTTTTATATATATTTATTTGGTTTTAAAAACTTACTAATGAGTGCTTTCTGGGAAATTAAATCTTTTTCCACTTTTCCGAAGAGATTTTGGTATGGCAAGCATTTAATGCGCGTGGTACAAGTCAGACATGCTTTTTCAATTACCTATCTCACGCGCCCTAAAAGCCGGATGATGTGACCTTCCGGTTACCAACTTTTCCAATCCATACCATTCATTTTAGGCGGTTCTTTTCTAACCGTAAAGATCTCTTAAAAACTCCCCACTAAACTCTTAGGCTTTCCACGATCTCAAACCAGAATCAATCTCAGACGTTGATTTCTTTGTTCAATCTAACCGCTCAATTCTCATATAAAAGCCCCAAATTTCAGCCTAAGAACCTTTTCGAACACACTTTCAAGCAAACACTTACTATCTCTTCAAACTTTTTCTGCAAATTCCTTTTCTCTCAAATCCCACTTACAAACATGGCCAAACTTAACCTAGGGTTTTTGAACAACAAAGATAATTTCTGGTATGAACCTATAATTCTTTTCAACAACCCAGAGATTGAATCAAGACCAGAGTTCTCTCACATTAAGGAGGCTTTGGAAATGGTCAAAGCCGCTGGTTTAGAGAAATTTCTATCAGTACATCCAGAGTACTGTTATGATAGGCAGGTTCTTGAATTTTTCTGCAACATATCCAACTCTGACTCAAGAATTAAATCGTGTCTATTTGTGCAAAGAAAGAAGAAGGTGACGAGAGACGATATGGAGGTTGTTGAGCACCAGAAAATTAGAAAGGAGATTCGGATAAGAGGAGATGAGTTAAAGGAGTTATTTGAACTCCCATCTGAAGGCCCAAATCCAGATACTTGTATCTTGGATAAGGAGGAGGAATGGGTCTACACCATCATGGAGAAAAGGGTGAAATATAGTCCCACGATGAACAGAAGCCTACTCTTACCAGTATACAATGTCCTTTGTGAGATTGTTGGTAAATGTATTTTGGGAAACCAAGGAAGCACTGAGCAAGTTAGCAAGCCCAAATTGCGACTGATGAAGGCCATTGTTGAGGGCAAGGAAAAGAGCTTCAACTGGCAGAAATTTTTCTTGAGGGCTCTGAACAAGGAACACTCAAAATTCCAGGCTGACAAAACACCCCAGTTGGCAAGTAAGCTAAATTTTGCCACTAAAATTTCCTACTTAATTGAGAATGTGGATGTGGGAGTAGACTGGTTAAAGGATAGGAAGTGGAGTAACCTGAAGACCCTATTCAAGTCTGGAAAAACTCTGGAAACAAGAATGCTCAAGCCTGCTGAGGAGAGCCCAGAGGCAGTTGAGGAAGAGGAGGCTAACCCTACTGAAGGAAAGAAAACCAAGCTAAAGAGGAGGCTGGTTAAACTGAGTGACAAGATGGCGCAGCACAAAGAAGCAGAGGCAGAAAAAGCCTCTAAGAAGAAGAAGAAAAAGTCTCCTGGGGCAGAGAAGGACAGTGCCTCCAAGAAGGTCAGAGTTACCAACTCTACTGATGAATCTTCATCAGGTAACCCAGACTCTTCTCCCAACATTATCTCAACTGAGTCTGACTCAGATGTTCCTGCACCCACCCCCATCAAATCCAAAACCACTAAACCTCGCACTCCTGCCAAAACCAAACGCATCTCCACATTAACCAAAACCCCCACTGATGGCTCTCAACAGCCAAAAAGTGGATCCCAAACAACCTCCACTGAACCTATCCCAACCCCCACTGAAACCACTCCATCAAACCCTACTGACCCCAACCCCTCAACCCCTTCTGAACCTACTTCAACCCCCACTGATCAAGACTCTACCTCCACTGATACTCTAAACCAAACCCCCACCGAACCAAACATTCCTGATTCACACTCAACTCAACTGGAGTCTATCCCAGAAGAGCCAACCGAAAGCAGATCCCCTACCCCTTTCCTTCCTTCAGACGATGAAGAAGAGTACTCATTCCTAGATACTCTCAAGGATGAGGTAGCTTACTCTTTAGAGTCTAAATACCCTGAACTTGATCAATTCCCCACACTCAAAGCCTTGTTCTTGAGGCTGAGACTCATTGTCCAGCTCAAGGATAGAAGACTTGGTGAAATCCTTCTAGCTGTAAGAGGCAGCAATGCAGAGGAGTGGAAGAAGGAGGAAGCTGAAGTGCTGCAATTTGCTGGGATGCACAAGACCAGACTTCTCTGTGATGAGAAGATCTTTGAAAGTTTGGTCTTGGAGAAGATTGCAGAGGCAAAAAAGGAGGGAGAAAAGGCTGCTGATGGAGAAAAGCCAGCTGAACCCATAGCTGAGAAGGAGATGGAGAAGGAGAAGAGTGCAGAGGAGAAGGTAGTTGAGTCTGAACATGAAGGAGGTGCTTCACCTAAGCAAGGTGGTGGTGAAGCAGCCAAGGATGTATCCATGGCAAGGGATACTGAGGCACAAAACTTACCACAGGAGGGCTCAGTAGAGGTGTCTACTGAAGCTCTCCCACAACAGCCCTCAGTGGTGGCTATAGAGTCAACTGAGGTGTCTGGCACTGAAGGAGTTGAAAAATCAAGTGAGAAGGAAAAAGAGGTAGAAATCACTGCTGTGAAGAGTGGAGAGATAAGAGCAATCATCTCTGTAAAGGGTGAATTGGCTGAAAAATAGCAGTTGAAAAGGAAAGTGAGAAAGAGAAAAGTAAGAAGAGTGAGGAGGAGGGAGTCCCCATGGAGTTAGAGGTATCAGGAGACCTAGGTGGTGAGGCTTAGGGAGTTAGAACTAACACTCTTTGTCATACAGGTACTCAAACCATTGAAATTCCCCCAGTTGTGGTCAACCTAACTCCACTGAGTGATGCTGTTCACTCAATCAAAGAAGAAAGCCTTCCATCTCTTCAAACTCAGCTCAGGGAGGTCCAGGAGATTGTACAGGAGGAAATGGATGAGATGGTTATTCTCTCAGACCACATTGATGAACTCATGGAGTCCACAACTACATCACTTCATAATCTCACACTTAAAGTTGAAGACTCTCAGCAGATGGTGATTGATGTAGTTGAGGGACAAAGTGTGTTAGTCATTGATGCCCTGCAGAAGCTGGAGAAGTCTGAAGAAGAGGCCAGGACCAAGTTTCTCAAAGACTCAGTAGAGAACGTATCCATCAACCTGAAGTCGTCAGTAGAGGCCTTCTCAGAAGACCTACTTGGAAAGGTTGAAGGATTATGGAACTCTAAGTTGTCTGAATTCGAGGCCAAGCATGCTGAGCTAGGAGCTAAACTGGGAGAGGTACTGAAGAAGGCAGCTGAAGACTTCCCAACACAAGAGAAAACAGATGTGCTGATCAATGAGAAGCTAGCACAGTTTGTTCAATTTGGGCAGACAGCTGGAGCTACCTTGGAAAGGCTTGAAGATGAGGTAGACCATTGCTCAACTGAGCTGAAGGCATTGGCCCATGATCAACTGAAGCTCAACATCACTGTAGCTGAATGCATGATTAATGCCGGAAAGGGGGAAAAGAGGATAAGTGCAAAGGACATGAAGCTTGATCCTAAGAATAAGATGAATATTATCCTTGAAACCCCTGACTTCTAGAAAGGCCAACAGGTGAAGAGCACCTTGAAGAAAGTTGATGCTGAAGCCCAGAAGATAGCAGAAGCCAAGAAAGGCAAGGAGACCACCTCAGCTGACCTTTCAAAGTTCAAAGAGGAGCACCTAAAGGAGAAGGAAGAGAGAGCTGCGAAGAAGGGGGAAACCACAAAGAGAAAGGCATCTGATGCCCTCACAGCAGAGGTTGCCAAAAAGACAAGAACCTCAAGGAGGTTGGCAGCTAAGTCCACAATCTCTACTGATGTAGTTCAGGTACTTCCTATTCTCAATCCTGAACCCTTATCTTTTGAACCTCCCAAGTCTGCACCCACAAAAGTCACAGAGCTCGCTGAGCTAATCAAAGAGGCTGGAGGAATGAATGAAAGAGCAAGGAAGCTAACAGCACAGCAGCATGAGAGGAGAGATAAGGTGGTTGGTAAGATGGAGACCATTGCTGAGTTAGCTGAGAGAAAAAAGAAAGGAGAGGCTAGCCACATTTGATAAAACTACTTCAAAGAAATTTAGGAGTGGTTATCAAAGGTGGGTTGCTAAGCTGAAGAAAGACAAGATCACACCATCTCTGAACAGATTTCCTCATCATGATGCCTGGGTTCCTAAGAAGCTCAATGATGCTTGGGAGACTGCTAAAAGGGAATTTGTGTATTCCTTTTATGTCAATGGAGAGTTAGGAAGGGAAAATGCTCAAGAAGTCTTCAACTCATGGTTGTTTGATGCCTATCCCAAACTCTATCCTGAGATCAGTGATGCTTGGAATGATGCCTTCCCTGATCAAGCTCTGAAGGCCCCTGAGCAAATCACCTACTGGCCTCCTCAAGATGCAATAGGTGCTGTTGATAGAGAAAGGATCACTGAAGAGTGGACATCCTTGTGTGAGCATCTTGGACTCAGAGGACATTCGAAGGAGATAATGGAGAGGAAGAACGAGCTGAAGATTAGAGTATTCAAACAATATGGACTTGAACCCATTTTCGAATCCATCTGAGAAGTTTGTATCTTTTTGCTGGGCATTTGTTTATAAGTCCCAGGTGTATTTAAGTTTGAAATCTTTTGAGAGTTGACTTCATGTAATATGTACTTCATCATTTTATCAAAGAAATGAACTCTACTGATGTTTTGCCCAAGATAATATCTCATTATCATTTAGGCTTATGTACTTGAATGTTTTACTTACAAAATCTGTGAACTTTGAATGTCATCTGAAGAACCTCATCTGAAAGAAGATATGTAATAAGATAGGTTCCGGCATAATCAAAAAGGGGGAAATTGTTGGGAAAATGTATAAGACTTATGTTTTGATTAGATGTCAAAATGTTCCTCCTAAGTTGTTTTGTAAGTAAATTATTCAGTAGAGTTAGTACTTAGTCAAACAGTGCAAAGTGTTAAGAACTGGAGTACAGTTAGTAATTGTAAGAGTGTATTTAAGAATGAAGTCTGCTGAAGATGAAGTCCACTGAAGTGAAGTCCGCTGAAGACAAGTGATCTGAGAATAAGTCTAAGTCTTGAATTTTTCTAAGTACATTCTCACTAAGACTAAAACTATCAGGAGAGGACCAATGTCCACTGATGGTAACTAACAATGCACATTCAATGCTAAACATATTAAAAGCTGTTAGTTAATCTGGTTGGAACAAGGCAAATCGAATTTCAGTGTAGCTTACAATAAATGAAGGAATAAGAAGGTTCTCTCAGATGAGTTCCACCTTAAAATAAGACAAGAATCTGGGCATGCAGACTAAAGGTCCAATGAGAAGATGACACGTCAGTGCACTTTACTGACAGTCGACCTACCCCAGCCTGACAAGTACCAAAAGTCTTTCCATAGCAATCTACAGAAAGTTGGTGAACAGGCATGGTCTTTCAGCCGTTTCTTGACAAGACTTAAAGCTTCAAAAAGAGCCGTTTGAGCCTATCAGATACAAGAAGACTTACTTGAGAAGATTCAAATCCAACGGGAAGATTTTCAAGGAAGCCTATAAATACAGAAGGACGTGCTCATTTCTATGCACGGGAAACTCACAAGATCAAAGCTATCTCTACATACATAACAACTAAGAAGCACTCGAAATTACTTTTGTTTCCCAAGTGTTTCACATTTGAAGAGAGCCTAACAAACCTTCTGTAACCAAGCTTAAAAGCTATATCCAAATCTTAGAAAGAGATAATCTAATCCTAAGCCTTGAGCTAAACTTGTAAGGATTATCTCAAGATAGTTGGAACCAAAACCCTACTCAAAACCCTACTCAGTGTTTAGGTTGAGAGCTAGTGTTAAGTGGTGTTAGTAAGTTGATTGTTGTATCAGTCTGAAAGCTGGTTTGTTTTGGGAACTAGGACCTGGAATTTCCTAGTGATCAATCATCCTAAGAGAGGATTAGTTGATCAGTCCACCTTGGCACTATAACACAAGGAATTCCAAGTGAAAGGAATTCTCCTGTTTGATCAGGACAGTGGACGTAGGAGATTCATCTCTGAACCACTTTATACCTTGTGTTCTTATTATCTGCTTTCCTAAGTGTGTGTTAATCTCAAAGTTTATCAAAGTAAAACGAGTTTTTCTAAGGGCTCACTAATCCGCATCTGAAAGCTAATTAGATAGTAGTTCAACTGAAAGTCTTGAACTTTCAGTGGAGGTATTATCTTAGTAAGCTTTCACAAAGTAACTCTCAGCAGACCTCAAGTCCACTGACGAGCTACTGTCTTAAGTAACCTGATAAGTTTTAGAAGAAGTTTTAATTTGTAAAAACAGGTGTATTCCCCCCCCCTCATACACCTGTTTACTCGTTTCGGGACCAACACTGTTAAATCAGGCCGTGGATGTAAGAGCTTGAGTCTCTGAACCACGTTAAACTGAGCGTACTTATCTTTTAAAGTATTTACTAAAGTGTTGTGAAAATCTGCTCATTGAGAGCATTGTTAAAAAGGAAACTTTGGTTAAATATTCAGGTCAGGGAGAATTCTTCTCACTGGCCAGTTCAGGCAACGGACTCGAGAGTTCAGCATCTCGAGTCACTGCGTTACTTAGAGTATGAGTCTCCAAGTCTTCACACTGACGTGGTAGCTCAGGCTCTGAGTAAAGCAGTAACTTGAAGTGTAACCTCTCGAGTCACTGCCTTGTTAATAGACTGAGCCCTCATGTTATCACACTGACTTGATGTCTCTGCCTCTTAGCAATGCAGTGGCGTGAGTATTATTCACTCTTGCTGAACTCCCTGAGCAAAAGGTTTAAAAATATATATATTGCTCCTGAATTCTCATTTTGGTATTCAAAAACGGGACCATCACTCCCCAATAGATAAATATATTCCCTAATATCTTACTCAAGAATACAAACCGTCATTCTCTTCTTCACCATGTCTTCTTTCTCTTTCTCTCTCTACTATTTCCTTTCCTTCTCCGGATAAAAATTAAAATAAAATAAAAAATCCTCCACCTCCGTCATCATAAAAGCTTTCATTGAAGTAGATGAGTCTCTTTAAAGCTTTCATTGAAGTAGAAGATTTTATCTAGAGGTAAATGAAAGAAAGAAACTGATCTTTTTTATTTTGCATACGAAGTGGTTTTTCTTTCCCTTTCCTGTGGTCTTCTTTTCTTCGATTCTTAGTAATTAGGTGCTCAAAATATTACCTTTTGAAACAAAAATATAAATATAAATTCATTTTAGGGTTTTTGATTTAATATCCTGCAGAAATTTTGGTGTATCTTGTGAAAATTGCTAACTATGTGACCCAAGAGTGTTAATTTATGGAGTGCATGTGATATATGTCATTGCATGTGAATTTTGTGTCGTTTTTCTTTCCCTTCTCCTACTGCAAGTCCTTTCTTTTTATGTGCGATGACTTATTTGGTGGATACATGGTGATTAAATTGAGTTGGGTGCCCCAACTAGACTATTATATGTGTAAATTTTGATGTTGAAATCTTCTATGAAATTGCATGTTAATTTCGAGAGTTGTCCTAACCTTTCCGAACGAATTTGATGAAATCCTTTTTCCAAATAAAAGTTCTGGAAGTTTTTAGTGCGTGGTAAAATTTTCGAAATTTTTGAAGTCGTTTTCAATTTTATGTGAATTTTATATTATACTGTTGTACAGCAGGAAATCGGCCCCATTTTTTGTGATGATTGTAAAATTTACTGGGTACAGATTATTTTGTATTTGAAATTAATTTTCGGCTATATTATTATATTGAATCTTATCTTTCATATGAATTTTATTTGGATGAATTTGGAGTTTATTATATTTTTAATGAATTTTCTAACAAACAGTGACGTCACAGTAAAAACGAGCAGTTTTAGAGCTCTAGAACAATATATAAATAAATAGGGAATTCAAAGCCTTAAATTTTGATAATTTTTATGGTATTACTACTGACTCTTAGGATCATATTGAAATTTGTACTTGACCTTACTTAAGTTATATTCATGTGTTACTAAATGTTGGAAAATGACGGGTCACAACAGTATTTTGGGGCTTGTTTTTTGCCTAACTTGAAAAAATTCATAAATCACAAACTAGAGAGTATTTCTATGTGAAATTTTTATTGTGTGTACCTATACGTGTTTAGAAGATACTGTATAATTTTGATAAATTAATAGTGTGTTCAAAATTTATGGTGAATACTTCGTTTCAATGTGCGATTCTAATGTGTTAACCTTTTTTTTTTTTGACAGAAAAAAAACTTCTTGCAATTAAACAAGAGAGGAATAGGCTCACGCCTTTACATCTTCATTGACGAAGTGAAAACAACAGTAGGGTAATTCATTTTTCCAAATTTGTTCAAACCCTACCCTATCTCCTAAGTGTGCCAGAGTATGTGCAGCTTTGTTTGCCGTGCGGCGAGCAAAAGAGATGAAGCGGATCCCACCTTCAACCTTCAAAGCCATGATATCCTCAACGATCATCATAGTGCATGTGTCTGCCACAGTCTTCCCCTGGAGGGCAGAGATCAAAGAGCTTGAATCTGCCTCTAATGTGTTAACCTAAGATATAAGTTATTAAACTATTTTCTGATTATCTTGTGTAAATGATAATTAATACCTTTGGTATGATTATAACATGTGAGTTTTAAAAATATACATATTTTGATAACATTTAATGATTATGAGACTAAAGGACTACAAAACGTGTCGAGTGCAGCATGAATTAGCGGGCTTCCGAAAAGTTATCTTGAAACGTTCGACTCCAAGAAAAGTGGGTACCATTTAATTTCTTTTGTATTAGTTATTCCATTTGTATGTGAGATGCAAATAAGTATATCTTCGGATTTTGCTCTGTGTGGATTATGCTGTGTGGATTATACTGTGTGGAATTATGCTATGTGGAATAGTCGGGTCGACGGGCCTCGGCAAGTACTCACTCATTCATATCAAATGAGTTTTCTTTAAAGCAATAGTATATTGACTGTTATCCCACTGGGCTTCCTCTCCGGGAGAAGACTCATGATGCTCCTTAAATTATTTCAGGTTTTTGTTGGAGACGAGGTGGACGTGTAATTGACAGTGGCGGACTCCTCAAACTTTAATTGTTATGTTTCAAAACTCCGTAAGAAGTGTACTAAGTATTGTGTGAAATATTTAGTTTGATTTAGATGTTTTATTATCATGGTTGTGTCTAAATTTCTATGACTGGAATCTAACTTTTCGTAGAACTTTAAGCTAATATGACGACTCTTAAACCTAACTCTCATGCATGACATGATCAACTCTTTTGAATGTGTTTTAATCTAATTATAATATCTTATTTTGTGTACGGTATCACATCTTGAGAATTGTATTTGAATAAGTGTTTGACTTAGATGTGTGGGTAATATATGAGTTAAATACAAATTGGTTTAGACATGTTACTTAGAAAAAAAAAGGGGCTCGTATTTTCATAGTGTGGTCTTCAACATTAATCAATTTAAGTGTGAAACTTTAAAACTATTTTAAAAAAACAAAAATCCTAAGTAAGTGGCGCTGGTTTTGGGGCGCTACATTGCTCCTCTACCATATTCTCCTTGGTGAGCTCCAACCTCGAGAGGTGATCGGCAATCACGTTCTCACTACCCTTCTTGTCTCTAATCTCCACATCAAACTCCTGAAGTAACATGATCCAACGAATGAGTCGTGGCTTAGCATCCTTCTTGCACATGAGATACCGAATCGCTGCGTGGTCCGTATACACTATTATTTTCATTCCTACTAGGTAGGGCCAAAATTTATAAAAGTATACACGACCACCAACAACTCGTTTTTGGTCTTAGTATAATTATCTGAGCCAAAATCATCATCTTCAAGGCATAATAAATCGCGTGAAACCTCTTCTCTCGTATTTTCCCCAAAGCTACTCCCATAGCATAATCACTAGCATCACACATGAGTACGAATGGGCTACTCCAATCCAGAGTCACAAGAATAGGGGCATTCAGAAACGCTTCTTTTAACCTGTTAAAAACCGCAAAACAATTATAAGTAAACTCAAAAGTGACTTCTTTTTCAAGAAGTCGAGAAAGAGGTTTAAATTTTTTTGAAAAGTCTTTAATAAAGCATCTTTAAAATCCTGCATGACCCAAAAATGAGCGAATCCCCTTCTCGGTTGAAGGTGGAGGAAGCTTCTCAATAGCTATCACCTTCGCCTATCAACCTGGATGCCTTTCGAGGACATATGATGTCCAAGATAAATCCCTTCCTTCACCATAAAGTGGCATTTTTCCCAATTAAGCACCAAGTCCATCTCTTCACACCTGCTCAACACAACTTCAAGATTGATTAGATACATATCAAACGACTCCCCGAATACGGAGAAGTCATCCATAAAAACTTCCATAATCTTTTCTATCAACCCATAGAAAATAGTCATCATCCACCTTTGAAAGGTGGCGAGTGCATTACACAACCTAAACGACATTCTCCTAAAAGCAAAAGTACCATACGAGCAGGTAAAGTTAGTTTTCTCGTGATCCTCTAGGGCTATCATGATCTGATTATATCCCGAATACCCATCTAAGAAACAGTATTACTCAAATCCACCTAATCTATCAATATCTGATCGAGGAATAGCAGAGGAAAGTGATCCTTGCACGTTGCCTTGTTTAACTTGTTAATGTTGTTGGTAGTGAAGTATTCACTATTTACTTTGAAACAACATGAATTTGCCTTTTCTTCTCATTAGCTAACACTTTATGATCAAATGTTGCTTTAGATGTTTAACATGCAGGTTGAAGATCTAGAAGGATCTACAAGATTCTGGAATACTCAATGTTGCAGTGAATGTTGCAAGCATTGGTTGCAACATGGAGCGGTTACGGGTTCCAGAAGGTTCTACAAAGATCTACAAGGATCTATACGTTTTAGGCTATTCCAGATTCGTTTAGAACAATCCAGATCAGGTGGTTGCAGTCATGAACATCAGAATAAAGATAAGATTATTGACGGTTAATAAAAGATCATGGAGGAAGTTACATGGAGTTATTTACGGATGAAGACTTCCATCTATAAATAGAAGTCGAAGTCTTCAGTGCCAAGTGTGGAATAAATGAGTACACCTACTCTAGTGTTGATCCTGAGTTCAAAGGTGATAGGGCAATTATTCCAACTTTTATCTTATGCCTAGAAGTTTAGTACATCTCGCATAACTTGTGATCAATCCTATGTCTTTAGATAGAGAGATCATTGATATAGAAGGAGATCGACTTTGACGGTGTATAGTGTTATACACTTAGCCAATTTAGATTTGATAGGTGATATCAAGTCCTGTTTCCGTTGTGAACGATTTAACTCTTCACACAACTTTTGTATCACTAATCTTATTATTGTGAATGTTTTCGCCGTAAGGCTAGCACAAGCTATTTTATATAGTTTGTGTTAAAAGGTATTCCATCTTGTAATAGTGTGTTTTTAGTCTTTCGTTGTTTACATATTTTATACTCTGTTTTCCAGATTGTTGTATTGATTATTTTAGCATTCATTACAACATCTATATTTAACACACACGGCATACCTTCAATTGGCACCAGAGCCATAAACTTGATATACTAAGTTTAGATCTTGTGTTTTTAGTGTGTCTTTTTGCTATGGAATATCCTGTAAACACCCCACTTAGGCCTCCTTTTCTTGATGGTCACAACTATGCCTATTGGAAACCTAAGACGCACATGTACATCAAATCTATTGATAAACGTGCTTGGTGAAGTGTTCTGACCGGCTGGGAATGGCCCAGAAATCAAGCAGATGATGATGGCGAGACAAGAGTTAAACGGAAGATTGAATGGACCAATGAAGAGACCACGACGGTGAGCTATAATTCCAAAGCTCTCAATACAATCTTTACCTCGGTTGATGTGTCTATATTTAAGATCATATCAACATGCACCACGGCTAAAGATGCATGGGAGAGGCTTCAAGAACATTGTGAAGGAAGTGGAAGTGTTCGAAGGACTAAACTTCGAATGCTTGGGAGCAAGTTCGAGAATCTAAGGATGAAGGATGATGAGATGATCACGGCTTACAATGAGAGGTTGAGTGAGATTGTCAATGAATCACACGCACTTGGTGATCCAATTTCCAATGTATGAGTTGTACACAAAATTTTGCGATCTGTTCCTAAACGGTTCGATAAAAAAATTTATGCTATTGAAGAAGCCAAGGACACTGATACTCTAAGTCAAAACGAGCTTGTAAGTATTCTCAAAACATATGATATGAACATAACTCAACCTGAAGATGCAAGTGAAGGAAATAAGATTGTTGTTTTCAAAGGTAAAACATCTTCTAATACTGAAACTCAACCCCTTGTAACTAGGTTGAGTCTGATGAAGATGTTATTGACCAATGTTACAACACTCCTGAGCACATTACATTCCTCACAAATAAGTTCAACTCCTACTTGAAGAAAAAGATGAACAGATCCAGAGGGAATGCCCAACCAAGGACTCCTTTCAACAACACACCATCTGACCCAGAGAAAAGGAAGGATCAAAATCAATCCAGATAATACAAAGGTAACAAATCAAGGCATGATCCTGAATTTAGAAAATAAGTTAGATGCGATGCATGCACTGGATTTGGACACTATGCAAATGAGTGTGCAAATACCAGATTAAGACAAAAGTTGAATTTTAATGTTACTTTTAGTGATGACTCAGATGATGAACCTGAAGGTTCTAAAGATGAGGAATTAACTTTCTCTGCAAGGATTGATTATGATGATTCTTTAAATGATGATATGGATGATTTAGAAACTGATGTTGTTTCCAATATTAAAACATTAGAGACAACATACTATTTTAATTGGTGTGTTGATGAGACAGGTACTGATGATACAAAGGATGATGTTTCTAGTATAGCCGAAGGGAATGATGATCTCAGAGAGACTGTGACAAAGCTGGAAGTCATTTTAACAAGGAAGGACTTAGAAATTTCTAAACTAAAGGAAGAATTGAAAAATTCTACTTTAAGTTCTACGAAATATTCTAAGAGCTCTTCTATTGTAAGTTATTCCTTAAATATTGGACAGTCTAGTAAACATGGTTTAGGCTATTGTGGTGAAACTACTTCTAAATATGTGAATAATCCTGTGAAATTTGTGAAAGGAAAAACTGAGCTTTTTGCTGAAACAAAAGTACATGTGATTGAAAAGCCTGTTAAGAAGTATGCGTGTCACTATTATTCTGAAATTGGTCATATTCGTCCTTATTGTCAAAAGATGAAAAGAGATCTGGAAATTCAAAAAATGTTGTCTGCAATGACTTCACATTCTAAGAAACACTGGTCAAAATCTGCTAGGAAAAAGAAAGAACATGTTACTTGTAATGTTGTTCAAACTTCACTGAAAGCATGTGTGCCTGATCTATGGTATTTTGATAGTGGTTGCTCAAGACATATGACTGGTCATGTTAACTACTTACCTGATTATGAACCTTGTAATGGTGGAAATAATACATATGGTGGTGGATCAAAAGGAAAGATCATTGGAAAAGGAACTTTGAATGTTGAAGGTTTTCCTAAGCTTAAAAATGTTTTGCATGTTGATGGCTTACTTGTTACTTTGCTTAGTATAAGTCAACTGTGTGATGACAATTTGCATGTTGAATTTGATAAGGATTCATTTTATGTTCTAAACAAGGATAATAAGTGTCTAATGACTGGTAATAGGCCAGTTGATAATTGTTATCTAATTGGAACAAACAATGTGTGTCATTTTCAAATTGTGATGATAATGTCCAGTGACATCAAAAGGCTTGGACATGCAAACTATAGATTCATGCAAAGACTGCTCAAATCTGAAACTGTAAGAGGATTACCTAAACTGAAGATAGTTACACCTACTGTATGTGGTTCATGACAAAGAGGTAAGCACGTAAGAATATCCCATAAGATGTTATCACATTGCACAACACATCGTTGTTTTGAATTACTGCATATGGATCTTATGGGTCCTACGGAAACTGAAAGCATTGGTGGTAAGAAATATTCACTGGTTGTGGTAGATGATTACTCTAGATTCACCTGGATTGAGTTTTTAAGGGAAAAATCTAAAACTTTTGATGCTTTTAAAGTTCTTTACAAGAGATTTAAAACTGTTTTCAACTTGAAAGTGAGTAGGATTAGGTCTGATCATAGTAAGGAATTTGAAAATAGCATATTTTCATAATTTTGTGATAAGAAAGGTATTGTCCAAGAGTTTTCTTCTCCTAAAACTCCACAACAAAATGGGATTGCTGAAAGGAAAAATAGAACTCTTCAAAAGATGGCTAGAGTAATGCTCAATTCAAAAAATCTTGCTAAGAAATTTTGGGCTGAAGCATTAAATACAACATGTCATATTGCTAATAGAGTATTTTGGATTTGGAAGTAAGAAAACCCCATATGATATTTTGAACAATAAGAAACCAAGTGTGAAATACTTTCATATTTTTTGTTATGTGTGTTATATTCTGAATGATGGGGATCAACTGCATAAGTTTGATTCTAGGAGTGACAAAGGTTTCTTCTTAGGTTATTCTAGAAATAGTAAAGCCTATAGGATTTATAACCTTAGAACTAACACTGTTCAAGAGTCTGTGAATGTTGTGTTTGATGATGACAGAAATATTATGGATGGAAATGGCACCGAAGATGTAACTGAAGTTACTGAGGTTCCTAAAGAATCACTGAAAACAGAGAATGTTTCACCAAATGTTCCAACATCTGGTACAATATTCTCTGCAGATTTAGTGGATTCTTCACAGAACAATCAGTACACTCCAAAGAAATATCCAGCTACATGGATTACCAAAAGCCATCCTTCAAATTAAATCATTAGAGATGCTTCAAGTGGTGTTCAAACCAGAAGAAGAGTAAGTGCAAACCGTGTTGATGTGGTAAGTTTGTGTGCATGTCATCTATATGCAATATTGTGAATGCTCAGTGTTATTATTTTGAAATTGAACATAAAAATGTTACAGAAGCATTAAAAGATGAGAATTGGATTAACGCTATGCATGAGGAACTTAATCAGTTTGAAAGGAATGATGTTTGGTCATTAGTTCCAAGGCCTGACAATGTCAATGTTACTGGAACTAAGTGGATTTTTAAGAATAAAACTAATGAGTCTGGTAACATAGTTAGGAACAAAGCTAGATTGGTTGCACAAGGTTACACCCAAGTTGAAGGTATAGTTTTTTATGAAACACTTGCACCTGTTGCTAGAATTGAATCTATTAGATTGTTACTAGCAATTGCATGTTACATTAACATTAATCTTCATCAAATGGATGTAAAAGCTACATTTCTGAATGGCATATTAATTGAAGATGCATTTTTTGAACAACCTAAAGGCTTTGAAACCCCACAGTAGTTTGATCATGTGTTCCAGCTAAAGAAAGCCTTGTATGGTATCAAACAAGCTCCTAGAGCTTGGTATGGTAGACTTACCGACTTTCTTTTGCAATTTGGCTTTATAAGAGGAGAAGCTGATAGAAACTTGTTCATTAAACATACTGGAGAAGACTTGCTAATAGCTCAAATATATGTTGATGACATTTGATGGTCCCGTTTTCGAAGGGCAAAATGGGAATTCAGGAGAATTTTTTTTTTTTTTAAAACCTTTGCGTTGCACCCTGACTGAGTTCAGTGACGGAATACTCAAGTCACTGCGTTGCTGAGAGTCAGAGCTATCAAGTCAGTGATGAGACTTGAAAGCTCAGGCTCTCAACAAGGCAGTGACTCAAGAGACTGAACTCTCGAGTGCCTCGCCTGATTTAGTCAGTGAGAAGGAATCTCCCTGACTTGAATGCTTAACTAAAGTTCCTTTTTAAACAATGCTCTCAGTGAGCAGATTTTCGCAATACTTTAGAAGAAAAGACATTCCAAATAATAACACTTGGTTTAACGTGGTTCAGAGACTCAAGCTCTTACATCCACGGCCTGATTTAACAGGAAATCCACTCCTGGGATTCTTGTTTTTAACGTGCCAAGGTGCACTAACAACTGGACTCACGCCCCTCCACAGAGCTGCCTCTCCCTACAAACAACTTACTCCCAACAAACCTGACTAGAGGGTTTTGGTTTTGGTTTCGGTTAGGGTTTTCTCCAACTAGGTGAGGATTTCCCTTTACAATGTGTTAGCCAATAGCTAAGATAGGGAAAACCTCTCTAAGCCTAGAGTTACAAGCTGAGCACTCTTATGTATATATTTGTGAACTCTCAGTGTATAGATATGAGTAGAACCTCCTTATATCTCCCATGCACGTATGCTACTACTCACACTCTCAGCTCGTAGGTGTTTGTTTTTCTTACAAGATACAACAATACAACTCTTCAAACAAAAAACAACACGCTCTAACAACAAGCTATGAGCTTGTATTTATAATGGGGATTCAAATGTATCCGTTGGAGAGGAAATACATTTGAATCCATCATTAAATGGTTTCAACCACTTTTCTTGGAATGCGGCCTTTGTTAGTGTCAGAGTTGCTGCCTCGTGTTTATTGGTCCACGTGGCCTGAATTCACGGATCTTTGAATCAGTGGGTTGACCAAGACCCACTGACTTTAGGTGGCTTCCTCCTTCACTGACTCTGATCTTCAGTGGACTGACTCGTCCTCAGTGCAGTTGTCCTTCAGAGACTGTTTGAAGATCACTCCAAGAAGTTTGTCATAAGGCTGGATGACAAACTTCCCTGACCATAGTAGCCTGACTCCTTCAGGCCCTACTTGGTGCAGCACTGATCCACCTGATCAGGCTCTTCACTGAGTGGTCCACCAGACTTGGCTTAGATCAGCCTGACTTACACTCAGTGGGACATCCTTCAGGCTCCTCTTCAGGTTCAGGCTTCCTTCAATGGCTTCAGTCAGTTCTCTTGAGATGTCATCTTGACTTCCTCAGGCTTTATCAATGAGTTCCCCCTCACTGAGTTCCCCCTCAACTGAGTGCTTCCTCAGCTAAGTTCTTCTCACATTACAACCTGTCTAACTGAATACACAAACTATCCTGACCTGAATCTAAAGATACTATCCTGACTGCTTTCAAACCTATTACATGTTGTTTTGGAAAATCATCAAAACTAAAACATATCCCAACAATTTCCCCCTTTTTGATGATTCCAAAACTTCTAACCAAATGATTTTCTATTACAAGAATATTGTCAGAGTACAGGTAATAGTTTGAAATATGCAGGAATTCCCATAGTCTAAAACATTTAAGATCTGTTCGGTAGACCATTTTTCTTAACAAAACTGGATCAGTGGTCATGTGAACAACCCGCTCTGATACCAATTGATGGTCCCGTTTTTGAAGGGCAAAATGGGAATTCAGGAGAATTTTTTTTTTTTTTAAACCTTTGCGTTGCACCCTGACTGAGTTCAGTGACATAATACTCAAGTCACTGCGTTGCTGAGAGTCAGAGCTATCAAGTCAGTGATGAGACTTGAAAGCTCAGGCTCTCAACAAGGCAGTGACTCGAGAGACTGAACTCTCGAGTGCCTCGCCTGATTTAGTCAGTGAGAAGGAATCTCCCTGACCTGAATGCTTAACTAAAGTTCCTTTTTAAACAATGCTCTCAGTGAGCAGATTTTCGCAATACTTTAGAAGAAAAGACATTCCAAATAATAACACTTGGTTTAACGTGGTTCAGAGACTCAAGCTTTTACATCCACGACCTGATTTAACAGGAAATCTACTCCTGGGATTCTTGTTTTTAACGTGCCAAGGTGCACTAACAACTGGACTCACGCCCCTCCACGGAGCTGCCTCTCCCTACAAACAACTTACTCCCAACAAACCTGACTAGAGGGTTTTGGTTTTGGTTTCGGTTAGGGTTTTCTCCAACTAGGTGAGGTTTTCCCTTTACAATGTGTTAGCCAATAGCTAAGATAGGGTAAACCTCTCTAAGCCTAGAGTTACAAGCTGAGCACTCTTATGTATATATTTGTGAACTCTCAGTGTATAGATATGAGTAGAACCTCCTTATATCTCCCATGCACGTATGCTACTACTCACACTCTCAGCTCGTAGGTGTTTGTTTTTCTTACAAGATACAACAATACAACTCTTCAAACAAAAAACAACAGCTCTAACAACAAGTTATGAGCTTGTATTTATAATGGGGATTCAAATGTATCCGTTGGAGAGGAAATACATTTGAATCCATCATTAAATGGTTTCAACCACTTTTCTTGGAATGCGGCCTTTGTCAGTGTCAGAGTTGCTGCCTCGTGTTGATTGGTCCACGTGGCCTGAATTCACGGATCTTTGACTCAGTGGGTTGACCAAGACCCACTGACTTTAGGTGGCTTCCTCCTTCACTGACTCTGATCTTCAGTGGACTGACTCGTCCTCAGTGCAGTTGTCCTTCAGAGACTGTTTGAAGATCACTCCAAGAAGTTTGTCATAAGGCTGGATGACAAACTTCCCTGACCATAGTAGCCTGACTCCTTCAGGGCCTACTTGGTGCATCACTGATCCACCTGATCAGGCTCTTCACTGAGTGGTCCACCAGACTTGGCTTAGATCAGCCTGACTTACACTCAGTGGGACATCCTTCAGGCTCCTCTTTAGGTTCAGGTCTACCTTCAATGGCTTCAGTCAGTTCTCTTGAGATGTCATCTTGACTTCCTCAGGCTTTATCAATGAGTTCCCCCTCACTGAGTTCCCCCTCAGTTGAGTTCCCCCTCAACTGAGTGCTTCCTCAGCTAAGTTCTTCTCACATTACAACCTGTCTAACTTAATACACAAACTATCCTGACCTGAATCTAAAGATACTATCCTGACTGCTTTCAAACCTATTACATGTTGTTTTGGAAAATCATCAAAACTAAAACATATCCCAACAACATTATTTTTTGTTCAACTTGTAACATTTGTTGGGATATGTTTAGTTTTGATGATTTTCGAAAACCACTTGTAATAGGTTTGGAGCAGTCAGGATAGTATCTTTAGTTTCAGGTCAAGCTAGGTTATTTCTCAGTAGAATAGGCTGTCAGTTGAGAAAAACTCGGTTGAGGAAGCACTCAGTTGAGGGGGAACTCAGCGAGGGGGAACTCAGCAACACTGTAATACCCTAGGTTTTCATGATCTTATCTACTTTACTAAATACTTTATAATTCTTCATGAATCTATGTGACGCATTTACATCCAAATTTATGCAAAGGCACGCTTATGTGTTTTATTTACTCTATATTTACAATTAACGTGTTAATTGCTCAATACATGCTTATTCTTGAGACTTTATACTTTTTATATGTTCTTTATTTTATGTCATAAAGTGTTTAATTTAGAAATTAATATAGTTCTTAAGTATAGTAATTTTATTTCATAAGTTATAAGTTGAAAAATGAATGTTTCTTTAAGAAATGAATTGCGTATCGATTACTCGATATATTTTTATGATTAGTATATAGACTTTGTAATTTATTTAGAGTCTTAGAAGGGTTTTACTTTTATTCATAAGATAGTATAAGTAAATTTTATTAGAATTATCCTATAATCACAATTTCTACTTATTAAATTCATAGTATATATGTGTTATTTCTACAAAATACAAGCCTACTCTTGTACTCCCCTTAATTTTTGAAAATTTAGGAAGAATTAGGAGAATTAGAGAAGCTTCAAGACTAAGATTAAGATAAGATAAGATAAGGTTAGTAAAAGAAAAGTCAAAATTTACTTCTAACCTTAAGATAACAAGTGTAACTTTGCTTAACCTCCAAGATTATCCAAAATCTTCCACACTCTTCCTAAAAGTGGAGGTCAAGAGGGAGTTTGAGTAGCCTACAAGCATATCTTCTTCTATAAGTAACCTTGCATGCAAAAGTAAACATAAGAAAAAGTTTAAAGAAAATTTCACAAATACTACTACTCTTATACTTAGAAGTTGAGAAAGGAGAAGAAGAGATTTCTTGTAGCTACCTATCTCTAACTAAATTTATCTTCTTGATTGAGTAATTATTTAAGTGGTAGTATGAAGTTTATGCATGATATGTGAATTAAATGATAGGAAAATGAGTTTTGATGAGTAATTTGCATGTTATACATGTTTTACTTCATGTTTGAATGTTTAATTCAATTTCTTCATGATTTATGACAAAAATCATGTATATTAATTGAATATATATGCTTTATAAGTAGAAATCATGAAATTATATGGTTTAAAGTGGGTTTAAGATGATATGTTCTTCATGTATGCATAAAACCGAATTTCTGGACCAACTTTGGGGTAAATTTCGTTTTGACCAATTCATTCGGTGAAAAATTCTGGAACTTTTATATGTGAAAAGAGACTTGTGAAGGAACTTAGGTTTCATATTTCATAGCTTTTAGAGTAGTATTCGATGCATGGTGATTTTTCAAAGTTGAACTAGGGTTTTGGACTCTATAGCAGGAACAGTAGAAGTTTGCTATGATCTGAGAATAATCGGTTAGGTTTTTATAGGAAACCAACGTATGTTGATAAATTACATGAAGTTGGAAGTTCATGGTTAAAATTTCAGGAGTATTAGACTTATGGTTGATTTATGGTGAATTTTTAAAGTTAAGTGACCATAATAGACCCCGATTTTCCTACTCTATCTCCCGTGACTCTATTATTTAGTATTAATATTGATTTAATTAAAATTGGAACCTGAGTTTCGCAGACGTTGAATCCACTTTTCTTCTTTCTCTTTCGTCCCTTAGTCAAAGATTTTAAATTGTATCTCTATTCTTCTTCATTCTTTCCGATGTCAATAACTAAAATGAAAAAAAGGGAAATGTCAACGCATCCGGGAAAAAACGATTAATCTCTATCAATAGACCTGCTAAAGCCCCGAACCATAGGGTACTTAGTACTGGTGCCACGGAGAGATATGTTTTTAGATCTCGCATTCAAAAACCTCCCTTTTTTATTTATTGTAATACATAAAAAGATAATGCATATATGATCAGATGCATATGTAGTTAAGGGCCCTTATAGTTGTACACAGAATCCTCAATTCCAATTGAAATGTAAAACGCTCTATAAGACTTCCTCTTCTTATTATATGTTAAATGAGACCAAAAAGACGAAATGGGTAGAAAATTTGTGTTTCTCAATGCAGGAAATAGGGGTGTGGAAAAGAGTTTGAGAAATATTTGATGTTTGGTAAAGAGTTTGAGAAATCTGAAAATATAAGACTTTCCCTTCTATAATATAATCTTAAATGTTTGGTAAAGAGTTATAAGACTTCCCCTTCAATAATAGTATGTTCAATACGAAATATTTGATGTTTGGTAAAGAGTTTGAGAAATCTGAAAATATGGTGATAAACTTTATTGAGTTGGGAATTTACTGTTAAAATTTCATAATATTTGGACGAACAGATAATTTAATATGAATTTTCAAACTTAGGTGTGTAATCTGCCAAAATCGAATTTTTTGTATGAAAGGTTCGAAATGGTCCGGTTACATTTTTACAGTCGATATTTATGTATAACTTGCTATTTGATGATTTTACACACTTAATTTACATTTGTACTTTAATATACGATATTTGAGTATATATTGAAATTGAATTCAAGTCTCACAATTTACAAAAGTGAAGGCGCACGACTTGGGCGCACGACGGGGCGCGGGCGCGCGAGCGCTGTGCCGGGTGACGCGCGGGCCCACTCCGTGGGCCGACGCGCGCCGTATCTCGGGCCATGGAATTTTTTTTAAAATTAATTCCAGTTCTGCATTTTTTTGTGTGATCTTAAACGTCGTCCCGAACCCCAAACGATGCTGTTTTGATGAAGTGTTGATGTTCAAGTGGGAGCGTGTCGAGACGAACGACGGAAAGCAACAAGGACGACATTCGTATCAAGACATGAAGAAATTAAACCGTGGCAATTGGATTTGAGTGCTCCAATGTGTTTAATTTTGTTTTTGATGGATGTTTTATTTCGTGCACTAACTATTATTTGTCAATATGTGTTTGCATGAATTTTTATTGTCCAAGAAAAACCTTACTTTCGAAAATTACTAAGTATGTTTATTTAATCGCAATTTTATTCTGGATATTAAAATTGGATTAATTTGGCCTCCATAATTTATTTATTTGTGAAGTCTTTTTGGAATACATTTCCCCCTCAGATCGGCCAAAAAGACGGATTTCACATGAATAAATTCCGAAAGGATGACTGTGGATTATTACTAGTGGCGGTATTGACCCTCACCACGAGTGGCTTGCTCAAAGCGAAATAATAATCCTGTATTTAATTATGGTTATTACTTAGGCATAAGAAATTGATATTAACTTACTCCCCTCAGAGTCCCTGTCAATTTTTATGTGGTCAAAGTGGGAGCCAACTATTAATTTTGAATTAGGGATTTGTAACTTTTAAGTTTGTGATCCGCTTGAATGTATTTAAATGTATAGACCACCCCTCGTGGTGCATTTAAATTGTTTCAAGATGTTGGCTGGTGCATGATTATATTGTTTTAAGGTTTCAATATAATTGATGTGATCGAATTATGTGATAATTTCGTATTTTTCTAGATATTGATATGAATGTATGTTTTATTCTCATTTCATCATGTCGCAACCTTTTAATCCACTGTTTAATATACTTAAAGTTAATAAACTTTTTGGAGAGAATTATATCGATTGGAAATGTAATTTTAAATTTGTCCTTACTGCACGAAAACACAATTGGGTTATTCACGTTAATAAACCCGGCAAGCCTAATGATAAGTCAAGTAATGGGAAAAGGCAGTTGATGATTGACAGCGTGACAATGAACACATGAAGTACATCATCTTGACATCTCTGTCTGAAGATTTGAGGCACGTTCATGAAGACATTGTATCCGCTGTTGAAATCATGGAAAGCCTTGAAGAAATGTTTTCACATCAGAATCCCATGACTAATCAGTTCATCAAACATGACTCGGTCAAGTTGGAAATGGTGGAAGGAACGCCCGTGAGGGAGCACGTTCTCGAGATAATGGCATACCTTAACAAGTTAGAAGTACTTGGTGCGGATTTTGATGTGCCTTCTCAGGTTGATTTCATATACCATTCTCTACCGAGAAGCTTTGAGCAGTTTCATCTGAACTGTCAGATGAATGAACGGTCAAGTCGTTTGCCCGAGCTCTTGCAAGCTTTAGTTTCGGTGGAGGTGATAATGGAGCACCAGTCTAGTGCTATGGTGGCTAATGGTCCGTCTACCTCTTTTGGTCCCAAGGGAGGGAAAAAGAGGAAGAGAACCAAAGGCCGGATCCAAGCAAATCCAATTGTTACGAAAGGCAAATGCAAAGGCTAGCATCGAATGGGAAGTGTTTTAGTTGCGGTGAGAGAGGACAATGGAGGTCTGCCTGTTCCAAGCCTAAGAGGCTAGGAAAGTTAGGTAATTCACACACCCTAGTCGTCGAAACTTGTGAAGTGGCGTATGCTGTCTATTCGTGGATAGTGAATACGAGAGCTACTGATCACATTTGTTTCATGGGTTCAAGCTAACCCGACGACTTAACGGAAGTGAGATTCCCATCACATCGGGCAATGCTACGAGAGTGGCAGCTGAAGCAGTGGGAGAAGTGCGCCTATCTTTTGAAGATAGAGTTATGGTCTTGAGAGACGTTCTTCATGTTCCTAGTTTAGAAAGAACTCAACCTTCAGTTTCTAAACTGTTTTTTAATAGATACTCAGTTTCTTTTAATAAGGATGTTATTATTTCTTGAAATGATGAGTTTATCTGTTTCGGAACTTCAATGGATGATCTTTATACCATTATTTGGGCACACCACTCATAAAATTGAATCTAATAACACATCGATTATTTTGAGTAATAAAAGGAAGCATTCTTCAGACATGAACGAAACACTTCTATGGCATCTTAGATTAGGTCATATTAATCTAATGCGGATACAAAGGTTAGTGAAAAATGAATCCTTGGAGTCACTTCAAGTTGAGTCATTTCCAACTTGTGAATCCTGTTTAGAGGGTAAAATGACCTAGAGGGCATTTGGAGCCAAGGGGAATAGAGCCACCAAAGTGTTAGAACTCGTTCATACCGATATGTGTGGTTCAATGATGATCATATCAAGAAGGGGTATGAGTAATTTGTCATTACTCGAGATATGGATACATCTACCTTATGATGCATAGGGAAAGAAGTATCAAGTTTCTACGATTTGATCGTGGAGGCGAATACCTTAGAAATGAATTCTTGAACTACCTATCGGACGAAGGGATTGTGTCCCTATTGACCGTACCGGGAACCCCTCAATAGAACGGTATGGCAGAACGAAGGAAGCAAACTCTTTTAGAAATAGTCAGATCCAAGATGAGTTATTCGGATTTACCCAAATCCTTTTGGGTAACGCCTTGGAAACGGCGGCTTATATTCTAAACTTGGTGCCATCCAAATCGGTTCCTAAAACCCTAATGGAATTGTGGACCAGGCGCGAGCCCAGTCTAAGACACTTGCGGATTTGGGGTTGTCCGGCATACGTGCTAGACAAGGAAGTCGGTAAGTTGGATCCACGTTCGGAATTAAGGCTGTTTATAGGATACCCTGCGGGAACGAAAGGGTGTATGATCTATAGCCCCAAGGATCAAAAGACCGTGATTAGTTCACACTTTAAATTCTTGGAGGAAGACTATATGAACAAAAGAAAGCCCAGAAGTGAGATTACCTTAGACGAGTTAAGAGGGCAAACTCCTATACCAAGTATACAAGATGATGTACCACACGTCACACCTTCACAACCGGAACCCCATCGCAGTGGGAGGATTGCTTGGCAACCCATGGACATACGACGAGGTAATCCAAGACAAAGACGCGGAGTCGTGGAAAATGGCAATGGAAACCGAGATGGGTTCGATGGATCATAATCAAGTGTGGGAGTTGGTCGAGCCACCCAATGAGGTAGAACTCATTGGATGTAAGTAGGTGTACAAGAGGAAAAGAGGACCGGACGGAAGGGTTGAGACCTTCAAAGCGAGGCTTGTGGCCAAAGGGTATACTCAGAAATAAGGGATCGATTATGAGGAGACCTTTTCGCCTGTAGCCATGCTTAAGTCCATCCGTATTCTCTTGTCGATCGATGCGCACCTAGATTATGAGATCTGGCAAATGGATGTCCAGACGGCTTTCCTTAACAGATGTCTTGACGGGATAGATATCTATATGCAACAGCCCAAAGGTTTCATTGAAAAAGGCCAAGAGCACCTCGTATGCAAGCTTAAGAGATCCATTTATGGACTTAAGCAAGCATCGCATACTTGGAACCAGTGTTTTGATCAAGTTATTAAGTCTTATGGGGTTGTGATCAAAATAAGTTCGAAAGTTGTGTGTATAAAAGGTGTGACGGAACTGCGGTGGTATTCTTAGTATTATACGTAGACGATATTCTGCTCATTGGAAATAATGTAAAGATATTATCAGACGTAAGGGTATGGCTGTCAAATCAGTTTGATATGAAGGACTTAGGGAAAGCCGGTCACATCCTTAGGATCAAGATCACTCGAGATTGCAAGAGGAGGATGTTGGGCTTAACGCAAGTTTCATACAAAGCTACTGTTTTGAAGCATTTCAGCGTGCAAGATTCCAAGAAAGGTTTTGTACCTTTTAGGCACGGAATCCATCTATCTAAACAAATATGCCCTAAGACGCAAGTGGAGATAGATGACATGAAAGACGTTGCGTACGTTTCGGACGTAGGAAGTCTTATGTATGCAATGTTGTGTACGAGACCGGATATCTGCTTTGACGTGGGCATGATGGTAAGATATCAAAGTAACCCCGGGAAAGCACATTAGATTGTAATTAAATGCGTTCTGTAGTTTCTGAAAAGAACTTGGAATGGAATGCTGATTTAACAGTTAGACGGTCTAATTCCCACGGGATACACGGACTCAAATTTCCAATCAGACATAGACTCCAGAATAACTACCTCGGGTAGTGTGTTTTGCATGGGAGAAGGAGCCATGACATGGAGAAGCGATTTGCAGAAATACATCGCAGATTCGACCATAGAAGCCGAATAAGTAGTTGCTTGTGAAGCAGCGAAAGAAGCGGTTTGGCTCAAGTACTTCTTAGTGGACTTGGACGTTGTTCCGAATTTGCCCATCATAATCACTGTCCATTGTGATAATGTCGGAGCAGTTGCAAATTCAAAGGAACCGAGAGCCCACAAGGCCAGCAAACACATAGAAAGAAAATATCATCTTATACGAGAAATCGTTAAGAGAGGAGATATAGAGGTGGCAAAGATAGCGTCGGGTGACAACCTAGCGGATCCATTCACAAAGGGTCTGCCTCAGAGTACATTCGAGAGACATGTGGATGGAATGGGAGTCAAGACTATTGCCAATCTGCTTTAAGTATAAGTGGGAAGAATTATTAGGTTAGTGTAGGTTGACATTAGATGTCACGTAGAGCTACTACACTAAGACATGCATGATGTATACTAAAAGCAGACTTTAAGTATAAGTGGGAGATTGTTGGAGTTATACGTGAAAGTATGTTTTTACTTTGTATAACTCGTGTATCAAACACTTGTTTATGAGAATAATTCTTTTATCGCATTTGCTTTAGTTATGATTGAATGTTGAATATCTATTGCAAACCGTTCATTATATGGTACATGTTACATTGTAGTTAATGTGGTGATACCCGATCACGGAAGACAACATTAACAGATTCCTTGTAACTAAACGTACATTTTCACGACCTATGTGGAATTGAACAATCCGCCGTGAAAGGTCGATGTGTAAGTCTCAGATTGGTCTATCTTGACTAAGAGATTGCACTAGCACATTTAGTATGTGTTGAAGAAGACCTACAGCGAGGATAAATTCTTCTGTTCTGAAATGTGAAGAATTAGACCTCAGTGGTTATTGATTTCTTAATCTCCGTCACTTAAATAGGACCGTGTGTGCTTGATGGTTACTGCTTTGATTCATGTTGGGTGAGAATCATTGTGACTTCAAACCTTGTGCTTTGGGAAGTAATATTAATCATACGACGATTGCTAAGATTTAATACGGAGAAACGCGTGCGAGTACGGCTCGTATGATTAGTCCCCTTAGTGGGCTCAGAAGTTTTATCGTACCAAATCTTGCAAGTGAAGAATCAGTTTCTTCAGTACGGATAATAATGTTGAGCTATCTTTACTCCAAGGTGAAATATATTAATTAATTTAGAGCTATTCAGAAGCTTAATTAATTAATGGACTTGATAATCTTAAACGTGGGAAATAATAACCGGGAGCCCATATTATCGTAATATGGATTAAGATGGATAGTGCAATATTAATTTATTAGTGGTAATAATTAATATTAATGGATTGAATTATATTGGGGCTCAATATTGAAATTCAGAAGTCCATTAGGAGATCCAATCTTAATTCTCCTTAAAGGCCCCTCAAGTAGCCCATTAAGTAGTCCAATAATGATAAGGTGATTAAAATAAAAATAAAATAATAATGCTGATTTTTTTCCTTATTTTCGAAAATTGTTTCTATGGAGCAAGAAAAGATCTTGTTGATTTTCTTGAAAAGATATTATGGAAGATAAGTATTCTTGGAATACAAGGTTATCTCATATATTCAAGAAGATCCAAATCTTGGATTCTTGATTCATTAATTTCGAAAATTGTATGGCTTATAAGGTGAGTGAGATTTTTGTGGAATATTTTATGGAGAAAAGAATATATGGGATATATTCAAGATTTCTTAGAGTCTAAGAAAAAGATTTTCTCTCTCCTATTCCAAGAGAATTTCGAAATTCCTCTCTCCTATAAGTAGGGGATGATTATTTCATCTCCAGTTTACAGTTTCACAGTGTTGAAAAAAAAAATCAGCAATAATATTTTTCTTTTTCCTTAGTTATTTAAATTACTTGAAAGCATCTCCCACCGGTGATCAAGTAAGGCGAAAGAAAAATACTTGAGAAGGCTATTGGGTTGATAAAGCGCGTTCGTGTTTGTCCCGTTTTATTCAAAGGCCAAGTTCTACAAGAGGTACGTAAGTCACATATTTTCTTGTTTATTCCGCCATAGATTATATGTGTATTAATTCAACATGCATGATGATAAATTAGTTATTGGAATTATTATTTGAATTAATTAGGATTAATTCATGCTAGTAATAATTGAATTTAAATTCGTATTTAAATTTTATCCCGAATAGATTCCGGGCACCCCTATTTCCCCAATAGGAGACAATATGTTATTTTAATAATACTGTTAATCTTTTGTCACTAATATCTCGATAGTTATACCTAGGACTCATCGGGGTGTTGCCTATTAGTAATGGAATGATGGTTTTTATTAAGAATCAAACTGATGTTTTCTCAAATAAGTAGTATGTTAAGTTCTTCCACTGCATCAGTATAAATATATTTATGGTTTTATCTTTTATAAGAAATTTTTTGGCTCAGTTTTTATTGTTCAATAAGTGATGACTCAGATTTAGGACGTTGTGACCTCAAAGGTCAACTTTCTGAATTCCGGGGCGTTATAGGTGGTATCAGAGCTTATGTTCAAAACTTCGGACCAAATGATTTATTTTCCTTTATTTCAAAATTTTCACTTAGTAAAGTAGACAAATTTTATAAACTTCAAATTAAATATCACTAGTGGGAAGGTTATCTACAATGAGCATAGCGGAAAAACCTCAAGGTATGTGATGTCTTATGAGAAATCTAATAACAAAACCCTTACAAATAAGAAAACCAAAAAACGAAAGAAAGAACACAGAAGCTTATGAGGAAAAGTGCTTGAATTTCATACTATTTGCGCATGTATGTGAAATTACTTGATTATTCATGTTATACTATTCGGTGACGTCGTTTTCTCTGGCGAGCAAAATTGTTATGTCGTGTATAGTATTACTATTTTCTTTTCTTTTCTTCCTTAGTGTTTCATTACAGACCTTAGATCTATTTTAGGTTGAGAATTTTAGTATATAGGCACAACTACTTGACCATAAGTAGTCTGAGTTTGAGACCCTACTGGTTTTGTAGCACACCTTATCTAGCTGTCGAGAAAGAGCTATCGACTGAGACATGGTGAATACGGGTCAGGAGGACCAGTCAATCTCCCAAATGAACCCTGATGGGCATGACATCGAGACAGGATCTAGTTACCCTCATGGATCCTTTGTCAACTAATGTACATGTTTGAATTTTGGTAGTTGTTGAAATAATCTCCCGGTAGTAGCCGGATGACCCTTATCGTTGCGAACTAAGATATTTCGTGGATTGACTTAGACCCTAGCCTTTTGGTAGCTTGAGCTATTTCCTTATAGTAGCCTCGCAACCTTCACAGTTTGGCTTATTATGTATATCTTGACTACTTTTAAGGTTATTTTTATATATTTTGGAAGCCTCGTACCTTTTGATTTTCGTTGGAGACCCGTTTCTCTCTGTTTAACTTTGAGAACTCGTTTTTATCTTTCTAATTATATATACTTACTACAGTCTCATGTGCTTTATTTCGTGGGATATTATATTCTATTTGTTATGTTTATCTTATGTTTGCATCGTGTGTCATTATTTTCCCTAACATGCATCGTCGTAGCTCGTTACCGTGCTACTGATCATGACAGTATGTTCTGGTTTCTGTGTGCACCCTTGCGTGATTGAATTAATACCATGTTGTTAAATGTTGGATTCTTTTGTTTTGAATTTTATCATACCTATATAAAGTAACCTATTTTCTTATTTGCTGCTTAGTACTTAGTTGTTTAGATTTCACTCCTTGTGTCTAAGAAGTTGAGAAATTTTGGAAATAGAAAGTACCAAAGGAGAAAGTTTGAGGTAAGTATTACACCTACGTGTTCAATAAGAATCCAAGATTTAGTACGGAAGTAAGGATGAAATATAATGAACTATAAATAAGGATCAAACTTGACATTAACATTAAGATTTTGGCATAACCTTGGGAATAGACTAGTTATCAAAATATAAGATGCTTAGATAGGTGGACCAAGGAAACCACGTTCTTGTCGAAAGAAAATTTTGGATAAAGTTTAAGGAAGAATAATTTGAGGATAACTCTAGATTAATAGATAGAGTCTCACTAATGAATTAGTACCACTGCAAAGGTTGTTAAACAAAATGTTCATATGGGTTGACACAACGCCGATAGGGTAGCTCGTTTTACTCGTGACAAAAATATTTATTAAGTTGTATAAAAAAAATCCCACCTCTTTTTTTTTTCAAACTACAACCTTATCATTTCCACTAAACTTCTCCAACGGTCGTAAACAGACATAAACGACCATATTTTCGAAAATTTTACTCTATAAATACCTCATTTCACTCCCACCTCTAAGCACCATTCTTTGAATTTTCATCAACATAACCAAAATGAGTAAACTCTTCCTCACCATCGTCACTTTTTGTTTATGTTTTTATGCTCATCGGTTGTTATAATGCGTATGAGGAATATAGTGCACCTCTCGTACTTACCACGATACTCGTTGCGTATTTTTTAGTTTTAGCTTGGGGAGTAGAATTTTTATGATTTATATGTAATGTCTTTGATGGTCCCGTATTCGAAGGGCAAAATGGGAATTCAGGAGCAATTTTTTTTTTATTTTAAACTTTTCCTCAGGGAGTTCAGCAAGAGTGAGTAATACTCAAGTCACTGCTCTGCTCAGAGGCTGAGCTACCAAGTCAGTGAGAAGGCTTGGAGGCTCATGCTCTGAGCAAGGACAGTGGCTTGAGATGCTGAACTCTCGAGTGCGTTATAAAACACAGCTTGCTCCCTGACTGAGTTCAGTGACGGAATACTCAAGTCACTGCGTTGCTGAGAGTTAGAGCTATCAAGTCAGTGATGAGACTTGAAAGCTCAGGCTCTCAACAAGGCAGTGACTCGAGAGACTGAACTCTCGAGTGCTAGCCTAAGCTTGTCAGTGAGATTGATTCTCCCTGACTAAATACTTAGCTAATTTTCTTTTCAACCTTTCCAAGTACACTCAGTGAGCATACACAACAAATAATTAGCAAGTGCTTAAACAATAAACAACGCTCAGTTTAACGTGGTTCAGAGACTCAAGCTCTTACATCCACGGGCCTGATTTAACAGGAAATCCACTACTTGGGATACTTATTTTTAACGTGCCAAGGTGCACTTACAACTGGACTCACGCCACTCCCTGGGCTGCCTCTCCTTCCTCACTAACTCACTGACTTACTCCCAACAAACCTAACAAGAGGGTTTTGGTTTTGGTTTTGGTTTGGTTTCTCCAACTATGTAAGGTTTTCCCTTACAATGTGTTAGCCTCTAGCTAAGATTGGGAAAACCTCTCTAAGCTAAGAGTTACAAGCTTGACACTCAATGAATATTTATTGAAACCCTAAAGGCCAGTGTCGTAGGTGTGAGAAACTCTTCCTTATGACTCCCTAACAACTCACACACTCTTATAGCTTGTAGGTGTTGATTTTTCTTTCTTCACACCCCTTACAACGAAGCTATGAGCTTGTATATATAATGGGGATTCAAATGTATCCGTTGGAGGGAAGATACATTTGAATCCAACATTAAATGGTTTCAACCACTTTTTTTGGAATGCAGCCTTTGTCAGTGTCAGAGTTGATGCCTCGTGCTGATTGGTCCACGTGGCCTGGATTCACGGATCTTTGACTCAGTGGGTTTGACTAAGACCCACTGACTTTAGGTAGCTTCCTCCTTCACTGACTGATGATCTTTAGTGGACTGAACGTCTTCAGTTTGGTTGTCCTTCAGATACTATTTGAAGATCACTCCAAGAAGATTGTCATAAGGCTGAATGACAAACTTCCCTGACCACAGTAGCCTGACTCATTCAGGACCTACTTGGTGCAGCACTGATCCTCCTGATCATGCTCTTCACTGAGTGGTCCACCTGACTTAGCTTAGATCAGCCTGGTTTACACTCAGTGGGACATCCTTCAGGCTTCTCTTCTGGTTCAGGTTGCAAGCATGGCTTGGATTAATTGATCAGTGCACCTTGGCACTATAACACAAGGAATTCCAAGTGAAAGGAATTCTTCTGTTTGATCAGGACAGTGGACGTAGGAGATTCTTCTCTGAACCACTTTATACCTTGTGTTCTTATTATCTGCTTTCCTAAGTGTGTGTTAATATCCAAGTTTATCAAAGTAAAACGAGTTTTCTAAAGGGCTCACTAATCCGCATCTGAAAGCTAATCAGATAGTAGTTCAACTAAAAGTCTTGAGCTTTCAGTGGAGGTATTATCTCAGTAAGCTTTCACAAAGTAACTCTCAGCAGACCTCAAGTCCACTGACGAGCTACTGTCTTAAGTAACCTGATAAGTTTTACAAGAAGTTTTAATTTGTAACCACAGGTGTATTCCCCCCCCCCCCATATACCTGTTTATTCGTTTCGGGACCAACAATTGGTATCAGAGCCGTGGTTCAAAAGACCATTGTTCTAAGTATACCTTGTGCTTAAAGGTATTTTCAAGGTCACCTGAATTGATCTTCTGATAAACTTGTTATTATACTATGGCTGACAATGCAGCTAGGGTAGCACCACCAGCAGAGAACAACATGGGAGTTAATCCCTTGAACCATATGTCTCATCACAAGCTTCCACAATTCTCAGTGGAAAACTATGACTTCTGGAAGATCAGAATGAGAGCTCATCTTGCCTATGTGCATGATGAAATGCTGAGGGTTATTACTAAAGGTCCATTTGTTTTTATGACACCTAACCCTAGAACTACAGCTGAAACTATTGCAGATCCCAGAGAAGAATGGTTCAAGAATGAAGATAACTTTACTGCAGATGAGAGGAGGAGAAACAACCTCAACTTCATAGCCATGAACATTCTCTACACCACCATTCCAGATTCTGTAATGGGAAGAGTGATCCACTGCAAAACTACAAAGAAACTATGGGACACTCTTGCTCTCCTGAGTGAAGGAACTGACAAGATAAAGGAAAATAAGCTTTCAGTAGCTGTTCAAAAGTATGAGCAGTTCCCCATGGAGCCCACTGAGACTATTGACCAGCTTGATGGGAGGTTCACTGACATCATGAATGAGATAAATTCTCTGGGAAAAGTCTATACCAAAAGGGAGGTTGCCTTAAAGATCCTGAGAGGTCTAACCTCAAGATGGGATGTGTACTCTGTGATGATGCAGAATACCAAGGATCTATCCAGCATGTCTATGCAACAGGTATTCTCTGAACTCAAGGCTTATGAGTTTGATCTGAACAGGAAAAGTGCTCCTGATGAGACCTCAGCTGAGAAGGGAGTAGCCTTCAAAGCCAAGGAGTCTGAGCCAAAATCCCCAAAGCCTCAGAAGAGTACAAAGGCAAGCAAGTCTCAAAGCAAGGCTGAGATGCAGGAGGAACTCAGCCTGATGGCTGGAAGGTTTGAACAACTTAACAACCGGTTTGGCAAGTATAAAAGATTTTACAGGGATAACAGGGAAGGTAGAAGTTATCCACAAAAGACCACCAGAGAAGGAGAGAAAAACTCATCTGAGCTGGAAAAGAAGAAGAAATACAAGAATTACACCAAGGCTGAAGGATCATCATCAAAGACCAGAGAGTCCACTGAGGAAAAGAATGATGATGCCAACAGGTGTTTTCAGTGCAAGAAGATTGGGCACTTTCAATATGATTGTCCTCAACTGAGCACAAAAGAAAGAAAGGAAAGCCAAGCCAAAAGAGACAGAAGATATGGAGAAAGGAATGCCATGGTGGCTGAGGATTTTGATGAAAATCTCGAGTCATCTGATGGACTGTTCTCTGACAGCAGTGATGATGACATGTGCCTCATGGCAAGAGATGAACCAGAGGTACAATCTAAACCATCCATTTCTCTAGAATACACACCTGAGCTAAGCTCAGAGTCAACTGAGGAACTCAATCTTCAGTCCGCTTTGGAACAATTGATGATTGATTTCTCAAGGTTGCAAGAAGCAAGTTTCTGTCTTCAAGATGAAAACAAACAACTCTTGAGTGAAAACTCCAAGTTAATCGAGTCTGGTAATCAAGCAGATCTGAACTCAGCCAAATCTACCATTGAACTGACAAAAGAGGTGGAAACCCTCAGGAGTCAAGGAAATGGTAGAGATCAACTGATAAAAGATCTCAATGAATCTAAGTCAAAGTAAACTGAAGAGAATTTAAAATTGGTAAGCCAAATAAAGGATTCTCTCCTGAAAATTGATGTCTTACAAAAATCTAAAGAGACCTTGTTAAAAAGGATTGATGCTCTAAACAAACTCTCTCTTGCCATAGAGGAGATTCAAAATTTTCAAATCAATCCTAATAATAAGTGTGGGATAGGATTTATTCCAAATCCTTCAGAAGGCCCTCTGAGTATTGCTTCTTCAAGTGGCACAAAGAGAGTTTTTGTTAAGTCTGTGACATTTCAACCACAGACTGTGGATAAAGGAAAAAGACCAGCTGAGATCACTCAAAAGAAAAGTCAATCTAAGCCAAAACCAAATGGAAAGGCTCAGGTGACTTATCAAACTAGATCTCAGCAGAGGTACTATCAGCCGAGGTCTTCACAGATGAAGCAACCTCAGCTGAGAGCACCCAGGCATGAGCAGTCCTCAAGGAATGACTCATATGGAAGACCTATTCCTTTTGTGCCTAAAGGAAAAGGTCCTTCATACCTTTATCAACAAAGACCAAGGCCAGGTGCACCCAAGCCAAAAAGAAAGAATGAAAAGAAGGTTTCTGTTCCTTCAAAGGCTGACACCCATATAAAGTTTACTCCCAAGGCACCAAGGGAGATAACAATCTATGTAGATGTTTATGGAAGACAAATTAGCCAATCTAAAGTGATTAGAACTGTGAGGCAAATTTGGATTCCGAAAGGTACAGCTAACCTGGTAGGTACCAACACCAAATGGGTACCTAAAACTTCATTTTTTATTGCAGGGATCAGTGGACCTCAACAAAGGAGATGCTCTTAAATCTCCAGTCTGGTACTTGAACAGTGGATGTACTAGGCACATGACTGGCAAAAAAGATCTCCTGACAGAATTTGTTGAGAAAGAAGGTCCACAAGTCACCTTTGGTGACAACTCACAAGGAGCTACTAAAGGTTATGGTACCTTAATCATTGGCTCAGTAAGAGTAAGCAATGTATCCTTTGTCAGTGGACTTAAGCATAATCTTCTGTCCATAAGTCAATTATGTGATAAAGGATACAGTGTTGAATTCTCATGTAACCTGTGTTTTGTCAAGAATATATCTTCACAACAGGTACTACTAACTGGGTCAAGGAAGGGAAATATCTATCTTGCAGATTGGAAGTCTTGCACACCAAATGCATATCTTATTGCTAAAAGCTCAACTGATAATAATTGACTGTGGCACAAAAGACTAAGTCATCTGAACTTCAAGATGATGAACAGGATAGCAAGGCATGGACTAGTAGAAGGAATGCCAAATGAAGTATACAACAAAGAACATATTTGCAAAGCCTGTCAGGAGGGAAAGCAAGTAAAGACATCTTTCAAGAGCAAAGTAGCAACCTCTACTGACAGAATACTTCAACTGTTACATATGGATCTCTTTGGTCCAGTAACCCCTGTAAGTATCAATGGGAGAAAATATACACTTGTTGTTGTTGATGATTTCTCCAGGTACACATAGGTGATATTCCTAGCAAGCAAAAAGGAGATTCAACTGAGGCTGCCAGAGCTCCTGAAGAAAGTTAGCAATGAAAAGAGCCTGAACATTGTAAAGATAAGATCAGATAAGGGCACTGAATTCATTAATTCTATTATATCTGATTATTGCAAAGAATTAGGTATTGCACATGAGACATCAACTGCAAGAACTCCAAAACAAAATGGAGTAGTTGAAAGAAGAAATGGAACTCTCAAGGAGGCAGCAAGGACAATGCTTGCAGAAGCTCAAGTTCCTAAAAGATTTTGGGCTGAAGCTATCAACACTGCCTGCCACACTCAAAATAGATCCATGGTAACCAAACATCAAGGAAAAACTCCATATGAATTATGGAATGGCAGAAAGCCACAGGTATCCTATTTTCATATTTTTGGTTGCAAGTGTTTCATTCACAACAATGGGAAAACTCAACTGAAAGCTTTTGATAGCAAAGCTGATGAAGGAATTTTCTTAGGATATTCCCAAATCAGTAGAGCTTTCAGAGTTTACAACTGTAGAACTCTTGTTGTGGAAGAAACACCTCATGTGGTCTTTGATGAATCTACTTTTGAGTCTAGGAGTAAGGAGAAAGAGGAGGTAATAAGCAAAAGACTAACTAGACTGAGTATCAAGTCTAAAGGCTATCCTGAGAATTGTGTCAATTCTTGGGAAGTAAGCTGATTTCTTGGTTCTCCAAGAAACAAAATTCAGTAGCCACAAGCACTACTGAAGCTAAGTATATGGCAGCTGGAAGTTGTTGTGCTCAAATTCTTTGGCTAAGACAACAACTAAGAGATTACAATATCTTTGCCAATGAAGTCCCTATTTTCTGTGACAATAATAGTGCAATTGCTATTTCAGAAAATCCAGTTCTCCACACAAGATGCAAACATGTGGATATAAAGCATCATTTCATCAGAGACCATGTGGAGAAGAAGGACATCAAAATGCTCAAAATCCACAATGACAAGCAAAAGGCAGTTATCTTCACTAAACCCTTGGCTGAAGCAAGGTTTCAAGAGTTGTTAGTGGAGCTTGGACTCCTAGATCCAGGAGAGTAAAGAAAGGATTTAATCTCAGAAGAGTTACCTTCAACTCAGTAGAGGTTCATATTCAGAAGAGGACCTTTCTCAGTAGAAGCTCCTCATCTCAGAAGAGTCCAGAATATCAGACGAGGTCGAACCTCAGTGGAGGTCAAAAGTTTATACTTATTGTTTTTCAAATCTAAAGTCTCTTAGTTTTTAAAATATATATTTTGATTCAATAGAATTACTAATGAGTGCTTTCTGAAAATTAAATCTTTCTTACACTTTTTCTAAGAGATTTTGGTATGGCAAGCATTTAATGCGCATTGTACAAGTCAGGTTTACTTTTACAGTTACCTATCTCACGCGCCTTAAAACCCGGATGATGTGACCTTCTGGCTACCAACTTTTTTAATCCAAACCTTTCATTTTAGGCGGTTCTTTTCTAACCGTCAAGATCTCTTAAAAACTCCCCACTAAACTCTTGGACTATCCACGATCTCAAACCAGATCAATCTCAGACGTTGATTTTTCCGATCAATCTCACCGTTCATTGCTCATATAAAAACTCCAAACTTACACTTGTAAACCTTTTCGAAATCACTCACAAGAAAAATTCCATTCTATCTATCCTATACACTCTGCAAATTTTTCTTTCAAACCCCTTTCATTCAAATGGCAAAACTAAATCTTAGTTTCCTTACCAACAAGGAGAACTTCTGGTATGAACCAATCGTGGTTTTTGATAACCCTGAGATAGAATCCAAACCTGAATTTGCTCACATAAAAGAAGCCCTAGAAATGCTTAAAACTGCTGGGTTAGAGAAGTTTTTGACTGTTCATCCTAAGAACTGCTTTGACAGGCAGGTTCTTGAGTTTTTCAATCATATATCCAATTCTGATTCAAGGATCAGGTCTCATCTAATACTCCAGAGAAAGAAGAAGGTGATGAGGGACGACATGGAAATATTTGAACACCAGAAGATTAGAAAGGAGATCCGTGTCAGTGGTGATGACTTGAAGGAGTTGTTTGATCTCCCCTCTGAAGGTCCGAATCCTGATACTTGTATCGCAGATGAAGAGGAAGAATGGGTCAATACCATTATGCAAAGGAAGGTGAAATGCAGTCCAACAATGAACAGAAATGTACTCTTGCCAGTATATAATGTTCTCTGTGAAGTTGTTGGAAAATGTATACTGGGAAACCAAGGAAGCACAGAGCAGGTGAGCAAGCCCAAGCTCAGGCTGATGAAGGCGATTGTGGAAAGTAAGGAGAAAACATACAACTGGCAACAATTCTTTTTTAGGGCATTGAATAAAGAGCACTCAAAACTCCAACCTGACAAAACTCTCCAACTATCAAGTAAGCTCAATTTTGCAACAAAAATCTCCTATCTGATAGAGAATGTAGATCTGGGAGTGGACTGGATTCCAGACATGAAGTGGAGTAATCTTAAAGCCTTATTTAAGTCTGGAAAGGCTCTGGAGACAAGGATGATCAAGCCTGCTGAGGAGAGCCTAGAGGCAGTTGAGGAAGAGGAAGCTAACCCTACTGAAGGGAAGAAAACCAAGCTAAAGAGGAGGCTGGTTAAGTTGAGTGACAAGATGGTGCAGCACAAAGAAGCAGAGGCAGAGAAAGCTTCTAAAAAGGAGAAGAAGAGGTCTACTGAGGCGGAGAAGGACAGTGCCTCCAAGAAAGTCAGAGTCTCCAACTCTACTAATGAATCTTCATCAGGTAACCCAGACTCTTCCCTTAACATTATCTCAACTGAGTCTGACTCAGATGTCCCTGCACCCACCCCCATCAAACCCAAAACAACTAAACCACGCACACCTGCAAAAACCAAACGCATCTCCTCAATAACCAAAACCCCCACTGAAGGCTCTCAACAGCCAGAAAGTGGATCCCAAATAACCCCCACTGAACCCATCACAACCCCCACTGAACCCATCTCAACCCCTACTGAACCCATCCCCTCAACCCCTACTGAACCCATCCCTTCAACCCCTTCTGAACCTACATCCTCAACCCCCACTGAACAAAACCCAACATCCACTAATACTCAAAACCAAACCTCTTTTGAACCAAACATTCCTGATTCACACTCAACTCACCTGGAGTCTATCCCAGAGGAGCCAACAGAAAGCAGATCCCCTACCCCTTCCCTTCCTTCAGACGATGAAGAAGAGTACTCATTCCTAGACACTCTCAAGGATGAGGTAGCTTACTCTTTGGAGTCCAAATACCCTGAACTTGATAGCTTTCCCACACTCAAATCCATGTTCTTGAGACTGAGACTCATTGTCCAGCTCAAAGATAGAAGACTTGGTGAAATCCTCCTGGTTGTCAGAGGAAGCAATGCAGAGGACTGGAAGAAGGAGGAGGTGGAAGTAATGCAGTTTGCTGGGATGCACAAAACCACACTTCTCTGTGATGAGAAGATCTTTGAAAGTCTGGTTATGGAGAAGATAGCTGAGGCCAGGAAGGATGTAGTAGTGGAGAAGGTTGCTGAAGGAGAGACAGAGAAGCCAGCTGAGCCTATAGCAGAAGGAGGAGCTGAAATTGAGCAAACTATTGAGGCAGCTGAGAAAGAGAAGGGTGAGAAGGAGGAGGAAGAAACTGAACGAGAAGGAGGAAGAAACTGAACAAGGAGGAGGTGTTTCACCAAAGCAAGGTGATGGTGAAGCAGCCAAGGATGTATCCATGGCAAGGGATACTGAGGCACAAAATTTTCCACAGGAGAGCTCAGTAGAGGTGTCTACTGAAGCTCTCCCACAACAGCCCTCAGTGGTAGCTAAGGAGTCAACTGAGGTGTCTGGTTCTGGTGGAGTTGAAAAATTGAATGAGAAAGAAAATCAGGTGGAGATCACTGGAGTAAAGAGTGGAGAGATAAGAGCAATCATCCCTGTAAAGGGTGAATTGACTGAGAAAATTATAGTTGAAAAAGTGAGTGAGGATGAGAAAAGAGAGAAGAGTGAGGAGGAGGGAGTTCCTATGGAGGTAGAAGCATCGGGAGACTTTGGTGGTGAGGCTGAGGGAGTTAAAGCTAACACTATTTGCCATGCAGGTACTCAAACTGTTGAAATTCCCCCAGCAGAGGTCAACCTAACTCCTCTGAGTGATGTTATTCACTCACTCAAAGAAGAAAGCCTTCCCTCTCTCCAAGCACAGTTGAGGGATGTCCAGGAGATTGTTCAAGAAGAAGTGGATGAGATGGTTATCCTATCAGACCACATTGATGAACTCATGGAATCCACAACAACATCACTTCAAAATCTCACTCTAAAAGGTGAAGACTCTCAGCAGATGGTGATTGATGTCGTTGAAGGAAAGAGCGTGCTGATCATAGAAGCCTTGGAGAAGCTGGAGAAGACTGAGGAAGAGGCCAGAACCAAATTTCTAAAAGACTCCGTAGAGAATGTATCCATCAACCTGAAGTCCTCAGTAAAGGCTTTCTCAGCGGACCTACTTGGGAAGATTGAAGGGTTATGGAATTCTAAGATGACTGAATTCGAGGCCAAACATGCTGAGTTAGGAGCTAAACTGGGAGAAGTGCTGAAGAAGGCAGCTGAAGACTTCCCCACTCAGGAGAAAACAAATGTGCTGATCGATGAGAAGCTGGCACAATTTGTTCAATTTGGGCAGACAGCTGGAGCGACCCTGGAGAGGCTTGAAGATGAGGTAGATCATTGCTCAACTGAGCTGAAAGCATTAGCCCATGATCAACTGAAGCTCAACATCACTGTGGCTGAGTGCATGATTAATGCCGGAAAGGGGGAAAAGAGGATAAGTGCTAAGGACATGAAGCTTGATCCAAAGAATAAGATGAACATTATCCTTGAAACACCTGACTTCGAGAAAGACCAACAAATGAAGAGCACTCTGAAGAAGGTTGATGCTGAAGCACAGAAGATTGCAGAAGCCAAGAAGGGCAAGGAGACCTCCTCAGCTGACCTATCAAAGTTCAAAGAGGAGCATCTGAAGGAGAAGGAGGAAAGAGCTGCAAAGAAGGGGAAAACCACAAAGAGAAAGGCATTTGATGCCCTCTCAGCTGAGGTTGCCAAAAAGACAAGAACCTCAGGGAGGTTGGCAGCTAAGTCCACAACCTCTACTGATGAAGTTCAAGTACTCCCCATTCTCAATCCTGAACCTTTGTCTTCTGAACCTCCTAAGTCTGTACCTACAAGAGTCACAGAGCTCACTGAGTTAATCAAAGAGGCTGGAGGAATGAATGAAAGAACAAGGAAGCTAACAGCTCAGCAGTAAGAAAGGAGAGACAAGGTGGTTGGGAAGATGGAGACAATTGCTGAGCTAGCTGAGAGGAAAAGGAAGGAGAGGCTGGCCAGATTTGATAAAACTACTTCAAAGAAGTTCAGGAGTGGTTATCAAAGGTGGGCTGCTAAGCTGAAGAGAGACAAACTTACTCCATCTCAGAACAGATATCCTCACCATGATGCTTGGGTCCCTAAGAAGCTCAATGATGCTTGGGAGACTGCTAAAAGGGAATTTGTGTATTCCTTTTATGTCAGTGGATAGTTAGGAAGAGATAATGCTCAAGAAGTTTTCAACTCATGGTTGTTTGATGCCTATCCTAAACTCTATCCTGAGATCAGTGATGCTTGGAATGATGCCTTCCCAGATCAAGCCCTGAAGGCCCCTGAGCAAATCACCTACTGGCCTCCTCAAGATGCAACTGGTGCTGTTGATAGAGAAAGGATCACTGAAGAGTGGACATCCTTGTGTGAGCATCTTGGACTCAGAGGACATTCAAAGGAGATGATGGAGAGGAAGAATGAGCTAAAGATAAGAGTATTCAAGCAGTATGGACTTGAACCCATTTTTGAATCCATCTGAGAAGTTAGTATCTTTTTGCTGGGCATTTGTTTATAAGTCCCAGGTGTCTTTAAGTTTGAAACTTTTGATAGTAGACTTCATGTAATATGTACTTCACCATTTATCAATGAAATGAACTCTACTGATGTTTTGCCCAAGATAATATCTCATTATCATTTAGGCTTATGTACTTGAATGTTTTTACTTACAAAATATGTGAACTTTGTATGTCACCTGAAGAACCTTTCTGAAAGAAGATATGTAATAAGATTGGTTCCGGCATAATCAAAAATGGGGAAATTGTTGGGAAAATGTATGACTTAAGTTTTAATTAGATGCCAAAATATTCCTTCTAAGATGTTTTGTAAGTAAAATATTCAGTAGAGTTAGTACTTAGTCAATCAGTTCAACTGTTAAGGAACTGAAGTACAGTTAGTAATTTTTTAGAGTGTATTTAAGAATGAAGTCTGCTGAAGATGAAGTCTGCTGAAGTGAAGTCCGCTGAAGACAAGTGATCTGAGAAGAAGTCTAAGTCTTGAATATTTTCTAAGTACATTCTCACTAAGACTAAAACCATCAGGAGAGGACCAAGGTCCACTGATGAGAACTAACAAAGTACATTCAATGTTAAACATATTAAAAGTTGTTAGTTAATCTGGTTGGAACAAGGCAAAACGAATTACATTGAAGCTTACGTCAGTGTACTTTACTGACAGTGTACGTCAGTGTACTTTACATTGAACGAATTACATTGAAGCTTACGTCAGTGTACTTTACTGAGAAACGAATTACATTGAAGCTTACGTCAGTGTACTTTACTGACAGCCGACCTGCTCTGGACTGACAAGTACCAAAAGTCTTTCCCTAGCTATCTACAGAAAGTTGGTGAACAGGCATTGTCTTTCAGCCGTTTCTTGACAAGACTTAAAGTTTCAAATAGAGTCGTTTGAGCCAATCAGATACAAGAAGACTTACTTGAGAAGATTCAAATCCAACGAGAAGATTTTCAAGGAAGCCTATAAATACAGAAGGACGTGCTCATTTCTATGCACGGGAAACTCACAAGATAAAAGTTATCTCTACATTCATAATAACTAGAAGCACTCGAAATTACCTTTGTTTCCCAAGTGTTTCACATTTGTAGAGAGCCTAACAAACCTTCTGTAACCAAGCTTAAAAGCTATATCCAAATCTTAGAAAGAGATAGTCCAATCCTAAGCCTTGAGCTAAACTTATAAGGATTATCTCAAAATAGTTGGAACCAAAACCCTACTCAAAACCCTACTCAGTGTTTAGGTTGAGAGCTAGTGTTAAGTGGTGTTAGTAAGCTGATTGTTGTATCAGTCTGAAAGCTGGTTTGTTTTGGGAACTAGGACCTGGAATTTCCTAGTGATCAATCATCCTAAGAGAGGATTAATTGATCAGTGCACCTTGGCACTATAACACAAGGAATTTCAAGTGAAAGGAATTCTCCTGTTTGATCAGGACAGTGGACGTAGGGGATTCTTCTCTGAACCACTTTATACCTTGTGTTCTTATTATCTGCTTTCCTAAGTGTGTGTTAATATCCAAGTTTATCGAAGTAAAACGAGTTTTCTAAAGGGCTCACTAATCCGCATCTGAAAGCTAATCAGATAGTAGTTCAACTGAAAGTCTTGAGCTTTTCAGTGGAGGTATTATCTCAGTAAGCTTTCACAAAGTAACTCTCAGCAGACCTCAAGTCCACTGACGAGCTACTGTCTTAAGTATCCTGATAAGTTTTACAAGAAGTTTTAATTTGTAACCACAGGTGTATTCCCCCCCCCCCATACATCTGTTTACTCGTTTCGGGACCAACAAGTGCCCCCATATTTTTAGGGATAAGGACGCGGTGGAAATGCCACCGGTGCCCCCCATATGAATAAGAAATAAGATTGATGGGCCTTTGGGCCATATGATTGATGGGCCTTTGAGCCATATGAATTGTGGGCCTTCGGTCCATATAAATGCTTTGTTCTAAATCTGTGTTTATAAGTTTTGTGTTAAAGAAAGTGAATACACGTGACCAAGAATTATAATGAACCAACTGAAAGGTGAAAATCTTAAAAGCATTATTATTTTGGATCTCCTGACAATCTGTATAACAGCATACAGGTTACCTACTGAGATTTTAGCTCAAGCCCCTCTCTAAATAATTTCAGGTTATGATGCTGAGGTCCGGGAGCTGCTGTAGATGACTACTTCCCACTCCCGCTTATTAATTAAATAAACTGCTTTTATCAAGATGGAGACAATATGTTATTTTAATGTGGTGATGGTTTTTATTAGTAATGGGATGATGGTTTTTATTAGTTATACCTAGGACTCATCGGGATGTTCCCTATTAGTAATGAGATGATGGTTTTTATTAATACTCAAACTGATATTTTCTTTAATAAGTATTATGTTAAGTTCTTCCGCTGCTTCTGTATAAATATATTTATTGTTTTATCTTTTATAAGAAATTTGCTGGCTCAGTTTTTATGGTTCACTAAGTGATGACTCAGATTTAGGACGTTGTGACCTCAAAGGTCAAATTTCTGTCCGGGGCTTTACATGCTCTATTGCCCGTCTTTCTTGTTTTGAACTCATCACCATGCACTCTTATTTATAGGTGTCAAATAACTAGCCGTTGGAAGCTAGAAATTCAAATATCTATAAATTAAGGAATATAATTAATCATCTTGATTGATTATATGATTAATTGATTGACTATTTCTTTGATTGATTCTTCTTTGATCTACAACTAATCTTACTTGTATCAGTTGACTTCCCTTTCTTGGCTCTTCTTATCTTTGGATCACAAGATCTTCTTGGTAGAGTAATCTGGTAGAGCTCATATTTTCCAAGACTCCTCTTGTCCAAGTCTTATCTTGTCCAAGACTCATCTTTTCCAAGACTTCTCTTGTCCAAGACTCATCTTGTCCAAGACTCCACTAGTCTAAGACTCATCTTGTCCACGACTCCTTTTATCTGGAAATCCTCTTGTCCGGGACTTCTCTTGTCTGGAACTCCTTTTGTCCGAGACTCCTCTTGTCTGGAACTCCTCTTGTCCGGGACTCCTCCAGGACTCCTCTTGTCTGGAACTCCTCTTATCCGGGACTCCTCTTGTCTGGAACTCCTCTTGGTTTATCTAATTTCCTTCCCCCTTAGCCTAAGACCTATTCCAGTCCTAGACTAGTCTGCAGCTGACTAATAGGTTTAGTTGCTCCTATTACAAGTTCTTGTTTTAACATTTTCAAAATATCTAATCTATATCCCAACAAAGCAATTCCTGCTCAGTCTCTCCAGACAATATCCTCCCCTCCTAAGGGCAAGAAGAAGGCTGAGAAGAAGAAGAAGAATGCAAGTGGTAAAGCTCTCCAAGATGTTTCTCTTTCCATTTCTTCAGAGGGGGATGACAAAATTCCTATATCCTCTGCTCTAAAGAAACATAAGAGAAATGAGGATGCCCAAGTCTCATCTCCTAAGGCCAAAAAGGGTGGTCTGAAGAAAAAGAGGAGTAGACCAGATGGAGGAGATGCTGGAAAGTCCTCTGCCAAGAAGAAGAAGCAGAAGAGGACTGAGAAGAAGTATCTTCTGGTCGATGAACCCACAGACCAAGAAAATGACAGTGAAGATCAAGTGGGGGAGGTTCCACTTTCTAAGAAGGCCAGAACCAGGAGAGCTATCCTGCAGGACCCAAATTAAGATTCATCTCTGGGCACATCTTTGGATCAAGAAGTAGAGGAGGCTGCTCAACAGGAGTTAGATGTGACTTCTCCTACTGTTGTTGCCCCAGGTACAGAGACCTTTGAGTCTTCACCTGCCTCGCTTCCAGCTGATGTTGACTCGGCTGAGGTAAACCCTTCTACCCCTCCTTCTATAAACCTTATCTCTCCTTCCCTTTCTCCCCCAGAAACACTACCAATTTCTGCATCTGCTCCAGACCAGACCCCCTCTACCTCAAACACTTCCCCAACCCAAACACTTCACCCTCCCACACCCTCACTAACAGCCTCTGTACCAGAGGAGACCTCCTTGCCTACTACCTCACGTGGTACAGAACAACCCACAACATCTCACACTCCCCCTTCAACCTTACACCAATCACACCGTTCCTCTTCAAAAAAACCACCCTACCTCGTCCATGGCTTTGGGTTTTGTTGCCCTCCCTGGCTCTCCTACAAGCCAAAGTGGCGATGATAGTGAAGATGAAGATGCTTCACTGGAGCCTTCCGGCCCTGCCGCATCCTTCTTTGCCCGTGGGCCCATTCCCTTCTCATTCAATGATCCAGACATGGGTCCCATTCGGCAAAGTATGAGCAAAGGTGCTTAGCTCTGTCTCAGAGAGCATTTTCCCATCCTTATGGAGCACCTTCCCCTGTTGGCGGAGCACCTTCCCCTGTTGTCAGACCTCACTGATGGCAAAGTATGGAGCACGGCCAGAGAAGAAGATGTGGAAGATTTTGTTCTTCTCTTGGAAGAAATGGGTGCCTACAACTTCTCAAACTGGGAGATTGAGTTGAAGAAAAAGCTGAATATTCAGCATCCGACAGAGATGTTGATTGTTGACTCTGTCAGGGTCATGATCAGAAATCTTCTAATTTAGAGAGGCGTAATGATCTCCCCTGCTGGCCCCTCCTACACCTTTGGGCCTCACTTCTCATTCCCTCCAGAGCTGTATTCAGAGGAGGAAGATTTTGATGTCACACCTGCGATGATGAAGAAGATGAAGCTCTTCTTCAATGAGCAAATTCAGCAAGTTGGCCGTTTCTGCATGGCCATGCAACATTTTGACCTTGATATGATTGAGCACCAGATCAGGAAAGAAAGGAAGAAGTTGCTCAAGCAGATCATGTCAACTTTTACCTCTGCTAAAGCTGCCTTCAAGGCAAATGGGCTATTCTTGAAGATGGAAGTGATTAAGAGCCCGAATGAGCTCCAGGAGTATATGATGGAGCAGATGAGGTCTGTCTTAGTCCTCAAGACCTCTTTGGCTATTCAGATGCTTGATCTGGCTAAGATGAAGGATGACTTTCGCCAGATGCAGGACAAGCAAGAGATTCTAGTTGCTGAAGCTAAGGCTTATATTGCAGAAGCTAAGAAGCTGAGAGAGATGCACTCTTCCAACCCTGAGCTGCCTGTTCTGATCAGGTAGGTTGTTGAACCCCTTCTTGATGAAGTCAAAAAGGGGGAAGAAGGTGCCAGAACTGAATTAGCCAAGAGCACAAATGAAACCCTCTTTGTGCATTCTGGTAGATTGGACCTTTTGGAAAATACTATGGCACAGGCAGAGCTGAACCAGAAGAAGAAGGATGAGCTGAAGTCCTTATCCAAAGCAAAGCAGCTGACTACATAAGAGGAAGCTCTTGAGTCAGATCAAGAGCCAGCTGCTATTACTGGCCCTGCCAAGAGGAAGATCAGGAAGGTCAAGAAAACCTTTCTTGAGGAAGTTGTAGAAGAGGCAGAGAAGAGGTACAAGGAGGAGACAGAGGAAGAGAAGAGAGTTCGGATCACAAGGAACATAAATGAAGAGCAGAGACTGAGATATATGAGGAGGAAGAACAAGAAGGCAAAGGAAGCTGGTGGTAACAACAGTGGCAGCTCAAGAAAGAAGAAAGGCCAGATTGAGATTATGGAGCAATTGCCACTCAGGTTAGAAGGGTCTTTTGACTCTAATGTGTCTGTTCCTTTGTTCAACCAGTGGAAGGAAGCCAAGACCTTGTGGTTTATTCAAGACTACATCCACAAGCCCCCACGAGAGGACGAGGCTCTTATCAATAAAACCTTTCATGCCTGGATGAAGGCCTATGGCAAGAATCTCTATGAGCAGCTGATGCAGTCCACTATTCAATTCAACATTGAATAACTACTCCAGAGTTTCACTATCTCAACACTCATCTGGTTGGCGACCAGATTGATTGGGCAGAGCTGAAGAAGTTGTTCAAGACCAAGGTGATGGCGAACTTCGACCCTCCTAGCCAGACAGAGCTCAGAGTGATTCAAGATAAGTTCCTGGACTGATTGATTGATTAATTGAAGACTTCCATTTATAGAGATCTGGTTGGATTAGCTTTCCAACGGCTATATCCCTAGTTCTCCCTATAAATACAAGAGTGTTGGATTGAAGAAAGCTCTAGTTACGCGCACGAAGAAAACCTCTCAAGCTTTACTTTGTACTTAAGCAATTAAGCACTCTTAGGCTCTTATTACTTATATAGTCATTAAGGAGATTAGTAGTTGGAATTTACATACTCAGCCTGTTCATCTCTAAAGATAAGGTTGTTGTATTGAGGAGCTTTAGATCGAAGTTAGACCTAAAGATTGTAACAAGGATCCGGTACTTGTGAAATTCTAGTAGTCCGTAAGTTGGTTGGTTGGTAGTAATGCCCCTTTCATAAGGGAGAGAGTGGATGTAGGATTTTAACATCCGAACCACTATACATCGTGTGTTATTTACTGCTTTCATTACTTTCTGCATCTATCATTTGAAGTCTCTTAAAAGGTTTACTTTGTTAAGCTTCCGCATCGCACTGATCTGACTAGTGGGACCAACAACTTGGGTAGTGTTCTTGTTTAAGAAGAATGAAACTATCACTAAGCTGCCAGAATTTTTCAAGCAGATTCAGAATGAGCAGAACTAGACCATAGTCAGGATCATAAGTGACAAAGGTACAAAATTTCTCAACTCACACATTGCAGATTATTGCAAGGACAAAGGCATCCTTCATGAAACCTCTTCTACCAGAACACCTCAACAGAATGGAGTGGCAGAAAGGAGGAATAGGACATTAAAGGAGGCTGCAAGGACCTTATTGGTAGAATATAACAAACCTCAATGATTTTGGATAGAAGCCATTAATACAGCCTGTTTCACCCAAAACTGATGCCTCATTGCCCAGAGACATGGTAAAATACCATATGAGGTATGGAAAGGTAAAACCCCATCTGTCTCTTTCTTTAATGTTTTTGGATGCAAGTGTTTTATCCATGACAATGGAAAGACAAAATTAAAGACTTTTTATGCTAAAGTGGCAGATGGAATATTATTAGGATATTCTAGCACCAGTAAAGCATACATAGTCTTTAATAGGAATTCCCTATGTATGGAAGAACACCTCATGTTGTTTTTTATGAATCTACTCTTGAGTGCAAGGTTGAGATAAGGAACTTACCTTCAAAGGAGTTCAGGGATCAAACTAGACAGATTAAATCTAAGAAGATCAAAATTTACCCACCTGTTATTAAGTCAGATTCAGATTCTGATGGTGATCCATCTTCTGGTTCTCTTGAGCAGAAGCCTTCACAAGGTACAGAACCAGAAGAGGTTGGTACTCATGTAGGGGAAAGCTCTAATGTAGTTGATGTAAACCATCAAGGTACTACAATAGATCGTTAATCGGCCAGACTAAGGGTAAGAAAAGTGTTGGGACATTGTCAGTTTTGATTAAGATCCCAAAGCCCCTGAAAAGATGATTTGCCTTTGTTTGTCTTTGTCAGGCTAGTCTTGGTTAGGTATTGTACTTTGTCATTTTGCACTTCACAGGTACTCAGTAAGAGGAGCACTTACTGATGACAATCAAGACAAGGGCCTGAAGACGAAGAATACCATCCTGAACTCATGGCAGTCTTCTAAGATGGCTGAGTGAGCATCAGTGATGAAGAGTATGACCCTGAGGTCGTTACTAACTCAGTCCTAAAGGGAATAGGATGATACTGAGTTTATGGGAAGACTTGGAGTAGAGCCAAGCAATGAAAAAGGAATGTCAGCATCAGGACAAGACCGTTGTGCTCGAGACAAAAAAACTTAATAAGACAAACCTGAAGCCTAGGAATAAGTTCTGACATTCTCACCAACCTGATGACGTGGAATCCGGGATGGATACGCATGTACGGAACCTAACACAAGACTGACTTCAGACTGCATATTCAATGGGCAAGCATTTAATGAGCATTGTTGGTCCCGAAACGAGTAAACAGGTGTATGGGGGGAATACACCTGTTGTTACAAATTAAAACTTCTTCTAAAACTTACCAGGTTACTTAAGACAGTAGCTCGTCAGTGGACTTGAGGTCTGCTGAGAGTTACTTTGTGAAAGCTTACTGAGATAATACCTCCACTGATAGCTCAAGACTTTCAGTTGAACTACTATCTGATTAGCTTTCAGATGCGGATTAGTGAGCCCTTTAGAAAACTCGTTTTAATTTGATAAACTTGGATATTAACAAACACTTAGGAAAGCGGATAATAAGAACACAAGGTATAAAGTGGTTCAGAGATGAATCTCCTACGTCCACTGTCCTGATCAAACAGGAGAATTCCTTTCACTTGGAATTCCTTGTGTTATAGTGCCAAGGTGCACTGATCAACTAATCCTCTCTTAGGATGATTGATCACTAGGAAATTCCAGGTCCTAGTTCCCAAAACAAACCAGCTTTCAGACTGATACAACAATCAGCTTACTAACACAACTTAACACTAGCTCTCAACCAAAACACTGAGTAGGGTTTTGAGTAGGGTTTTGGTTCCAACTATTTTATGATAATCCTTACAAGTTTAGCTCAAGGCTTAGGATTGGATTATCTCTTTCTAAGATTTGGATATAGCTTTTAAGCTTGGTTACAGAAGGTTTGTTAGACTCTCTACAAATGTGAAACACATGGGAAACAAAGGTAATTTCGAGTGCTTCTAGTTGTTATGAATGTAGAGATAACTTTGATCTTGTGAGTTTCCCGTGCATAGAAATGAGCACGTCCTTCTGTATTTATAGGCTTCCTTGAAAATCTTCCCGTTGGATTTGAATCTTCTCAAGTAAGTCTTCTGGTATCTGATTGGCTCAAACGGCTCTATTTGAAACTTTAAGTCTTGTCAAGAAACGGCTGAAAGACCATGCCTGTTCACCAACTTTCTGTAGATAGCTAGGGAAAGACTTTTGGTACTTGTCAGTTCAGAGCAGGTCGGCTGTCAGTAAAGTACACTGACGTGTCATCTTCTCATTGGACCTTTTAGTCTGTATGCCCAGATTCTTGTCTTATTTTAAGGTGGAACTCCTCTGAGAGAACCTTCTTATTCCTTCATTTATTGTAAGCTTCAATGTAATTCGTTTTGCCTTGTTCCAACCAGATTAACTAACAACTTTTAATGTGCTTAGCATTGAATGTACTTTGTTAGTTCTCATCAGTGGACCTTGGTCCTCTCCTGATGGTTTTAGTCTTAGTGAGAATGTACTTAGAAAACATTCAAGACTTAGACTTCTTCTCAGATCACTTGTCTTCAGCGGACTTCACTTCAGCAGACTTCATCTTCAGCAGACTTCATTCTTAAATACACTCTAAAAATTACTAACTGTACTTCAGTTCCTTAACAGTTGAACTGATTGACTAAGTACTAACTCTACTGAATAATTTACTTACAAAACATCTTAGGAGGAACATTTTGGCATATAATCAAAACTTAAGTCTTTCAACTACTCCATTTTGTTTTGGAGTTCTTGCAGTTGATGTCTCATGTGCAATACCTAATTCTTTGCAATAATCAGATATAATAGAATTAATGAATTCAGTGCCCTTATCTGATCTTATCTTTACAATGTTCAGGCTCTTTTCATTGCTAACTTTCTTCAGGAGCTCTGGCAGCCTCAGTTGAATCTCCTTTTTGCTTGCTAGGAATATCACCTATGTGTACCTGGAGAAATCATCAACAACAACAAGTGTATATTTTCTCCCATTGATACTTACAGGGGTTACTGGACCAAAGAGATCCATATGTAACAGTTGAAGTATTCTGTCAGTAGAGGTTGCTACTTTGCTCTTGAAAGATGTCTTTACTTGCTTTCCCTCCTGACAGGCTTTGCAAATATGTTCTTTGTTGTATACTTCATTTGGCATTCCTTCTACCAGTCCATGCCTTGCTATCCTGTTCATCATCTTGAAGTTCAGATGACTTAGTCTTTTGTGCCACAGTCAATTATTATCAGTTGAGCTTTTAGCAATAAGATATGCATTTGGTGTGCAAGACTTCCAATCTGCAAGATAGATATTTCCCTTCCTTGACCCAGTTAGTAGTACCTGTTGTGAAGATATATTCTTGACAAAACACAGGTTACATGAGAATTCAACACTGTATCCTTTATCACATAATTGACTTATGGACAGAAGATTATGCTTAAGTCCACTGACAAAGGATACATTGCTTACTCTTACTGAGCCAATGATTAAGGTACCATAACCTTTAGTGGCTCCTTGTGAGTTGTCACCAAAGGTGACTTGTGGACCTTCTTTCTCAACAAATTCTATTAGGAGATCTTTGTTGTCAGTCATGTTTCTAGAACATCCACTGTCCAAGTACCAGACTGAAGATTTAAGAGCATCTCCTTTGTTGAGGTCCACTGAGCCCTGCAATCACAAATCAAGTTTTAGGTACCCATTTGGTGTTGGGTCCTACCAGGTTAGCTGTACCTTTCGGAATCCAAATTTGCCTCATATTTATAATCACTTTAGATTGGCTAATTTGTCTTCCATAAACATCTACATAGATTGTTATCTCCCTTGGTGCCTTGGGAGTAAACTTTCTATGGGTGTCAGCCTTTGAAGGAACATAAACCTTCTTTTCATTCTTTCTTTTTGGCTTGGGTGCACCTGACCTTGGTCTTTGTTGATAAAGGTATGAAGGACCTTTTCCTTTAGGCACAAAAGGAATAGGTCTTCCATATGAGTCATTCCTTGAGGACTGCTCATGCCTGGGTGCTCTCAGCTGGGGTTACTTCATCTGTGAAGACCTCGGCTGATAGTACCTCTGCTGAGATCTAGTTTGATAAGTCACCTGAGCCTTTCCATTTGGTTTTGGCTTAGATTGACTTTTCTTTTGAGTGATCTCAGCTGGTCTTTTTCCTTTATCCACAGTCTGTGGTTGAAATGTCACAGACTTAACAAAAACTCTATTTGTGCCACTTGAAGAAGCAATACTCAGAGGGCCTTCTGAAGGATATGGAATAAATCCTATCCCACACTTGTTATTAGGATTGATTTGAAAATTTTGAATCTCCTCTATGGCAAGAGAGGGTTTGTTTAGAGCATCAATCCTTTTTAACAAGGTCTCTTCAGATTTTTGTAAGACATCAATTTTCAGGAGAGAATCATTTATTTGGCTTACCAATTTTAAATTCTCTTCAGTTAACTTTGTCTTAGATTCATTGAGATCTTTTATCAGTTGATCTCTATCATTTCCTTGATTTCTGAGGGTTTCCACCTCTTTTGTCAGTTCAATGGTAGATTTGGCTGAGTTAAGATCTGCTTGATTCCCAGATTCGATTAACTTGGAGTTTTCACTCAAGAGTTGTTTGTTTTCATCTTGAAGACAGAAACTTGCTTCTTGCAACCTTGAGAAATCAATCATCAATTGTTCCAAAGCGGACTGAAGATTGAGTTCCTCAGTTGACTCTGAGCTTAGCTCAGGTGTGTGTTCTAGAGAAATGGATGGTTTAGATTGTACCTCTGGTTCTTCTCTTGCCATGAGGCACATGTCATCATCACTGCTGTCAGAGAACAGTCCATCAGATGACTCTAGATTTTCATCCACATCCTCAGCCACCATGGCTTTCCTTTCTCCATATCTTCTATCTCTTTTGGCTTGCCTTTCCTTTCGTTCTTTTGTGCTCAGTTGAGGACAATCATATTGAAAGTGCCCAATCTTCTTGCACTGAAAACACCTGTTGGCATCATCATTCCTTTCCTCAGTGGACTCTCTGGTCTTTGATGATTATCCTTCAGCCTTGGTGTAATTCTTGTATTCCTTCTTCTTTTCCAGCTTAGATGAGCTTTTCTCTCCTTCTCTGGTGGTCTTTTGTGGATAACTTCTACCTTCCCTGTTATCCCTGTAAAATCTTTTATACTTGCCAAACCGGCTGTTAAGTTGTTCAAACCTTCTAGCCATCAGGCTGAGTTCCTCCTGTATCTCAGCCTTGCTTTGAGACTTGCTTGTCTTTGTACTCTTTTGAGGCTTTGGGGATTTTGGCTCAGACTCCTTGGCTTTGAAGGCTACTCCCTTCTCAGCTGAGGTTTCATCAGGAGCCCTTTTCCTGTTCAGATCAAACTCATAAGCCTTGAGTTCAGAGAATACATGTTGCATAGACATGCTGGATAGATCCTTGGTATTCTGCATCATCACAGAGTACACATCCCATCTTGAGGTTAGACCTCTTAGGATCTTTAAGGCAACCTCCCTTTTGGTATAGACTTTTCCCAGAGAATTTATCGCATTCATGATGTCAGTGAACCTCCCATCAAGCTGGTCAATAGTCTCAGTGGGCTCCATGGTGAACTGCTTATACTTTTGAACAGCTACTGAGAGCTTGTTCTCCTTTATCTTGTCAGTTCCTTCACACATGAGAGCAAGAGTGTCCCATAGTTCCTTTGCAGTCTTGCAGTGGATCACTCTTCCCATTACAGAATCTGGAATGGTGGTGTAGAGAATGTTCATGGCTATGAAGTTGAGGTTGTTTCTCCTCCTCTCATCTGCAGTAAAGTTATCTTCATCCTTGGGCCATTCTTCTCTGGGATCTGCAATAGTTTCAGCTGTAGTTATAGGGTTAGGTGTCATAAAAACAAATGGACCTTTAGTAATAACCCTCAGCATTTCATCATGCACATAGGCAAGATGAGCTCTCATTCTGATCTTCCAGAAATCATAGTTTTCCACTGAGAATTGTGGAAGCTTGTGATGAGACATATGGTTCAAGGGATTAACTTACATGTTGTTTTCTGCTGGTGGTGCTACCCTAGCTGCATTGTCAGCCATAGTATAAAAACAAGTTTATCAGAAGATCAATTCAGGTGACCTTGAAAATACCTTTAAGCACAAGGTATACTTAGAATAATGGTCTTTTGAACCACTGCTCTGATACCAATTGTTGGTCCCGAAACGAGTAAACAGGTGTATGGGGGAGGAATACACCTGTGGTTACAAATTAAAACTTCTTGTAAAACTTATCAGGTTACTTAAGACAGTAGCTCGTCAGTGGACTTGAGGTCTGCTGAGAGTTACTTTGTGAAAGCTTACTGAGATAATACCTCCACTGAAAGCTCAAGATTTTCAGTTGAACTACTATCTGATTAGCTTTCAGATGCGGATTAGTGAGCCCTTTAGAAAACTCATTTTACTTTGATAAACTTGGATATTAACACACACTTAGGAAAGCAGATAATAAGAACACAAGGTATAAAGTGGTTCAGAGATGAATCTCCTACGTCCACTGTCCTGATCAAACAGGAGAATTCCTTTCACTTGGAATTCCTTGTGTTATAGTGCCAAGGTGCACTGATCAATAAATCCTCTCTTAGGATGATTGATCACTAGGAAATTCCAGGTCCTAGTTCCCAAAACAAACCAGCTTTCAGACTGATACAACAATCAGCTTACTAACACCACTTAACTCTAGCTCTCAACCTAAACACTGAGTAGGGTTTTGAGTAGGGTTTTGGTTCCAACTATTTTGAGATAATCCTTACAAGTTTAGCTCAAGGCTTTGGATTGAATTATCTCTTTCTAAGATTTGGATATAGCTTTTAAGCTTGGTTACAGAAGGTTTGTTAGGCTCTCTACAAATGTGAAACACTTGGGAAATAAAGGTAATTTTGAGTGCTTCTAGTTGTTATGAATGTAGAGATAGCTTTGATCTTGTGAGTTTCCCGTGCATAGAAATGAGCACGTCCTTCTGTATTTATAGGCTTCCTTGAAAATCTTCCCGTTAGATTTGAATCTTCTCAAGTAAGTCTTCTTGTATCTGATTGACTCAAACGGCTCTATTTGAAACTTTAAGTCTTGTCAAGAAACGGCTGAAAGACCATGCCTGTTCACCAACTTTCTTTAGATAGCTAGGGAAAGACTTTTGGTACTTGTCAGTTCAGAGCAGGTCGGCTGTCAGTAAAGTACACTGACGTGTCATCTTCTCATTGGACCTTTTAGTCTGTATGCCCAGATCTTGTCTTGTTTTAAGGTGGAACTCCTCTGAGAGAACCTTCTTATTCCTTCATTTATTGTAAGCTTCAATGTAATTCGTTTTGCCTTGTTCCAACCAGATTAACTAACAGCTTTTAATGTGCTTAGCATTGAATGTACTTTGTTAGTTCTCATCAGTGGACCTTGGTCCTCTCCTGATGGTTTTAGTCTTAGTGAGAATGTACTTAGAAAACATTCAAGACTTAGACTTCTTCTCAGATCACTTGTCTTCAGCGGACTTCACTTCAGCAGACTTCATCTTCAGCAGACTTCATTCTTAAATACACTCTCAAAATTACTAACTGTACTTCAGTTCCTTAACAGTTGAACTGATTGACTAAGTACTAAATCTACTGAATAATTTACTTACAAAACCTCTTAGGAGAAACATTTTGGCATCTAATCAAAACTTAAGTCTTATACATTTTCCCAACAAGCATTTAATGCAACTAACTAATTCCATGCAAAGGACGGCTGCTGCATGAAGATATGTCCGTTTGAATCACTCTACATAAATGACAAGAAAGGCTATCTCTCCAACAAATAGTTTTTCAAATCACCTATAAATACAGAAGGCCTTGAACCCATTCAAGGTTACGGGAAATTTCCAAGCTAGAAATTACTCAAGCTCTCGAGCACTCAAAACATTCAGTCTTTAGAAGAAGCACTAAAAAACATCTAAATTTCCCAAGTGTTTCTTAGCTACTGAGAGTTATTCTGTATTCCAAAGAGCAAACTAGCATTATCTTAAGCTTAGAGAGATTATCCAATCCTTAGCATAGCTTTGCCTTGTAAGGATAGTCTCAACTTAGTTGGAATCCAAACTGAAATCAAAACCCTAAGTTAGGTTTGTTGGTAGTAAGTTGTTAGTGAGTTAGTATAGGTCAGTGAGGTAGCTGATCTTGGTGCACCTTGGCACGTTAAAAACAAGAATCCCTTGAGTGGATTTCCTGTTAAATCAGGCCGTGGGCGTAGGAGCTTGAGTCTCTGAACCACGTTAAACTCCTTGTGTTCTTACTGCTTTGATATTGTGCTTACTTGCTAAATTACTTGCACTCATAAGCATTTGGTTTTATCAGGCCCGAATCAATCAGCCTGATACTCAAAAAGAGCACTGCCCTACTAATTACTATTCAGAATTGAGTAATCAAGTTTTTCAGAAAGCAAACTAAACAAGACTTTAAACTATCAGGGCTCACACATTTCCGCACTGAACTCGAATTGATAGTCAGCCAACCCGCACTAAGTGTAGTCAGTGGGAAGATTATCAGCTTTGAGTTCTTTATCACTCTGAGTAAAGGGGACTCAGCAAGGTTTTAAGTTGAAAAATTGGTATACGTGTATTCCCCCCCATACACGTATTCATCAGTCTTGTACTGGGACCAACAAAAAGTTTGGTTGATCACCCCAGTGATCTGATCATAGAAGATCCAACTATTGGAGTCCAGACGAGAAGAACACTCAACTTAGCTGCCTTATTCAGTTGTTATGTATACTTTATTGAGCCCAAGAACATCAAGGAAGCACTGAAGGATTCAAATTGGATAGTTGCAATGCAAGAGGAGTTGAATCAATTCACCAGACAGGATGTTTTGGAGCTGGTAGATAGCCCAAGACATCAAAAGGTGATATACACTAAGTGGGTCTTCAAGAACAAGAAAGATGAGAATGATGTTGTCACTAGAATCAAGGCAAGACTAGTGGCACAGGGGTACTTTCAGTCTGAAGGGATAGACTATGATGAGACCTTTGCTCTTGTTGCCAGACTAGAAGCCATAAGGTTGTTTTTAGCGTTTGCTTCTCACATGAAGTTCAAAGTTTTATCAGATGGATTTGAAATTTGCATTTCTCAATGGGGTTCTCATTGAAGAAGTGTATGTTGAACAACCTCCTGGTAGGAAGAGCCATTTGGAAGCTGCTAGGAAGATCTTGAAATATCTCAAAGGAACAGTTAATCTTGGTTTATGGTACCCTGCAAATGACAACCTTGAGTTAAGTTGATATGCAGAATAGATAGGAAATCTACAAGTGGCACCTGTCAGTTTTTAAGGAGTAAGTTGGTGTCTTGGTTTTCTAAGAAGCAAACTTCAGTTGCTACTTCAACCACAAAGGCAGAGTACATGGCTGCAGGAAACTGTTGTTCACAACTTCTCTGGATTAGTCAGCAGCTTAGAGACTACCAGATTATAGCTAAGAATGTTCTCTATTTTGTGATAGCAACAGTACAATAGCCATCACCCATATTCTTCATACCAGATGCAAGCTTGTTGATATCAGGCACCAATTCATCAGAGACCATGTTGAGAAAGATGATATAAGGATGGAGAAGATTGCTACAGAGAAGCAGAGAGCAGATATTCTTACTAAACCCCTGGCAGAGACAAGGTTTACAGAGTTATCTGTTGAGTTAGGACTTTCGGATCCAGAGACAGATTTAGTTTAGGGAGAATACCAGAAGAAACAGTTTCATTCCAGACTACTAGTGGTATCATCTAGTTACAATGCCAGGTGACAGGTAAGTCTTTACTCTTCTGCGTCTAGTAATTGTGATACACTTTTCAAATTAGTAAATACACCCAAAATATTTCATATTCTTAGTGTATTTAAAATTAGTTCATGGGCCTAGGAAATCATTTCGCTTTTTCTCTCGACTGCCCAAAACCCCCTCGAACCTTATCGCAATGACTGCGCTACGCATGATCATCAAATCTGTATCCTGTCTTTTAAATCGTGGTCGTCGGATTTAATTAGACGTGCAACATATAAAACAAATTTGTTATTGATTTTGTTTATTCCCACTTTCCCCATTAAATCCACTATTCACGCAACACTCGTGTATTTAAACTAAAATTCCCAGTTGTCTCTTCATTTTTCTTAAAAAACTCTTATTTTCACTCAAGCTTTCTTACAGTGTTGGTCCCACTAGTTAGATTAATTGCGGAAGCTTAAGTTGAATCTCTTAACAAATTCTTTTTACAAAAGCACAAAATCAATAAGAGAATAAGTAAATGAAAGCAATAAAGAACACAAGATATATAGTGGTTCGGATTTAAATATCCTACGTCCACTCTCCCTTTTATCCAAGGGGTCTCACTATCAAGTAATAGATAGTATTTATAGAGGGGATTAGGGCTAGCCGTTGGAAAGCTAATCCAATCAGATCCTCTATTTAAGGAAGCCTCAATCAATCAATTCCCTAATTGATTGATTGGGTTGGTGGGATCCTTGGATTGATTAGCTTCAAAACTTTCCAATCCTGATCTTGTTGACTTGATTTGAATCACCAACGGTCAATAGCTTCCTCTGCCTAACTCTGATTCTCTCCAGAGAAGGCAAGACCAGACACCAGGCAACCTCGGTGTCTTCTGGTCCTAATCTGGTGAACAACCAGAATACTCAGTAGAAACAGGAGATCAAACTGAGCATCTTTTGTTCCACCAGACTCGTCTGGTCCGGACTCGTCTGGTCTGGGGAAGGTCCTCTGCCTCTGGTCAGATCTAATATGGTGAAGTCTTCTGGTGGAGTCCTCTGGTGAAGTCCTCTGGTGGGGTCTTCTGGTGACTCTTCTGGTGAAGTCTTCTGGTCTGGCAGTTCCCCCTTGACTAAGTCCTAATCTAGATCATCATCTGGCTAACAGGTCCAGATGGTCCTATTACATCTTCTGGTTTGTTTTAACTCATCAAAACTAACAACTTTTATCCTAACAATTTCCCCCTTTTTGATGGAGTTAAAACACTACCAGAACTGATCACAAAGTAAGACTTGAGCATGAAAACAGTAAAGGATAAGACCTTAGAATAGATCTTATCAGGCAAACAATTAAGACAACAAGAGGTTTTCTTTTGAACAGAGAAGATATGATATTTTCATTGATAATAGGGACAAGATGATTACAAATTACATTGAAGTTCAGAGTCCTAATCTATGCATATCTCCTGTTTTCCTTGGGCACAAGGAACCAATCAAGGAACCTATCTTGGACGGCCTTCAACTCTGCAGAAGATGTTGGAGTGAAGTTCACCAACACCTTTGTCTTGTACAGTCTCTTCAACTCAGCCCAATCAACCTGGTCTCCTGCCATGGGAGTGTTAAGATAAGTGAACTCAGGGGCAGTCACCTCCAGGTTGAACTCAATGGTAGAGTCCATCAATTGTTTGTACAACTCTGCATCATAAGCTTGTATCCAGGTGTGAAAGGTTCTGTTGATCAGCTCATCATCCTCTGGTGCTGGCCTCTGGATATAGTGTTGGATGAACCAGAGAGTCTTTGCCTCCTTCCATTTCTCAATCAAGGGCACAGGCACAGTAGAGTCAAAAGACCCTTCTGTCCTGAGAGGCAGAATGTTCATCATTTCAATGGGAGCTTTCCTCCTCTGGCTAGAACCACCTGCACCAGAAGAAGCACCAGCTTCTCTGCTCTTCTTGTTTTGCCTCCTAACATATCTGAGCCTCTGCTCTTCATCTATGTTCTTCCTGATCCTTGCCTGCTTCTCTTCTGGAGTCTCTTCTTTGTATCTCTTCTGAGCTTCTTCAACAACAGTCTCAAGGAAGCTTTTCTTGACTTTCCCAATCTTCCTCTTAGCAGGTCCAGAGATGGAGATTGGATCCTGCTCAGCTTCTGACTCCTCTTCTGCAGCAAGATGCTTAGCCATGGAAAGAGATTTGAACTCCTCTTTCTTCTTCTTCTGCAACTCAGCCTAGGCCAATGTGTTCTCCAGCAGGTCCAGACGAGCTCCATGGCTGAAAAGGGTTTCATTAGTGGTCTTCGCCAGATCAGTTCTGGCCTTCTCTTCCCCCTTTTTAACTTCATCAAGGAGGGGCTCCACTACCTGCCTTATAAGATCAGGCAAGGCAGTGTTGGAGGAAGAGTGAAGATCACGCAGCTGCTTTGCCTCCTCCAGGTAGGCTTTCGACTCTGCAATAAGCCTTTCCTGCTTCTCTAACATCTCCTGGAGGGAATCCTTCAGCTTGGCAGTTTGGATCATCTGGTTGGCCATCTCAACCTTTAGCACAGAGACTGGTCTCATCTGCTCCAGCACATGCTTCTGGAGCTGCTTTTGGCTGTGCATGACATCCAGCTTAACAAAGAGGCCATTGGCCTTGAAAGAAGCTTTTACCTCTGCCAGAGTCGATTTTATCTGCTTCAGGAAGATCCTCCTCTCCTGCCTGATCTGATGCTCTATCATAGCAGGGGCTATGTGTTGAATAGCTTTGGAAAAACGCCCTATCTGCATGATCTGCTCGTTGAAGAAGGCTTTCATCTTCTGGAGCACTGCAGGAGACATCTTAAAATCCTCCTCGTCTGAATATAGCTCTGGAGGGAATGTGAAATGAGGACCAAAGTTGTAAGAGAGGCCCTCTGGCGTGAGCATAACTCCTCTCTGGATCAGGAGAGTTCTGATGAGGACTTTGGCCGCCTCTGGTGTCTCCAACTCTGCTGGGTTTTGAATGTTTAACTTCTTCTTCAGCTCAATCTCCCATGCAGTGAAGGTAGAGGGAGACATCTCCTCCAGCAGAAGCATAAGATCTTCAACATCTTGGAGTCTGGCCATACTCCAAACCTTGGCATCCGTCAGATCTGCCAGGAGGGGTGAGTGCTCCAACAGAATTGGAAATTGCTCTCTTAGCCAGAGCTGAGCACTCACACTCATACTCTGCCTGATGGGACCCATCTCATCAGAAGAAAAAGTGAAGGGTTTGGGCCCAGAGGCAGAGGAGGAAGGTGCTAAGTTAGCAGGCTCAAGTGAAGCTTCCTCATCTTCACTATCATCGCTTGTTAAACAAGTGGGAGAAGGGGGAGGGGCAGGGAATCCCAGAGCCATAGAAATGGTTGGGTCCTGGTCTGTATGGGTTTGGGGAGGGTTAGGATTTTGTGAGGTAGAGGTGTAGGGGATGGGTTGCTCTGCACCAGAAGAAGATGGGATCTCTGGTACAGAAGGTGTAGGTGGAATTTGGGATGTGGAAGTGTTTGGAGGGGGGATCTCTGCACCAGAAGAGGTTGAGGGCACCTCTGGTACAGAAGCTGGGGGAGAAGGAAATGTGTTTAAAGGTATTTGGGAAGGCGGGGGAGAAGGTGTTTGAGGGATGGTTGAAGTAGTGAATGTGGGGGTGTCAGGGAGAGTCTGCTCTGGTGAAGATAAAGGAACACCAGGAGCAGATGAAATGGGTTGTGTTTGGGTGTCTGGTGGGGAAGTAGTGAGGGTAACAAGGTTAATAGGATCAGAGGGGGGAAAAGGAGATGGGTTGGAAGGGTTTACCTCTGCTGAGCAACAACAGCCTCTGGAGCATCCTCCATCATCTGAGAGGCCTCCTCAATAGCCTTTTCCAAGGCCTCTCCAAGATCAGAGCCAGAGTCTGACCCTTGAAGAATGGCTCTCTTGGCCTTGGATTTCTTCTTAAGAGGTTCAACCTCTTCTTCCTCTGATGGCTCATCCACCAGAAGGGTTTTCTTGGCCTTCCTGCTAATCCGTCGCTTTTTAGCAGAGCCTCTCTTGGCCTCCTATGGCTGCTTCCTCTTGGCTGCTCCAGCCTTCTTGGTAGCCTCAGCTACTTCACTCTTCTTCTTTAAAACATCAAGAAGAGGAATCTGGTCCTCCTCTAAGGAGCCAGAGAATGCAATGGTTGAGGAACCAGTTGCTTCAGCAGCTTTCGTCTGGGTCTTCTGCTTCTGCTGCTGCTTTTTCTGCCCCTTTGCAGGTGAGGGAATGATTGAATAGGAGGGGCAGGGATGGCTTGCTCTCCATCAGAGTCGGCATGGCCATGGAGAGGGCCATCCTTGGAGAATAGGATCTTGGATTTGTGATAACCATGGCACCAAGATGCTTTCCACTTCTTCTCTGGAAGAAGTGAATCCAGAACTAGAGTCAACTTAGTTCCCAACGAAACATTTGCAGTGAAGAAGAACTGCAACTCCCCTGACTTGGAAGGACAAGGCTCCTTCTTCACCTTCAGTCTGTTCTTCCTCAACACATCCCAGAAGAACTCCGCCCAATTGCATTGAACGCCGTCATATAATGCCCTCATCACACACATCCTGCCGTTGAAAATGGCATCTGTGCTGTGATTCTTACACATAAGTACCTTCACGACTATATCGAACAGCACCTTGCACTTCTGCCTTAAATGTTTATCAAGAAATCCCTTCGTGATGCCCTGGCAAGAAGATCGAGCAAAGATCTTGAAAGAACCAATGATATCATCCTCCTTGTACGTCAAAGGATCCACACCTACTGTAGAAATGTTCTCGAATAGAGCGCAAAAATCGTGCTTAGAAAATACCAAATCATCTTCATCAATCTTGGAAGAAATGTGATCCTCGTGGATCTTCATACGAACCAAAAACTGGGCCACATATCCGTCAAGAGTGCGAAAGTCCTTGGGAACTGTGGAGATCAACTTTTCCACCCCTGCTCTCTGGAGCATCTCCAGAATCGACAGCACAACAGGGTTCTTGTTGGTATAAAAGTCCACCACCATCTCCGTCTTTAGCTTTTTCATCATTAGAACATGATCGAAGTTGCACGGAGGAGCCATTTCTGTGAGCGAAAGGTAGAGAGAGAGAGAAAAAATACTTTGCAGAGAGAGGTTAGGGTTTTAAAGTATGGAAACGTGAAAGGACAAATTGAAAAGAATTTTGAGTTAAATAGAGCAATACGCGTGGCTTGATTAATAAATGAAGTGTGAACGCGTGTAATAGTGAATTTAATTTAGGAAACAAAATCAATTTTGGAATTGATTGACATATTGCACATTGATTAAATCTGATGGCCACGGTGAAAGGCGAGATACAGATTTAATCTGGTGCGTTGGCATAGTCATTGGGACTGGGCATAAAGGGGTTTTGTGGCAGTCAAGAGAAAAAGTGAAATGATTGCCTAGGCCATATACCCTAGTCTTAAATACACTCCGAAGTTGAAACGTTTTGAGTGTACTTACTAATTTGAAAAGTGTATCCCAATGATCAGAGGCCAGAGAAGTAAAAGCATACTTGTCACCTGATATTGTAACCAGATGAAACCACATCAAGTCTGGTGCTACATCTCCTCTGATGGAACTCATCTGGTCCTGGTCAGAAAAGACTTTGAACATTTTCTGGAATCTGACTAAGCACCTCATCTGGGACAAGTGTCTCCTGGTGCATACCTCATCTGGAGAGATATAACTTCTCTGATATATATCTAATCTGTAGGTATGTTAGTTTTAAAATAAATTAAAGAATATGCAGTAAGACATAAATAAAGGATACTTCTCTGATGTTCCCCCTAAAACAAATCTGTCTCTGGATCCAACAATCCTAACTCAAAAGCTAACTCTCTGAACCTGGTCTCAGCCAAAGGCTTAGTTAAGATATCTGCTCTCTGCTTCTCTATTGCAATCTTTTCCATCCTTATATCTCCCTTCTCAACATGATCTCTGATAAAATGATGCCTTATATCAACATGTTTACATCTGGTATGAAGAACTGGATTCTGGGTGATGGCAATTGCACTATTACTATCACAGAATATAGGAATATCCTTAGCTCTAATCTGGTAGTCCCTAAGTTGTTGACTAATCCAGAGTAGTTGAGAACAACAACTCCCTGCAGCCATGTACTCTGCTTCTGTTGTTGATGTAGCAACTGAAGTCTGCTTCTTAGAAAACCAGGATACCAATTTATTCCCTAAAAATTGGCATGTTCCACTTGTAGATTTCCTATCTATTCTGCAACCACCATAGTCTGAATCTGAATAACCACTCAATTCTAAGTTATCATCTGCAGGATACCATAATCCTAGGTTCACTGTTCCCTTAAGATATTTCAATATCTTCCTAGCTGCTTCCAAGTGACTTTTCTTGGGATTAGCTTGAAATCTTACACATACTCCTACAGCAAAAGTAATACCTGGTCTGCTTGCAGTTAGGTACAGAAGAGAACAAATTAGTGCTCTGTACTGAGTCTGGTCCACACTCTCTCCAGACTCATCTGGATCCATGTTAAAAAATTTCATCATAGGAATCTTGGCTGCTTTGCTAGATCCTACTCCAAATTTCTCTAACATGTTTCTGGTGTACTTAGCCCGATTAATAAAAATTCCCTTCTCTGATTGCTTAACTTGCAAACCTATAAAGTAATTCATTTCACCCATCACGGACATCTCAAACTGATTCTGCATGAGCTCACCAAACTTCTCACACAACTTCTTGTTAGGGGATCCAAATATAATGTCATCAACATATATTTGGACCAGAAGGATGTCCTTTCCTTCTTCTTTCCTAAACAAGGTCCTATCAATCTTACCCTTAGTAAAACCATTGCCCAGAAGAAATTGAGATAGAGTGTCATACCATGCTCTGGGTGCCTGCTTCAGCCCATAAAGAGCTTTCTTAAGCTTAAACAACTTGTCACCTTGTTCAAAACCAGGAGGTTCTTCCACATACACTTCCTCAATGAGAATCCCATTAAGAAAGGCAGATTTCACATCCATCTGGTATACTTTGAACTTCATGTGAGCAGCATATGCTAAGAACAATCTGATGGCTTCTAGTCTGGCAACAGGAGCAAATGTCTCATCATAGTCTATTCCTTCAGACTGAGAATAGCCCTGGGCCACTAGCCTTGCCTTGTTCCTAGTAATGACATCATTCTCATCTTTCTTATTCTTGAAAACCCACTTAGTGCCTATCACATTTTGATGTCTTGGTCTGTCTACCAGCTCCCAAACATCCAGTCTGGTGAATTGATTCAACTCCTCCTGCATAGCAACAATCCAATTTGAATCTTTCAGTACCTCCTTGATGTTCTTGGGCTCAATCAAGGACACATAACAACTGAATAAGGCAGCTAAGTTAAGAGTTCTCCTAGTCTGGACACCCTTAGTTGGATCTCCTAAGATCAGGTCATTGGGGTGATCAACCAGGGTCCTCCTTCCCGTGGTCTTGCCTGGTTGATCATCTTCGGCAGTACCTTGATGATTATCACCACCTGCAGAAGAGCTTCCCCCTACAGGAGTTCCAACTTCTTCTGGTTCTACTCCTTGTGAAGGCTTCTGCTTCAGAGAACCAGGAGATGGGTCATCATCTGAATCTGAATCTGAATCTAAATCAAGAATAGGTGGATTAACTTTGATAACACTGGGAATAGTCTGATTCTGGGCCTCAACAGAAGACTTAGAGTCCACCTTGCACTCAAAAGCAGATTCATAAAAAACAACATGAGGTGTTTCCTCCACACAAAGTGAATTCTTATTAAAAACTCTAAAAGCTTTACTGGTGCTGGAATATCCCAAAAATATTCCATCAGTCACTTTAGCATCAAAGGTTCTTAATTTAGATTTCCCATTGTCATGGGTGAAACACTTACATCCAAAAACATGAAAATATGAAACAGATGGGGTTTTACATTTCCATACCTCATATGGAGTCTTATTATGTCTCTGGGCAATTAGGCATCTGTTCTGAGTGTAGCAAGCTGTATTAATGGCCTCTGCCCAAAATCTTTGTGGAGTGTTGTACTCTGCCAGAAGTGTTCTTGCAGCTTCTTTAAGGGTTCTATTCCTCCTTTCTGCTACTCCATTTTGTTGGGGTGTTCTGGCAGCAGATGTCTCATGAAAAATCCCATGGTCCTTGCAGTAATCTGCAATGTATGAATTCAAAAACTCTGTCCCTTTGTCACTTCTTATTCTGACTATGCTCTGATCCTGCTCATTTTGAATCTGCTTGAAGAACTCTGGCAGCTTAGTGATAGTTTCATTTTTCTTAAACAAGAACACTACCCAAGTGTATCTTGAAAAGTCATCTACTATCACCAAGGTGTACTTCCTTCCACTGAAACTAAGAGGAGAAACAGGTCCAAACAGGTCCATGTGAAGTAGTTGAAGTACTCTGGTTGTGGTTGTGCTCTGGACATCCTTAAAGGAAGTCTTGGGTTGTTTACCCTTCTGGCATGAACCACAAACCTGATTCTTCTTAAACACTTCATTAGGAAGACCTCGAATTAGACCTTTTCTGGCAATCTTATTCAGTGTTTTGAAGTTAAGATGACACAATCTCTTGTGCCAAATCCAGCTGTTCTCTGCAGATCCTTTTGCAACCAGGCAAGCATTTCTTGGGCAACTGCTAAAATCTGCAAGATAAATGTTACCCTTCCTCAAGCCTATTAGCAAGATATCATTATAATCAGAAGAGAAAACAGTGCATGAATCACTAGAAAACTTCACTGAGTATCCCTTGTCACAGAATTGGGATACTGAAAGCAGATTATCCTTGAGTCCTTCTACATAGTAGACTTCATCTACAGATACTCCATTGAAGGTCAATTTTCCAACTCCTCTGGTGACTCCATAGTTGTTGTCACCAAACATCACTCTTGGCCCATTTAATGGCTTGAAATCTTGGAGATTATCCTTCTGGAAGGTCATGTGCTTGGAACATCCACTATCAATGTACCAGACATGGTTGCTTGAAAGTCCTTTCTCCAATGGGCTCTTATCTTCCTGCAGAGAAATCAATTAGGTCCCCTACTAGTGCTGGGTCCTGATTGGTTAGTTGCAGGTTTTGTAGGAATCCATAGATAAAGATCATCCCTTGTTGGATGAGGAGATCTTATCTTCCTTCCAAATCTATCTACCAGAACATGTCCTCTTACAATGACATATTGAGCTACTGGTTTGATAAGGACACCTTTCCTATAAGCAGGTCTGGTGTACCTTTTCTCAAATCTGGCCTTTGGAATGGCCTGCCTCAAAGACATGGTCTTAAAGGTCTGGTTGTAAGGGTACATCCTAGAAGAACCATCTCTGGTGTCATAACTTCCCAGATCAGTTGGTTTTCTATAGATGGGTCTGGAAGACCACCTCTGGTTCTGAAAAGTGGACTTGTTCTGGTGGTTATGGTTCCTTTGAGTATACCTATTCTGGAATTGATTTCTCTGAGAAAATCGTCTCTGGGGTACCTGGTGCTGTTGAACATTGTTCCTTCTCTGGTAGTTCTTACTCTGATTGGTATTCCCCTTTCTTGAGTGTTTCCCTTGAGGTCCCCTAATCTGGTTAGGTTCCCTTTGAGGATTTCTCTGGGGTCCTCCAATTTGAGTAAGTTCTACTCCTTGGGACTCATTGTTCACAGGACCATCAATCTTCAATGGTTCCCCTTGTTGATTCTTATTCTCTAGGATATTCTCTTCCAGGACAGTCAACTCTTCTGGACCATATGTTATGTGATTAATAGAGTGATTCCTTTTCCAATCAGGATTGTGAACCACCTTGTAACCATTACCAGTTAAGTCTTTATCATCCCAGAATTTCTACCAATTTACCAGCTCTTATAGACTTGTCTTTATTATACAGGTATTTATGAGTTTTAGTGGTAATTCCAGGATATCCTAAACCACTCTTATCACTAATGCGCTGAGAAGACTCTGATATGATAGATACAACAGATGGTATCTTAGGAGCTTCTCTGGGCATGGGTATCTCCTCTATGTTGTGAGCAACTTGTTTTCCCTTGATGAGAGTCTGGTATTTGGCTCTGAGTTCATTTATCTCATCTTCTTGAGAGTTCTTTTCTTTCATGAGTTGATCTACCAGAGTATCTCTTTCTGTGATCTTATCCTGAAGTTCAGACACTTCTTTGGAATGATCTTTCATGAGTTCTCTGGTGGATTTATGCTCATGAGAGAGAGATTGAACTTCAGCTCTGAGCCTACCATTCTCTTTCTCAAGTTTTTGAAAAAGTTGGACACAATTTTGGAGATCTGATAGCATTTGTTGCATATCAGACTCTCTGGAGTTACCAGATGAATTAGAGGATTCAGTATATTTGGAATTTGATAAGACTAGAGTAGTTTCATTTACCTCAGTGATGTCTGCCATAAGACACACATCATCATCTGATCCAAAGTCAGAAGAAGAAGAACTGGAACTAGTATCCTCCTCCTCTGCTTCTGCCAGCAATGCTCTCTTATCTGCATATCTCCTATCTCTCTTGATCCTTTTCTCTTCTCTTTCCCTAGGAGTAAGTTGAGGACAATCATAGCTGTAGTGACCAGTCTTGTTGCATGTATAGCAGGCATTGTCTCCTCTGGGACTAGGACTTGGCTCTCTCCTCCTCTGGTTGTAGTCTGATCTGGCTGGACTACTCTCTCTCCTCTGGTAGTCAGGTCTGGTAGAGCTACCATCTCTCCTCTGATAATCTGATCTTCCAGAGTTGCCAGGGTTGTCATCTCTCCTCCTCTCTGGAGTTCTGAATCTGGTCTCCCTTGAGTCTCCAGATGTCTTCTCCTTCTCTGCAGGCTTGAAGGAACTCTTCCTGTCTCTGGTAGATTCCTTCCAATGCCTTTTGTACCTGCCATATTTTGTACTCATTTTATCTAATTTACGAGTTAGAAGTGCTACCTGCTCCTTGAGGCTCAAGTCATCTGCAGTAGACTCCTTTGGCTTGACATCAGGCTTGATGGTTGAAGAGAATGCAACACCTTTCTGACCAGAAGAGGAAACCTCTTCTGTTTGATCCTCCTCTTGAAGATCATACTCATAGTCTTTGAGATCAGACAACAGAAGATGATGATCCAGAGTATTGAGATCCTTGTTGTCCTTGATCACAGTGACTTTAATTCTCCACCTGCTGGTTAGTGAACGCAAGATTTTACTATTAATTTCCTTTTCAGAGTAGGTCTTACCTAAGGCACTAGCCTTGTTCAGGAGGTTTGTGAGACGCATGTCCAGCTGGTCAATGGTCTCGTCTGGTTTCATCTTGAAAGTATCAAACGAGTGTTGAACAGCTTGGAGCTTGTTTTCTTTGATCTTCTTTGTTCCCTCACAGAGTAGTGCAAGTTTGTCCCACATCTCCTTGGCAGTGGCACACGTTCTGACCTTTTCAATCACCTCTTTAGTTAGTGTGTTGATGATCTCTGTTCTTGCCACCTGGTCTAAATTGTAGAGCTTTCTTTCATCGTTGTCAAGCTCATCTTTCTTTTTGAGGATCTTTTGCCTGGGGACTCTATCCTCTGCAGTTTTCTGGGCAGCTTCACTAGTTTCTTCCCTGGACTCTGACCTGCCACTATCAATAGGAGTCCAGTAAAATTGAATGGGGCCACTTTCTACCACATCTAACATGCGGTGGTGAATAGCTCCAAGATGATTGCTCATCATGAAGCTCCAGTGGCTATAATCCTCGAAAGAGAATTCTGGAAGCTTACGGCTCTTGTAAGAAGATTTTGCAGACATTTTTGATAAAAATAGGGAAATAACAAGAACTTGAACAAAAGCACTAAAGAGCAATGGATCTGCCCGGTGACCACCAAAAGCTTTTCAAAGCAGTGGTCGTTGGACACGCTGCTCTGATACCACTTGTTGGTCCCACTAGTTAGATTAATTGCGGAAGCTTAAGTTGAATATCTTAACAAATTCTATTTACAAAAGCACAAAATCAATAAGAGAATAAGTAAATGAAAGCAATAAAGAACACAAGATATATAGTGGTTCGGATTTAAATATCCTACGTCCACTCTCCCTTTTATCCAAGGGGTCTCACTATCAACCAACTCACTTACTTACTCACTGGAATTGGGAAGTACCAGTTCCTTCTTACAGCCTCTTTAGATTTAACTTCAATCTAAAGATCAACAGCCTTCAACCTTATCTGGTAGATGAACAGGTTGAGGTTTCAACAACTCCTTAAGAGTAGATGTATATTATGAACAATAAGAGTGCCTAGAATGATTATCAAAAGCTTAGATGGACTTATGCGCGTATATTGTCTCTCTAGAGCTTTTTCTTGAACTGCACTCTTGTATTTATAGAGGGGATTAGGGCTAGCCGTTGGTGAGCTAATCCAATCAGACCCTCTATTTAAGGAAGCCTCGATCAACCAATTCCCTAATTGATTGATTGAGTTGGTGGGATCCTTGGATTGATTATCTTCAAAACTTTCCAATCCTGATCTTGTTGACTTGATTTGAATCACCAACGGTCAATAGCTTCCTCTGCCTAACTCTGATTCTCTCCAGAGAAGGCAAGACTAGACACCAGGCAACCTCGGTGTCTTCTGGTCCTAATCTGGTGAACAACCAGAATACTCAGTAGAAACAGGAGATCAAACTGAGCATCTTTTGTTCCACCAGACTCATCTGGTCCAGACTCGTCTGGTCTGGGGAAGGTCCTCTGCCTCTGGTCAGATCTAATCTGGTGAAGTCTTCTGGTGGAGTCCTCTGGTGAAGTCCTCTGGTGGGGTCTTCTGGTGACTCTTCTGGTGAAGTCTTCTGGTCTGGCAGTTCCCCCTAGACTAAGTCCTAATCTAGATCATCATCTGGCTAACAGGTCCAGATGGTCCTATTACATCTTCTGGTTTGTTCTAACTCATCAAAACTAACAACTTGTATCCTAACATACAGAAATAGCTCTTGTGTGTAATTTCAGTTCTTCTTACGTATACGACAAACTCAAATAAAAAATGGTGGTGGATTTCTACACCACCAGAAACTTTGTTGCCTTGGAGATCTTAGAGTTGCTTCACAATTCCGGCCTTGAAGATCTTCTATCTAAAAGACCCAAGGAGCTTCACACCCTGGATCATTACGCTGCGCAGTTCCTAGTTCGAGCGAAGATGTATGAATCGAAGATTATCTCAAAGATTGATGGAGAGAAGGTGACTCTTATGATGGAGGATTTCAACAAGTTTTTTGGAGATTTGCCCATGGATGGATTGGATCCTGAGACGTATAAGGAGGAGGAATATCTTGAATCTTTCAAGATATTTGCTCGGTCATCGTGCAAGCGAATGACGAAGGGTTTCATTGCTGGGCATCTGCATCAAAAGTATAAATTACTTTTTGACATTGTGGTAAAGATGCTAATGTGCGAGAATCACAACACGGATGCGGTATTCAAGGGCAGATTATCTATTATGCGTGCAATTTATGATGGGTTAGATTGTGATTGGGTGGAGTTCTTCTAGAGAGTGTTCCAGAAGAATGTAGCTAAGGCGGACAAGGAGGAGTGCATAGAGGAAGTGGGAGAATTGCAGTATTTCTTCAATGCAAACATCTCCCTAGGTACCAAGTTGACTATCATTCTGGATTTTCTTTTCCCAGACAAGGTGTGGAAGATGAATGGGATTAAGAAGTTCCACAAGAACAATATTCTCATCAACAACGATGGCCCCTTGGGTGGAACTCCAAAATTCAGATGTGGAGGGTGCCATCTTTGCTCAGCCCATCCAGGTAGTACCCTCACCTCCAAAGGGCCAGAAGAAGAAGAAGAAGAAGAAGAAGAAGAAGAAGAAGAAGAAGAAGGAGGAGGAGGAGGAGGAGGAGGAGGAGGAGGAGGAGGGGGGGAGGAGGAGGAGGAGGGGAAGGAGGAGGAGAAGCAGAAGGAGAAGAAGGAGAAGAAGAAGGAGGAGCAGAAGGAGCTGGAGCAGAAGGGGGAGGAGGAGGGGGAGGAGGAGCAGCAGGAGGAGCAGGAGGAGGAGGAGACAACTCTCACACATCCCTCATCATCTGGTACAGAACAACCAACCTCCTCTAACCTACCCCCTGCCAACCCGCCTACAACTTCCTCTCCGTGCATGACCTTGGGATTTCCTGTTCCCATTAACACTCTCCCAAGCTCACCTAGCAATGATAGTGAGGATGAGACTGTCTCACTTGATCCTTCAAGCCATATCCTTCCATCTACCTCCACAAATAAGCCTACCCCCTTTGCATTTAATGACACTGATATGGGAGTTATAAGGCACAACATGAGCAAAATTGCTCAACTCTGGCTTAGGGAGCATTTTCCTGTGCTTCTAGATCACCTTCCCTTCCTAGCCAATCTCATAGATGGGGTGGTCTGGAGCCGAGCCAGAGAAGGTGATATAGAGGACTTGCTCATTTAACTGAAGAAATGGGGTCCTCCAACTTCTCCAGGTGGGAGACTAGGGTCAAGGACACCCTGGATGTGAAGTACCCCTCAAAGTTGATCATTGCAGATGTAACTAGAGTAGTGATGAGGACTCTCTTGGTCCAAAGAGGGGTGATGATCTCTCCTGCGGGCCCCACTTACTCCTAAGGCCCTCACTTCACATTCCCTCCAGAGCTATATTCACAGGAGGAAGACTTTAATGTCACTCCTACCATGATATAAAAGATGTGTCTTTTCTTCAACACTCGGATTAGGGAGATTGGCAAATTCTTCAAAGCAATGCAGCATTACGGCCCTGACATGATTGAGATCCAATTCCACGAAGAGAGGAGAAAGTTTCTCAATCAGATCAAGAGTACCTTCGCATCTGCCAAGGCTGCCTTCAGGGAGAATGGCCTCAAGCTGAAACTGGATATAACCAAGAGCCAGAAGGAGCTTCAGGAGCATGTTGTTGAAATGAGACCAGTGTCTGTGCTCAAAACCACTCTGGCCACTCTAATCTGTTGGGACAATGTCAGTTTTAAAGTGATCCCAAAGACCCTGAAAAGATGATTTACTTAAATGTGTAATGGTAAGGATAGTCTTGATAGGTTTTAGATAAGTTAGAATAGTTTATATTCATAGGTACTCAGTGAGAGGAGAACTCACTGATGACAATCAAGACAGAAGCCCTAAGATCACAAGAGCACCATCACTGAACTTATGTTGGTCTTCCTAAGCTGGCTAAGTAAGTGTCAGTATGAAAAGCATGATCCTAAGATCATTGCTAACTCACAGACATGAAGGAGTCAGGTTGTCTGAGTATTTGGGAAAAGACTTGGAGTAGGATCCAAGCAAGCAAAAGGAATGTCAGCGATGGGCCATGAACGAAGATGAGAACAAAGTTGAACTCAGATAAGACAAGACTGAACTGAAGAATCAGTCCTGACATTCTCACCTACATGATAATGTGGACCAATCAAGAGAGAACAATGCACGTACAGAGATGACATCAAGCCTGACTATTCCTATAGTTTTCAATGGGCATGCATTTAATGTATTTACCCAAACCATGCAAGTAGGCGGCTGCATGAAAGACGATGACCGTTGAAGCATCCTACAAGAAAAATGACTAGGAGGCTATCTCTCCAATGGATAGTTTTCGAATTCATTTATACATACAGAAGACCTTGACCCAAACAAGGTTATATGAAATTTTGAAGCCAAGAAATTACTCAGGACTCTCAAGCAATCAAAGCATTCATAGAAGCACTCAAAACCCCTTTAATTTTCCAAGTGTTTCTACTAGTCTGAGTCATTCTGTATTCCATTGAGCTTACAAATCCATATCTTAAGCTTAGAGTGATAATACCATCCCTAGCATAGATTTTCCTTGTAAGGATTATCACACCTTAGTTGGAATCCAAACTGAAACATAAACCCTAGATTGGGTCAGTGTTAGGTTTGTTGGTTGAGGTTAGAAAGTTGGTTAGAAGAAAGAGGAATAGAACTCTAATTCTAGGGATCAATGAGACTGGTCATTGTGCACCTTGGTACGTTAAAAACAAGCTAATCCATTAAGGGATTCTCCTGTTAAATCAGGATTGTGGACGTAGGAGCTTGAGTCTTTGAACTACGTTAAAAGCTCTGAGTTCTTCATCACTTTGATTAATTGTGCTTATTGGATATCATTATAATTCATTTCATACTTTGTCAGTGTTGAATCAACCAGCCTGACTTTTGAATTCATTGCATTGCCCTTCTAACCATGACTTCTAAGTAAGATAAACTCAGTTTCAGAAAAGCAACATAACAAGTCTTTAAACTTTCAGGGCTCAAACATATCCGCACTCAGGCAAACATAGATAGTTAGCCAACTGACTTGCTTTAGAGCAGTTAGTAGGTGTATTATCTATTCAGTGTCTAACACTAAGACTCTGAGTTAAGAGGACTCAATTTTGAAAAAGAAAGTAAAATCTGTATACGTGTATTCCATCCCCCCATACACGTATTACTCAAACTTGTCCGGGACCAAAAAGTTGTATCAGAGCAGTGGTTCAAAATACCACTGAGTTTGAATACTAATAGTTTCAAGGGAGAAATTGTTGGTGGTCACTGAACAGATCTCAGTTTGTATATTTTCTAAAAACTTGCATCATGACTTCAAGGAGGCTCGAAGCTTCTTTGCCTGAATTCTCTGTCTCTAACTTTGTCTATTGGAGATTCGGGTTACTTGCACATTTAGATGCCATTCATGACCAGATGCCTCGAGTCATCAAGGACAGCCCCATCAAGATCACCATTCCTAATGTCAGAGGACTAGAATATGATGATCAGCCCATTGGAGCACTAGTTCCGAAGGACATGAGCCAGCTCACAAATAATGAGATCAAGATGATAGGACTGGACAATGTGGCCAAGAATATCATTCTTTATACAGTATTGTTCGAGGAGTCAGTGAGGTTGATGCACTTAAAGACTGCAAATGAGGTATGGGAAGAGTTGAACCAAATGTGCGAGGGATCTGAGAAAGTTAAGGAGAACAAGAGAAATATTGTCATTCAGAAGTTTAAAAGCTTCGAGATGCTGCCTGAGGAGACCATTGATCAAATGGAGTCAAGATTTATCAATATGATGAATGAATTGGTGCTACTATGGAAGGAAGTCCCTAAGAGAGAAGTTGTTGTTAAAATCCTGAATGTTCTCCCTGAGAGATGGGATAAAAGTGTTATCATGCTAAAAAACACTCAGGATATGAGCAACATTACTTTAGCCCTACTTTACTCTAAGCTCAAAGCTTTAGAATTCGACCTGAACAAGAGGAAGAAGAAGGTAGTGGTTGAAGATGAGGAAAAAACTCCAGAGAAGAATGTGGCGTTTAAAGCCAAGTCAGAACCTACCGAATCTCCATCAAATTCACTGATGGAAATTAATAAAGAGGAACTCGCTGAGGAGTACAGTATGATGGCCAGAGAATTTGAGAAGCTGAATTCTAGGTTTGGTCGATACAAGAAGTACTATCAGGAAATCTGAGAAAAACCACAACAGTTCTAGAAGGTATGAAGACCGGAGAAACACTGACCAGAGATGCGTTCGAGGTAAAGAAAGAAGGTACTCTGACTCGAAACCTGATTGTGAGGAGTTAGACCAGAGACGTTATCGTGATAACAAGTACTCTAGCAAGAATGAAAGCTCATCAAGATGGAGGGAGCCTGACTCAAGAAGGAACCCTGTTGCAAGAAGATAAGGGGGAGATGAGCCTACCAAGTGTTACAACTGTAACAAGAGTGGACATTATGAATATGATTGTCCAGAGCTGAGTGCAACGGAAAGGAAAGACAGGGGGACTAAGAGAGACCTGAGATATGCGGATAGGAGAGCCATGCTTGCTGAAGACACATTAGATCCATATGGTCCTGAGGAGAGGTCACCTGAACTCTTTTCCAATGATGAGTATGATGATCTGTGCATGATGGCTGGGGAGGGGCCTGAGGTAAATTCTAACTCTGATTGTGCTTCATTCACTGGTCAAAATCCTGAACCTAGCTCAGAGTAAACTAGAGAAATGAACCTTCAGCTCTGTCTTGAGCAATTGATGGTTAATTTCTCCCGGTTGCAGGAAACTAATATCTTCTTGGTGAAGAAGAACGAGAAATTGAGTATTGAAGTCCAAACATTGACTGATCAGTTGTCTCAGTCAAATATGAAGGAATCTTCTCAAATTATAAGGCTAACACAAGAGATTGACATGGCCAATGCTCAGCACCTTCCAAGAGAGAAGATTCTCAAGGAACTGGCTGAAGATCAACTGGCCAAGCAAACTGAAATAAAGGAACTTAAGAGTAAATTTGATGACCTTTTGAGCAGATATGAAATCCTGCAAAAAAGTGAGGACGCTCTCAAGAAAAAGGTAGCAGCAATGAATAAATCCTCAGTGGCTATAGAGGAAATAAATAGCTGCCAGAAACTTGGGAATGAAAGATTTGGGATTGGCTTGGATTCCAGGAAATCCTTACAAGGTCAGTCTCATGTTACTTCAGGTAGCAACACTGAGAGGGTGTTGTTCAGGCAAGCCCAAGTACAAAGAAGGTTGTGTACAAGGTCCGCCAGACTGACAAGGGCAAAGAAACTGTTGAGACAGTCAAGGTTGCCCCTAGGGTTGTGAAGCCAAAACCCAAGGGAAAGTCTAAGCAACCTAAACAGGCCCCTGAGAGCTCAGGTTAGGGAACTTCTCAGCGTAAGCTGAGGAGGACTCAGGCTAAGAGCACTCAGACTGCACAACAGGGGTATTATCATGATTGGCAATACCCTCAGGGAAGGTCAAACATGATAGCACCTCCATGGTTTTGGCAACCTGAAGCCTTTAAATATTTTCAGTTCCCTCACTTGCGTAGGGAGAATAGGAAGCAAGGCCCTATTCAGAAGTAAACACCAAGGCCTGCTGCACCTAGGCCTAGGAAGAACAGGAAGGTTGCCCCAAAGGCAAACACTAATGCCCCTGTGACTCCTAAGCCTGACACTCATACACCATCTTCCTTTAAGGCAAAGAAGAAGAAAGTCGTGTATGTTGATGTGAATGGGATACAAATCTACTCCTCTGAGGCAATTAGGGTAGTTAAGCAGGTTTAGATCCCAAAAGGTACAACTGACACCATAGGACCCAACACCCATTGGGTACCTAAAGCCTGGTGCCATTGCAGGCAACTGTGGGCTACAAGAACAGGAAGGATGACTCAATAAAGTTATTTGGTACTTAGACAGTGGATGCTCAAGGCACATGACTGGAATGAAGAGTCTACTTCAGGATTACATCGTAAAAGATGGTCCACAGGTAATTTTCGGTGATAACTCAAAAGGTTTAACCAAAGGTTTTGGTACTCTTGTTATATGTACGGTCAGGGTGGAGAATGTATCCTATGTTGAAGAACTAAAGCACAGCCTGTTGTCAGTAAGCCAGTTTTGTGACAAAGGTTTTAATGTTGAGTTTTCGTCGAATATTTATTCGGTCAAGAACTAATCAACACTTCAACTGCTTTTTAAAGGTATTAGGAAAGGTAACGTTTATTTAACTGATTGGAGCAGCACTATTCCTGATACTTATTTTGTTGTTAAAAGCTCTTCAGAGCTCAATTGGTTATGGCATAAAAGATTAAACCATCTGAACTTCAACCCATGATAGTGGAGTCAACGGGGTAGGACTTCTGGTGTCAAGAAGAGGCTAGGCTATGTTCATTCTTCAAACTGACTAGCTATCTAGAAGTCCTTGAGATGGGAGCAATGAAGGAACTCATTGCAAAGATGAAGGCGGAGAGAAAGGAAAAGGGTAAGTGTAGGGACACCCCTTAGAAGAATGGTGATGGAGATGAGGATGAGGATGACGATGGAGACGATAGCGCTGATGGTAAGGCCAATGAGCATCTAGTTGAAGAGTGTGCGAAGGAGGTTGATGAGATGAACTCTGAGCCTACTGCTCAGGGGAAAGGTGAGAAAGGGACTGGATCCATGGGTGGATCAGTCGATGAGACCAACAAGGCTGGTTCGTCCACCAATGAAGCAACTGCCAATGAAGGGATTCCATGTCCTGAGGCAAGGATGGAAGTTGCACCATTAGAGACATCCAGTTCTGATGGGCCCATCTCTAAGGAGATTCGCCCTGAAGTTCGAGCTGACTCAGCTGAGCCTGATAGGCAAGCGGCTGAGATCACTCCATAGTGCATCTTGAAGAGGTGACTGAGCTGGTAGGGGCTGACAAGGGAAAGCAACCACTGATCGAGGAAGATGATGGCGAAGATAAAGTCATGGTCACTAACGTTCGTCCAGGCAACTTCACTGATATCATCACAGTGAAGTAAGAGAAAGTTGTTGAAGACCTTGCTAACTTAGAGAACAAACTCAGTGTTCTGGAGTCGGATCAAAGTAGCAAAGTCAAGGCTCTTCAGAAAAAGATACAGTGGATGAAGTCAGCCCTCGGGATATATCTCTCATGGAACAAATATCAGGCTAAACTTGCGGGGATAGACAACAACAAGTTGAGATGTCTCGAGGACACCAAGAAGGTTACTGTTAAATCGATCAAGTCGGAGAGGAGAAAGTCCAAGAAGCTACTGGAAGGGGCTCTGACCCAGATGAAGGAGAGCAATGAGCAGATGATGCTGAAGGCCTTGGAGACGTTGACTGAAAAGTCCACTGAGCTCTTCACTAAGGCCATTTCGGATTAGTTAGAGAAGATGACATCTGAGTTAGAGAAGATGGTAGCAAGGCTGGAGGAGACTGAGAAGTTCTTGAATGGCTCAATGCAAGAATTCCAAAAGAAGTTGGGATCAGGGCTTGCTCAGTTGTCTACTTCTGGAGCTAGAATCCTTACTGGGGGTAGAGTTGATGAAAGAGCACCTAAATGAGGTTCAGTCCTTAACAACTTTCGTTGTCAACAATCAGGATGAAGTGTTGAAGGATGCAGTACCGAGGGATCTGCCTATGACCAAGGATGATGCCGAAAAAGGGGAAAAGAGTGTGAAGAGGAAAAGATTCATCCCTGAGGCATCAAAGGCAACTCAAACTGTTATCCAATCCACTTCGAGGAAGTCAGCCAGGTTGGCAGTTAAGGCTAATGAACCTTCACAACAACTTCCTCAACTCCCTCCAATCCCTGAGGCTCCAGAGCACTCCCCAATTGATTCAAGAATAAATCACATCACTCTTGATGGTGATCAAGTTGCTGACCTATGTTCAGAGGCTTGGGGAGTTGCACCTGAGAGATCTGAAGCTCAGCGCCGAGTTGAAATTGCGCAGAATGAGAAGCAACACATTTTGGAGAGGAAGGTTAAGAAACTGACTAAGATCACTGAGCTTCAACATAAGGAAATAAATGATACAGTGTTTAGTTTTTTAAGGAGGAAGAAGAAGAAGCCTGAACTGAGGAAGTACAGAAAGCAGGCTGCAACTAGAGCAAAGAAAGTCCAAGTTCTTGCTGAGTCAAATGATAAGCCAGTAATAATTGATACTTTTATCTCTGAGAAGATGAAGGAGTTCTGGGAGGATGCAAGGAATGGATTCATCAGGTTCTGGTATGTGGTCAAGAAGTGGGGCGACACTAAAGACATCGATGCGCACTTCACTGACTTCATGGTGGACAACCATTTTGAGTTGTTCAAACTTATCTTGGAAGAAGCTGAGAAGGCCAAAGTTCAAGTGAAGGCCCCTGAACTGATCAATCGTACTCCTCCTTATGTTCCAGGCTCAACTATGTACGACTCGAGGGCAATAATGAAAGAGGTGTTGAAGATTGCCAAAGCTGAAGGATATCAGAACCAGTGGAAGCATATTGAAGATCTTAAGGAAAGAGTCTACATTGGCTACGGCATCAAGCCTGAGATGCGTAGAATCTGAGTATATCCTATTAGGGAATTGTCAATGAAATCTATTACTTGTGCACTGAGACAACAGCTCATTGTCTGTTTTGGCTGTCTATTTAAATTTTGTACTTTATTAAGAATTGCTCTAACACTGAATGTTACATCTTATAGATAGGATCTTTTATTTACACTAAGTATTTTGTGGATCTTTTCAGTATTTTGACATCATAAAAAAGGGGGAAACTGTTGGGATAATGTCAGTTTTGAGTTGATCTCAAAGACCTTGAAAGGATGATTTGCTTAAATATGTAATAGTCGGGATAGTCTTGATAGGTTTTAGATAAGCTAGAATAGTTTATATCCACATGTACTTGGTGAGAGGAGAACTCACTGATGACAATCAAGATTGAAGCCTAAAGATCACAAGAGCACCATCACTAAACTTATGTTGGTCTTTCTAAGCTGACTAAGTAAGTGTCAGGATGAAGAGCATGATCCTGAGATCATTGCTAACTCATAGACCTCTTTGGGAAAAGGAATGTCAGCGATAGGCCATGTACGAAGAAGCGAACAAAGTTGAACTCAGATAAGACAAGACTGAACTAAAGAATGAGTTCTGACATTCTCACCTACCTGATGACGTGGACCAATCAGGAGAGGACAATGCACGTACGAACCTGGCCTCAAGCTTGGCCGTTCCTGCAGTTTTCAATGGGCATGCATTTAATGCATTTACCTAAACCATGCAAGTAGGCGGCTGCATGAAGGACGATGACCGTTGAAGCATCCTACAAGAGAGATTACTAGAAGGCTATCTCTCCAATGGATAGTTTTCGAATTCATCTAAAAATACAGAAGACCTTGACACAAACAAGGTTATGGAAAATTTCAAAGCAAAGAAATTACTCAAGACTATCATGCAATCAAAGCATTCATAGAAGCACTCAAAACCCCTTTAATTTCCCAAGTGTTTCTACTAGTCTGAGTCATTTTGTATTCCATTGAGCTTACAAATCCATATCTTAAGCTTAGGGTGACAATCAAATCCTTAGCATAGATTTGCTTTGTAAGGATTATCACACCTTAGTTTGAATCCAAATTGAAACTAGAACCCTAGACTGAGTCAGTGTTAGGTTTGTTGGTTGAGATTAGAAAGCTGGTTAGGAGAAGGAGGACTAGAACTCTAATTCTAGGGATCAGTGAAACTGGTCATTGTGCACCGTGGTACGTTAAAAATAAGTTAATCCATTAAGTGGTTCTCTTGTTAAATTAGGACCGTGGACATAGGAGCTTGAGTCTTTAAACTAGGTTAAAAGCTCTGAGTTCTTTATCGCTTTGATTAATTATGCTTATTTCTTATCATTATCATTCATTGCATACTTTCTCAGTGTTGAATCAATCAGCCTAACTTTTGAATTCATTGCACTGCCCTTCTAACCAAGGCTTCTAAGTAAGATAAACTCAGTTTTCAGAAAAGCAATATAACAAGTCTTTAAACTTTCAGGGCTCACACATTTCCACACTCGGGCAAACATAGATAGTTAGTCAACTGACTTGCTTCAGAGCAGTTAGTAGGTGTATTATCTATTCAGTGCCTAACACTAAGACTCTGAGTTGGGGACTCAGTTTTGAAAAAGAAAATAAAATTTGTATACGTGTATTCTCTCTCCCCCCATACACGTATCACTCAGACTTGTTCGGGACCAACAAAATCCTTGAGACTGCTGCAGTGAAGGAAGATCTGAGGAAGCTGGTGGACAAGCAGCAGGAGCTAGTGGCTGAGGCACATTCTTATGTCCAAGAGGCCAAGAAGCTCAAGGAACTGTACTCTTCTTCCTCCACTGAGTTGCCTACTCTGGTCAGGCAAGTGGTGGAGCCCCTTGTTGATGATGTTAAAAGGGGGGATAGAAGGCCAGAACTGATTTGGCCAAGTCCACTGGAGAAGCCATATCTGCCAAATCTGCCAGATTAGATCTGATTGAGAGCACCATGGCTCAGGCAGAGATCAACCAGAAGAGAAAAACAGAATTAAAATCTCTTGCAATGGCCCAACAGATGACAGATGAAGATACTCCAGAATCTGAGCAAGAACCTGATGCTGGACCTGCCAAGAGAAAATTGAAGAAGGCCAGGAAGACTTTTCTGGAAGAAGTTGTTGAGAAGCAAGGCAAAAGCAGCAAGAGAAGGAAACTGAAGAAGAGAAGAAAGCAAAAATAAGAAGGAATATTGATGAAGAGCAGAGAATGAGATATGTTAGGAGACAGAGGAAGAAGCAAAGAGAAGCAGGAGGCAGTAGTAGCAGCAGCAGAGGCAAGAAGATCATAATCCCAGAGTTCTCTCAATTGCCTCTCAGGACAAAAGGGTCATTCGACTCTACTGTACCTGTTGATCTGTGAACAAATGGAAAGAGTCAAAGACTATGTGGTTTGTCCAGCATTACATTCACAAGCCACCTCCAGAGGATGATGAAGTCATTAACAGGACTTTCCACAGCTGGATGCAAGCCTATGCTAAGCCTCTCTATGACCAGCTGATGTAGTCCACCATTGAGTACAATCTAGAAGTCACTGCCCCAGAATTCGAGTACCTGCCTACTCCTCTGGATGGAGATCAAATCAACTGGACAGATCTGAAGAACTTGTTTAAGACTAAAGTATTGCATGATTTTGATTTTCCCAGCCAGGCAGAGCTCAAAGCCATTCAAAATCGCTTCTACGACTGGTTCCTAGTTCCCAGAGAAGGAAGAAAATATGTCTAGAAGATAGGAAATTCTCAAATATAATCTGTAATCAATGCATACTTAATGAAAATTTCCTTTTTCTGATTGCCCAGACAATACCTTGTTGTCATTTTTTTTTGTGAGATCTATTCTAAGATCTCATCTTGTGATCTTCATACTTATCTGTTTAATTTCAGTTTTGGCGTTGGTTTTAACATCATCAAAAAGGGGGGAAATTGTTAGGATATAAGTTGTTAGTTTTGAAGATGTTAAAACAAACCAGATGTTGTAATAGGATCAGCTGAGCTTGTTAGTCAGCTGATGAAAATAGAATAGGACTTGGTCTAGTGGGAACGTGCAGACCAGATGAGATTGGACCAGAAGACCTCTTCCAGATGAGGTTCAGAGCAGAAGACTATCATGCCTCCCCAGACCCAGACGAGTCTTGGTAGATCAGATAAGTCTGGTGATTTAAGAAAAACCTTAGAATCATCTCATGAATTTGGACAAGTCTTTAAATTACTAATCTGGTCTGGACCAGACAACTTCCAAGTCATCTGGTACATGGTCTTATCTTTTCAGCAGACCAGAAGAGTTCAAGGAAGTCATTATCGTTGGTGATTTGAAGCATATTAAAGTTCATGATTGGAAAGTCACAAGGAAGATTCGGTCCAAAGGATCTTACCAACACAATGATTATGAAAAATTGATTGATTGACTTCCATTTATAGGGATTTGATTAGATTAGCTCTCCAACGGCTAACCCTAGATCATCCCTATAAATAAGAAGTACTGGAAGAAGAACATATATACGCGCAAGAACGTTCAAGCATTCATTGATAAAGTAATATCATCTCAATACTCTTATTAGTTAATAACTATTTTATTAACTCAAAATAAAATCCAAACCTTCAAGTCCTAAAGCCGCAGAGTTGACATGAGGACCACATGTCGATCCCATGTCAAACTCTACGGCCGGAGCCCCTAAAAACCCTTCCTAAACCCAAAAAATCAAGGTAAAAGGAACTCCTCTACAGAGTAATTCGAAAATGATCGTGATTCATGTCATAGTACAATAATTGTTCCAATACTCTTACTAGTATAAAACTTTTAGGATATAGATTAGATGTTTTGAAGATGTTAAAACAAGAACTTGTAATAGGACTAGCTGAACTTGTTAGTCAGCTACAGATTAGTCTAGGTCTAGAATAGGTCTTTGGTTAAGGGGGAAGAAATCTGTTCAGACCAGATGAGGTGACCAGATGAGAGGTGACCAGAGGAGTCTGACCAGAGGAGCCTGCCAGAGGAGTCTGGCCAGAGGAGCCTGACCAGAGGAGCCTGACCAGAGGAGTCTGACCAGAGGAGTATGGCCAGAGGAGCCTAACTAGAGGAGTCTGACCAGAGGAGTCTGACCAGAGGAGCCTGCCAGAGGAGTCTGACCAGAGGAGCCTGCCAGAGGAGTCTGACCAGAAGAGCCCTGACTAGATGAGGGAGACGGATTAGTTCACCCACATGGAGGCTGCATGTAATCTGGAGACAAGTAGATTTTGGAGATCATTGATGGAGATGAAGGCAATCTAGAGAGTCAACTGATGGAGGATTTGGTTGATTGCTTGATTGAAAGTCAACTAATCAATCATGTAATCAATCTTTGATTGATTATATCCCTCCAATTATGGTTGTTTGAATTGCTAGCTTTCCAACGGCTAGTTAATTCCTACAACTATAAATAGGAGTGCTTGGATGAGTTCTACATAAGAGTCGGGCGAGAGCACAAGAAAACACACGAACTCTTCTACTCACTCACCTTGTTCATTCAAATATTTTATCCACTCTTTTAGGAGTTTTAGTTGGATCTTATAATCAACATATTCACCTTGAAAGGTTGTTGTAAGCAAGTGTACGAAGGAGCTGGTACTTTCCAATTCCAGTAGTAAGTAAGTTGGTTATTGAGTGAGTCCCCTTTAGTGAAAGGGAGAGTGTATGTAGGATCGTTATATCCGAACCACTATAAAATTCTCGTGTCTTTTTTATTGCTTTATTTATTTCTGCATAATTTATTTTAGCAATTTAAAAAGGGGTTTTCTTAAAATTAAGTATAAAATGTTTTCCGCTAATAATATTTTTGGGACCAACAAGTGGTATCAGAGCAGTGTGTCCTACAGACCACTGTTTTGAAATTATTTTGGTGGTCACCAGGGCAGATCCATTTTTTGAAAACCCAAATATTTGTTGTGCTAATAATTTTTACAGAAATGGGCTCGAAGAGAAGTAGTAGAAGATACACTAGGAGTTTCTCCAAAAGAAGCTTCACAGATGAGGAAGAGGAGGTGTCCACTTCTGGTTCATCATCTAATTTTGGACCAGACAATGAGATATGTCTTGTAACAGACGAGGTATGTAATCGAACTTTCTCTTCTTTTTCATCTTCTTCTTTTTCTAGACAATCAGAGGAGTCTGATATGCAGAAGATGCTATTAGATCTCCAAATTTCTATACAACTTTGTCAAAAGTTGGAAGATGCGAACTCAAAGTTGAAAGCAGAAAATCAGAAGCTTTCACAATGTCTAGGCAACTCAACTGATATACCAGCTGAACAAAATCATACACTGGTCGAAGAGTCTTCTGACTTGGCAACCAGGTGTACTGAACAAGTTAAGCTGATAGAAAAGTTGGTTGTTGAAAACATTGAGAAAGATAATGAATATAATCTGCTTAAAGCTAAGTTTGATGAACTCTTCCACCAAAACAAAATTGTAAGAGAAAGTGAGGACAATCTCAAGATGAGAGTGGAGCAGCTGACTACAGCAAACAATGTTGTGTCATACATGGCTGCCTCATCTCAAAGAGAGCATGATAAAATAGGCCTTGGTTATTCCAAACCTGAATCCTCACATGTTCAGAAAGAAGAACAGCCTAGAAATTTTATTGATAAGGGCAAGAGGTCAGCTGACCAGGCAACTCAGCCTAATGGGCAGATGAGTACTGAAACTCAAAAACCCAAAAGGCAGAGGAGGAATCTTAAAAGACCTCAGCCAGGCCAGCAGAGTACAAGACAGTCTGGATCTTCTCAAAAGAGGCAGAACCAGATAACTCCTACTCACCTGCAGAAGACCTTCAAGTCATCTGCCAGACCAGCTGGAACCTTTGATGGTTCTAGTAAAACTTATCCTTATCAAAAGAATTTCAAGTACGTTGCTTTAAGACAAGTTACTTCTTCTACTGGGCAAGCTCATAAGAGAAGAAGAGCCTCTAGAAGAAACAACTATGTCGAAGCTTCTTATGTACAGTGTGTTTTTGTGGATATGTATGGAAGAAAGATAAGATCACCTGATCCAAAAATGGATGATCTATTCTTGTGGCTTCCTAAATATTGTGCTAACCCCCCTGGACCCAGTAGGGTACCAAAAACTTGATTGCCTGTAGATACACAAGAAGACCAGCTGATGTTTTGCCCCAATATCAGCTGAGCATACTTTAAGGGGGAAGATCAGTTGACCCAGCCTGCTAGAATTTCTATTTAGATATTTTAAGTTTTCTTGTCCTGTTTTATTTCAGTTCTTTCAGTTTTAACATCATCAAAAAGGGGGGAATTGTTAGGATATAGATTAGATGTTTTGAAGATGTTAAAACAAGAACTTGTAATAGGACTAGCTGAACTTGTTAGTCAGCTACAGATATTATTCTAGGTCTAGAATAGGTCTTTGGTTAAGGGGGAAGAAATCTGTGCAGACCAGATGAGAGGTGACCAGAGGAGTCTAACCAGTGGAGCTTGCCAGAGGAGCCTGACCAGAGAAGCCTGACCAGAGGAGTCTGACCAGAGGAGCCTGACCAGAGGAGTCTAACCAGAGGAGCCTGACCAGAGGAGCCTTGCCAGAGGAGCCTGCCAGAGGAGCCTTGCCAGAGGAGTCTGACCAGAGGAGCCTGCCAGATGAGTCTGACCAGATGAGGGAGACGGATTAGTTCACCCACATGGAGGCTGCATGTAATCTGGAGACAAGTAGATTTTGAAGATCATTGATGGAGATGAAGGCAATCTAGAGAGTCAACTGATGGAGGATTTGATTGATTGCTTGATTGAAAGTCAACTAATCAATCATATAATCAATCTTTGATTGATTATATCCCTCCAATTATGTTTGTTTGAATTGCTAGTTTTCCAACGGCTAGTTAATTCCTACAACTATAAATAGGAGTGCTTGGATGAGTTCTACATAAGAGTCGGGCGAGAGCACAAGAAAACACACGAACTCTTCTACTCACTCACCTTGTTCATTCAAATATTTTATCCACTCTTTTAGGAGTTTTAGTTGGATCTTATAATCAACCTATTCACCTTGAAAGGTTGTTGTAAGCAAGTGTACGAAGGAGCTGGTACTTTCCAATTCCAGTGGTTCGTGAGTAAGTTGGTTGGAGAGAAAGTCCCCTTTGGAGAAAGGGAGAGTGGACGTAGGACCTGTTGTCCAAACCACTATAAATTCTGGTGTTCTTTATTTTCTGCACTTTAATTTTTTAGCACTTTCTTTAAAAGGGTTTTCATTAAAAATAAACTCAAAACGCTTTCCGCTGGATAACCTTTTTGGGACCAACAAAAACTCTATTTGCTCTTTAAGGAGTTCAGTTGGAAATATATACTCAACATGTTCATCTGTTAAGATAAGGTTGCTGTATTAAGAGTTAGATCGATCTAGATCTAAAGTGTAAGCAAGGAAATGGTACTTGTCGATTCCAGTTGTTGGGATATAGATTAGATGTTTTGAAGATGTTAAAATAAGAACTTGTAACTCGTTTAGGACTAGAATAGGTCTTAGGCTAAGGGGGAAGGGAATTAGACAAGACAAGAGAAGTTCCAGACAAGAGGAGTCCCAGACAAGAGGAGTTCCAGACAAGAGGAGTTCCAGACAAGAGGAGTTCCAGACAAGAGAAGTCCCAGTCAAGAGAAGTCCCGGACAAGAGGAGTTCCAGACAAGAGAAGTTCCAGACAAGAAAAGTTCCGGACAAGAGAAGTTCTAGACAAGAGAAGTCCCAAACAAGAGAAGTCCCGGACAAGAGGAGTTCCAGATAAGAGAAGTTCCAAACAAGAAGAGTCTTGGACAAGAGGAGTCTTGGACAAGAGGAGTGTTGGACAAGAGGAGTCTTGGACAAGATGAGTCTTGGACAAGATTAGTCTTGGACAAGATTAGTCTTAGACAAGAGGAGTCTTGGACAAGATGAGTCTAAGACAAGAGGAGTCTTGGAAAAGAGGAGTCTTGGACAAGATGAGTCTTGGACAAGAGGAGTCTTGGACAAGATGAGACTTGGACAAGAGGAGTTTTGGACAAGGGGGTCTTGGACAAGATGAGGTCCGGACAACATGAGGTTCAGACAAAATGAGCTCCGGACAAGATGAGGTCGAGACAAGATGAGGTCGGGACAAGATGAGCAGAAGACCAGATGAGGTAGAGGACCAGATGAGATAGAAGACCAGATGAGGTAGAGGACAAGATGAGGTAGAGGACTAGATGAGATAGAAGACCAGATGAATAGAGGAACATATAAGGTAGATAAGAATTGGTGTACCAGACTACTCTACCAAATGAGCTCTACCAGACTACTCTACCAGATGAGCTCTACTAGACTACTCTACCAAGAAGATCTTGTGATCCAAAGATAAGAAGAGTCAAGAAACGGAAGTCAACTGATATCAAGGAAGATTGGTTGTAGATCAAAGAAGAATCAATCAAGGAAAGAGTCAACCAATCAACCATATAATCAATTAAGATGATTGATTATATTCCTTAATTTATAGATGTTTGAATTTCTAGTTTCCAACGGCTAGTTATTTGGCACCTATAAATAGGAGTGCGTGGTGATGAGTTCAAATACAAGAAAGACGGGCAAGAGAGCACAAAAGATAGAGAAACACACGAATACACCATACACTCACCTTGTTCATAAAAGTATTATATCTACTCTTTTAGGAGTTCTAGTTGGAATATTACCCAGTCTATTCACCACATTGAAAAGTTGTTGAAAGTTGTATGAAGGAACTGGTACTTCCCAATTCTAGTAGTAAGTAAGTTGGTTGGTGAGTGAGACCCCTTTGGTGAAAGGGAGAGCGGACGTAGGATCGTTATATCCGAATCACTATAAAATTCTCGTGTCTCTTTTATTGCTTTATTTATTTAATTTCTGCATAATTTGTTTTAGCACTTTAAAAAGAGGTTTTTCTTAAAATTAAGAATAAAATGCTTTCCGCTAATAATAATTTGTTTGGGACAAACAAGTGGTATCAGAGCAGTGTGTCCTAGACCACTGCTTTGAAAAGCTTTTGGTGGTCACCAGAACAGATCCAATTTTTTGAAAACCCCAAAAAAAAATTTGTGCTAACAATTTCTTGCAGAAATGGGTTCGAAGAAAAGTAGTAAAAAATACACTAGGAGTCACTCCAAAAGAAGCTTCACAGCCGAGGAAGAAGAGGTATCAACTTCTGGTTCATCATCAAATTTTGGACCAAGTGAAGAGATATGTCTTGTGACAGATGAGTTAAGTAATCGAAGTCCCTCTTCTTCTTCTTCTTATTCTTCTTTTTTTGAACAATCAGAGGAGTCTTATACGCAAATATTGCTATTAGATCTCCAAAAATTTGTACAACTTTGTCAAAAGTTGGAAGATGAGAACACAAAGTTGAAAGCAGAAAATCAAAAGCTTTCAAAATGTTTTGACAAATCAGCTGATCTACCACCTGAACATGTTCAAACACTGGTAGAAGAGTCCACTGACTTGAAAACCAAATGTGATGAACAAACTAAGCTGATAGAAAGGTTGCTTGTTGAAAACATTGAGAAAAATAATGAATATACTCTGCTGAATGCTAAGTTTTATGAAGTCTTCCATCAAAACAAAATTGTAAAAGATAGTGAGGACAAGCTCAAGCTGAGACTGGAGCAGCAGACTACAGCAAACAATGTTGTGTCACACATAGCTGCCTCATCTCAAAGAGAGCATGATAAGACAGGCCTTGGTTATTCCAAACCTAAATCCTCACATGTTTAGAAAGAAGAAAAGTCTAGTACTTTTATTGACAAGGGTAAGAGGTCATCTGACCAGGCAACTCAACCTAACGGGCAGATGAGTTATAAGTCTCAAAAACCCAAAAGGAAGAGTAGGAATTTTAAAAGACCTCAGCAAGGTCAGCAGAGTAGAAAACAGCCTGGACCTTCTCAAAAGAAGCAGTCCCAGCTGACTCCTACTCAGCTACAGAAGACTTTCAAGTCATTTGCCAGACCAGCTGGAACCTTTGATGGTTCTAGTAAGACTTATCCTTATCATAATAATTTAAAGACTATTGCTTTAAGACAAGTTACTTCTTCTACTGGACAAGCTCATAAGAGAAAAAGAGCCTCTAGAAGAAATAACTATGTCGAAGCCTCTTGTGTTCAGTGTGTTTTTGTGGATATGTATGGAAGAAAGATAAGATCACCTGATTCAAAAAGGGATGATCTATTCTTGTGGCTTCCTAAATATTGTGCTAACCTCCCTGGACCCAAAAGGGTACCAAAAACTTGATTGCCTGCAGATACACAAGAAGACCAACTGATATTATGCCCCAAATATCAGTTGAGCATATTTTGAGGGGGGAGATTAGTTGACCCTGCTTGATTAGACTTCTCATCTTAAGATTTCAGTTTTCACTTATCTTGTTTCAGTTCTTTTAGTTTTAACATCATCAAAAAGGGGGAAATTGTTGGTTATAGATTAGATGTTTTGAAGATGTTAAAATAAGAACTTGTAACTAGTCTAGGACTAGAATAGGTCTTAGGCTAAGGAGGAAGGGAAATAGACAAGACAAGAGAAGTTCCAGACAAGAGGAGTCCCGGACAAGAAGAGTTCCAAATAAGAGGAGTTCTGGACAAGAGGAGTTCCAGACAAGAGAAGTCCCAGACCAGAGAAGTCCCGGATAAGAGGAGTTCCAGACAAGAGAAGTTCCAGACAAGAGAAGTCCCGGACAAGAGAAGTTCCAGACAAGAGAAGTCCCGGACAAGAGAAGTTCCAGACAAGAGAAGTCCCAGACAAGAGGAGTTCCAGATAAGAGAAGTTCCAAACAAGAGGAGTCTTGGACAAGATTAGTCTTAGACTAGAGGAGTCTTGGACAGGATGAGTCTTGGACAAGATTAGTCTTAGACAAGAGAAGTCTTGGACAAGATGAGTCTAGGACAAGAGGAGTCTTGGACAAGAGGAGTCTTGGACAAGAGGAGTCTTTGACAAGAGGAGTCTTGGACAAGATGAGTCTTGGACAAGATGAGTCTTGGACAAGAGGAGTCTTGGACAAGAGGAGTCTTGGACAAGGGAGTCTTGGACAAGATGAGGTCCGGACAAGATGAGGTTCTGACAAAATGAACTCCAAACAAGATGAGGTCAAGATAAGATGAGCAGAAGACCAAATGAGGTAGAGGGCCAGATGAGATAGAAGACCAGATGAGGTAGAGGACTAGATGAGGTAGAGGACCAGATGAGTAGAAGAACATATAAGGTAGACAAGAAGTGGTGTACAAGACTACTCTACCAAGACTACTCTACCAGACTACTCTACCAGATGAGCTCTACCAGACTACTCTACCAAATGAGCTCTACCAGACTACTCTACCAAGAAGATCTTGTTATCTAAAGATAAGAAGTCAAGAAAGGGAAGTCAACTGATATCAAGGAAGATTGGTTGTAGATCAAATAAGATTCAATCAAGGAAAGAGTCAACCAATCAACCATATAATCAATCAAGATGATTGGTTATATTCCTTAATTTATAGATGTTTGAATTTCTAGTTTCCAACAGCTAGTTATTTGACACCTATAAATAGGAGTGCATGGTGATGAGTTCAAATACAAGAAAGACGGGCAAGAGGGCACAAAAGATAGAGAAATACACGAACACACCATACACTCACCTTGTTCATAAAAGTATTATATCTACTCTTTTAGGAGTTCTAGTTGGAATATTATTCAACCTATTCACCATATTGAAAGGTTGTTGTAAGTTGTATGAAGGAGCTGGTACTTCCCAATTCCAGTAGTAAGTAGGTTGGTGAGTGGGACCTCTTTGGTGAAAGGGAGAGTGGACGTAGGATCGTTATATACGAACCACTATAAAATTCTCGTATCTCTGTTTGCTTTATTTATTTAATTTCTGCATAATTTGTTTTAGCACTTTAAAAAGAGGTTTTTCTTAAAATTAAGAATAAAATGTTTTCCGCTAATAATAATTTTTTTTTGGACCAACACCAGTAGTAAGTGAGAAGGATAGTAAGAAAGTCCCCTTGTCAAAGGGAGAGTGGATGTAGGATTTGATATCTGAACTACTATATATCTTGTCTTATTAATTTCCTGCACTGCATTCATTCATACATTTGCATTAATATTTAAAAAGGCTTAAAAGATTTTATCAAAAGTTAGTTTACTTAAGCTTTCGCATTACTCACGAGACGAGTCTATTCTTTTAGAAAAGATTCAAAAATAGTATTTTGGTGTGAGAAGTTTATTCAACCCCCATTCTAGACTTCTTTTCACCCTACTACTGTTACTGGTGGGACCAATATCAACCAATCAGAGGAAGACAAGTCATGTACGGACCCTGACACAAGCCTGACCATTCCTACAGAGTTCAACGGGCATTCATTTAATGCATTTACCTAATCCATGCAAGTAGGCAGCTGCATGCAGACTTATGTCCGTTTGAAATATCTTACAAGAAAGGTGTGAGAAGGCTATCTCTTCCAATGGATAGTTTTTCAAATCATCTATAAATATAGAAGACCTTGGCCCAAACAAGATTATGGGAAATTTTGAAGCCAAGAAATTAGTCAGACTCTCAAGCATTCAAAGAAGCACTCATAGAGTTTTACAAACCTTGGCCCAAACAAGTGTTTCTTATAGTCTAGAGTCATTATGTATTCGAAAGTGCTTTCATTTTCAACTCCTAAGCTTAGAGTGATAATTCAATCCTTAGCATAGCTTTGTCTTGTAAAGATTATCACAACTTAGTTGGAATCCAAGCCAAAACCAAAACCCTAAGCTGAGTCAGTGTTATGTATTTTGGTAGAGGTTGTTAGTGGTTAAGGAATGAGGACTAGAACTCGTGTTATTCTAGAGCTCACTGAGGTTGATCATTGTGCACCTTGGCACGTTAAAAACAAGTTAATCCTTAAGGGATTCTCCAGTTCAATCAGGACTGTGGACGTAGGAGCTTAAGTCTCTGAACCACGTTAAACTGCTCTGTGTTCTTTACTGCTTTGATAATTGCTTAACTATGTAATCATTCATTCATTGCATATTTATCAGTGATGAATTAATCAATCTTACCTTGTAACTTAGTGCACAACCCTTTAACCACAGCTTCATAAGTTAAGAAAAACTCAGTTTTCAGAAATCATTAACAAGTCTAAAATTTTCAGGGTTCACACATTACGCACTCAGGCATAAATAGATAGTTAGTCATCTGACTTACTTCAGAGCTATTAGTAGGTGTATTATCTATTAAGTTCCTAACACTAAACTCTAAATAGAGGGACTCAGTTTAAAAAAGATTTGTATATGTGTTTCACCCCCCCCCCCCCCTACACGTATCTTAGACTTGCCCGGGACCAACAAATATAATACTAAGATAATATTCAGTTTTGGTTTAATATTATTATTGATTTAATATTAAATTTAAGGCATTGCACTTGTCTGAATATTATGTTTAATTGTTTGCATTTATTCTTATATGTGTTCCCATGAATCACTACTGTCATTGAGTGAGTGAGAACTTAGATGATTTAAGTATGATTCTCAATATAGCCTCGATCAAGGATCATCAAGAATATGATATTAATGGTTTAATTGAAATTGGTGTGCGATCTGCATCATACTCTTAGAGAGTGTAGTAAGATCTCACTTACTACGAGATACTAGGTATCTCATGATGGATGCACAAATACCTTTGAGGGTATTGGTATACCCATCTAAGAAACCATTTGATGTAATTCCACAATATGTGCCTACGAATGTCTCGGTTAGTAGGAGTGAGGTGATGATTTGAGGTCAATACACACGACATATGTGAGTGATGAACTTTGACCATGACCGGCGCTTGCACCCTTCCACGGGTAGATATGGCATGGATTGGGTCCATCACGAAATGCATGTGCGTGGTAATTGAGCAAAGAATATGAAAAATGTAGATTTAGAGAAAATACTCATTTTCTCATCATAATTGGACCTAAGTCGTCGGCCGATGCACATCAAGTTAGACTTTGTGGCTAAGTGTGATATACTTGATCAATTAGTGATTAGAGATAATACAATTAAGTTATTTGAATAGACACTTCATCATGTTCAAGGCTTAATCGGGTATTCGTAAATGAAAAGAAAATATCACAATAGCCTACAATATTACATGTAGTTGTAGAATTCCTTACAACGTACCTCGTATATTGAGAATGTCTGATTTACTGTCTAGGATCAATTAAGACCGTTAGCCTAACTAACCGCTTGATATACGAGAGTCAATAGGTCACACATCAAGTTATAGTAATTTACTAATTATAGTTGGTGTTGGGATATATTAGTTTTGATGATTTTCTAAAAACCACGTGTAATAGGTTTTAAAACAGTCAGGATTAGATTGTTTAGTTTCAGGTCAAGTCTTCATGTTCTTCAGTTGAACAGGTTGTCAGTGGAGAAGAACTTAGCTGAGGAAGCGCTCAGTAGAGGAGAATTCAGCTGAGGGGGAAACTCTACTAAGGGGGAACTTAGTGAGGGGGAACTCACTGACAGAGCCTGAGATAGTCAAGATGACATCACCAAAAGAACAGACTGAAGTCATGCCAAAACACCTGAAACTGAAGAGGAGTCTGAAGGAAATCCCACTGAGTATAAACCTGACTATTCTAAGCTAAGTCAGTAGACTACTCAGTGAAGAGCATGATCAGGAGGATCAGTGTTGTACCTAGTAGACCCTGAAGGAGTCAGGCTACTGAGGTCAGGGAAGATTGTCATTCAGCCTTATGACAATCTTCTTGGAAAGATCTTCAAGTTTCTACTGAAGGACAACTACACTGAAGACATTCATGTCTACTGAAGATCATCAGAGTCAGTGGAGGATAAGCCATCTGAAGTTAGTGCCCTGATCAAGCCCACTGAACCAAAGAGCCGTTGGACTCAGTCCACGTGGACCAATCAAGTCAAGACAGCTCATCCGACACTGACAAGGCCACAATCCAAAAAAAGTTGGTGTCCCTATTAATGTTCTGGATTCAAATGTGACTACCTCCAACGGTAACATTTGAATCCACACTATAAATACGAGTTTATATCTGCGGTTCAAGGTGTGTAAAAAGGGAGAAAATTAAACACCTACAAGCTGTGAGGGTGTAAGAGTTCTGTGTTGTCAAAGGGAGTCATTAGGGAGCACATCTCACATCCACGACACCGACCATTAGATTCGTCACATATATTCATTGAGTGTCTAGCTTGTAACTCTTAGCTTAGAGAGATTTTCCCAATCTTAGTTTGAGGCTAACACATTGTAAGGGAAAACCTCACCTAATTGGAGAAAACCAAACCAAACTAAACCCTTTCAGAAGAATGTTAGGTTTGTAGTGAGGGGAGGAGAGGCAGCCCAGGGAGTGGCGTGAGTCCAGTGTATTTGTGCACCTTGGCACGTTAAAAACAAGTCAATCCCAAGTAGTGGATTCTCCTGTTAAATCAGGGCAGTGGACGTAGGAGCTTGAGTCTCTGAACCACTTTAAACTTAGTGTGAGTTATTGCTTAAGTACTTGCTAACTGGTTTGTATCGTATGCTCACTGAGAGTATCATTCTTAAAGAAGGTTTTAGCTAAGTGTTTTGGTTAGGGAGAACCAATCTCACTGACAGGCTTAAGCACGCACTCGAGAGTTCAGTCTCTCGAGTCACTGCTTTGTTGAGAGCCTGAGCTCACAAGTCAATTGTCACTGACTTGAGAGCTCTGATTCTCAGCAATGCAGTGACTTGAGTGTCTCACACTGAACTCATTTGCTAAAAAAAATTATTTTTTGGTGTTATATCCTAAATTCCCATATTGCCATTGTTTGTGAAAGAATTACGGGACCATCAATTGGTATCAGAGTGGGTTTTTTACATGACAACTGATCCATTTTTGTTAAGAAAAATGGCCAACCAAACAGATCTTAATTGTTTTAAATTATGGGAATTTCTGCATCTTTTAACTATTACTTGTGGCACTGACATCATAATTGTAATAAAAAAATCTTCAGTGTTAGAAGTTTTGGAATCATCAAAAATGGGGAAATTGTTAGGATATATTAGTTTTGATGATTTTTCAAAAACCACGTGTAATAGGTTTGAAGCAGTCAGGATTAGATTGTTTGGTTTCAGGTCAAGTGTTCATGTTCTTCAGTTGAACAGGTTGTCAGTGGAGAAGAACTCAGCTGAGGAAGCACTCAGTAGAGGAGAATTCAGCTAAGGGGGAAACTCTACTGAGGGGGAACTTAGTGAGGGGAACTCACAGACAGAGCCTGAGGTAGTCAAGATGACATCACCAAAAGAACAGATTGGAGTCATGCCAAAAGACCTGAACCTGAAGAGAAGCCTGAAGGAAGTCCCACTGAGTATAAACCTGACTATCCTAAGCTAAGTCAGTGGACTACTCAGTGAAGAGCATGATCAGGAGGATCGGTGTTGTACCTAATAGAACCTGAAGGAGTCAGGCTACTAAGGTCAGTGAAGATTGTCATTCAGCCTTATGACAATCTTCTTGGAAAGATCTTCAAGTGTCTACAGAAGGACAACTACACTAAAGACATTCATGTCTACTTAAGATCATCAGAGTCAGTGGAGGATAAGCCATCTGAAGTCAGTGTGCCCTGATCAAGCCCACTGAACCAAAGAGCCATTGGACTCAGTCCACGTGGACCAATCAAGTCAAGACAGCTCATCCGACACTGACAAGACCACATTCCAAGAAAAGTAGATGTCCCTATTAATGTTCTGGATTCAAATGTGACTACCTCCAACGGTAACATTTGAATCCACACTATAAATACTGCCTCATAGCTGCGGTTCAAGGTGTGTAAAAAAGGAGAAAATTAAACACCTACGAGCTTTGAGGGTGTAAGAGTTTTGTGTAGTCAAAGAGAGTCACTAGGTAGTCAAAGGGAGTTCTGTGTAGTCAAAGGGAGTCAAAATGAGTGTGATTTATTGCTTAAGTACTTGCTAACTGGTTTGTATCGTATGCTCACTGAGAGTATCATTCTTAAAGAAGGTTTTAGCTAAGTGTTTTGGTCAGGGAGAACCAATCTCACTGACAGGCTTAAGCACGCACTCGAGAGTTCAGTCTCTCGAGTCACTGCTTTGTTGAGAGCCTGAGCTCATAAGTCAACTGTCACTGACTTGAGAGCTCTGACTCTCAGCAATGCAGTTGACTTGAGTGTCTCGCACTGAACTCATTTGCAAAAAAAAAATTGTTTTTTGGTGTTATCTCCTAAATTCCTATATTGTCCTTGTTTTTTAAAGAATTACGGGACCATCAGTTGGTTGATTAAATATTGTATTAGATATAATATGTAATTTATAGAGAATATAATAATAATTATATTTAGAATTAATTATTATTGATATTTAATTAAATTAGATTTAATTAAATTGGAATTTTTAGTAATAATGTTTATAATATTATTATGTAGGAATTTTATGTACAAGGAAATAAAATCCGTAGATATTTTATTTAATATGCTTGGGCTTTTTATCTTGCTTTGAAATTAAGCCAGTTTATCCTTATAAATACAAGTCCTATGGGAAATCCAAAACACACAAGAAATATAATTTCTCCATAAAATCCCCAGTCAGAATTTTTCTAGCAAATTTGTCTCAAGATTCAACGCTGGCAAGTGCGAGTTAGTAGAAAGTTGTTACGTGGATAACATAGTTGAGGAATCCGTGTACGAATCACTGTAAGTATTATGTTAATGTTTTCTCGTATTTAATTATGCATTTAAATGTTCATTGTTGGTGAACTGTTTAATTCCGATGTGCATGTATTACGTGTTTACATGCCTCAAATCACCTAACAGTGGTATCATAGCTCAGGCTCTTGATTATTGCATAATTATGTGGTTGTTGTTATAAAATAATTTTTTTATACAACAATATATTGTACGACAAAACTAGGTTTGACCGCACCAGGATATATTTGATTTGTTTGGGGTAATTGTTAAATCTCTTCTTCTTTTTGGGGTTCGTCTTCTCTCTCGGTCGCCTTAGGGTTTCGAACTCACCTGCAAAATCTAGTGCTGCCCACCAACGGTGGAGACCGCGCCGCATCACTTCAGGCGGCGGCTAACCGCTGCGCCTCGCGATGGTCGCGTGTCACCGCATCACTGCACATGATGGCGGAACATCTTTTATTCAGGATGGTTACATTTTCACAACGTCGTTGCGCACGACGATGGGCTCTCCGCAACTCGTGAAGATTGCGCGTGACGGTGGTGTATCCAAACCTCGCGGCAGTTGCGCATCGCTGCGTGCGACAGTGGTCCACACATACCTCACAGTGGGTGGACGACACCACGTTGCTATTCTCAACGAAGGCTCATCTGTATCACGGCAATGCAATCTCACTCCGGCGGAGTCTTTTTCCATTTCTTTAACTTGCCGGGTTTTGCATTGGTTCGTGTTGGGTCTTGTTTTGCCCACTGTTACCTTTCTTTTCAACCATTGTGGCCTTAATTCATCTAAATTTTGAACGCTAATATTGAATTATTGATGATGATTGATGGTTTGGTGTTTGGATTTTGAATTGGTTAACCCAAATTACAGATTGGATGTTGTTGAATTTGGGCGGTGATGACGGAGTAACAAATTTGCAAATTGGATTTGGCAAAGCCCTTCCATGTAATTTTAAAAATTACATCTGAGCCCTTAACAATCAACAAATTAATAAAAAAGATTAAATTAAATAAAATTAATTGTTATGAATAAAGTTGAACCAAAATTATGGGTTTTAATAAATGAATTAATTTAATTAATTTAATTTGAAAAGGATTAATAATTAACTAAATTGTTAAGCTTTAATTTAAAATTTCAGAGTTTGATAATTGATATATTATTAATCTCACTTGGTTAACATGCTTTATATTATGTTAACGCACTTTATAGTCCGCACTATAATTGTTTAGGTAGGTTGCGGCCAATAATTGTCGGGCTGTAATAAATGTTTGGGTAGACGGCGCTCATGTAAATGTTAGTCCGTGTAATATCATGTTTAGGTAGGCGGCGCCCAATAATTGTTCAAATGTGATGTAGATTAACATGTTGTATCTCGATTAAGCAATTAATACGGGATTTAAACCAAATTCGTCATCTATCTTTTCACCTTTATCTAAATGGTCCTCTATTTATTTACTTTATCAACTTAGTCCTGTATTTTTTCAAGTTTCGCCAAAATGGTCCTAATTTGGTCCTAATTGATTTATTGTATTTTATTTCAATATTTTTTATTTGGCAAAGATGGGCACCTAGCGTGCCACATTGGAAAAAAAAAGCCACATCATAGGCTTCCACCGAAAACACTAGTGTGCATGACTAAAAAGGTGGCATTTTATGCTTTAGGTGTTCAATTAGGACCTAATTAGAGAAATGTGAATTGATACAGGACTAAATTGGCAAACAAAATAAATATAGGACCAAAACGTGAGGTTTTGTACATTTTTAGACCAATTAGGACCATTTTGGCGAAACTTGAATACATACGGGACTAAACTGATAAAGCAAATAAATAGAGGACCATTTTGATAAAGATGAAAAGATAGAGGACGGATTTGGTTTTAATCCCCAATTAATACCCTACCTTTAAAACATTCCTCAATAAAATTTAGTTTTTCATTAAATTGAAAGATGTCTTACATTACAATTAAAAGTAAACCAGAGATTTCGTTCCAATGAGTATTTAAGGCCCAGTCTTTTGCTCGAATCTACATCGAACGGGACTTTTATAGGGACACGTAGTGTCGCCGCTTAGTGGTTGTAAACCAACTTAATTCTGTTTCACCAGCCCCAGTAGGGAAACGAGAGTTAAGGGACATCAGATTAAATTAGGTTCAATCAACTAGGAATTACAATATTGCAATTGGTATAGAGACCTACCAATTCTGTTGTTACAATAATCAGCCCCAATAGATATTGTAATAGTAGGAATGTGGATCCTAGTCCATTACAATTTATATTGGATATGAATTTGTACTCTTCCGATGAGGTCATTGAGTATGTGAAAACAATGGAGACAAAATAAATTAAAAGGCCATGTTTATTTTGATTATTGAATATTGATCATAGGAATTATGTGTTTAATTCCTATTTTATTTTATTTCTCTAGGATTATTGAAATCAATAACTTATCGTTAAGAAGTGTTCTAGAAATGAACAACTTGGTTGGGCCAAATTTTCTGGACTGGCACCGAAACATGCGTTTGGTGTTAAGGCAAGAAAAAAATGAGTACATATTGGACATGCCAATCCCTGTTGCCCTTAAACTTAGTACTGAGGAGGCTGAAGTGTTTGACGCTGCAACCCCGAAGAAGCCTCAAGAGGATGCTTCCCAAGCTCAATGTATTATGTTGCTCGGTATGACTCCCGAGTTGCAAAGGCAACATGAGAAGATGCTCCCCTTCAAGATGCTCAAGCATCTGAAGGATCTCTTGATTCTGAATCTAGCTCCGAGACTTATGAAGTGATAAGGGATCTGTTCAGATGTCGGTTAGCTGAAGGAAGGAAGGTCTTCCCTTATGTGTTGAAGATAGGTCTAATCGAGAAACTTGATCGTTTGGGCATTGAGCTACAAACAAATGTTGTTTTTTATGATATCCTTCAGTTGCTTTCCGATTCATATTCGAGTTTCGTAGTAAACTTTAATATGAATAAGATGGAATCGACCATGCCTAAGCTTCATAACGTGCTCAAGACTTTTGAGTCTTCCACTGCTAAGGAGAAGCCCGTGCTCATAGTGAGTTCTTCTACTTCTTTCGGCCCAAAGAGCAAGGAGAAGTGAAGAAGTAAGGCTAAGGAGGGCTCTAAGCCCAACTTCCTTAAGCCCAAAGGTGGGATTCAAAAGAAAGAGCGGGTTGATAAGGATGTATGTCTCCACTGCAAGCAAAAAGGGCATTGGAAGAAAGACTGTAAGGTTTTTGCAGCTGAAAAGAAGGCACAAGGTGTTTCAGCCACTGGAATAGGTATGTTTGTATTGAGATAAACATGTCCACAAATGATACTAACTACTAGGTATTAAATACCGGTTATGGCTCACACATTTGTACAAATGTGCAGGGTCTCAAGGACAGTAGGGTAGTTAGGCCAGGTGAAGTCGTCCAACACGTTGGGAATGGAGCAAGAGTTGTTGTTGATTGTGTTGGGACTTATGTTTTAGACTTACCTTCTGGTTTTAGATTAGAACTGAATAATTTTTATTTCATTTCATCTATTACTCATAACATTATTTTCGTTCCTATGTTAGATATTGAGGGATTTTTCTTCCATTTTGCAAATAATACTTTGTTGGGACATTGTCAGTTTTGATTAAGATCCCAAAACCCCTGAAAAGATGATTGCCTTAATCTGTCTTTGTCAGGCTAGTCTTGGTTAGGATTAGTACTTAGTCATTTTACACTTCACAGGTACTCAGTGAGAGGAGAACTCACTGGAGACAATCAAGACTCAGAGGCTGAAGACGAAGAGCACCATCCTGAACTTATGGCAGTCTTCTAAGCTGGCTGAGTAAGTGTCAGTGATGTAGAGTATGACCCTGAGGTCATTACTAACTCAGTCCTGAAGGGAACGGGATGTCACTGAGTTAATGGGAAGACTTGGAGTAGAGCCAAGCAATGCAAAAGGAATTTCAGCGTCAGGACAAGACTGGTGGGCTCAAGACAAAATGAACTTAATAAGACAAGCCTGAAGCCCAGGAATAAGTTCTGACATTCTCACCAACCTGATGACGTGGACCAATCCGAGAAGGACACGCACGTACGGAACCTGACATGAAGACTGAATTCAGACTGCATATTCAACGGGCAAGCATTTAATGTGCATTTAATGCAAATACCAAATCCATGCAAAGGACAGCTGCTGCATGAAGATATGTCCGTTTGAAGCCACTCTACATAGATGACTAGAAGGCTATCTCTCCAACGGATAGTTATTCAAATCACCTATAAATACAGAAGGCCTTGAACCAATTCAAGGTTACGGGAAATTTCCAAGCCAGAAATTACTCAAACTCTCAAGCATTCAAAGTATTCAACCTTTAAGAGAAGCACTCGAAACCTTCTAAATTTCCCAAGTGTTTCTTAGCAGTTGAGAGTTGTTCTGTATTCCAAGAGCTAATTAGAATTATCTCAAGCTTAGAGAGATTATCCAATCCTTAGCATAGCTTTGACTTGTAAGGATAATCTCAACCTAGTTGGAATCCAAACTGAAACCAAAACCCTAAGTTAGGCTTGTTGGGAGTAAGTCAGTTAGAGTGTTAGTAAGTGGAGTTGTATAGATCAGTGAGGTTAGCTGGTCTTGGTGCACCTTGGCACGTTAAAAATAAGAATCCCTTGAGTGGATTTCCTGTTAAGTCAGGCCGTGGACGTAGGAGCTTGAGACTCTGAACCACGTTAAACTCCTTGTGTTCTTACTGCTTTGATATTGTGCGTACTTGCCATATTACTTGTTCATTCATTGCATTCAATTTTATCAGGCCTGAATCAATCAGGCTGATCTTCAAAAGAGCACTGCCCTACTAAACACTCTTCAGATTTGAGTAAAACAAGTTTTTCAGAAAGCAAACTAAACAAGACTTTAAACTTTCAGGGCTCAAACTTTTCCGCACTGAACTTGAACTGATAGTTAGCCAACTGACCCGCACCAAGTGTAGTCAGTAGGTGTGTTATCAGATCCTAGTTCTTTACCACTCTGAGCAAAGGGGACTCAGTCAGTTTTAAGGTTGAAAAATTGGCATACGTGTATTCCCCCCCCCCCCCCCATACACGTATTCCTCAGTCTTGTACCGGGACCAACAAGTGGTATCAGAGCAGTGGTTCGAAAGACCACTGACTTTGAATACTAATAGTTTCAGAGGAGAAACTGTTGGTGGTCACTGAACAGATCTGAGTTTGCTTTTCATAAAACTTGCATCATCATGACTTCGAGGAGACTTGAAGCTTCGTTACCTGAATTCTCTGTGTCTAACTTTGTCTATTGGAAGTTCAGATTAGAAGCACATCTAGATGCCATCCATGACCAGATGCCACGTGTACTTAGGGAGGGACCGATCAAGATCACTATTCCTAACGTCAGAGGACTGGGATATGAGGATCTTGCGATTGGCGTGCAGGTTCCTAAAGAAAGGAAAGATATGACCAATGATGAAATCAAGATGGTGGAACTTGACAACGTCGCCAGAAACATCATCTTGCACACGGTGCCCTTCGAGGAGTCAGCCAGGCTGATGAACTTAAAGACAGCAAAGGAGGTCTGGGATGAGCTGACAAGGATGTGTGAGGGATCTGTAAAGATCAAGGAGAACAAGAGAAACATTGTCATTCAGAAATTCGAGGCGTTCGAGATGCTGCCCGACGAGAGCATAGATCAAATGGAGTCTAGATTCATCAAGTTGATGAATGAGTTGGTGATGTTGGACAAGGATGTCCCAAGGAGAGATGTTGCTTCAAAGATCCTGAATGCCCTTCCTGAGAGATGGGACAACAGTGTAATTATGCTTAAGAACACTCAGGATATGAGTAACATAACTTCTGTTTTACTTTTTTCAGAGCTCAAAGCGCTTGAATTTGACCTTAACAAGAGGAAGAAGAAAGTTCAGTCAGAAGAGGAAGTGAAGGAGAAAACTCCTGAGAAAAGTGTGGCGTTCAAGGCTAGGTCTGAACCTGTTGATCCCTCATCAAACTCTTCATCAAAGTCGCTGATGGAGATGAGTAGAGAAGAACTCGCTGAAGAGTACAGCCTGATGGCCAGACGATTCGACAAGCTCAATTCCAGGTTTGGTCGTTATAAAAAGTTTTATCAGGACTCACGTGACAGGAAACAAGAAGGAACCCACCAAAGCTCAAGGAGATATGAGGAGCGAAGGAATACTGACCAGAGGAGAGAACGTGGTGATGAAAGGAGATATTCTGAACCAAAGCCTGAAAGAAGAGACGAACAGAGATGTACTCGCGATGATAGATATCCAACCAGAACTGAAAGCTCACCAAGAACCAGGGAACCTGACTCAAGGAGGAACCCTGAACCAAGAAAAGAAAGAGTAAGTGAGCAGGTAGCATGTTACAACTGTAACAAGATTGGTCACTATCAGTACGACTGCCCGGAGCTGAGTGCGAGGGAGAGAGAGGAAAGGAGAGCCACTAGGGATCTAAGATCTGCTGATCGGAGAGCGATGGTCGCTGAAGATGCAACAGATTCCGACGGTCCTGCTGAAAGGTCATCTGAACTCTTCTCAGATGACGAGTACGATGATGTCTGTCTGATGGCTAGGGATAAGCCTGAGGTAACTTCAAATTCTGTTTGTGCTTCTTACACTGGTCAAAATCCTGAGCTTAGCTCAGAGTCAGTTAGAGAAATGAACCTTCAGATTTGTCTTGATCAATTGATGGTTGATTTCTCCAGACTGCAGGAAACTAATGTCTTCTTGGTTGAGGAGAACAAGAAATTGAGTACTGAAGTTCAAAACCTGAATGAACAACTCACTCAGTCAGATCTTAAAGAATCAGCTCAGATTGTGAGACTAACTCAGGAAATTGATATGATCAATTCTGAGCGTCTCCCAAGAGAAAAGATTCTGAAGGAATTGGCTGAGGAAGAGCTGGTCAGGAAGGAAGAGCTGAAAGCACTTAAGAGTAAGTTTGATGACCTCTTTACCAGACATGAAATCCTGAAAAAGGGTGAGGACTCTCTCAAGAAAAAGGTTGCAGCAATGAATAAATCCTCAGTGGCTAGAGAGGAAATAAATAGCAACCAGATACTTGGGAATAAGAAAAAGGGACTTGGATATGTTCCTGAGAAATCCTCACAAGGTCAGTCTCATGTTGCTTCAGGGAGCAACACTGAGAGGGTATTTGTTCAGACAGGCCAGAGTGCACCTAAGGTTGTGCTCCTGGCCCGTCAAACTGATAAGGGCAAGAAAACTGTTGACACAGTCAGGATTGCTCCTAAGGTAGCTAAGCCAAAACCCAAGGGAAAGGCAAAGCAACCTACGGAAGCCCCTGAGAGCTCAGGCCAGGGAAAACCTCAGCGAAAGCAGAGGAAGTCTCAGGCCAAGAGCTTTCAGACTGGTCAGCGAGGGTACCATCATGCTTGGCAATACCAACAGGGAAGGCCAAATATGATGACACCCCCGTGGTTTTGGCATCCTGAGGCCTTTAACTGTTTTCCATTTCCTCACTTGCCTAGGGGAAATAGAAATCAGGGTCCTTATCAAGAACAAGGCCCAAGACCTGCTGCACCCAGACCTAGGAAGAACAGGAAGCCAGCCCAAAAGGCACCCACTCAGGCTCCTGCGAAGCCTAAGTCTAACACTCATACACCATCTTCCTCTAAGGCAAAGAAGAAGAAAGTTGTGTATGTCGATGTTTTAGGGAGACAGATTTACCACTCTGAGGCAATCAGGGTTGTGAAGCAAGTCTGGATCCCGAAGGGTACAGCTGACACAATAGGACCCAACACCCAATGGGTACCTAAAGCCTGATTTGCTTGCAGGCGGCTGTGGATCACAACAAGAGGAGAGGAGACTCAATCAAAGCTGTTTGGTACCTAGACAGTGGTTGCTCAAGGCACATGACTGGAATGAAGAGTCTTCTCCAAGAGTATCAAGCTAAAGATGGTCCACAGGTAACCTTTGGTGATAACTCAAAAGGTGTTACTAAAGGTTTTGGTGTTCTAATTATAGGTACAGTCAGAGTGGAAAATGTGTCCTTTGTGGAAGGACTGAAGCATAACCTGCTGTCAGTAAGTCAATTATGTGACAAAGGGTTTAGTGTTGAGTTCTCATCGAATACATGTTCAGTCAAGGACAAATCAACACAGGTGCTTCTATCAGGTATAAGGAAAGGTAACGTTTATCTCGCTGATTGGAGCAGCACTATTCCTAATACCTGCTTTATTGCTAAAAGCTCTCTAGAGCTCAGTTGGTTATGGCATAAAAGATTAAGCCACCTGAACTTCAAGATTCTTAACAAAATTTCTAGACAGTCACTTGTTGATGGTCTACCTAATGAAGTTTTTAGCAAAGATCACGTGTGTAAAGCTTGTCAGGAAGGGAAGCAGGTCAGAGCGTCATTCAAAGAGAAAGCTTCTTATTCCACTGACAGGATACTTCAGCTCTTGCACATGGATTTGTTTGGTCCCATAACACCTGTGAGTATGAATGGTAGAAAGTATACCCTTGTGGTTATTGATGATTATTCTAGATATACTTGGGTTATTTTCTTGTTAAATAAGAAGGAAACACAGGTGAAGCTTCCAGAATTGCTCAGGAGACTCAGCAATGAGAAGAATCAGTCCATTACTAAGATCAGAACTGACAAGGGCACTGAATTTATAAATTCATATATTTCTGACTTCTGTAATGAACTTGGTATAGCTCATGAGACTTCTGCAGCTAGAACTCCACAACAGAATGGTGTCGCTGAAAGAAGGAACAGGGCACTGAAGGAGGCTGCAAGGACCATGCTGGCTGAGTCAGGATTGCCCAAGAAATTCTGGGCTGAGGCAATCAACACTGCATGCTACACTCAGAACAGATCCATGCTGAACAAGCAACATGCACGGACCCCATATGAGACATGGAACAAAAGAAAACCTCGTATTTCTTATTTTCATGTATTTGGTTGTAAGTGCTTCATCCTCAACAACGGGAAGACCCAGTTGAAAGCCTTTGATAGCAAATCTGATGAAGGAATATTCTTAGGATATTCTGAAGTTAGTAAAGCCTTCAGGGTTTACAATTGTAGGACCCTTGTTGTTGAAGAATCACCTCATGTTGTCTTTGATGAATCTGCAAATGAGTCTAGGGCAAAGGTGTTGAATCCTGATTCTGAGGAGGTCACAAGGAGTGTGACAAGGCTGAGCTTGAAGAATCAACCTGATCCCAAGATCAAGACTGTGCCAATTCCGAGATGGGATGATGATGACGATCAGGATGAAGAATCAGGTGCCACTCCTAAGCCCAGCACATCAGGGATTGTTGAGCCTCAGACTGAGGAACAGGCTCAACCTGAGGTAAGCACCGTCTATGAAGATGCTGTTGCAGCTGAGACGGTTCCCGAGTCACCTCATCAAGGGGGAATCAATGTCCCTGACATTGAACTTATTAATCCCTTTGGTATAGACTCAGGATCATCCCCTTCTGTTCAATTTCCTGAATTTTATGAACCTGTAGACACTAACATTGCAGGTACTTCAGGAACAACTCCTGGCAAGAGAACTTGGTTAGAAGATCATCCCATTGATCAAATCATTGGTGATCCAACTGAGGGAGTCAGGACCAGACGGTTCCATGGTGAGAGTGCATTGTTTTGTTGCTTTCTCTCTGAGCAAGAGCCTCAGAACATTGAAGAAGCTCTCACTGACTCGAACTGGATCATTGCCATGCAAGAGGAGTTGAATCAGTTCACAAGGAATCAGGTTTGGGAACTGGTGGATAGACCTAGGCATCAAGGTGTGATTGGTACCAAGTGGGTCTTTAAGAACAAGAAGGATGAGAATGGTGTTGTGGTAAGGAACAAGGCTAGACTGGTTGCAAAAGGGTATTGTCAGTCTGAAGGAATAGACTATGATGAAACTTTTGCTCCAGTGGCTAGGTTGGAAGCTATCAGGTTGTTCCTTGCATATGCAACATACAAGAAGTTCAAGGTGTATCAAATGGATGTCAAGAGTGCCTTCCTGAATGGTGTACTCAATGAAGAGGTATATGTTGAACAACCTCCCGGGTTTGAGGTTGGAGATAGAGTATACCATTTGAAGAAAGCACTCTATGGACTTAAGCAAGCACCAAGAGCTTGGTATGAACTGTGGATAGGACATTGTTCAGGATCACTGAAGGTGATGACATTCTCTTGGTCCAGATTTATGTGGATGATATAATATTTGGATCACCAAATCATCAGCTTTGTGAGAAATTCTCTAAGCTAATGACTGGTAAATTTGAGATGTCCATGATGGGAGAGATGAACTTCTTCTTAGGATTGCAGGTCAAGCAGACTGATCAAGGTATATTCATTAATCAGGCCAAGTATACAAGAGACTTGATTCATAAGTTTGGTATTCAGAACAGCAATCCAGCAAGGATCCCTATGAACACAAATTGGAAGATGGATCCTGACACTGAAGGGACTTCAGTAAATCAGACTGAGTATCGTGGGCTGATAGGTTCTTTATTGTACCTGACTGCAAGTAGACCTGACATTACGTTTGCAGTTGGTGTGTGTGCTAGGTATCAGTCTGATCCCAAGAAAAGTCATTTGGAGGCTGCTAAGAGGATACTTAAGTATTTGAAAAGGACAGTCAATATGGGACTATGGTATCCTTCAGATGACAACTTAGAACTGACAGGTTATTCAGATGCAGATTATGGAGGTTGTAGAATTGATAGGAAATCAACCTCAGGGACATGTCAGTTTTTGGGAAGTAAGTTAATCTCGTGGTTTAGTAAGAAGCAGAATTCAGTGGCTACATCCACGACTGAGGCTGAGTATATGGCTGCAGGTAGTTGTTGTGCTCAGATTTTATGGTTGAGGCAACAGTTGAGGGACTACCAAGTGTTTGCTAATCAGGTTCCAATCTATTGTGACAACAATAGTGCTATAGCAATTACTCAGAACCCAGTGCTTCACACAAGGTGCAAGCATGTGGATATTAGACACCACTTCATTCGAGATCATGTGGAGAAGAAAGATATTAGGATGGAGAAGATTCACACTGACAGGCAAAGAGCTGACATCTTGACTAAGCCTCTGGCTGAATCGAGGTTTATGGAACTGTCAGTGGAGTTAGGACTCTTAGATCCGGGAGAGCAGTCAGCGTAGGGTTCTAGCGGGAACTCAGGCCAGACTCGACTCAGCGAGGTATCAGGGTGCTACAATGTCTCCCTGACAGGTATGAATTCTAACCTAACTCTTGTGAATTTCAAGCGTCTCCCTGAGTCCTTCGTCCTGAAAATCTTTATTAAATGCATTCCATTTTCATTAAAAGCGCGCTTTTTCATATTTAAAACCCACGCGCACGGAGCATTTAATGCCAGTTACTTTTTCATATACGTGTCCATTTTATACGGAATATGACTGACATGGGGTTTAATTGAAGTTGAGATTAATCCTGGCCCCTCATTTCAAAACCTTTCGAATTCAGGGATCAATCTCAACCCCACGTTCGAGTAACTGACTTAGTCTTATCAATCAAGAGTGCCATTTGAGGTTTTTACGCAAACACAACGCACAATCAGCACACTGAGTTTTCTCTTGCTCAAACACAGAAACTTTCAAAAACCTTTCTTTCAAAAACAATGGCATTCCTTGATTCCAACTGGACAACCGACAAGATCGTCGACGTTGTTGAGAAGAAACTGGTACACATGGAGCAAGTCATCTCCATGGAAGGTATCTGTCTTACGGTTGAGGAAATCAAACCCGTGTTTAAATGGATTTCCGATGCCGGGTTGGAAACATACTTCACCACCCGACCCATTTCCGTGCTCCCAAGAACAGTTGTTGAAGCATATTTGAATATGTTCTTGCGGAAGGGGGAAGTTTTCACAAAGGTGACTGCGTTGAAGCCGACGGGAGAGAAGGACGGCGACGGTGAACCTCTTTACAACACAGAGGTGGTCACTATCAACTTCAGGCAGGCGGTGAGGGAAGTCTTCAAGCTGCCATTCTCAGGCATCAACCCAAGAACCTACAAGGAGAACTCAGAGGGAGAGTTTCTTGGGAAATGGACCAAGTCAGGGTCATCGGAGTTTAGGGCTCGCCAGAACAAGAGTGCGTTAAAGCCTGAGTATAGAGCTCTGGTGGACTTGGTATCCAAGATGGTGATGGGCGCAACTGGCTCTCACGAGCAATTGAGTCTGCCCAAGCTGAGACTCATGGGAGCTATCGTTGATGGAGTGGAAGCGAACTGGGAGCAGCTCTTCCTCGATCAACTCCATCAGGCAGGACTGGACAAACTCACGCGTGACGAGGAGAAGAAGCACATTTCCGTCAGTGTCATCTTGCCTTTCGGTACGAGGATGTCCATCCTGATTGCTCATGCTTGCCATGGGTATACCTTCGACTTTGAGGATAGTCTCTCCTCGAAGAAGGTAATGTTTTCCTCACTGAGTGATACCTATTCAGTGCTAGGGCTGACTGATCCCAATGCGAAAGCAAAGGGTCAGGTCAAAAGGCCAGCTGGTAAAGCCAAGAGAGTGGCAACCAGTCTCATTGAACGGGTAGATGAGCTCCTTGAGAGGAGTAAGGATGGTGAGGAGGTTGCTGCTGAGGAGGTGGAGCAGCCTGAAGTGGAAGCGGCTGAGAAGGGGAAAAGGGTGAATATAGTGCTGTCAGGGAAGAGCACAATATCTGGGACTGAGTCTGATCCCAAGAAGGCCGGATCTGAGGCTGAGGGAACTGACGATGACGTCAGAAAAGAGGGTGCTCAGGGAGAGAGGCCCCTGAAAAGGCTTAGGAAGGGGACCAGAAAATCCCCTGCTAAGAAGCTGCCTGAGGTGAGTGAGAGGGAGAAGTCAAGCTCTCCTGGAGCCTCTGACTTGGAGGAAGTAAGAAAAACTGTCGAGACGGCTGAGTCGTTGCAGCCTGAGACAGTACCCACTCAAACACCCCCACACTCTGAAACCCAAACACCCTTCATTCCTGACCCCACACCTCAATCTCCCCAACCACCCTGAACCTCAGAGCCAAATCATCCTACTGAGTCAGCGCCTTCAACTTCTCACATAAATGAGCCTGACCAGTCAGCCGAGCCGAACCTTCCAAACCCCTCAGATTTTCCCTCATACCCTAATCCCAAAGACTGTCCCAAATCCATTTCAGCTGAGGAGGACGAATTTCTCGAAGTGGAGGTGGAGGATTTGGATGAACACATGGCTGGAGGGATTCTGGAGAACACCCTCAGGGGGAACGCCACAGAATGGGCAGGGAAGTGCTGGCCTGGGCTATCCAAGTATACTGAGCTACTGGCGTATGTGATAGAGCTCAAAGTTTGGTTGGACTTCAAACAATCAAACATGCAGGAGCAACATATGCTGGTGGATACTCGTGGCTGGGAGCATTGGGAGACGGAAGAGGCCAAGATTTGCTCGTTCTTTGGACTTAATAGCTGGCTTCAACTCTTGAACTTTGACAACCTGAAGCAGCTAGTGGCTGATATGATGTCCAAGAGCAAGGCTGACCTCCTTCCTGAGGACGGGAAGGATGATGATGAGGATGATGAAGGAGCTCAGGGTGGAGACCTGGAGAAGGCAGTGGAGGAAACTGCACAGGAAGTGGATGAGATGAACTCTGAGCCTCAGGCTCAGGGGGAAGGTGATAAGAACACTGGTGCCAAGGGTGGACCAGTGGCTGAGGATGTTGTGAACATCTCAGCTGCCGATGAGATATCTGTCGATGAAGGGATTCCCTGCCCTGAGACAAGAGAGGAAGATGTTGAGGCATTCAAGGAGACTCTCAGTTCCGAGGGACTTGCTCCCAAGGTTCAAGTTAGCTTAGCTGAGCCTGAGGAGGCGACTATGACTACTTCACAACTGCTTTCAGTGCACCTTGAAGAAGGGACTGATGCTGCAGGGGCTGACAAGGGAAAGCAGCCAATCACTGAGGCGGCCGTTGATGATGAGGATATGATCATAACCGGGGTCGGACGTGCTGAATTCACCAGCATAGTGGAGGTCAAGCAGGAGAAAACCTCAGAAAATCTAGCTGAACTTCAGGAGGAGGTAATGAGGCTACGAGCTGAGAAGGAAGAAGACTCCAAGGCCCTGGCGAAGCACATCAGGTGGACGAAGTCAGCTTACAACACCCTTGCTAACAGGGAGCTGATTTTGTTAAAGAAAACGATGACTGACACGGCCAAGTCAGTGAGGAATGAGCGAAAGCGCACCAAAAAGATGATAAGGCAAACCTTGAAGCAGTTGGCTGAGAAGGATGAGCAAAGGAAGGAGGATCTTAATCAGGCTGTGGAGAAGCTTGCAGCTCAGGCTGGGGCACTATTCACTCAGGCCATTTCTGGCTCAGCGTCAAAGTTTGAGCTGGAGTCAGAACGTATTGCTCAGACTTCAAAGGACATTGCTGAGAGACTGACCCAAGCAGATGAGCGATGCTCTGGTGGAGGGGAAGATGGAGAAGGTTGAGCAAAGACTCCAACTCTCCATGGAGGTCTTTGAGAAGAAGGTCCAAGCTGCAATCAGTTCAGTATCATTTGCAGGGACTGGAATTTCGATGGGAGTTGAATTATTGAAGGAGGGAATTAATGATGTCCATTCTCTAGCCTCCTTCGTAATCAACAGCGGATCTGACGCATTCCCATTCGAGGCCAATGATGATGCCAAAAAGGGGGAAAAGTAGAAGAAAAGATCCCGCCCTGAGGCATCTGAGGCAGTCAATCAAGGTGAGACCGTTCTAGCTGACCCTGAAGCCAATCCTGATGGAAACATTTTAAGGGTGAGGAAGTCAGCTAGGTTAGCGGCGGTGGAAAAGGAAGGAGAGGAAATTGTTGCCAAGCTGAGAGAGGAGGCAACAAAGGCAAAGGCTAATGAACCTTCCAAGCAACAACCTGAGCCAGTTCAGAGATCGTCTCCCATGAGCTCAAGGAAGAATCCCATCACTTACTCAGGTGAGTTGGTTGCGGAGCTATGTGCTGAAGCGTGGGGAGATCAATCTGAAAAATCTGAGGCTATGCGCAGAGCTGAAATTGCTCAGAAGGAGAAGATGCGCATCTTAGAGAAGAAGGTTGAGAAGCTGACGGATATCACTGAGCTTCAACAACGTGAACTAGATGATGCAGTGATCAGCTTGCTAAGGAGGAAGAAGGCGAAGCCTGAGCCAAGAAAGTACAGGAAGAAGCCAACAGTTAGGAAATCAACAATTCTTCAAGTCAGAAGGCCAGAATTAGGAGCAAGGGAAGCTTTTGTTGATGAGTTTGTCTCAGAGACATTGAAGGAGTTTTGGACTGATGCAAGGGATGAATTTGTTAGACTGTGGTTTGTTGTGAAGAAGTGGGGCGACACTGACGATATCAATGCCCACTTCACTGACTACATGATGGACAATCATCCTGAGCTATTCCAGAAGATCTTGGAGGAGGTTGAGGCAGCTCAAGTTCAAGTGAAGGCTCCTGAGTTCACCATTCGAGCTCCTCCCTTGGTTCCTGGAACTCAAAAGCATGATACAAAGGCCATTATGATGGAAGTCTTGAAGATAGCCAAAGTTGAAGGGTACGTGAATCAACCTGGAAGACTTGACGAGCTGAAGGCAAGAGTTTATGCTGGATATGGACTCAAGCCTGAAATGAGACTAGTCTAGGTGTTCACAGGCTTCTTTATAATAGATTAGATTCATTGTAATCATTTCCACATCAATCAATGAAATCTATTACTTTTGCCCACAAACAAAAACTCATTGTCTTTTTTGGCTTTTGTTTAAAATTCTGTACTTTATCAAGAATTGCTCTAACATTGTCTTATCTTATAGATAGGTTTATCTTGTTTCCTCTAAGTGTTTTGAGGATCTTTTCAGTGTTTTGGCATCATCAAAAAGGGGGAAATTGTTGGGACATTGTCAGTTTTGATTAAGATCCCAAAACCCCTGAAAAGATGATTGCCTTAATCTGTCTTTGTCAGGCTAGTCTTGGTTAGGATTAGTACTTAGTCATTTTACACTTCACAGGTACTCAGTGAGAGGAGAACTCACTGGAGACAATCAAGACTCAGAGCCTGAAGACGAAGAGCACCATCCTGAACTTATGGCAGTCTTCTAAGCTGGCTGAGTAAGTGTCAGTGATGAAGAGTATGACCCTGAGGTCATTACTAACTCAGTCCTGAAGGGAACGGGATGTCACTGAGTTAATGGGAAGACTTGGAGTAGAGCCAAGCAATGCAAAAGGAATTTCAGCGTCAGGACAAGACTGGTGGGCTCAAGACAAAATGAACTTAATAAGACAAGCCTGAAGCCCAGGAATAAGTTCTGACATTCTCACCAACCTGATGACGTGGACCAATCCGAGAAGGACACGCACATACGGAACCTGACATGAAGACTGAATTCAGACTGCATATTCAACGGGCAAGCATTTAATGTGCATTTAATGCAAATACCAAATCTATGCAAAGGACGGCTGCTGCATGAAGATATGTCCGTTTGAAGCCACTCTACATAGATGACTAGAAGGCTATCTCTCCAACGGATAGTTATTCAAATCACCTATAAATACAGAAGGCCTTGAACCCATTCAAGGTTACGGGAAATTTCCAAGCCAGAAATTACTCAAACTCTCAAGCATTCAAAGTATTCAACCTTTAAGAGAAGCACTTGAAACCTTCTAAATTTCCCAAGTGTTTCTTAGCAGTTGAGAGTTGTTCTGTATTCCAAGAGCTAATTAGAATTATCTCAAGCTTAGAGAGATTATCCAATCCTTAGCATAGCTTTGACTTGTAAGGATAATCTCAACCTAGTTGGAATCCAAACTGAAACCAAAACCCTAAGTTAGGCTTGTTGGGAGTAAGTCAGTTAGAGTGTTAGTTAGTGGAGTTGTATAGATCAGTGAGGTTAGCTGGTCTTGGTGCACCTTGGCACGTTAAAAATAAGAATCCCTTGAGTGGATTTCCTGTTAAGTCAGGCCGTGGACGTAGGAGCTTGAGACTCTGAACCACGTTAAACTCCTTGTGTTCTTACTGCTTTGATATTGTGCATACTTGCCATATTACTTGTTCATTCATTGCATTCAAGTTTATCAGGCCTGAATCAATCAGGCTGATCTTCAAAAGTGCACTGCCCTACTAAACACTCTTCAGATTTGAGTAAAACAAGTTTTTCAGAAAGTAAACTAAACAAGACTTTAAACTTTCAGGGCTCAAACTTTTCCGCACTGAACTTGAACTGATAGTTAGCCAACTGACCCGCACCAAGTGTAGTCAGTAGGTGTGTTATCAGATCCTAGTTCTTTACTACTCTGAGCAAAGGGGACTCAGTCAGTTTTAAGGTTGAAAAATTGGCATACGTGTATTCCCCCCCCCATACACGTATTCCTCAGTCTTGTACCGGGACCAACATACTTGCTATTTTTCGCTAAATGGTGATGATTATGGAAATGCTCCTCTGTTGAATGGTTTATACTTGTTACATTGTGGATATAGTGTTCTTAATATACAAAATAAAAGATTCAAGCTTAGTAATTATGAAAACCCGACTTACTTATGGCATTGTAGACTTGATCATGCAAACGAGGAAAGAATTGCAAGGTTAAGAAAGTTAGACTACTTAATCCCATTTGACTTAGAGTCTTATGGTAATTGTGAATCTTGTCTCATGAGAAAAATGATCAACAAACCCTTTTCTGGAAAAGGGGTACATACCAAAGAAGTTTTAGAGTTGGTTCACAGTGATGTTTGTGGACCATTACCCACTCTAGCTAGGGGTCATTTCGGCTACTTCATCACCTTTACTGACGATTACTCTAGGTTTGGATACGTGTATCTTATAAAACACAAGTCCGAGTCTTTCGAGAGATTCAAGGAGTATAAGGCTGAAGTAGAGAAGCATCTTGATAAGAGTATTAAAACTCTTCGATCAGGTCGAGGAGGTGAATACCTTAGCCATGAGCTCGTTGATTACTTGAAGCTTCATGGGATCCAATCACAATGGACTCCTCCCAGAACACCTCAGATGAATGGGTTGTCCGAAAGGAGAAACCGAACCTTGTTAGATATGATAAGGTCATGATGAGTTTTTCCCCTCTTCCAATATTCTTATGGGGATACGCTTTACAACCTCAATTTACATTCTGAATATGATTCTTTTCCAAATCAGTTGAGCGAACCCCATATGACCTATGGTATGACAAGAAGTCATATTTTCTACACATTAAAACGTGAGGTTGTCCCGCAATTGTGAAGAAAATGCTAACTGATAAGTTGGGATCCAAAGGTGAAAAGCGTTACTTTGTGGGATATCCTAAGGTAACTAGAGGATATTATTTCTATCTACTTGAGAAACAAACAGTGATTGTTTCTAGGCAGGCCAAATTCCTTGAAGACGATTATGTCTTTAAGGAACAAGGCCGTAAGAGGGTAGAACTTTAAGAAATTCAAGAACCACAAATTAACGTAGAGACTGATGATTTGTCAAAGCAACTTGACAAAGAATTAGTGGGAGCATTCAACAACTCTCATGGTTGAAGTTTATCACTAAGTGATCCTCTTTCAGCCAGTGGGAGCATAATTGGAGTTGCATTGCCTTCGCAACAACATCTAAGTGGGCTGAATGAGAATAGCATAGTTCAAACTCATGCCCAAGATGCATCTGAAAGCGTCGCTCTTGGGGACTTTTTGGTCAACGATGAAATCACTGCACCACAAAATTTTCACGATCAAAATGTACAGCCTGCACGACCACAACTCTGTAAGTCTACTAGGATTCGTAATCTACCCACTAGATATTATAGTTTCCTCGTGGAGGAACATGATGACGTGGAGATCCCAGATAAAGATGAACCTAAAACTTATACTGGGGCAACATTAAATGTTGAATCAGAGAAGTGGCTTGAAGCCATGAAATCTGAGATGGACTCGATGTACATCAATCAAGTCTGGGACTTAGTTGAGTTGCCAAAGGGGGTAAACCCATAGGTTGCAAGTGGGTCTTCAAGCGTAAGACTGACGCAAACGACTAAGTACAAACCTACAAGGCTAGGTTGGTGGTGAAAGGTTATAGTTAATGCGAAGGCGTTGACTATTAGGAGACTTTCTCACCAGTTGCTAAAATTAACAGCATTCATAATTTACTTGCGGTAGCAGCACACTATGATTATGAGATTTGACGGATGGATGTTAAAACAGCTTTCCTCAATGTTAACATTGACAAGAGAGTGTTTATGACTCAACCGGAGGGTTTCATATTTAAGTCAAAATCTAATCTTGTGTGCAAACTTAAACGATCCATTTATGGATTAAAGCAATCTTCTAGGAGTTGGAATGTCCGATTTAATGAAACTGTCAACTCTTTTGACTTCATCAGAAATTGGATGATCCTTGTGTTATCATAAATGAAGCGGGAAGTATATTATCTTTATAGTCGTATATATCGATGACATATTGATTATAGGAAATAATATTCCACTTATACAGTCCATGAAAGATTGGTTATCAAAGACCTTCATGATGAAGGATCTTGGTGAGGCCTGCTATATCTTAGGGATCAAAATCCATAGGGATAGATCAAAGAGGATGTTAGGGTTTTCACAATCCACTTATATAGACAAAGTGTTGAGGCGTTTTGCAATGGAGAACTCTAAGAGAGGGTCTCTACCGGCAAATCATGGGATAAAACTATCAAAGAAGGATCGTTCTTCTAATGAAGTATATATCAAGCACATGAAGGATGTTCCACATGCATCTGCAATTGGCTCCATCATGTACACCATGACTTGCACTAGGCCCGATGTGGTATTCGCTGTCAGCATCACTGGTAGATACCAGCAGAATCTGGGTGAGCCTCCCTGGATTACTGTCAAGAATATTCTGAAGTACCTCAGACGTACTAAGGAACATTTTCTTGTCTATGGTAAACAGCCAGAGTTAGTCGCTACGGGCTATGCTGATGCAAGTTTCCAGTCCGATTGTGATGATTACAAGTTACATTTAGGTTATGTCTTCACTCTTAATTGTGGGGTTGTTAGTTGAAATAGTTCCAAACAAGAAACAACCGTGGATTCAACAATCAAAGCTGAGTACATTGCTGCGATGGAAGCTGCGAAAGAAGTTGTCTAGATAAAGCAGTTCTTAAGTGAACTAGGGGTAATTCCGAGTGCCAGTAGTCCAATAAGTTTGTATTGTGACAACACGGGTACGGCTGCACAAGCAAAGGAACGGAGATCCAATAACAGAAACAAGCATGTACTGAGACGTTATCACTTGATACGAGATTGCTAGAGGAGAAATAGAGTTAGAATATGTTCCTACAGAAGATAATTTGGTTGATTCATTCACCAAAACTTTGAGTGTTCATGTACACACTAGACATTTTGATGGTCTAGGGGTTATACATATAGGTGATTGGTTGTAGTCCAATTGGGAGATTATTAGTGTTAGTGTCCTAGAGAAAATACCTTGTGAGGACATAATACTAAGATAATATTCAGATTTGATTTACTATTATCAATAATTTAATATTAAATGTATGGCATTGCACTTGTCTGAATATTATGTTTGATTATTTGCATTTATTCTTATATGTGTTCCCATGAATCACTATTGTCATTGAGTGAGTGAGAACTCAGATGATTTAAGTATGATTCTAAAAATATCCCCGACCAATGATCATCAAGAATGGGATATTGATGATGCAATTGAGATTGGTGTGCGATCTACATTATACTCTTAGAGAGTGAAGTAAGATCTTACTTACTACGAGATACTAGGTATCTCATGATGAATGCACAGATACCTTAGAGGGTATTGGTATACCCATCCGAGAAACTGTTTGATATAATTCCACAATATGTGTCTACGGATGTCTTGGTTAGTGGGAGCGATGTGATACTCATTTGACTTGAGGTCAATACGAACGACATGTGTGGAGTGAACTTTGACCATGACCGACACTTGCACCCTTCCACGGGTAGATATGGCAGGGATTGAGTCCATCATGAAATTTTTATTCGTTGTAGTTGAGAAAAGAATAAGATTATTTCCTCAAATGTGGATTTCGAGAGAATACTCATTTTCTCATCATAATTGGATCTAAGTCATAGGCCGATGCACATCAATTTAGACTTTGTGGCTAAGTGCGATATGCTTGATCAATTAGTCATTAGAGATAATACAATTAAGTCATTTGAATGGACACATCATCATATTTAAGGCTTAATTGGGTATTTTTTAATGAAAGGAAAATATCACAATAGCCTACAATATTACAGGTAGTTGCAGAATTCCTCGCAACGTACCTCGTATATTGAGAATGTCTGATTTATTATCTAGGGTTCAATTAAGGCCGTTAGTTTGACTAACCGCTCGATATACGAGGGCTTATGGGTCACACAACAAGTAATGGTGATTTACCAATTATAGTTGGTTGATTAAATATTGTATTAGATATAATTTTAATTTATGGAAATTTAATAATAATTTTATATAGAATTAATTATTATTGATATTTAATTAAATTAGATTTAATTAAATAGGAATTTCCAATAATAATATTTATAATATTATTATGTAAGAATTTTATTTACAAGGAAATAACATCCGTAGAGACTTTATTTAATGGGCTAGGGCTTTTTATCTTGCTTGTAAATTAAGTCAACTCATCCTTATAAATACAAGTCATGTGGAAAATCCAAAACACACAAGAAATATAATTTCTCCATAAAATCTCCAGTCATAATTTTTCTAGCAAATTCGTCTCGGGATTGAACGCTAGCAAATCGATGCGGGTTGGTAGAAAGTTGTTACGTGGATACCATAGTTGAGGAATCCGTGTACAAATCGCTGTAAGGATTATGTTTATGTTCTCTCATATTTAATTATGCAATTAATTGTTCGTTGTTGGTGAACTGTTTAATTCCGCTGCGCATGTATTACATATTTTTACGTGCCTCTAAATTCCAACACATCAAACAAAACATGTGTAGATTCCTCCACAAGAATTGTTCTCTTATTTAACACTCTAAATATTTTTCTTACTACTGAATATCTAAGAAAGAAACCTTCATCTAATTTTACATCAAATGTTTTTAGGTAGTCTTTCCCATAATTCAGAATATAGTATTTGCATCCAAATATGTGAAAATAAGATATATTAGGACTAAATCATTTCCATAATTCATAAGGGATCTTAGAATATGCTCTATTAATCAAGCATTTGTTCTGTGTATAACAAGTTGTGTTAGTTGCTTCAGCCCAAAACCTTTTAGGTAAATGAGCTTCCACAAACATTGTTCTTGCAGCTTCCTTTAAGGTTTTGTTCTTCCTTTCAGCTATGCCATTCTGTTGAGGTGTTCTTGTAGCTGAATACTTATGATGGATTCCATGAAGTGTACAAAGTTCTTCAATGACTTGATTTGTGAATTCAGTTCCCCTATCAGTTCTGATTTTCACTATTTTCAAGTTTTTTTCATTCTGAATTTTCCTCATTAACTCTTGTAGTCTCTATAGAGGTTCGCTCTTCTTTCTTAGGAACACAGTCCAAGTGAATCTTGAGTAATAATCTACAACTACTAGTGTGTATTTATTTCCACTCAAATGAACTGGTTCTATGGGTCTAAAAAGATCCATGTGAAGCAGTTCTAAAACTTTGTTTGAGCCTTCAAAAGTCTTACTTTTAAAAGTATTCTTTGTTTGCTTACCTTTCTGGTATGCATCACAAAGATGGTCTTTCTTAAAGTTAGTCTCAGGTAGGCCTCTTACAAGTTTATTCTTTACAAGGTCATTTATAGTCTTGAAGTTAATGTGATTCAATCTCTTGTACCATAACCAACTCACTTTTGTAGAGTTATTTCCTATAAAGCAAACATTTTCTTCAGCTGAGTTCCATTCAACTATGTATACATTCCCTTTTCTTGTTCCAAAAAGCTTACTTGTTTGATTTCAGCATCTTTGATCATACATAAGTGAGGTGTAAAGTCTACAACATAGCCTTGGTCACAGAATTGACTTACACTCAGTAGATTATGCTTTAGTCCATCTACAGGATATACATCATTTATATGTACATTTCCTCTTCTTATTGAACCAGAACCTTTGGCAGTTCCACTGGCATTATCACCAAAAACTACTATAGGTCCATTAAGTTCTTTAAGGTTGGAAAGTGCTTCCCTATTCCAGTCAGATATCATGCACAACCACTATCAATGTACTAAATTTCCTTCGGTGTGGTTGACAAATGTCCCTGCAATATATGAAAAGTTAGTTTTTAGGAATCCAAAGATTTAGATCTCCTCCAGTGATATTCTTAACCAGCTAAGTTTGTTTGGCAATTGATGGTCTCTTGCCTAACTTGTTTGGTATTCCTTGAGTAACTGGCGTAACTGCTGTGGATTTCCTTCCATTACAAAAACTATTAAAGTTTTATTTCCTTTTGAATTCTACAGCTGCCTCTGGCTGTACATTTGTGATGTGTATAGTTTGACTAGGAGTCTCATATTTAAAGATAGATGTAACTTTTTCTAAATACTTGTTGATCTTTTCTTCCTGGTGAGTATCTGTCTTTCCATAGATAATTTCAATTATCTTCTTTTTCTTTTCTTCAGATAGATTCTTGATCATTCTCTGAACAACTGGTTCTTCAAGTTCTTGCATAAGAATGCTTCTCTTTTCAGTTTCTTGCTGTTTATTGACAAATATTGGTACAGAATTTTCAAGATAATCCTTCCAATCACAAGGATTGTAACCAATGCATGCCAAATCTCCAGAAGGTATTTGTTGCAGTAGCATTTCCTTTAATTTCCTTGAAGATTTCCCAATGAATTCAAGTTTCTTCTCAAAGTAATCTCTTTCAAATTCAATATTTGTGATCTTCATGTGTTTGACTTCAATTTCCTTCTTGATATCTATGCAGTCAGTAATTCTACAGGTGGCTTCATCAAATAGTTCTTCATGACTAATCTTCAGATAGTCAAGTTCTTCTTGCAAATCATTCATCATAGATAGATTGTGTTTGATTCTATCAATCTCTACAAGAGGTACTTTGATTCTTTGCTTAAGTTCTTGATTTTCTATCTTCAGTTCATCATAATCACCTCTGATTTTGAGCAGTTCTTCAAAACCCTTTTGGAGCATGTTAATCATATCACTGGAAGAATCCTTATAAGTTAAAGAACTAGATAAGGATTGTACCTCTTCTGTAACAACCCAAAAACTCCATAAGCAGAGTTATATTATTATTATTATTATTATTATTATTTTATATATATGAAAATATTTGTATAATTATTGAAGAATAAGAAAAAAATAAGTTACATGATATAAAATGTTATACTTTATAGTATCACTAATCAATTTATTTTATTATATGACTAATGTTTGGAGATAATAAAATCATTGTGGGCTTAAAATTAGATGACATTTTCCCTTAAAACTTGATTAGGGAAGAAGCCCACATTAAAGATAAGTTAAGGGCCTTTTAAGGCCCAATAATGAAGGAACCCTAGCCTTGAGGGACACTATAAATAAGGGTTAGCAGCCACTTTTGCACACTTTCAGCTTTTCACTCATAGGGTAAGTCTCCTCTCACACACACACATCTTGCACAGAGAAACTCACACACACATAAAAAACGTTCGAACTTTCAGTCACTTTCCGACAAATTTTCCAATGTCCGAACAATGATCGACCAGTACCATATGAAAGCTGACATCGAGAGCTTTCCGGAACATCTTCCCGTTTCTCAATCGGAGTTTTGGATCTCCGGTTATCGCCAGTCAAAGTTGGGGGGATGCTATTGTAGGCGGACCAACTTCTAAATACCGTAACTCTATTTTCGTTGGTTCAAATCTTTTGATTTTAGATTAACTAGAAAACTGCTATTATAAGCTTTCCAAAACATCTTTTCTTTTACAATTTGAAGTTATAGAATTCTAGTTATGATAGATCGAAGTTGGAGGGATGCTATTTAGGTAGACCATCTTCTACATCTCATAACTCTTTGCTCGTTTATCCAAATCTTTTGATTTTAGTCTTGTTGGAAAGCTGGAATTTAAATCTTTCTAGAACATCTTTCTTTTTTTAAATCGGAGTTGTATAACTCCAGTTATGTATGGTCCAAGATTCGAAAATGAGTTCTTAGATTTATCTTCTCTCACGTCACTTCATTTGTTTTCTCTCTCCCGTTTTCTGTTCACATCCACCACACTGCTGCCACCTATGATAGTTGTTGGTATTATCTATGTTTCTGGTGGTGGTGGTGGTAGAAGAGGAGACGTGGAAGTAATATTTACATTATATTTTATTTTAAATTCCTTAGAACTTCTAATGTACCTAAAAAGTTCGTTATTCATCTGTTTTAGATGAAATCAGTGGCAATTTATCAAAAAATTTGTGATCTACTGTTTTTATATAAAAATTATAAAATACCAGTTTATGTAAGCTTGTCTGCAGCCCCAAAACTTGAGCAAAATATATATTATTTTAGTACAAATTCATTGTCTTATATTTGACTAATATTTTCACAATTTCTAGTTCATCATCTCAATCACACACACTAACTAAATTATTATTATCACTCATATAATGAAAACTAAGAGATAGTACTTTTGTGGTAGGAATTGGGGATCGAGAAGTAGAAAGAGTTTTGGAACTAGGAGGATACGATACCGCTTAACCCGTGCAAACTACTAGGTGGGGTAACTCTTAGTGGATATTTCATTGTCTACTTTTCTATCATATGATTTATTGTTTTAAATGTCATATGTGAATTGTTGTATATGATGTGTTGAAATGTGAAATTTATGCTTTATGGATATGCAAATGATTACATGTATGCATGATCAAATGTGAAGATGTATGCTTTATAGATACATGATTATCTATATATATGCATGCACTATGGACAAGATGTATGATATACGGTTGAGTCCGTACAATGTGTATGGTACACGGTTGAGACCGTACAATGTCTATGGTATGCGGATAATACCTCAATAGCTATGATAAGATCACGGGTAAAACCGTACAAGATTTGATCGAAAGATCACTTTCGGGTTGCTCCCGAACAAGATGCTCGAGCGGGGTAAAGCATGCCCCAACAAGATTGATGTGCTCCTATGTGTATTGCATACTAAGTATACATTATATATATTAACACATGATGTTGAACATGCTCTATGATTGTTGAGACTTGAATGACACAATTCGAGTTAACTTTATGTGGACTTGATGGTGTAGTTTGTTATTAAACATATTTCTAATTGTCTTTAATTATGGTATAAGATAATTCATGTACGTGACTTTTATTTCAATACTTTGTATGATTTTTTGAGTGGGCAATCGAGTGAACCCACTGAGTGTTTTCGAACGGTCACCCCTTCCCTTTTCAGGTGGGAATGAGCGGGAGGATTGAAGATGACGTGAGCCCTCGATCTCAAAAGTGCAACACTCTTTAGTTATGCTTTGAACTTGGAATTTTTGTTGTCTATTCAAATTATTTTGTTTCTTATTGTAGATTTTCTTTAAGAGCATATTATATTATTATTTCCGCTGCTACTAATTTAATGAGTAATAACATTCCCTTACATTGATTCATATTTAAAAATAAAAAAATCATTGTTATCTTAATTTCAAATTTGGGGTCGTTACAACTTGTTATCAGAGCAGGTCTACTGTTCTGGAGACTTGCTCACTAGTACTTTTGTTAAAATATCTTTTGAAAGTTGAAAGTTCTTACGAAATTGCACTTCGAGACGAGACTCACATCCAACTTCAGTCCACCGCTTAAAAATTGGTACGTTTAAACTCATATATATTGTATATGGTGATTGGTCTGATATGAATATGTTCTTATGTTATGTTGTGAGTGAATATGTAGTCGAAGTTTGAACAATTTTGAGATAAAGTAGAACTCATGCTCTACTTAAGAGATTTTAAGAACAATAGATGCTAGAGGCCATGTAAGTCTTACTGTCCATGTGATGTCACTATAAACTGATATACCATTGCTTGATCACTGTCACTGAGCCGCTGACCGCGGGAGCGTGTGCTCGTGAAATTGAGGTCGCATGCGTGTATTGGTAGTAGTGCATCTATGGTAGGTTCAGATTAACGAACTTTAATTATCGGTTATAGAATATTATTTAAGTTTATTAACTTTATTATATTATAAAACTCATGAGACATTAATGAGTCCAACCTAGAGCACGGATTTTGATAATTTATTTCGAATAAATTAGGTAAGAACGATACACTTCATCACATCTTCTTCGGCTTTTAGAGAATAAAACTCTTTGATGTTATACAAATTTGTATGAGAAACAAATTACAATATGTCTTCCTCTATGGTTCACCACCTTTCAACGGTTTCAACCACCAAACTTTAGTAGGCAAAAAAAAAAGCGCAACACTTCACCCACTTGGAGCGTACGATAAGTCTCATTTGTTATTTTCCAACTAACTGAGGGCCCGAATTTTAGCTAAGGTAGGAGTCATGTGACTTGGAATGACTTCAAGGAGGTGGTCATATGAACTAATTGTCAGGCTCTTATTGCAAGGAGGTAAAAAATCTATGTATCTCGAGTAAGGGACAAAAAAAAGTGATGGAGTACAAGCATAAATTTACCTAACTATTGTTCTATGTCACCCCCATGGTAGACTTTAAGGAAAGGAAAGTTCATCGATTTGAAAGGGGGTTAATACCATAATTTGGTTGTGTCGTCGGACAAGGAGCTATGAAAAATGGTGAAGTGGTTAAGCGGGATCATGGAATTGCTTCTAGAACTGAAGTTGGACAGCACTAATAAGAAACCTACTGAAGCTTCTAGTAGGAAGAGGTGGGAAAACCCACCATAGACTAACAACAAACTAGCTAGGGTTGAAAGAAAATATTTACCCAATACTACTAAGGACACCCCCAATTGTCCTAAGTGTGGGAGGCATCACAAGAGTGAGTATCTGTTAGGGACTAAAATATGTTACCGATTTAGGATGCCAAGTCATATTGCTCACGACTGTCCTCAAACAAAAGGTCCAAAAGGTCCTGATGCTGGTGAAGGAAAATAAATTCCAAGGAAGCCCAATGTTGGAAAAACCAGGAAAAATAACATTGACTAGAGGAGAATCAGTTAAGAAACCTGGAACCATGACAGGAATGTTACCCGTTTTAAGTTTACCTGCTCTTACACTTTTTGATATAGGAGCAACACACTTTTTTATATCTATTAAGTTGTATGAACTTTTAAGGAGAAAAGACCTCAACGTTATCAATGCTATTTTATAATAGTAGACCTCCTGATAGGGTTATCATAATTGATAAATTGTGTAAGAACGTCGAAATTGACTTTGGAAATAGAGTCTTATGGGTTGACCTACACGTCATTGAAATGAAAGATTTTGGACGTGGATTGGCTCCAAACCACCCACGTTACAATCAAGTGTCATGAGAAAAAAATATCATTTCTGATACCGGGGACAGAAGAGTTTATATTTTGTGGGGTAAATGCTGTGGTTATGCCTCTAACTATGTCAGCAATGAAGGCAATCAAATTGATAAGAAGGTAAGGCATAGAAGCTTACTTGGTGTATATGTCAAACACCAAGCCGCCAGTGATGTCCTTGGACGTCATTAGAGAGAGAGTACAAGGACATTTTCCCTGAAGACATGTCAGGTTTACCCCCGAACCGACAAGTGGAGTTTACAATCGGCCTTCTCCCTGAAATTGCACCTATATTAAAGGCACCCTGCCGCATTGCGCCCAAGTAATTTCAAGAGTTAAAGGCTCAACTACAAGAGCTTCTTGATAAAGGATTCATGCGATAAAGTGTATATCTATGGGGAACTCCAGTATTGTTCGTCAAGAAGAAGGATTAGACATTTAAAATGTGCTTTGACAACCGTGAGTTGAACAAACTCACAATATAGAATAAGTATATGCTCCCTTGGATTAAAGACCTTTTTGACCAGCTTAAAGGATCAAGTGTGTAAAAAAAAAAAAGATTTATATATGGGTTGCCACCAATTGATTATTAAGAAAGAAGGTATACCTAAATTACTTTTAGGATGCGTCATGGGCACTATGAGTTTGTGGTCATGCCCTACGGGCTTAGTAATGCACCCGTGATATTTATGGATCTCAAGGAAATTTGTTTCCTGGCAGTTTATTTTATTGTCTCTGTCGACTACATGTTGGTTTACTCTCATGATAGGAGACACCATAAAGAATGCCTAAGGATCACATTGGATACTCTTCATGAGAAGATATTTGTTTAGCCTTATTTAGGAAGTATGAAATTTGGTTGGATAAAATATTTCCTTTTTTTGGTCATACTATAAAGACATGGAAGTAGATCCAACCAAGATAAATGTAGTTATTGCTTGGAGGACGTTAACTAACATACACAAAGTTCATAGTTTCGTTGGTTTAACAATATATTAAGGAAGGTTCATTTGGAAGTTTGCAAGGATTCTAGTATCCCTGACTTGTCTTACCCAAACGGGAGTTTGTTTTAGTAGACGAATAAGTGTGAGAATAGTTTACAAGAGCTTAAAGAAAGGTTAGTTATGGTTGTCGTCCTAGCTATACCTGATGGTATTAAAGGATTCATTATTTATAGTGATGCTTATAAACTTAGGCTCGGTTGTTTTTTTTCTTATACAACACAGAAGGGTGATGGCATATGCCTTGAGCCAATTAAAGACTCATGAGAAAAATTACCTTACACGTGATTTGGAATTTACTGCAGTTGTTCAAGCCTTGAAAATATGGCGACATTACCTTTACGGTGGGAGATGCGTAATCCACGCCGCTCAAAAAAGATTTGTCTTACGAGGAATCACCAATTGCCATACTAGAGCATAAGATCAAAAAACTTCGTAATCGTGAAATTCGTCTAGTCAAAATACAGTGGAATCATCATAACAAGGATGAGGTCACTTGGGAACTCGAGAGCGAAATCACTACAAAGTACCCTCATTTATTGCAACAAGGTAGATTTCTGAATTTCGAGGACGAAATTTTGTTTAGGGGGAGGGTGTAACAACCCAAAAACTCCATAAGCAGAGTTATATTATTATTATTATTATCATTATTATTATTTTATATATATGCAAATATTGGTATAATTATTGAAGAATAAGAAAAAAATAAGTTACATGATATAAAATGTTATACTTTATTGTATCACTAATTAATTTATTTTATTATATGACTAATGTTTGGAGATAATAAAATTATTGGGGCTTAGAATTAGATGACATTTTCCCTTAAAACTTGATTAGGGAAGACGCCCACATTAAAGATAAGTTAAGGGCCTTTTAAGGCCCAATAATAAAGGAACCCTAGCCTTGAGGGACACTATAAATAAGGGTTAGCAGCCACTTTTGCACACTTTCAACTTTTCACTTATAGGGTAAGTCTCCTCTCACACACACACATCTTGCACACACAAACTCACACACACATAAAAAACGTTCGAACTTCCAGTCACTTTCTGGCGAATTTTCCGGTGTCCGAACATTGATCGGCCAGTACCATATGAAAGCTGACATTGAGAGCTTTCCGGAACATCTTCCCGTTTATCAATCGTAGTTCTGGATCTCCGGTTATCGCCAGTCAAAGTTGGGGGGATGCTATTATAGGCAGACCAAATTCTAAATACCATAACTCTATTTTCATTGGTTCAAATCTTTTGATTTTAGATTAACTGGAAAACTGCTGTTATAAGCTTTCCAAAACATCTTTTCTTTTACAATTTGAAGTTGTAGAATTCTAGTTATGATAGATTGAAGTTGGAGGGATGCTATTTAGGTGGACCATCTTCTACAGCTCATAACTCTTTGTTCGTTTAATCCAAATCTTTTGATTTTAGTCTTGTTGGAAAGCTGGAATCGAAATCTTTCTAGAACATCTTCCCTTTTTTAAATCGGAGTTGTATAACTCCAGTTATGTATGGTCCAAGATTCGAAAATGGGTTCTTAGATTTATCTTCTCCCACGTCACTTCAATTGTTTTCTCTCTCCCGTTTTCTGTTCACATCCACCACACTGCCGCCACCTATGATAGTTGTTGGTATTATCTAAGTTTCTGGTGGTGGTGGTGGTAGAAGAGGAGAAGTGGAAGTAATATTTACATTTTATTTTATTTTAAATTCCTTAGAACTTCTAATGTACCTAAAAAGTTCGTTTTTCATCCGTTTTAGACGAAATCAGTGGCGTTTTATCAAAAATTTTGTGAGCTACTGTTTTTCTATAAAAATTATAAAATACCAGTTTATATAAGCTTGTATGCAGCCCCAAAACATGAGCAAAATATATAGTATTTTAGTACAAATTCATGGTCTTATATTTGACTCATATTTTCACAATTTCTAGTTCATCGTCTCAATCACACACACTAACTAAATTATTATTATCACTCATATAATGGAAACTAAGAGATAGTACTTTTGTGGTAGGAATTGGGGATCGAGATGTAGAAAGAGTTTTGGAACTAGGAGGATACGATACCGCTTAACCCGTGCAAACTACTAGGTGGGGTAACTCTTAGTGGATCTTTCATTGTCTACTTTTCTATCATATGATTTATTGTTTTAAATGTCATATGTGAATTGTTGTATATGATGTGTTGAAATGTGAAATTTATGCTTTATGGATATGCAAATGATTACATGTATGCATGATCAAATGTGAAGATGTATGCTTTATAGATACATGATTATCTATATATATGCATGCACTATGGACAAGATGTATGATATACGGTTGAGTCCGTACAATGTGTATGGTACACAGTTGAGACCGTACAATTTGTATGGTATGCAGATAATACCGCAATAGCTATGATAAGATCACGGGTAAAACCGTACAAGATTTGATCAAAAGATCACTTTCAGGTCACTCCCGAACAAGATGCTCGAGCGTGGTAAAGCGTTTCCCAACAAGATTGATGTGCTCCTATGTGTATTGCATACTAAGTATACACTATATATATTAACACATGATATTGAACATGGTCTATGATTGTTGAGACTTGAATGACATAATTCGAGTTAACTTTATGTGGACTTGATGGTGTAATTTGTTATTAAACATGTTTCTAATTGTCTTTAATTATGGTATAAGATGATTCATGTACGTGACTTTTATTTCAATACTTTGTATGATTTTTTGAGTGGGCAATAGAGTGAACCCACTGAGTGTTTTCGAACGCTCACCCCTTCTCTTTTCAGGTGGGAATGAGCGGGAGGATTGAAGATGACGTGAGCCCTCGATCTCGAAAGTGCAACACTCTTTAGTTATGCTTTGAACTTGGAATTTTTGTTGTCTATTCAATTTATTTTGTTTCCTATTGTAAATTTTCTTTAAGAGCATATTATATTATTATTTTCGCTGCTACTAATTTAATGAGTAATAACATTCCCTTACATTGATTCATATTTAAAAATAAAAAAATCTTTGTTATCTTAATTTCAAACTTGGGGTCGTTACATCTTCATCCTTTGTCATTAAACAAATAATAACTTCATTATCTTCAGAAACTATAGATTCACACTCTACAACTATTTTAGAAGAAGGGGGACTGTCTTCTTGAGCTTTGTCAAACTCAGATAGTAGTGCACTTATTCTTTCCTTAAACAACTTTCTTCTCTTCTCCATCTTGGCAGCATTTTCTTCTTCAGTGTACTTCTTGGCCTCTGGGTATGGGCAGTTTTTGATGAAATGCCCTGGCTTCCTGCAGTTATAACAAAGATAGGTAGAGTTAGTAAAATTTGACTTGATAACCTTACCTTCTGTAGTCTGCTTGGTAGGATTCTTCTTGCACTTTGCTCTCTTTGCAAATTTATTGAATTACTTGATAAGTAAGGCCATCTCTTTTGTGTCTGAATCTGAATCTACAGTAGGGGGAGACTCTGCAGCTACTAGAGCTGTAACTTTTGAACTTGATGCATCTTTATCCTTTCTCCTGTAAATGTCAAATTTATAAGCCTTTAAACCAGAAAGCAATTCAAAGGTAGATACTTTGGAAAGATCCTTTGATTCTCTCATGGCAACAACTTTCATATCCCATCCAGATGGGAGTGCTCTAAGAACTTTCATGTTCTTTTCTCTCTGTGAGTACTCTTTTCCTAGTAGTTCAAGCTCATTGAGTATTTCAATGAATCTTGAGTCAAACTTCTCAAGAGTTTCTCCAGATTTCATTTTGAAGTTCTCAAATTTTTGGATAACTATCATTAGTCTGTTCTCCCTAATTTGATCAGTTCCTTCACAATCATCTCAAGTTTTTCCTAAATTTCTTTAGCAGTCTTGTAATTTTTTATTTTGCTAAACATAATTTTATCCAGAGAGTGGTAAATAGTATATCTAGCAACAAGTCAAGATTTGTTCTCCTCTTATCATCTTCTTCCCATTCTCTCCTTGGTTTAGGTATAATTTGGGTATGTTCAGCTTGATCTGTAGTAGTGTTCACTTTCTCTATGGTGATTGGTCCATCCTCAATAATAGACCACATCTCATCATTTATTGCTTATAGATGTGTTTGCATCCTAATCTTCCAATCATCATATTCACCTGTGGAATGTTGTTACCCGATCGAAATGTGAGTGCACTTAGATTTGGCTCTAATTGGATAAAATTAGGTTTCTGTTAAGGGAAAAGAGCTTTGGGAGCTTTTCTCCTTTGGGCTAGTACTAGGAGTAATAAATGTAGATGATTGCAAGAAAAGTAAATATCTGAGGAATTACCGAGGGGTTTAGGCTCAGTCTTAATAGGTGTTCTCTCTTTATTCATGAGCTCAATGGATCTATTTATAGTGATGCCTATGTTACATAGTGTTGCCCTAATTTTGGATAAGATCCTCAATAATTGCTAAGGGACTTGTCTTATTTACAGTTGTCGTCTGGTGCTGAGGGGAATAAATGCCTTCAATCGGGTGCAGCAGAAAAGCATCCTCCTCGAATGGGAGGCCTACAGTTGTTCTACGGGTACTGGACATCAGGTGCCCTTCAGTCATTTCTCTTGCCCATCACCTGCAGCAGCTTCTGTTCTTTCTAAGGTAGCCGGTACCGAACACTGCAATTTGACGCATGGGTACGACCCTTGCCCCATGCTCTAGGCCTCAAAATCCTATCGGGATTGGACCTCGCTTGGCGATGACCTTGCCTTTCGGGCGAAGACCTACGACAATATCATGGGGTATCTCTTTGGTATCCTCCGACGAGCTCGTATTTAGCTCACCTTCGGCTGGAACGATGGGCGCGAGATGATTGGCGACCTCGCCCGGGTCATGACTTTAGCTCGCCTTATCAGCGAGGTCGGAGTGGAGTAGTATTTTCCCCCATAACATGGAAAATATTGGAACTTTAGACTTCATCATCTTAGGAGCCATAGAAGTATGCAGGTGTGGTTTTTCAAAAATAATTTTGGATCTGGCTTTATAAAGAAAAACTAGTTAAAGTAGTGGCAAGACAACTGCTCTGATACCACTTGTTGGTCCCAAAGTGGTGAAGGTCTAGAGGGGGAGGTGAATAGACGTTCAATTTTAAAAAATTAAAATTTTTTCTAACAACAAAACTTAACTCTGCAGCTGTAGAGTTGTAAATCAAAGTATGCAGCTGCAGACTTGTTTAGAAATACTGTTAAGCCTGTATAGATTTCTACTTTTCACAAAGAGGTTTTTCAGAGAGAATATCTCACACTTTGATAAGTGTTTTGAGATACCTAAATGCAGTGGAATAATAGTGTGTGTGTGAATGAAAAACCAGTTAGACACTAAGGTGTTCAGCTGAATGATTACAAGAATCTACAGTTGTAACTCGCTCAGATTTTCTAACTTATGCAATTTTGAAATGCAATTTGAATAAGATGATGAATGAAGAATATATGTTAACACAATATAAATAGCAAAATATAAATGATAGTAAGTATATGACATAAATTAAATGAGAGAAAATATATAGTGGTTCAGAGGTGGTGTAATCCTCCTATATCCATTTTTACACCCTTGGGTGCCAAAATCATTAATATCAATCACTTAGATCTAATGATATTCCCCCTAAGAACTAGACTCTTCACTCAGACTTTGTCTAAACTTAAGTAGGAAACACAATTTTACACAGAATCAACTTTCACTAAGAACACCTAAACACTCACAAAGAAAATATATCTACAAAAGGTAGATTTACAATGGGGGTTTGATTTGTGAGGAACAACAACTTAAATAGTTTAAACAAAGTAACCTAGCAACCTAGTCCTATACTTTTAACTTTTGAGAACAATAGACTTTGGGTAGTTGTAAGTTTGCTTGAGTAGAATGCTTGAGAGCTCGAAAGTTGTTGTTGTCCTCTGAAGTTGTTTCTCCTATTCATAGGAGTCTTGGGGTCTTCTTAGCTGTTGGAGGGGTTTGAATTTGAATTGGAATTACCTCCAGCTTTTACTTTAGCTCATTAAGGTTTCTTGTCTTTTTGTACAGTCCTTTTGTAGTACAAGTTGTCTTGTAGTGTTAGTTGCTAATATAGTCATCTAAACATTATTCATCTCATGTCTACTGGCTATAACCTCCTTAACCTTCTAATGTTGTTCAAGCTTTGTGAGTGAGTGTATAGATAGTACTAAACTCAAACAAACTTGATTAACACAAGTCTTTAACTGTAGACTCTGATCTTGCAGTTGATGTGAACTCTTCAGCTACAGACCCTGATCTTCATCTCTTCAGCTGTAGACTCTGATCTTCATTTCTTCAGTTGTATACTTAGAAAAAATCCTATGTTTTTCTTCTCTTGATACCTGAAAGGTTAATTTCCACACAATACAATAATAACATGTGTTTGACATTATCAAAATCAAAACAAAGAGATTCTTAGGACAAAAATATCCTCACATGATCCCGTGACTTCAGTTTGAACTAGTCCGTACGGTCGTGCTTAAAATACCTCGTCGTCCCAATGAGGTCTGTGTGAGGTCTTTTAGGCTAAGCTACGATGGATGTTGAGGCTTAGCGAACCTGTGGCGAGCTCATAGGAGCTCGCCCCTAGGCTGGGGTCATAATCCATCTCGACTTCCCTTGACTTCGCCTTGGCCCGGTCAACCTCACTGTAGTAGCGAGGTCGGGGTGAGTGTTGGTCCCAAAGATGTATCAAAGTCTAGAGGGGGGTGAATAGACCTTGAGTTTTAAAACTTAAAACTTTTTAAAACAACTAGTAAATTATACAGATCGAACTCTGCAGCTGTAGAGTTAAAAGCAAAAGTTTTCAGCTGCAGACTTTTGAAATGCAAAGTCTATATAATTAATTCAAACACTTGTCAAAGTTGGTGTTGTAATATTTTGGAGTATTTTAACACCTTGTGCCGCGGAAATAAGTAAAGTGTGTGAAGTGAAAAATTAATTCAAAACTTTAGAAACACAAAGAATATGAATGATGCAGTAGCAATAAGATAGATAAAGTAAATGGGCAAGAGATAAAGAACAAGGAGAATTTATAGTGGTTCAGAGGTGTTGTAATCCTCTTACATCCACTGTTGCACCACACAGGTGCCAAATTCACTAAGAAACCACACAGTCACAAGATGTTCCCCCTAAGACTTAGAGTTCTCACAAAGATCAGTCTAGTCTAGGATAAAACACAAATTCACTCAGAAAACCCTCTTTATCTCACACAGAACTAAACACTCACTAAGAATGAAATCTACACAAGGTAGAATACAGGGGTATATAGTGAGGAACAACAACAATGATAAAAATACAAGACAATAATCCTTGCTTCTAAGTCCTAAACTTCTATAGTTGATGGACTGTAGACTTTGAAGGCTGTAGATATTGTGCAGTATGCTTGAGAGCTTGGGGTTGTTGTTGTTGAACATCCGAGGTCTCCTCTCCTATTTATAGGAGTCTTGAGGGGTCATCTAGCCGTTGGAGGGATTGAGAATTTCAAATATTTTCACCTCCACCTTTGACTTCTGCTCAATTAAAGCTTCTTGTCATATAACAATGTCCTTTAAGTAGTACAAGTTGTCTTTTAGTGATGACTGCTCAAAGAGCTGTTAATCACTGAGATACTTGTTTCTATTGGCTAGTAATTAGCTCTGGTAAACACTGAGACTTTTCAAACTAAGTGAGTGAGTGTACCATATGTACTGCACTTAATTAGTCCTACTAATCTCAAGTTTACAGCTTGTAGTATCTAACTCTGCAGATGTAGACTCTTCGGCTGTGGACTTGTCTTCAACTCTTCAGATGTAGACTTGTCTTGAACTAGCTGTAGGGTCTGTATCCAATGTTTGCAGATGTAGACTTTTATCTTTTAAATTCTTCATTTTTCTTTGTACCTGCAATGTTAGTTCCCACAAAACAAATATATCTGTTTTGACATTATCAAAATTAAAGTGAGAAAATCCTTAGGACAAAAATATCCTAACATTGAGGAATATTTACCTCACAACATGGTGCATGTTCGAAACGGGAGTGTCAAAATTCATATGATGACTTAAAACACTCTAAACATTAATGATGCAACTAATGTCGAAGATCCATGTTTGAAGATGTACAGTCGATCTTTACACTTGCCTCTTGTTAGTATCTCATTTGTCAACTAAGTCTGAATCATTAACAAGTGATTAGAAAATATCAACAAGTAAAACAGTCATTAGTTTTCTAATAGAAAGTATTTTTTTAGTAATATGATGAACGACCAAAACATCCAATAAATGTAATGTATAATAGATAAAACGAGAACCTAAGTGAGAAATAGGAAAAACATCACCATTACCAGTAATGATATTATTATTACCATTGTAGGGTTCAAAGACATCTAACTTGGAGGTGGAGGACGTTATGTGAGTAGATGCGTCCATGTCAACGTACCAATCGAGCTGAGAAGAAGGTTGATTAATTACACAATGCGCCTCAAAAGTCTGGGCTACAACCACCATGAGTCTGGTAACTCGACCCGAATCCACGACCTTTAGGATTTGAGCCACAGGCATAGGTAGGAGAATTAACAGAGCCTCCATAACCACTATGTGAATAAGAGTTGCAAGAGGGATATCATCGGGGTTGGTGGCGGCTATTGAAGGAGATTAGGGAGAAGTGAAGTGTATTTAGGCTAGTGTATATCTATTGATAGCATGCAAGACTTATGAATTAATCACCGCGTGAATTGGTAATAGATATTATCCCTATATCTATACTATATTAAAAAGTGACAAACCTTTGGGAAACATTTTTGGACCAAAATGCCCCTTCCATATTCTCTCACCGACAATTCACCCCAAGCCAACCCCCATTTCTCCCCATCCGACGGATCACGCCCCCCTCCCTTCCCACACCGTGTTCCCATGCCCTCCCCACCCCCTCTCTTTCCCTCTTTCCCTCTACCGAGGCCCTAATTATTCTTAAAAATGATGGTGTTGTTACTCATGTTGGCAGAAAACAGGTTAAAATCTGCCTCTATCATGAACGTATACAATTTTTGTTGTTTAACAATATATTAATATTTTTGCCTATGTCCTATTAAAATATCTCTTGATTCCCGCAACCCTGTGTGCCTTGCGTTAATTTTCATGACATGTTGAAGAAGTGGGAAAGTTATCAATTTCCCCAACGTTTCTTCGAAATCCGGCGCTTTGAATTAGCCGTCCACCGATGCTGTCGAGCGTAAGAGAGGTTTGATCTCCGAATCAAATTTTTGTTGTTTTGAGTTTTCATTAATTCATGAACTGGAAATTTATCTTACTTTTTTGTGTATTTTCTGATTCTGGAGATGATTTGATCAACCGGCTTCACGCATAGCCACAAAAATCAAAATATCAAAAAATCTAGCGAGGTTTGATCTCCGATCACCTTTTCGATTTTACCTTTCTCAACTCCATGATCTAGAAATTTATCTCAAATTTTGTGGATTTTCTGGAGTTGATTTACAACTCTCTTGTTCTTTTACAGGAGTTCCATATACAGAGTGATAGTGAAGCTGAAGACGTCGAGCGTGATGAGAAGCTTCGCCAAGTAAAAGTCGTTCTTGAGGAGGTCCTTTTACATAATTTTGAAGCTACAGATTAGTATTTTGGATAATCAATAGAATTAGTCTCAATAAAAACAGACATCAATATCTAATTTAGGAACTCTTATACAAACATGCATCCCGTTTTGCTTAATCTCAAATTATCTTTCCTTTTTTAATGGAACCATGTTACTTTCAATTTCTTTCCTATAAACTTTGTTTTGGCTAAAATTTATTTACATGCTATATTTGCTACCCTTACCTTTTTAGACAAAAATAGATTTTGTCGTATGATTTTGGTAATATTTATGCTATGATATCCAGGGGGCATTTCTCTAAAAGTTCTAGGAAGGTGCAACTTAAGCCATTAAAGTGGGCCAAAGTTGCAAAAGCTAACGGTGAAGGGGAAGAGGAAAGGCCTACCGAGGCCCTAATGATTCTTAAAAATGATGGTGTTCTTACTCATGTTGGCAAAAAAACAAGTTAAAATCTGCTTCTATCATGAACGCATACAGTTTTCTTTGTTTAACAAAATATTAATGTGTTTTCCCTATGCCCTATTAAAATATCTCTTGATTCCTGCAACCCTGTGTCCCTCGCGTTAATTTTCAGGCTGGTTGAAGAAGTGGGAAAGTTATCTCAGACACTTAATCTCCTTTTTTCTGATGTCTGTCTCAGGTAGGAACTGGCCTGCTTCGCCTCCACAGTACATATCACCATGACCTGAAGATATACAGTTCGGAAGAAGGCCGTGTGCAGGTTATGATCCCACTTAGTAGTTGTTATATGCTAGAAGTTTATTGTCTTTTTGTAGATTAATTGTTCATTTTGTTATTCATTTATTACGATATTGACTGCTAAATACCTGAAATATGAATTAAACCATCCTTTTATACTTTTTCTTCTAAAATTTCTTTTGAAAACCTGTGAACAATTAAGCCACTTTTTTCTACTAATCTGGCGTGCATAGTTGCTCGGATTAGACTTTAATAGGAATGAGTAAAGATTTTTATGCTATTTTTACCTATAGTTCTGGCTCATTTATGAACCTCAAATAATGGAATCATGTCATACAGGCTACCTAATAAACTGCATTTTAGATCTTTATTCTTCAATATTCTTTTCCAAACTAAGAATCTAATTTGCACGTAACTATATTTAATTATGTTTTCTAAATTTTCTTTAATAAACTGCATTAATTTATGTGTAATATGTGAGCAAATGTAGATTAATTCTATAATCAATTTTATGTAGTCTACAAAATGGAAAAATATGTAGAGAATTTCATGTGAATAAATATCAAGTTCAATTGTTTCAGTGTCATAATTATATATAAATGTGTGTGTCAGATATGTATACTGGAAGCTCATATTTGTATTCACATATTCTTTTATCATTCTTGTGTACAAAACATTGACAAATAAATAGATATATTAAGGTAAGTATTCGGCCATTCAAAAGACAACTCTATTTTTATTTTGTTATCTTTTTCAGAATATCTCACCAAATAATAAGGTGAAGCAATCTAAAAAGATGTTGTGCCTCTATTCTCATATATTATTGTAGCCTAAAGTGATGGAATCAAGTCATATATGTGTAACAATAAAATTGTATTTTAGATCTTTAGTATTCTTTCAAAGAACCTGGGTAGTTAGTTTTGGAGTTATACGTGAAAGTATGCTTTTACTTTGTATAACTCGTGTATCAAACACTTGTTTATGAGAATAATTCTTTTATCGCATATGCTTTAGATATGATTGAATGTTGAATATTTATTGCAAACAGTTCATAATAGTACTAGTTACATTGTAGTTAATATGGTGATACCCGATCACGGAAGATAACATTAACAGTTTCCTTGTAACTAAACGTACATTTTCACGACCTAGGTGGAATTGAACAATCCGCCGTGAAAGGTCGATGTGTAAGTCTCAGATTGGTCTGTCTTGACTAAGAGATTGCACTAGCACATTTAGTATGTGTTGAAGAGGACCTACAGCGAGGATAAATTCTTCTGTTCTGAAATGTGAAGAATTAGACCTCAGTGGTTGTTTATTTCTTAATCTTCGTCACTTAAATAGGACCGTGTGTGCTTAATGGTTACTGTTTTGATTCATGTTGGGTGAGAATCATTGTGACTTCGAACCTTGTGTTTTGGGCAGTAATACTAATCATACGACGGTTGCTAAGATTTAATACGGAGAAACGCGTGCGAGTACGGCTCGTATGATTAGTCCCCTTGGTGGGCTCACAAGTTTTATCGTACCAAATCTTGCAAGTGAGGAATCAGTTTCTTCGGTACGGATAATAATGTTGAGCTGTCTTTACTCCAAGGTGAAATATATTAATTAATTTAGAGTTATTTAGAAGCTTAATTAATTAATGGACTTGATAATCTTAAACGCGAGAAATAATAACCGGGAGCCCATATTATCGTAATATGGATTAAGATGGATAGTGCAATATTAATTTATTAGTGGTACTAATTAATATTAATGGGCTGAATTATATTGGGGCTCAATATTAAAATTCAGAAGCCCATTGGAGGTCCAATCTTAATTCTCCTAAAGGCCCCTCAAGTAGCCCATTAAGTAGCTCAATAATAATAAGGTGATTAAAATAAAAGAAAATATATTTGCTGATTTTTCTTGAGATTTTCGAAAATAGGAGATATGGAGAGAGAAAAGATTTTGTTGATTTTCTTGGAAAGATATTAATGAAGATAAGTATTCTTGGAATACAGGATTATCTCATAAATTCAAGAAGATCCAAATCTTGCATTCTCAATCTATAAATTTCGAAAATTGCATATATTAGGAGGGTGAGATTTTTGTGGAATATTTTTTTATGGAGAAAAGAATATATGTGATATATTCAAGATTTCTTGGAGGCCAAGAAAAAGATTTTCTCTCCCCTAAAATACATTTAAATTTCGTTCACCCCTCTCCTATATATAGGGGATGATTATTTCATCTCCAGTTTACTTTTCACAGCGTTAAAAAAAATCAGCAACACTATTTTTTCTTTCTTCCTTGTTATTCTAATTACTTGAAAGCATCTCCCACCGGTGATCAAGTAATGGCGAAAGGGAAATACTTGAGAAGGTTTTCGGGTTGATAAAGCGTGATCGTGATTGTCCCGTTTATTCAAAGGCCAATTCTACAAGAGGTACGTAAGTCACATAAATTCTTGTTTATTCCGCCTAGATTTTATGTGAATTAATTCAACATGCATGATGTTAAATTTGTTGTTGGAATTATTATTTGAATTAATTAGGATTAATTCATGCTAGTAATAATTGAATTTAAATTCGTATTTAAATTTCATCCCGAATAGATTCCGAGCACCCCTATTTTTCCAACAACTGGTATCAGAGCCACGGTTTCGGGCTCTGATCTTTAAATTGGAATTTAAATTGTTTAACATTAAATTGAAATTGGATAGTAAAATTGCTAGATCTTTTTTGCAGGTATCCAATTGTCATGGTTTTAATGTTTATTATTTTTCATGCGTGTGAATTAATTATTTTTAATTCGATTCGTTCGAATTCGTTTTTCTCGTGAGAAAATCCACGAGTAGATTAGTTGTTTTTATTTTGATTTGATCATTGTAATAGACTAGTCTAGTATTTATTTTTTTGAAAATAAATTGTAACCGGATCGAGACGAAGAACGAAGAATTAAAGACAGTGTACCCAGACAACGCATGCATGTGTGGCGCATGCATGGACGTAAAATCATGCATGGGGTGAGAAACGAGAATGAACGGCGAAACCTGGTGCGCGGGGTGCGCGAGGCGCACGACCCGGGCTCACGACGGGGCGCGGCATGGCGCGGGCGCGCGCGCATGTAGGCGGCGCCCGACGGCCAGCTGCTCGGCGCCTTGCCGGGTGGCGCGCGGGCCCACTCCTCGGGCCTTGGAATTTTTTTTAAATTAATTTCAGTTCTGCATTTTTTTTTGTGATTTTAAACGTCGTCCTGAACCCCAAACGATGATGTTTTTTTATGAAGTGTTGTTGTTCGAGTGGGAGCATGTCGAGACGAACGACGAAAAGTAATAAGGACGATATTTCGTATCAAGACGTGAAGAAATTAAACCGTGACAATTGGATTTGAGTGCTCCAATGTGTTTAATTTTGTCTTGATGGATGTTTTATTTCGTGCACTTATTATTATTTGTTAATATGTGTTTGCATGAATTTTATTGTCCAAGAAAAACCTTATTTTCGAAAATTACTAAGTATGTTTATTTAATCGCAATTTTATTCCGAATATTAAAATTGGATTAATTTGGCCTCCATAATTTATTTATTTGTGAAGTTCTTTTGGAATACATTTCCCCCTCGGATCGGCCAAAAGAACGGATTTCACATGAATAAATTTCGAAAGGATGATTGTGGATTATTAGTAGTGGCGGTATTGACCCTCACCACGAGTGGCTTGCTCAAAATGAAATAATAATCATGTATTTAATTATGGTTATTAGTTAGGCATAAGAAATTGATATTAACTTACTCCCCTCGGAGTCCCTGTCAATTTTTGTGTGGTCAAAGTGGGAGTCAACTATTAATTTTGAATTAAGGATTTGTAACTTTTAAGTTTGTAATCCGCTTGAATGTATTTAAATGTATAGCACCCCTCGTGACGCATTTAAATTGTTTCGAGATGTTGGTTGATGCATGATTATATTTTTTTTAAGGTTTCAATATAATTGATGTGATCGAATTATGTGATAATTTCGTATTTTTCTAGATATTGATATGAAAGTATGTTTTATTCTCATTTCATCATGTCGCAACCTTTTAATCCACTGTTTAATATACTTAAAGTTAATAAACTTTTTGGAGAGAATCATATCGATCGGAAATGTAATTTTAAATTTGTCCTTACTGCACGAAAACACAATTGGGTTATTCACGTTAATAAACCCGGCAAGCCTAATGATAAGTCAAGCAATGGGAAAAGGCAGTTGATGATTGACAGCGTGACAATGAACACATGAAGTGCATCATCTTGACATCTCTGTCTGAGGATTTGAGGCGTGTTCATGAAAACATTGTATCCGCTGTTGAAATCATGGAAAGCCTTGAAGAGATGTTTTCACATCAGAATCCCATGACTAATCAGTTCACCAAACATGACTCGGTCAAGTTGGAAATGGTGGAAGGAACGCCCATGAGGGAGCACGTTCTCGAGATAATGGCATACCTTAACAAGTTGGAAGTACTTGGTGCGGATTTTGATGTGTCTTCTCAGGTTGATTTCATATACAATTCTCTACCGAGAAGCTTTGAGCAGTTTCATCTGAACTGTCAGATGAATGAACGGACAAGTCGTTTGCCCGAGTTCTTGCAAGCTTTAGTTTCGGTGGAGGTGATAATGGAGCACCAGTCTAGTGCTATGGTGGCTAATGGTCCGTCTACCTCTTTTGGTCCCAAGGGAGGGAAAAAGAGGGAGAGAACCAAAGGCCGAATCCAAGCAAATCCAATTGTTGCGAAAGGCAAATGCAAAGGCTAGCATCGAAGGGGAAATGTTTTAGTTGCGGTGAGAGAGGACAATGGAGGTCTGCCTGTTCCAAGCCTAAGAGGCTAGGAAAGTTAGGTAATTCACACACCCTAGTCGTCGAAACTTGTGAAGTGGCGTATGCTGTCTATTCGTGGATAGTGGATACGAGAGCTACTGATCACATTTGTTTCATGGGTTCAAGTTAACCCGACGACTTAACGGAAGTGAGATCCCCATCACATCGGGCAATGCTACGAGAGTGGCAGCTGAAGCAGTGGGAGAAGTGCGCCTATCATTTGAAGATAGAGTTATGGTCTTGAGAGACATTCTTCATGTTCCTAGTTTAGAAAGAACCCAACCTTCAGTTTCTAAACTGTTTTTGAATTGATACTCAGTTTCTTTTAATAAGGATGTTATTATTTCTTGAAACGATGAGTTTATCTATTCCGGAACTTCAATGGATGATCTTTATACCATTATTTGGGTACACCACTCATAAAATTGAATCTAATAACACATCGATTATTTCGAGTTATAAAAAGAAGCATTCTCGGACATGAATGAAACACTTCTATGGCATCTTAGATTAGGTCATATTAATCTAATGCGGATACAAAGGTTGGTGAAAAATGAACCCTTGGAGTCACTTCAAGTTGAGTCATTTCCAACTTGTGAATCCTGTTTAGAGGGTAAAATGACCTAGAGGGCATTTGGAGCCAAGGGGAATAGAGTCACCAAAGTTTTAGAACTCGTTCATACCGATATGTGTGGTTCAATGATGATCATAACAAGAAGGGGTATGAGTAATTTGTCATTACTCGAGATATGGATGCATCTACCTTATGATGCATAGGGAAAGAAGTATCAAGTTTCTACGATTTGATCGTGGAGGCGAATACCTTAGCAATGAATTCTTGAACTACCTATCGGACGAAGAGATTGTATCCCTGTTGACCGCACCGGGAACCCCTCAACAGAACGGTATGGTGGAACGAAGGAAGCAGACTCTTTTTAGAAATAGTCAGATCCATGATGAGTTATTCGGATTTACCCAAATCGTTTTGGGTAACGCCTTGGAAACGGCGGCTTACATTCTAAACTTGGTGTCATCCTAATCGGTTCCTAAAACCCTAGTGGAATTGTGGACCGGGCGCGAGCCCAGTCTAAGACACTTGCGGATTTGGGGTTGTCCGGCATACGTGCTAGACAAGGAAGCCGGTAAGTTGGATCCACGTTCGGAATTAAGGCTGTTTAGAGGATACCCTGCGGGAACGAAAGGGTGTATGTTCTATAGTCCCAAGGATCAAAAGACCGTGATTAGTTCGCACTTTAAATTCTTGGAGGAAGACTATATGAACAAAAGAAAGCCCAGATGTGAGATTACCTTAGACGTGTTAAAAGGGCAAACTCCTATACCAAGTATACAAGATGATGTACCACACGTCACACCTTCACAACCGGAACCCCGTCGCAGTGGGAGGATTGCTAGGCAACCCGAGAGATTTGTGGGGATAGGAGAATCTTCGGATTTGGTTCCCGGCGATGAATCAGACCCATGGACATACGACGAGGCAATCCAAGACAAAGACGCGGAGTCGTGGCAAACAACAATGGAAACCGAGATGGGTTCGATGGATCATAATCAAGTGTGGGAGTTGGTCGAACCACCCAATGGGGTAGAACCCATTGGATGCAAGTGGGTGTACAAGAGGAAAAGAGGACCGGACGGAAGGGTTGAGACCTTCATAGCAAGGCTAGTGGCCAAAGGGTATACTAAAAAAGAAGGGATCGATTATGAGGAGACCTTTTCGCCTGTAGCTATGCTTAAGTCCATCCGTATTCTCTTGTCGATCGCTGCGCACCTAGATTACGAGATCTGGCAAATGGATGTCAAGACGGCTTTCCTTAACGGAAGTCTTGACGGGATAGATATCTATATGCAACAGCCCAAAGATTTCATTGAAAAAGGCCAAGAGCACCTCGTATGCAAGCTTAAGAGATCCATTTATAGACTTAAGCAAGCATCGCGTACTTGGAACTAGTATTTTGATCAAGTTATTAAGTCTTATGGGTTTGTGATCAAAACAAGTTCGATAGTTGTGTGTATAAAAGGTATGACAGAACTGTGGTGGTATTCTTAGTATTATACATAGACGATATTCTGCTCATTGGAAACAATGTAAAGGTATTGTCAGACGTAAGGGTATGGCTGTAAATCAGTTTGATATGAAGGACTTAGGGGAAGCCGGTCACATCCTTGGGATCAAGATCACTCGCGATTGCAAGAAGAGGATGTTGGGCTTATCGCAAGTTTCATACAAAGACACTGTTTTGAAGCGATACAACATGCAAGATTCCAAGAAAGGTTTTGTACCTTTTAGACACGGAATCCATCTGTCCAAAGAAATATACCCTAAGACGCAAGTGGAGATAGATGACATGAAAGACGTTCCGTACATTTCGAACGTAGGAAGTCTTATGTATGCAATGTTGTGTACAAGACCAGATATCTGCTTTGTCGTGGGCATGATGGAAAGATATCAAAATATCCCCCGAAAATCACATTAGATTGCAATTGAATGCGTTCTGTAGTTTCTAAAAAGAACTTGGAATGGAATGCTGATTTAACAGTCAGACGGTCTAATTCCCATGGGATATACGGACTCAAATTTCCAATCAGATATAGAATCCAGAATATCTACCTCGGGTAGTGTATTTTGCATGGGAGAAGGAGCCATGACATGGAGAAGGGATTTGCAGAAATGCATCACCGATTCGACCATGAAAGCCGAATAAGTAACTGCTTGTGAAGCAGCGAAAGAAGCGGTTTGGCTCAAGTACTTCTTAGTGGACTTGGATGTTGTTCCGAATTTGCCCATCATAATCACTGTCCATTGTGATAATGTCGGAGCAGTTGCAAATTCAAGGGAACCGAGAGCCCACAAGGCCAGCAAACACATTGAAAGAAAACACCATCTTATACGAGAAATCGTTAAGAGAGGAGATAAAGAGGTGGCAAAGATAAATGTCGGAGGACAGCCTAGTACATCCATTCACAAAGGGTCTGCCTCAGAGTACATTCGAGAGACATGTGGATGGAATGGGAGTCAAGACTATTGTCATTCTGCTTAAGTATAAGTGGGAGGAATTATTAGGTTAGTGTAGGTTGACATGAGATGTCACGTAGAGCTACTACACTAAGACATGCATGATGTATACTAAAAAGCAGACTTTAAGTATAAGTGGGAGATTGTTGGAGTTATATGTGAAAGTATGCTTTTACTTTGTGTTGGTCCCGAAACGAGTAAACAGGTGTATGGGGGGGGGGAATACACCTGTGGTTACAAATTAAAACTTCTTTTAAAAACTTATCAGGTTACTTAAGACAGTAGCTCGTCAGTGGACTTGAGGTCTGCTGAGAGTTACTTTGTGAAAGCTTACTGAGATAATACCTCCACTGAAAGCTCAAGACTTTCAGTTGAACTACTATCTAATTAGCTTTCAGATGCGGATTAGTGAGCCCTTAGAAAACTCGTTTTACTTTGATAAACTTTGAGATGAACACACACTTAGGAAAGCAGATAATAAGAACACAAGGTATAAAGTGGTTCAGAGATGAATCTCCTACGTCCACTGTCCTGATCAAACAGGAGAATTCCTTTCACTTGGAATTCCTTGTGTTATAGTGCCAAGGTGCACTGATCAACTAATCCTCTCTTAGGATGATTGATCACTAGGAAATTCCAGGTCCTAGTTCCCAAAACAAACCAGCTTTCAGACTGATACAACAATCAGCTTACTAACACCACTTAACACTAGCTCTCAACCTAAACACTGAGTAGGGTTTTGAGTAGGGTTTTGGTTCCAACTATTTTGAGATAATCCTTACAAGTTTAGCTCAAGGCTTAGGATTAGATTATCTCTTTCTAAGATTTGGAAATAGCTTTTAAGCTTGGTTACAGAAGGTTTGTTAGGCTCTCTACAAATGTGAAACACTTGGGAAACAAAGGTAATTTTGAGTGCTTCTTAGTTGTTATGAATATAGAGATAGCTTTGATCTTGTGAGTTTCCCGTGCATAGAAATGAGCACGTCCTTCTGTATTTATAGGCTTCCTTGAAAATCTTCCCGTTGGATTTGAATCTTCTCAAGTAAGTCTTCTTGTATCTGATTGGCTCAAACGGCTCTATTTGAAGCTTTAAGTTTTGTCACGAACCGGCTGAAAGACCATGTCTATTCACCAACTTTCTGTAGATTGCTAGAGAAAGACTTTTGGTACTTGTCAGGCTGGGGCAGGTCGGCTGTCAGTAAAGTACACTGACGTGTCATCTTCTCATTGGACCTTTAGTCTGCATGCCCAGATTCTTGTCTTGCTTTAAGGTGGAACTCCTCTGATAGAACCTTCTTATTCCTTCATTTATTGTAAGCTTCACTGAAATTCGATTTGCCTTGTTCCAACCAGATTAACTAACAGCTTTTAATATGTTTAGCATTGAATGTGCATTGTTAGTTCCCTATCAGTGGACCTTGGTCCTCTCCTGATAGTTTTAGTCTTAATGAGAATGTACTTAGAAAACATTCAAGACTTAGACTTATTCTCAGATCACTTGTCTTCAGCGGACTTCACTTCAGTGGACTTCATCTTCAGCGAACTTTATTCTTAAATACACTCTAACAATTACTAACTGTACTTCAGTTCTTTAACAGTAGAACTGTTTAACTAAGTATTAATTCTACTGAATAATTTACTTACAAAACAACTTAGGAGGAACATTTTGGCATCTAATCAAAACATAAGTCTTATACATTTTCCCAACAATTTCCCCCTTTTTGATTATGCCGGAACCTATCTTATTACATATCTTCTTTCAGATGAGGTTTTTCAGATGACATTCAAAGTTCACAGATTTTGTAAGTAAAACATTCAAGTACATAAGCCTAAATGATATTGAGATATTATCTTGGGCAAAACATCAGTAGAGTTCATTTCATTGATAAAATGATGAAGTACATATTACATGAAGTCAACTCTCAAAAGTTTCAAACTTAAACACACCTGGGACTTATAAACAAATGCCCAGCAAAAGATACAAACTTCTCAGATGGATTCGAAAATGGGTTCAAGTCCATATTGTTTGAATACTCTAATCTTCAGCTCGTTCTTCCACTCCATTATCTCCTTCGAATGTCCTCTGAGTCCAAGATGCTCACACAAGGATGTCCACTCTTCAGTGATCCTTTCTCTATCAACAGCACTTGTTGCATCTTGAGGAGGCCAGTTGTATGGCTTCTCCTTGCTCTCCACTATTGCCTTCATCAACCTGAGCTTCGGCTTGCTCACTTGTTCTGTGCTCCTTTGGTTTCCCAAGATACATTTTCCCACCACTTCACAGAGAACATTATATACTGGTAAGAGTATATTTCTGTTCATTGTTGGACTATACTTGACCTTCCTCTGCATAATGATGTTAACCCATTCTTCCTCTTCATCCATGATGCAGGTGTCTGGATTCGGACCTTCAGAGGGGAGATTGAATAACTCCTTCAGATCATCACCACTGACACGGATCTCCTTCTTAATCTTCTGGTGTTCAACAATCTCAACATCATCCCTCATCACCCTCTTCTTCCTCTGGAATATAAGATGAGACCTGATCCTCGAATCAGTGTTGGAAACATTATTGAAGAACTCAAGAACCTGCCTGTCAAAGCAGTTCGTAGGATGAACAGGTAGAAATTTCTCTAACCCAGCAGATTTTAGCAATTCTAGGGCTTCTTTGATATGGGCAAATTCTGGTTTGGTTTCAATCTCTGGATTATCAAAAACCACAATGGGTTCATACCAGAAGTTTTCCTTATTGGTAAGGAAATTGAGATTTAGTTTAGCCATTTGAATAAAGGAGTTCGAGAGAAAATTTGCAGAGTGTATAAGATAGATAGTAAGTGTTTGCTTGAAAGTGTGTTTGAAAAGGTTCTTAGGCTGAAATTTGAGGCTTTTATATGAGAATTGAGCGGTTAGATTGAACAAAGAAATCAACGTCTGAGATTGATCGGGTTTGAGATCGTGGATAGTCCACGAGTTTAGTGGGGAGTTTTTAAGAAATCTTTACGGTTAGAAAAGAACCGCCTAAAATGAATGGTATGGATTGAAAGGGTTGGTAGCCGGAAGGTCACATCGTCCGGGTTTTAAGGCGCGTGAGATAGGTAACTGTAAAAGTAAACCTGACTTGTACAATGCGCATTAAATGCTTGCCATACCAAAATCTCTTCGAAAAAGTGTAAGAAAGATTTAATTTTCAGAAAGCACTCATTAGTAATTTTATTGAATCAAAACATATTTTAAAAACTAAGAGGCTTTAGTTTTGAAAATCACTAAGAAAAAACTTTTGACCTCCACTGAGGTTCGACCTCGTCTGATATTCAGACCTCTTCTGAGATGAGGAGCTTCTTCTGAGAAAGATCCTCTTCTGAATATGAACCTCCACTGAGTTGAAGGTAACTCTTCTGAGATTGAATCCTTTCTTTACTCTCCTGGATCTAGAAGTCCAAGCTCCACTGACAACTCTTGAAACCTTGCTTCAGCCAAGGGTTTTGTGAAGATATCTGCCTTCTGCTTGTCAGTGTGGATCTTGAGCATTTTGATGTCCTTCTTCTCCACATGATCTCTGATGAAGTGATGCCTTATATCCACATGTTTACATCTTGTGTGGAGAAGTGAATTTTCTGAAATAGCAATTGCACTATTGTTGTCAGAGAAAATAGGGACTTCATTGGCAAAAATGTTGTAATCTCTCAGTTGTTGTCTTAGCCAAAGAATTTGAGCACAACAACTTCCAACTGCCATATACTCAGCTTCAGTAGTGCTTGTGGCTACTGAATTTTGTTTCTTGGAGAACCAAGAAATCAGCTTACTTCCCAAGAATTGACAAGTGTCTGAGGTTGATTTCCTGTCAATTCTACATCCTCCATAATCAGCATCTGAGTATCTTGTGAGTTCCAGATTGTCATCTGAGGGATACCACAATCCCATATTCACAGTACCCTTAAGATATTTGAGAATCCTCTTAGCAGCTTACAGATGACTTTACTTGGGGTTGGCTTGATATCTTGCACAAATCCCAACTGCAAATGTGATATCAGGCCTGCTTGCTGTGAGATACAGTAGAGATCCAATGATGGCTCTGTAATGAGTCTGGTCTACTGATTCACCATCCTCATCATGTTCCATTTTGGTGTTGGTGTTGAGTGGAACTCTTGCTACTTTGCTGGTCTGGCATCCAAACTTGTTGATCAGCTCCCTTGTATATTTGGCTTGATTGATGAAGATTCCTTCGGGGGACTGCTTAACTTGAAGTCCTAGAAAGAAGTTCATTTCTCCCATCATAGACATCTCAAATTTTCCCTTCATCAGTTGATAGAACTTTTCACAGAGGACTTGGTTGGGACAACCAAAAATGATATCATCCACATAGATTTCTACAAGCAAACTGTCCTCTCCTTTTGTGATCCTAAATAGAGTTCTATCAACTCTCCCTTTGATGAATCCATGATCCAAAAGGAATTGTGACAAAGTATCATACCAAGCTCTTGGAGCCTGTTTCAGTCCATATAGAGCTTTCCTCAGTCTATATACTTTGTGACTTTCTTCCAAACCTGGGGGTTGCTCCACATAGACTTCTTCATTGAGTACTCCATTCAAGAAGGCACTTTTAACATCCATCTAGTACACCTTGAATTTCTTGTGAGCAGCATATGCAAGAAATAACCTTATTGCCTCCAATCTGGCTACTGGGGCAAATGTTTCATCATAGTCAAATCCTTCAACTTGAGAGTAGCCCTTTGCAACTAGCCTGGCCTTGTTTCTGACTATGATATCATTCTTATCCTTCTTGTTCTTGAATACCCATTTGGTTCCTATCACATTACAGTGATATGGTCTATCCACCAACTCCCAAACTTGATTCCTTGTGAACTGGTTGAGCTCTTCTTGCATGGCAATGATCCAGTTGGAATCTTGAAGTGCTTCTGCTATGGAACTTGGTTCCTGGTTTGATAAGAAACAACAAAACAAAGCACTTTCTCCATGAAAACTTCTAGTTTTGACTCCTGAGGAAGGATCACCTAGGATTTGCTCAACAGGGTGATCTGAGAGCCAAGTTCTCCTAGGCTGATGCCCTTCAGTAGAGTTTAACTCATCTGAAGTTGAGTCACTAGATATAGGAATGAAATCGAATTCAGGAAATAAAACAGAGGGTTGAAGTCCTGAGTCATCATTCAAGGTATTCTCATTCTCAATGGTAATTTCATTGGTTCCCCATTGAATGATGGGTTCAGTGAATGTCTCAGCTGTGGCCACATCTTCATTGACATTACTTACCTCTTGAACTGGGATAGTGTTCATCAGTTCGGTTGCTTGTTCAGGAGAGCTCTCAGGTGAGCGTTGAGGGGTGTTTTGACTTTGGGTAACCTCCTTGAATTGTTGATCTTCTAAATTGTCCCATGTTGGGATGTATGTATCAACACAATTCTCAGGATAGCCTTTAGACTTGATACTCAGTCTGGTTAGTCTTTTGCTAATTACCTCCTCATTCTCCTTACTCCTGGACTCAAAAGTAGATTCATCAAAGACCACATGAGGTGTTTCTTCCACAATAAGAGTTCTACAGTTGTAAACTCTGAAAGCTCTACTGATTTGGGAATATCCTAAGAAAATTCCTTCATCAGCTTTGCTATCAAAAGCTTTCAATTGAGTTTTTCCATTGTTGTGAATGAAACACTTGCAACAAAAAATATGAAAGTAAGATACCTGTGGCTTTCTGCCATTCCATAATTCATATGGAGTTTTTCCTTGATGTTTGGTTACCATGGATCTATTTTGAGTGTGGCAGGCAGTGTTGATAGCTTCAGCCCAAAATCTTTTAGGAACTTGAGCTTCTGCAAGCATTGTCCTTGCTGCCTCCTTTAGAGTTCAATTTCTTCTTTCAGCTACTCCATTTTGTTGTGGAGTTCTTGCAGCTGATGTCTCATGTGAAATACCTAAATCTTTGCAGTAATCAGGTATAATAGAATTAATGAATTCAGTGCCCTTATCTGATCTTATCTTTACAATGTTTAGGCTCTTCTCATTGCTAACTTTCTTCAGGAGCTCTGACAGCCTCAGTTGAGTCTCATTTTTGCTTGCTAGGAATATCACCCATGTGTACCTGGAGAAATCATCAACAACAACAAGTGTATACTTTCTCCCATTGATACTTACAGGGGTTACTGGACCAAAAAGATCCACATGTAACAGTTGAAGTACTCTGTCAGTAGAGGTTGCTACTTTGCTTTTGAAAGATGCCTTTACTTACTTTCCCTCCTGACAGGCTTTCCAGATATGTTCTTTGTTGTATACTTCATTTGGCATTCCTTCTACCAGTCCATGTCTTGCTATCCTGTTCATCATCTTGAAGTTCAGATGACTTAGCCTTTTGTGCCATAACCAATTAGTGTCAGTTGAGCTTTTAGCAATAAGACATGCATTTGGTGCAAGACTTCCAATCTGCAAGATAGACATTTCCCTTTCTTGACCCAGTTAGTAGTACCTGTTGTGAAGATATATTTGTTGATGGGCGAACATCCCTCAATGATAGGCGAACAAGGATTAAGGCCTAAATAGAGATTACGAAGAAGTAACTTCAAATTAACAAAGAAAATCAAGTCGGGGTGCATAAATCAATCCAGGGAGTGTAAAAAGTGACGAACAACTATAACGACGAACAGCTTATCGGCGAACAGGTTTGAAGGCCTAAGACCAGAGATGAACATTCTGCTAAGTCACTGATGACGAGCAACATTGATAAAAAGTGGTGAATCTACTAGCCTAAGAAGTGCATATCGACGAACAAAGGATCAAGATCCCAAAGCCAATCTGTGTAAAACAAAAAGGCAAACAACTTCTTAGCCATGCACCCAAAAGACGAACAACATTTATGAAAAAACTATGCTGGGTACACTAAGCCGACCTGGACGAACAACAACGAAGTCCGAGATAAGACCAAAAGAAGACTTTGTAACTAAGATTCAGCTTAGATAAGGTCAAACTGTGGTCAAAGGACACTTGTCAAGCATGCAGGCTAGGGAGACCAAGAGTCATAGACACCTTATGCTAGCTAGTCTCTACAAATAGTTGTTCTCCAGCTTAAGAAATACAAGTTCAAATTCACAAATGCTCCAAAAACACACACTTAAACACCTAAACGTGCACACATACGAAATTATTATGATTTTGACTTTCACAATTACTAGTTCATAACCCGAACCCTCGATTTACCATTTACGGTGGTAACCAATCACACGTAATTGATTGATGATCTTTAAACCGAACTTAAACAGTCATTAATCCACCCGATAAAAATTGATCACCAACAATTTTGGCGCTAGAAGAAGGGTTCGAACCTCCGATTAGTGTGATTACTCAAGAACTTCAAGCTGAAAACTTGAAGATTCAAAGAAAACCTCAAGAAATATTTGAATATTCAAACAAAAGTGTTCTTGGTGTTCTTGGTGTTCTTCAATATAAATATTAAAGAACAATCTAATTGAAATGCCTCAATCCAAGGAAACCCAAGCATCACGTTTGTCAAGGAGAGCATCTCCCACCCGAGCCTCGTCGGCCGACCACAATGATCGTGATCCTAGACATGTGAATAGATCACAGCACACGGCCATAACTCATAATCTCCCACCTAAAATGGAAGCCCTGGCGAACAACCCTAATGAACTGGCCAAAACCACAAGTGAGACCTAAAGATAGAGCCGTAGAAGTTGTTAGGACTAGATCAACCAGGGGCGAGCAACACGAGGTGAACAGTGCCCAGGTCAGGCGGGATAAAGGCAAAGCTAAGATGGCCGAACTAAGAGAGGGCCAGGCTGAATCTGCTCGCGGGCAAACAACAGTGTCGAGCCATAGAACAACCCGCTCCAGTGCCCAGGACAGACTTTGCCAACCCCTGCAACAGGAGAAAGTTGCTCGCCAGGAAGCTGAGCATGGGCGAGCAACATTTGGGCAACCACGCCCATCAATTCATGATAGACTTTCTCAATCTGCCTTCAGGCGTCTGGGGCCAAATGCGGCGAACAACCCTAGAAAACAGCTCCAGGAGTTGCCCACTCCAAGTGAGGGACTGCGACGAGCAGAAAGGTTAGTACCTTTGCTCGCCGAACAGCCTCCAAGTCAGGGGGCATCTTTGGATGAGCTATCAAGTTTAAGAAAGGCAGTGGAGAACATGCAGGGACAGTTGGACCAACAAAGAGGTGTGGGGACAACTAGTTTGCCATCCTCACCACTATCACCTGTCATTCTGAAAGCCCCGATTCAGAAGAAGGTCCAGTTCCCGGCAAGCATACAATATGACGTCGTTGCTGATCCCAGAGTTCATCTAACAAAGTATTCAGATTATATGGTCTCAGTGGGAGCCAGCAACGCCACCCAATGCCGAAACTTCCCCTTAACTTTGGGGGATCGGGTGCACAAGTGGTTTTCGGCGATGCCACCAGCATCTATCCACTCTTTCACTCAACTGAGTCGAGAATTCCTTTCCCATTTCTCCACGGCGGGATCATACTTGTCCTAGAAACATCGGTTGTCGGACCTAAAATAAAATGACGACGAGTCAGATCGGGCATTCATGGAAAGGTTCGACAAGGTGTTGTTAGAAGGCGAACCCGTCAGTGAGGACACGAAAATCGTTGCCGTTATGGCCGGGTTGAAGAAAGGATCAAAGCTATGGAAAGAGGTACGTCTGAAGTGCCCAAGAAGTTATGCCGAATTCAGGAATCAAGCCGGCATATTCGTTTCCATGCATGAGGCTTTGTAATCAAACTTGGGGGAGAAAAAAACTAATCCCAATGAGAACAATAAGAAACCTGGTGCAACAAGCTATCAAGTCCCTAAAAACATGAAGGCGTTCACTGAAGGGACAGAACTCAAAGAAAAGTTAAACCAAGTGCTAACAGTGTCAGTCGATACTGTTTATGAGAATGTGAAGGATGAGGAGTTGCTCTCCCCTCCCCGGAAAATTCGTCAAGACACTGGCAAACTCAACCCTAACAAGTATTGTGCCTACCATCAAAGCGTGGGGCACTTTACGAGTGAATGTAGAGATTTGCTCCAGCAGCTCTGGCATTTCTACGAGGACGGAAAGCTCTCCGACTTTGTCAAAAGACAACCCGGGAAGAGAGTCCGGGAGAACAACTCTGAGGACGAAGATGATCAACCCCAGAAGAATAATAAACCGGCACGACCAGTTCCTGCCATCCCTACTCGTCCATTGGAAGATTTGTATATGATGGAACCTGCAGGTCCCGCAGGAGGATGTTCTGATGGACGACCACCAATCTCCAACCGAAAAAGAAAGGCTGAATTACGAGCGATCGATCAAGTCCAAGAAATGGGGGTTAAACCATCTATCATGCAGACAGCAGAACTGGCCTTTACCGAAAATGACTTGGAAGGAATCTTGACTCCACATAACGATTCGCTTGTAATTTGCGCAAAAATTATGGGAACACGAGTCCACAGATTGTTGGTGGACACCGGAGCCTACACCAATATCCTATTCAAAAAGACGCTCGATCATCTTGGAGATTATTCGGGCTATATTCGGGATATGACCCACAGAATAATAGGTTTCGGAAATGTTGTAACGGACCCATTGGGAATAGTTACTTTAGCAGTACAACTTGTAACGGCCAACGAACCCGAGAAAAATATTACGAGAATGGTTGACTTCTTGGTTGTAGACCAGGATTCAACTTATAACGGGTTTCTTGGTCGACCCTTTTTAAATGAATTCAAAGCTGCATATTCCACTTACCATTATTGTTTGAAATTCCCAACAGCAAGTGGAGCAGGTACTATCAAAGGAGATCAAAGAAAGGCCAGGGAATGTCTCTTACAGTTGCAGGCCAAACATGTATCAGTATCCATGATGGAAGCCACAACTAGCTATCCTACTGATGAACCATCAATACTGGAGAACATGATGGACATAGAGGAAGACCACATGGATACTGACGAACAACATCATAACGAGCAGGTGTTGGACGAACAACTCCTCACCACCCATGAGGAACATCATCCTGACGAACAACAAAGGGGTGGTGACGAGCAACATTCATATGATGGCTTGGAGGGCCAGGTGTTGACTAACAACAACGAATCAGGGACAACAGATGATCTGGATCCCCGCCTGGGGGCAGAGCCAATGAACATCGAAAATGATTTCAACTCTGAGGGACCAATACTTGATCCTCGGTGGAAAGGACAAAAACGACGAGCAACTCCAGTTGAAGAGCTGGAGGCGTTCAAAGTTAATCCCAAAAACCCGGATCTTGAATTATACATAGGATCTGAGCTCCCTGAGCCTTACAGATCCCGAATGAAAGAGTTCCTCAGCAAAAATCTAGATGTTTTTGCTTGGTCTCATGCAGACATGGTGGGGATAGATCCAAAACATGCTTGTCACAAGCTCAATATCAATCAAGCAAAAAGGTCAATCCATCAAAAACGAAGAAAGTATGGCCCAGACAAGTATCAAGCTTTGAACGAAGAAGTAAAAAAGTTGTTAGACAACGACCTAATCCGACAAGCACTCTGTCCACAATGGGTAGCAAACCCAGTCCTTGTGAGGAAACCAAACGGGACCTGGAGGCTATGCATAGATGACTTGAAGCTAACTACACTAGCTTTTACTAGTAGCTTCCCCGCAAGAGTACGGGTTCACTGTAGTATGGGCAAGTATAGGGACCAAGTATTATCGAACCCAAGGGACAGTGTGTATGCGAATAGATCCCTGAAGATCTACGCGTCGTAGCTAATATGAGTGTGTGTTTTTTGGATTTTTGGGAAAATTAATTAAACTAAACTAAAATTATCCTACGAATGCAAAAGGCAAATTAAACGAAATAACAAAAGGTGTGTTTTCAAATATGAGATGGTGATGCTTAAGATAGGAATCCCTACGTATACTAACGGAGCAGGTACATAATCAGAATAGCTGTGACACACAAGATATAACCTAAGTCTAAGAATGCAAGGTGAAAGCTCAAGATTCTAAACCCTAATACTTTACCCTAACACTCGACTTCACGAACCTACTAAAAAGTTAATAGATTGTGCTTAATTAATGAGACCCTAATTTAACTAAGGTGATGCGGTCGTCCTCCTTCGCTAAACCGGTAGATGAATTAACTTTTCCTAAACCCTCTCGTTAAGTCTACTCGTTGTTAAAGAGTGATACGGTCGTCCTCTCTCTAACACCTTTCGAACGAAATTCAAGAGCGAAGTCTAGATTAATTTTAAGAATTCATTAACCAAGAGAATTAAAACCTAACGTCACAAGTTACTCTAATTACATACCCACAACCTACTTCTACGAGTTCATCCTACCCTAAACATGCAAGGGTTTTAGCTAGACATAGATTTAACGTAAACAATAACAATTAGACAAGTTACGAACATGAACATGGTAATTAAAACGAAGAAAAGATCGAACATAAACTAGGGTTTTAAGATATAAAAGAATACTGAAATTAATTGACAAAACGAGGTCTCAACGTATTAAAGAACAAAAGATATTAAGAAACGAAACTAAAACGTGAAATCGTAATGTGAATTCGTAAGCAAAAACCTCAAAAACGTAAAATTAAACTTGCTCGTCTCTTCTCTTCCTTCTCTCTCTAAAAATTCTCTGTAAAAGTGATGTAGTGCGTTCGGGATCCTTCAAAACGTGTTTGGAAGAGATATATATAGGCAACGGGCCGATTCGTGAACTCGTGGGCCGAAAAACGTAAGTTGGAGAAAATGCCTTGGAAGCGCTCGAGCAGACCCGCTCGAGCGGGTCGCTCGAGCTATGGTGGTCGAACGGATCAGGTGCTCGAGCGGGGCGCTCGAGCTCTTTTGGTCGAGCAGTTCTGGTGCTCGAGCGGGGCGCTCGAGCTACCTCCCTCGAGCGGCCCAAACGTTCTGTATGTTTTTAGGTGCTCGATCTACTTCACTCGAGCGGGGCGCTCGAGTGACGATACTCGAATGGGTCTTCCTTCCTTTGCAACTAACACTTTTCTTCACACGTACAAATACCAATCGTATTTCTTCGATATCTTCTCATCTGGGCATCCGTTTGAGTCGATTCAAAGTCCTACGAACTCCATTTTTCGTCCTCGATTCACCTATGAGTATCAAAGAGACAAATTCATCAATGTATAGAAATAATACTCATTTGGCTCTAAAAACTCAATAAATTCGACCAAAACTAGGGCGTTTCTAGCTACGAATCATGACAATTTCACGCCTAATCAACCCCCCCCCCAAACTTACCATATTGCTTGTCCCCAAGCAATGAAATAATAAGTCAAGTGAAATTGTTAGGGATGAGTAAAAAAAATCAATCATGCAAGATAATGAACTCAAGCTTCAAAAGTCAATCACCCGTATACTCACTCACTTTCTTTTATCATACTCATGCAACAATAACAAGAAACACCAAGATCAAGCATGGATGTGCACTCAACGATGTGTTTCGCTCCCTCACAAGTGTATAACAATGATCAAGGGACTCACTCAAACAATCAATCACACAAATTGGCAGCCATAGGCTTGTAAGTGCTCTTAACTTCGACCGTACTCTAGAAATCAATGCCGAATCAAAAAGGACTTTTCTCAAGGTTGTAATGTAGGCTCTTTGGACAGGTGGGATAACAATATGGGTAAGTGACTTAAGTGAATGGAGAATAGAAAGTCAAACTTTGGCACTTCGAGATTAGGAACAGACTACTTCAAACATATTAAATCGACACTCTTTCAATTCCACTTTTCTCAACACTTCAATTTTTTTTTCTAACTCTTTTCACTTTTTTTTTCAATCACTTCACTTTTTTTTTTCTTTTTCGCACAAACACATGAGCTCAATTTTTCTTTTGCTCATTTTCAATTTTTTCTTTCCCACAACTCATATCTCATTTACACCCTTATTTTATCACCACTCAACCATCATAATTCCTTTTCTCAAATCAACTAAATCCCTTCAACCTTCACACTTTTCCTATTCTCCACTCAAATTGGGACAAAAAGGCTTAGGAACTTGGAATAGTGTTTAAATGTGCTAGCAAATAAAATAAGCTTTAGGCTCAAAGGGGCTAACGAGGGATAAATATCAATGGTAAGGAAAATTTTGGCTAAGTGACTCAATAAAATCCAAGATGGCCTAAGATCCTATTCGGCATATCAAACTAGACACAATCAAGAAGCAAGAGCACACACAAGTTCTAGCATCCTCTAAGGTGACGATCCACTCACAAACGAAAAGATTGATTCATGTATCAAAATCTCATAAGGCTCAAAAGCTCACGGCTTTCACATCCATGCTAGTCCTAGTGAATTCTCACTCTTATCACACAAGCACTCAAAAGAAAAATTCACAAGCATACAAGTTCTTTCTCAAATCAACTCTCATTCAAACACTCACACAAAAGAGTTTCTAACTCACCCTTACAACTCACTCTACTCATCACGTCATACTCAAAGATAGCAATCAACAAGTAGAAGGTAGTTGATAGGCATGAAATATGCAATAGCGAGTCAAATCAAAATCACCCCAAGGAGTATCTCAACAAACCAATAATCAATCAAACTCAACTCAAAGATAAGGGTGTGTATGCATGTGCAATGTAACAAGAAACATAAAAAAAACTCCACCCCCCCCAAACTTCGACCTTGCTAGAGGTCTAAGTTTGGGGTTGTGGGTTACCTCAACCAAACAATTCAGTTTCTCTCAATAGCTTTGCACACTCCCTTGTCTCAAGTTGGTTCCTTCAATCTCCACTCCTTTGGCACTCCTTTAGAGACAAGCCTACAAGATAAAACTCTCAAGTACGAGGTTAAACATACGACTCAAAATAACTCCCTAATAACTAAAAAGAAAAAAACTAAAAACACTCAAAAGCAAATAAAAATGGGTTGCCTCCCATTCAGCGCTATTTTTAAGGTCCTCATGCCGGACCAAGCTCAAAGGAGCTTATGGGACATCATACTCAAATTTACCTCCCTTACTCTCATAAGAGTGGTGGTTGCATTCTTTTCCTTGATACCCCTCCATCATGAGCTCTTTTGCTTTCTTCTCATCCCCAAGTGTTATGGGTCTCAACTCCTTCTCACCTTTATCTGGAGGAGTCTTACCAAACAGTTTCTTGAATTTGGACTTTTTCTTCTTAACTCCTCCTTTTCCTTCCAACTGGGTTACATCCACACTTTTCACCTCTTCATCCTTCAACTTCTTCACTTTATCCCTATCAAAATAAGTTAGATCATAATGCTCTTGGGTTAAATTATCAAGTGAAGGATTATAAAATTTATGAATATGAGAAGGATTAGGGATAGAAGGCGTGTCTTCAACACGAGGATCAATTGCATCCATGCAATACAAACTCTCATCCTCCTTCGGGTGCTTCATGGCTTCATATAGGGAGATCTTCACTTCTTGATCATCAACCTTCAATGTAATCTTCCCATTTTCCACGTCTAGCACCATCCCCGCCATAGCTAAGAACGGTCTTCCCAAGATCAGGGGCACGTGCTCATCTTCCTCCATCTCTAGGACCACAAAATCGGCTGGAAAAATGTGATCTCCAACTCTCACAAGGACTTCTTCAACAACACCTTGAGGTCTCGTGATAGACCGGTCGGCAAGTTGAAGCGTCATCATTGTGGGTTGAAGTTCACCACCTTCCAACTTCTTGAAAAGCGACAACGGCATCAAATTAATGCTTGCTCCGAGGTCGCACAACGCTCCCTTCTTGATCCCGTTCCCAATGTCACAAAGAATGGTGAAGCTCCCGGGATCCTTCAGCTTCGGTGGAAGCGCCTTGTGCACTAGTGCACTCACCTCGTGGTTCAGCTGCACCAACTTCGGCTCATCCACTCGCCGTCTTTTCGCGATCAAATCCTTCAGAAACTTTGCATAATGCGGCATCTGTTCCAAAGCATCATAAAAAGGAATGTTAATGTGAAGTTGTTTAAAAACATCAATAAATTTAGCAAACTTTTCATCAAGCTTCTTTTTCATGAATCGCTGTGGATACGGGATGGGTATCACAGATTTGGGTACCCCCCATTCATCTCGCTCGGTCACTTTCACTTTCTCTCTTGCTTCATTTGCCTTCTTCCACTTTGGAACCCTCTCTATCTCCTCAAAGTCTTTCCCCTTCTGGGACTCATTGTTCTCTTTACTCTTATCATCAATTTTCATCTTAAGTCCTTCCTTCTCAACCTCAACTCCATCACCTTGAGACTCTATCCCTTCTGTCTCAACTTCTTCTTTGAGCGTCTCAGAATCAGTAGGCATCTCGGGACCATCATATTTGGTCCCACTTCTAAGCTGGATAGCCTTACAATGCTCTTTGGGATTACCCTCAGGCATTGAAGGGTATTTGCCAGGCTCTCTATTCAATGACTTTGCAATCTGGCTCATTTGGAACTCTATAGAAGTGAACCTTCGATTGTTCTCTTGTTGAGTTCTAGTCCACTCAACGTTCATCTTCTGGAGCTCTTGATCACGATGATCACCCTTTTTATGTAACTCTTTCACATCGTACTCTAAGGATGACAATCTCTTACTTCCTTCCTCCACTTTCTGAAGGATCACTCTCAACATCTCATCGGTTGATGCACCGCCTTCTCCACCCGGAGGCTTTGAACCTGGGTCAACACCCGGAGGAACTGTAATACCCGCCTTTGGGTTAGCATATGAGAAATTCTCATTCTTTCTCCATGTGTTTTGAGGAGGCTGCTGGCCTCCTTGATTGTTCCTCCACTGATTAGGAGGAGGCTGTGGACCTGGTGGTACAAAAGGTTGGCCATAAGAAGGCCTTCCATATTGATTTCCACCTTGGTAGTCATTCTGATTATAATACGGACCTCCCATGTAATTGGCTACCTCTTGCTGTCCACTTGGCTGGTCTACTCTCTCATTCTCTACTGCATGCTCTCCAACCAAATTCTTCCCCAACTCGAGGTTGTTGATCTTCTCCATCATGGCCATCAATAGCCTTCGCGTTCCTTCTCTCTCCTCAACCTGATGCACTCTTTGGAAATCTGCATCCACGTTCCAAGCACCGGCATTCGTGACAATGTTGTCCACGATCTCCCTACACCTCTCTATGCCTTGATTCAGGAATGCTCTGCCCGCACAGGAGTCTAAATGGTCTTGCCCCGCCTTGTTGGCACCACTATAGAAGAATGCCATAATACCCTCCTCATTGTACCCGTGCTGCGGGCACTCTATCAGCATGTTTGAGTATCTCTCCCACGCTTGACGTAGGTCCTCTCCTTGCTTCTGGCGGAAGGAAGAGATCTCAATCCTCGCTTTAATCGTTCTCGATGGAGGGTAGAAGCGCTCGAGGAACAGACGCTCGAGCTCGGCCCAAGTGGTAATACCTCCCCGTGGAAGCGTATTATCGTACCACTCTTTTGCTATTCCCGTCAATGAGAATGGGAACAGCCTAAGCCTCTTGGCATCTTCAGACATGCCATTGTAATTAAATGTGGAGACTATCATTAGAAAGCTCCTCAAGTATGTATGAGGATTCTCCTTCCCGATCACCCCCTTAAACTGATTCTCGGTAAGCAGCTTTAAAATTCCCGGGGATATCGAAAAGTTGTTCGCCTCAACAGGTGGTAAAGCCACTCCATCGTAGTACCGCTGTGGCTGCGCCGCGAACCTCCCCCGAATTGCCATATTCTGATCTGCGTTCTGGGGCACAGGCTGAGGAGCAATAGGTGGTGCTGGAATGTGTTGAACTGGAGGTGGTTGGTACACAGGTGGTGGATGATATGGGTATGGTGGATAAGGGTATGGTGGGTATGGGTAATGTTGGTATACTGGGTTGTTGAAAGGGTTATTTGGGTTTTGTGGGTAAGCAGGGTTGTTCAGAGGATTATGGACAAAATTCTGAGCTGGATTGATAACGTTTTGTGCACCCAGGTTTTGGCTCTGACTATCCCCTAACGGATCTTGGTTCTTACTGGTGTTGCCATCAGTGCCGTCAACCCGGTTCAACCCCTGGTTAAACTCATTCTCGGCATCTTCCAACTCATTATTGATGTCCATTGGTTCTTTCCCTAAGTCGGCCGCGTTCATCCTTCTCAAGAAGGCTCGGTTTCTCCTTGCTATCGTCTCAGGATCTGCAGGTAACCTCTCTTCGCTCGTATTGCCTTGTGAGCGTGTTTTCATAAACCTGACACACTAACAGAAGGATCAAAACGCAACTGCCGAACGAATGAAAATAAAGAATAAAAACAGAAAAAAAAATCACTCACTACTAACTACTAAGCTATCTAAAAGTCCTATTAAAAAAACATACAACGCCATCCCCGGCAACGGCGCCATTGACTTGAAGCTAACTACACTAGCTTTTACTAGTAGCTTCCCCGCAAGAGTACGGGTTCACTGTAGTATGGGCAAGTATAGGGACCAAGTATTATCGAACCCAAGGGACAGTGTGTATGCGAATAGATCCCTGAAGATCTACGCGTCGTAGCTAATATGAGTGTGTATTTTTTGGATTTTTGGGAAAATTAATTAAACTAAACTAAAATTATCCTACGAATGCAAAAGGCAAATTAAACGAAATAACAAAAGGTGTGTTTTCAAATATGAGATGGTGATGCTTAAGATAGGAATCCCTACGTATACTAACGGAGCAGGTACATAATCAGAATAACTGTGACACACAAGATATAACCTAAGTCTAAGAATGCAAGGTGAAAGCTCAAGATTCTAAACCCTAATACTTTACCCTAACACTCGACTTCACGAACCTACTAAAAAGTTAATAGATTGTGCTTAATTAATGAGACCCTAATTTAACTAAGGTGATGCGGTCGTCCTCCTTCGCTAAACCGGTAGATGAATTAACTTTTCCTAAACCCTCTTGTTAAGTCTACTCGTTGTTAAAGAGTGATACGGTCGTCCTCTCTCTAACACCTTTCGAACGAAATTCAAGAGCGAAGTCTAGATTAATTTTAAGAATTCATTAACCAAGAGAATTAAAACCTAACATCACAAGTTACTCTAATTACATACCCACAACCTACTTCTACGAGTTCATCCTACCCTAAGCATGCAAGGGTTTTAGCTAGACATAGATTTAATGTAAACAATAACAATTAGACAAGTTACGAACATGAACATGGTAATTAAAACGAAGAAAAGATCGAACATAAACTAGGGTTTTAAGATATAAAAGAATACTGAAATTAATTGACAAAACGAGGTCTCAACGTATTAAAGAACAAAAGATATTAAGAAACGAAACTAAAACGTGAAATCGTAATGTGAATTCGTAAGCAAAAACCTCAAAAATGTAAAATTAAACTTGCTCGTCTCTTCTCTTCCTTCTCTCTCTAAAAATTCTCTGTAAAAGTGATGTAGTGCGTTCGGGATCCTTCAAAACGTGTTTGGAAGAGATATATATAGGCAACGGGCCGATTCGTGAACTCGTGGGCCGAAAAACGTAAGTTGGAGAAAATACCTTGGAAGCGCTCGAGCAGACCCGCTCGAGCGGGTCGCTCGAGCTATGGTGGTCGAACGGATCAGGTGCTCGAGCGGGGCGCTCGAGCTCTTTTGGTCGAGCAGTTCTGGTGCTCGTGCGGGGCGCTCGAGCTACCTCCCTCGAGCGGCCCAAATGTTCTGTATGTTTTTAGGCGCTCGATCTACTTCACTCGAGCGGGGCGCTCGAGTAACGATACTCGAATGGGTCTTCCTTCCTTTGCAACTAACACTTTTCTTCACACGTACTAATATCAATCGTATTTCTTCGATATCTTCTCATCCGGGCATCCGTTTGAGTCGATTCAAAGTCCTACGAACTCCATTTTTCGTCCTCGATTCACCTATGAGTATCAAAGAGACAAATTCATCAATGTATAGAAATAGTACTCATTTGGCTCTAAAAACTCAATAAATTCGACCAAAACTAGGGCGTTTCTAGCTACGAATCATGACAATTTCACACCTAATCAATAGACTTTACAGATCTGAATGCAGCATGCCCGAAGGATAACTTTCCACTTCCTCACATTGACCAGTTGGTAGACAGTACTGCAGGTCATGAAATGCTAACATTCATGGATGCCTTTGCCGGGTACCATCAAATTCCAATGCATCCAGACGATCAAGAGAACACAGCATTTTATACAAACAAAAACTTGTTGTGTTGGAAAAGAATGCCCTTCGGCCTCATCAACGCCGGAGCAACATACCAGAGGTTGGTGAACATGATGTTCGACGAACAAATCGGTGATACGGTAGAAGTCTATGTGGACGATATCGTAGTCAAAAGCCCTCGAAAGGAAGACCATCTTCAACATTTGACCCAGGTGTTCGAAATCCTTCGACACTACAACATTAAGCTGAATCCAAAAAAGAGCAGTTTCGGAGTTCATTCAGGAAAATTCCTGGGCCATCTTGTTAGTCAACGAGGGATTGAAGCCAATCCAACAAAAGTTAAAGCAGTCGTGGATATGCAACCTCCACGCTCAATAAAAGAAGTGCAAAGGCTTACGGGATGCCTAGCAGCATTGAATCGGTTCATATCCAGATCGGGGGACAAATGTCGTCCATTCTTTGAAGCAATCAAGAAAGGACAGTTCACATGGACTAACAACTGTCAAAAGGCGTTCGACCAACTCAAAAAATATCTGGGAGATGTTAAAATCCTATCAAAACCTGTCCCAGGAGAGAAGCTATATTTATACTTAGCAGCATCAGAAGTAGCCATCAGCTCTGTTCTGGTGTGAGAAGACGGCAAATTTCATCAACCTATCTACTACGGCAGTCAAGCTTTACACGATGCGGAGATCAAATACTCCCCAACTGAAAAACTGGCGTACGCACTTGTTATGAGTCTGAGGAAGTTACGACCATACTTTTTTTATCATCAAGTCGAAGTGCTAACAACTTTCCCACTCCGACAAATTCTCCATCGCCCCGACACAGCTGGTCACCTATTAAAGTGGTCACTGGAGATTAGCCAATTTGGGGTAACCTATGCTCCTCGAACTGCGATCAAAAGGCAAGCGTTAGCCGACTTTATTGTCGAACTAACCTTCCCACCAGATCCGACGAGAGGACTTGACCACCCCTGGCATCTTTATGTTGACGGATCTTCAACCAACATAGCCTCGGGGGCAGGAGTGGTTCTAATCAGTCCAGACAGACAAGTATTCACCTCGGCAATCAAATTTGTTTTCATGGCAACCAGCAACGAAGCTGAGTACGAAGCTCTCATTGTTGGTCTCCACCTATCCCTTGCAGTAGGTGTTAGACGGCTGCAAATATTTGGCGACTCGCAATTGATTGTGAACCAAGTCCGAGGTGAATACGAAGCGAAAGACGATCACATGATCGAGTATCAGCGAATTGTTGCTTACCTGATGTCCTTGTTAGAACAAGTCTTCATTGAACAAATTCCAAGGACAAGCAACACGTAAGCAGATGCGTTGGCCCGACTAGCAACAAGTGAGGGGCCAGCAGAGTTGGCAGACATTATAATTACAAAGATGAATGATCCATCAACAAGAAGTTATAATGTCAATCAACTTGATGAACAAGCAAGTGAAGAAGAAGATTGGAGAACAAATATAGTCAAATATTTGAAAAGTGGAGAAAAACCAAACAACTCTTTTGAAGCTGCCAAGCTAATTAAGCAAGCCGGCAGATATACTCTGGTAGGCGAGCAACTTTACAAAAGGGGAATATCAATCCCACTTCTCAAATGTTTGACTAGGGGGCAAGGACGAGCAATACTCGAAGAAATACATGCCGGAGTATGTGGAAATCATACTGGGGGGCAAGCCTTGGCATACAAGACTATCAGACAAGGCTATTATTGGCCAACTTTACGCCAGGATGCAATCAAGAAAGTAAAGACTTGCCATCAATGTCAATTTTTTACCCAGAACATTCATACCCCGGCCCAACAGCTCGTATCAGTTTATAGCCCGTGGCCATTTGCAAGATGGGGGATGGACATTATTGGTCCCTTCCCAGCGGGAGTTGGAGGAGTTCGATTTGCCGTTGTGGCAATCGACTATTATACAAAATGGGCAGAAGCAGAGGCCATGTTGAAAATCACGCAACAGAAAATGATCAACTTCATTTGGAAGAACATTGTCTATCGTTTTGGAGTTCCATAAACCATCGTAACAGACAATGGTCCGCAGTTTGATGGAAAAGAGTTGAGAGATTTCTGTACGAAGTGGGGGATCAAGAAACATTATTCTACGCCATATCATCCCCAGTCGAATAGATAAGTCGAAGCCGTAAACAACATCATCAAGCATACGTTAAAAGTACGGCTAGCAGAGAGCAAAAGCAGTTGGTCTACAGAGCTTCCGGAAGTCCTATGGGCATACAGAGTTTCTCCCAGGTCAAGCACCGGAGAAACACCTTTTGCAATGGCTTTCGGAACAGAGGCTGTAATACCAATCGAGTTAAAGACCAACACATACCGGATGACCAACTTTGATGAGCAGGCGAACAACTCTGCTCTAGCTACTGAAATGGATTTGCTAGAAGAAAAAAGACTGAATGCCGAGCTAAAAAATGCTACCTACAAACAGCGAGCAGAACGCTATTATAATTCCCATGTTAAAATCAGGGAATTCAGAGTTGGAGATATGGTTCTAAGAAAGTTGCTCGCCCAACCTCCAGGTGTATTGGGACCAACTTGGGAGGGCCCGTATCGTATATCAGAAAAATTCGTTAATGGTGTATATGATATCGAAGATATGGAAGGCAAGCCGGCCCAATACTCCTGGAATGCTGTACATCTGAAGAAGTACTATCAATGAGACGAACAAGTTCTTAATTGGGCGAACAAATGTCTTGGGGGGGCCAGTGAACCAAGTAAGATGAACTAAAAACTTGCCTAATTTTTTGAAATTTTTGCTAAGTATAGAATGTGAAGTTGTTCGGCACATTGTATAGTTTAGTGTTGTTTCATCTTTTATTTGTAGAAAGAGTTGCTCGGCAAAAATATTATAAGCGAGCATGTTTTTAGTTAATGTTCAAAGTTGTTCGTCAGATTATATATGTTAGTTACGAACAGTCTTACAATACTTGTAAATTTCATTATGTAAATATAGTAGTTGTTCGTCAAGAGGAAAAGTCTAAAAGCTCAAGGTACAAGTCCATTTTGAGGACCAAAGCCACTTAAAGGTTGTTCGTTTTTTAAAATGAACAGAACCTAAGGCTGAACCCTGATTCCACTAAAGGCAAAGTTCAATTCGAACAAAAGCCCAACATTATATGTTATAATTGCAAAGGCATTGATAAAAATGTAAAGGCAATTAACATATAAAGAAAATGAGCGAACATGAGAAAGACATTCCATTAATCAAAAGGCATTGAGCCTCAAAAATAGTACAATGATTCTAGAAGTCAAGTACTATAAAAGGAACGAACAACTATTACAGAGAAGAAGAAAAGAAAAAAGTTGTCCTAAAAACTATTGTTGCTCGGCAGGGGGAGGATCTTGAGTTTGCTCGGCGGGAGGTTCAACGATCAGATCTCGGGCCAAGTCTCCAGCTGCTTTATCCTCCGCCTCTTTAGCATTTTGCTCGTCGGCCACAGCCACCTCTTCCTCTTGTTCACCTTCATCAACTGGAGGAGGAGGATGGGTGATGACAATACTGGGGTCAAGTTTGTCAAGTTTAACCCCTAGTACGGCCAAATCCGCCAGCTGAATTTCAATATTGTTCGGCGGTGGATAGTTCTCCATGAATTCATTCAAGTCCTTGCTCATTTCTTCCACCATACCCTTATAATCATAGGCATCGGCCGTGCGAATGCTGTCCGCGTAGGCACAAATGTACCCAAGGTTGGAAATGGGGGCAGTTCGAGCCTGAACTTCAGCTTCGAGTTGCTCGCTTGTGAAGAGGTTGGCTTCCGCCTCTAGAAGACGAGCAACTTCCGCTTTGAGCTCAGCGATCTCTTGTTCGGCTGCGGACAACTTCTTCTCCCCCTCGCCGAGCATGGCCTCTTTGCCTTTCAATTCCTTAGACAAACCTTGAATGTCTTCAAGGTGTTTCTTTTCAGAATCAATGTAAACATTGATTTGATTATTAAGATGGGCAACTTTGGCCTCATATTGGCCGACCAGGCCGTCCTTCTCTTCGGTCAGCTGCCGAGCAGTACTGGCGTAACGATAAACAACATCTTCGAGCTCGGCGAGCTGGATCATTCCTTTCTGGGCGATGGCAAGGCCGTTTGCATGATGCATCAAGGAAAAGTGGAAGTTGTCCGCAATGCTTTGAGCAGAAATGGTCGTCTTCAGTGGCCGGGTCCACGATCGGGCGATCAACTCAGTTGCCCGACGAACATGTTCGCCCGGGATCTCTCGAATGTTCACCGGAGTTTTTGAGCAGGCATATTGGTGGACCGCAGCTGCTCGCCCAGGATGATCACTAGGCCGATACCTGCGAACAAAAACCCAAGTTATAAGATGTTCTTAAAAGCTGTTCGCCGGCCACAAAGCTAGATGTGCTTACTCTTGGAACTTTCGTTCATCCCAACCCAGTATGGTGATATCCTCAGGGCCGCGAGTTGGGGTAACGCTTTTGCCCACTTTGCCCGTCGTCTCCACAGGCTCGACGGATGAGTGGCGAACAATATCCCCCTCTGGGCGAGCATGACTGTGGCCCACCTTCTCCTTCCCCTTGCCACCACCGGGGACATCTTGGGCCAGCGGAGTCCCATCCGCTTTCTTTAAGCGTTTCCCCCCTTGAGGAGGAGAAATCGGAGGAGCTGGCCGAGCTTGGCCAGAAGGTACCGCAGACCGAAGAACTTTGGCTCCTTCAGCCTTGTTCGTCATTCCCAGTACTTTGGTAGGTGGGTCACCCTTCCTTTTTCGGCCTTTCGGAGGTGCCATCTCAAAGACTTTTTGTTCGAGGAGAGCAAAGCAGGGGGGAACAGCAACAGTAACTTGCTCGGCTAAAAACAAAAAAAAAGTTAAAAGAGTTAGACGAGCAAGTTGAGAAAGTCAATGACGAGCAAAGTCTAAATGAAAACTTAGAAATTTATGATATACCTGAGGGCACTTCAGCCTGTGCTTCCAAGTGGTGGGGATAAGTAAGTAAACGAGCAGCTCTTTGACGCTTCTCGTCGTTTAGGTATTGGATGGTCCTGTCCGCTCTATTGTGCAAGCCGACCAAACAAGATGTGAACAGGAACTCCGCACCAATCTCCTCTTCTTCCAAATTCCACTTTAGTAGTCGAGGACCTGCGAGCAAACAATAAAAGTTAAATTAGAACAACACAATTCGAAGGCGAGCAAAGACAAACTTACGCTTAATTATTCCATAGGCTGCGGGAGAATTTATTCGCCCAATGCCACCGTGTGGACCGAAAGATGCTCGCCAGTCACCACCAATGAAGAAAAAGTGCTCTTTCCAGTCCCTAATCTTGTTCGGCACCCCTTCTACCATCTTGAGTCCAGTCCTGGCCTTGATGTAATAGTAGCCTTCTTCACCAACGGGACATTTGGTGATTGTCATGAGATAGTTGATTTCCTCCGCAGTAAGGCGATCAATATATCCCTCTAAGGCGAACAAAGCCATGGCGCCGAGCAAATTCATCCATCCTATTGGTGTGATCTGTGTAATGGCAATATTGGTCGCTTCGAGGAAGCGACCAACAACTGGAGGTAGTGGCAGCTTTAGACCAGCGATCAGTGTGTCAATATTGATCGCGGTGCATCCTGGAGGTGGGCGATCAGCTCTCTCTTTCCTCTTAGGGGCCCATATATGAATGTCAAAAGGGATTTTGTAGGTCTCTCGGATCAGATCAAGATCCTTTTCGAGGACGATACTTTTGATTCTGCTCGCCTGAAAATCAGTTTTTACCAGGTCCATTTTTTGTCTTTTCGGGCGAGCAAAGTGGTTCGCATACTCCTCAGTATATGCTCGCCATTCGAAAGGCCGAGCAACTCCAATGGGGATCTCGTTTTCCATCATCCTTGGAGATGGGAACCCTATCCCTTCCAAAAATTCACGAGTCAACTCGTCGAATTGGGGATCTTCCGATTCAGCGCTGGACGAAGAGTCTTCGTCGGAATCTCTGCTCGCAGCGACCACCACTTCCCTCCCCGATGGACAAGCACCAGTATCCTTAACTGAACGAACAACTTAATCAACGTGGGGATTTGACGCCGAAGAGATCTCAAAGGGAGGTTGATTCTCGTGTGCCACAATGGGGAAGAGGGGTTCAAGAGTTCGAGTGCGAAGACATGGAAGGAGAAGGGAGAAGAAGAACCAGACGGCGGCGTTTCATCGGAGAAGACGACAGAGCAAAGCCCCACACGGCGGCGATAGAGGTTTTTGAAGAAAAACAAAAGAAATGAGGTGAAGAAAGAAAGTAACTACCTTGTCTTGAAATTAGAAGCCAATTGCAAGAGAAACGGACGCCGGAAAAACTTGGAATCGCCGGAGAAGGAAGAATCACCGGAGCACTGTAGCAAAGATGGGAAAAAGTGGGAAAAATTTGTTTCCCCTTCTATTTATACCCCAAGCAAAAAAATGGGGTACGAGGTGCAATTTACAACAAAATATGGGCCAAAATGAAGAAAAACGGGGTCATATCCGAGCAAGGTTGAAAATCAAAGGGCCTATTTGCAAATGTAGGGGCGCGTGGCCTCGGGATTGTTTGCGCGTGGGCGGCGCGCAATCATGCCGCCCACGTCATCTTCGTACAACCCCCAGACCTTGGGAAGACGGAACGACGGACCATTTGTTGCTCGCCAGGGCCAATGATGTTCGTCCAAATCCACGCCAGTATAATATCCTAACTATAGTTGCTCGCCACAAAGTTGCTCGTCTGAGGCAACGTATAGCCAGGATAGGGGGCAATTGTTGATGGGCCCTCAATGATAGGCGAACAAGGGTTAAGGCCTAAATAGAGATTACGAAGAAGTAACTTCAAATTAACAAAGAAAATCAAGTCGGGGTGCATAAATCAATCCAGGGAGTGTAAAAAGTGACGAACAACTATAACGACGAACAACTTATCGGCGAACAGGTTTGAAGGCCTAAGACCAGAGATGAACATTCTGCTAAGTCACTGATGACGAGCAACATTGATAAAAGGTGGTGAATCTACCAGCCTAAGAAGTGCATGTCGACGAACAAAGGATCAAGATCCCAAAGCCAATATGTGTAAAATACAAAGGTGAACAACTTCTGAGCCATGCACCCAAAAGGCGAACAACATTTATGAAAAAACTATGCTGGGTACACTAAGCCGACTTGGACGAACAACAACGAAGTCCGAGATAAGACCAAAAGAAGACTTTGTAACTAAGATTCAGCTTAGATAAGGTCAAACTGTGGTCAAAGGACACTTGTCAAGCATGCAGGCTAGGGAGACCAAGAGTCATAGACACCTCATGCTAGCTAGTCTCTATAAATAATTGTTCTCCAGCTTAAGAAATACAAGTTCAAATTCACAAATGCTCCAAAAACACACACTTAAACACCTAAACGTGCACACATACGAAATTATTACGATTTCGACTTTCACAATTACTAGTTCATAACCCGAACCCTCGATTTACCATTTACGGTGGTAACCAATCACACGTAATTGATTGATGATCTTTAAACCGAACTTAAACAGTCACTAATCCACCCGATAAAAATTGATCACCAACAATATTCTTAACAAAACACAGGTTACATGAAAATTCAACATTGTATCCTTTATCACAGAATTGACTTATGGACAGAAGATTATGCTTAAGTCCACTGACAAAGGATACATTGCTTACCCTTACTGAGCCAATGATTAAGGATGAACTTGAAAAATTATTAAAGTATAAGGTGACAATAACTTGTTTTTTTTTCTTAAATATATACATAAATTTGGTCTTTTAAACTTCTAATAATACATTCATTTCCACCATGCACCTCTGCTGGGACAAAGTCTTTAAGACTAATTTCCCCTCTTGTGTGGAAAAACAGGTACCTGTGGGCGTATACCGCATCTTGTCTGGTGGTTATAGTAGCATTGAAGTTGTGTTAGTTCCAGATCAAATAGCAATCATGGCTGCAGAAAGAAGACTTCACGGTGGAACCAAAATAGTCGAATATGACGGTTGTTTTGAAAACACTATACCAATGCAAAGTAGTTATATGAACACCACATTTTCTTTTAAGTAGAAAGGATGTTTAATTCATAATTCAACAAATATTTTTTTACCTTAAATTTATATTGTATCGCCTGTCAGTAAAGTCTTCCCGATTTTCTTGATTATTTACGGATAACGTGCAACGCACGTGCTATATAACTAGTTTAATAAAATTACAACTTGTTTTAGAAGAAAATATCTATATATACATGGAAAGGACAATATAAATCTACAACAATATTTACATATATTTTAAAAATCAAGGAACATATCTTTAATAATCTGAGTCAATCTTCTCTATTAGTTACAAATTTAATTTTAAGTAAAATTACGATACACTTATAAAGGGTAAAATGTTTTTCATACTTTATAGTAGAAATTATCTATCTCCACTAAACAACCATAGTAAAATAAGTCTTCCTTTATTTCACATTAATTAACATTTTAGAGGTTAAACGTGTCTAATTAAATGAATTTTACATGTCTTCTTAATTTACCTCACATAAAAAATGTCGGGAACTCAAGTTCACATTATCTATTTTATTTCAAGTATTATTGTTATACATGAACATTATCACTATTTAAAAACCAGTTATTTTTTCTAATATTGATAGTGGATTGCATAATAGTGATAGTGTATATACATAATCATAACCTAAAAAAAAAGTTCATGTGAACTCAGGTTCAAAGGACCTACTTTTTACCTCATATGTAACGCTATAATATTTTTATATAATGAAGAGTATATTTTATATATGCCCCGAAGGAGTTAAGTAAGGGTTTAAAGTCTACAGGGAGGGGGGTGAATAGACTTTTTTTTTTTAAATTGTGATCTTAGTAGAGTAAGCTAGCTTAGCAAACTTCAGATAAGGCTACGTGAGTGTGAAGTGATTAATTCGTATTGATAACCAACCTACTGATTGTTGAAGTTAATTGATCAGTTGGACGACTATCAAGAAGAGTTTGGTGCAGAACAATGTAGGTACTTACTCGTTTAATAAAAATCTCTTGAAAACGTTTAAGTCAAAATTAGATCAGATCACTTGGTATGAAATGAGATCAAGTGAATTTGAATGGTATGAATCATATTCGATATGACAGTTGGAGTATAAAAAGATAAATAACACAAGGATTTATAGTGGTTCAAAGGCAAATTAAGTTTTTACGTCCACTCCTCCTCTCACTAAGTAGGGTTGTTTCAATACCGTAGGAATCTTGATTTTGAGTGTCAAATGACACTTTGGTAAACTTGTATGTCATTGATGTATTTGTCTAGTCTAGAATTTTAGATAAGTTTCAGTCCTCTTGCAACAAATTTTCAGCTAAGAATTACTCAACTTACTTGATATCTCAAACTACTAACTCTCGGAGTAGGTTTAATTTGAAAAGAGTTTCCAACTAGAGATCCTCCTGAAAATATTTAGCCTTTAAGCAAAGGTTGAAGAGATCTCTTTTAAACTTTTGAATATGACTTGTTAAACTGGAAACAAATCTTAAGAACACTAGGATTGAAACCTCGAAAACTCTAATTTGCTTGAGGCAACAGTGTTCGCTAGAAATTTCTTTTGAATGTTTGCGTGTTTATCAACTTGGTAGAATTTCTATAACCTTATTATGAGGTTATGATCTGTATTCATAGAGAAGTTTCAAAAGTAAACTTTGCAATCTTCCTATTTTTGGGTGCAAGCAGACATTGGGAAGTGCGCTTAGGATTCTTTTACTATTTGTGGTAATATTTTACCTGCTCCTCGTACTTTTATATTCGTTGCTACTGTTTCACCAAACTTTGTGGCAGTTTCCTTACTTGTGTGACATCTCTTCATTGGTTTATAAGAGGATGTGTCCAATGAACATCTTTTAAGTCAACTGGTACAAAGACATCCAATAGGACTTCATTACTAAAACTCTTCTTTGTCTTCAACTCTTGCCTTTTAAGTGCTTCTGACATTTAGTGTATATTATTTTTGTCTCTTTTGTGATTGCATCTTTATTGCCAGAAACACTTCATCTTATCAGCTGATTTCTAAGTCCACTAATACTAGATGAGTCTTAGTTAGCTTGTGCTTAGTAACAAGCTGACTAATACTCTATGTGGTCTTCTCTTCTAACTTCAAGTCTTCTAGCCTTCAATTGGTCTTATGATATTCAGGTCTTCTCTTCACAATTGATAAGTTGAGTTCCCCCCAACTTATGAGTTAAACTAACCTAAATTAATTCGGCAATATTAAAATAACAATTAATCCTAGCCAATAATAATCAAATTTGATCAAATTCGTCCCATATAAATGAGCAAAGAAACTTTTACATGAATTTTTTAAAATATTAGTTGTTTATATATAAAATAGATATGTTGAAGAGTATTATGAGATATTGTGGGGACCATATATGAATAAAGTAATCTATAATCTATATAATAGAGCCAGAATTTCCATACTTGGTTTTGGGCGCCATTTTACTACGGTCGTTGATCGTTTTTGCTTATCCTTTTGCCAATCGTTGGATTATTTTTTGTTTCTTATATGGTATGGTTTTAATGGTGGTCTTTATTCTTTTCCTCTATATTCTCACTCACATTAGTTCTTTTGGAATCTATCCTTCGATTGTGCATCCGTTTCATTTTTTTTATCTATATATATTTGCATCAAGTTTTCTAATGTTGCATCATCTGTCAGCCTCTGTTTATATTAATCACATTATTTTGTTGCAGTTTCGATGAGGCGGTCGAGATTTGGTGTGTATTTGGTGGTCCATGTTCGATCTATGTTATTAGGTTGTCCAGATGATTGCTGTTGTTTTGTTTTTTTTGTTTTTCCGGAGGTTTCTTTGTTGTTTCCGTCTTCGTGGTCTATGGCAATTATCGGAGGGTGTATATTTGGTGCTCGCGGTTTGGTTTAGATTAGACATGTACATGGTCATTCTGATCATCTTTTTGTAATTGAATTTAAATGTTGTATTCAGGATTCATTTAGGATTGTTTGTTGTGTTTATGGATAGTTCCGTGTAGGTTATACGTTGGTAGATTTTGTTTGGACGATGGTTGATCGTGGTGTTTGTGTCACATTTTTCTTTAGTAATACCAGTTAGTTGTGTTGGTGTTCTGTTTTAGTTCAATCAATATTATTTGTATAATATTTCGTCTTATTTCTTGTGATAAATATTAATATAACATCCAACATCAATCTACCATCATGTGATTGAATATTCGACGCATTTGAATTTATTTGTTTGATATAATTATTAAAATGCATCTTAGATTTTTAAATATTTATCAAACATATGCTTCAATATCGGACAATTTATTATAAATATTAACTTAAATATTTATTGATTTATTTGTTAAAATTCATCTTAATTGTAACAACCCAACATCAATATAGCTCCATCTGCATGAATATCGGAATTGCATAAGATCATGTTAATTTATTTAGTGGTTTTTAACATTCCCATGATTGTAGGAACTAATTATCTAATTGATATGATTGATATAGTTTATGTGAATGTTTAATTATTTTAGTTATATTATATTACTCAATTATGTGGTTTTTATTCTAATACTGAATCGTATTAGTCTAGCTGTTACAGATGTTTTTTTTTAATATCCAGGATTGTAGCTAATTAGTCATTTGATATTATTGATAATATTTTTTTGGGATATTGGTTATTTTAGTTGTAGATTATATGAATCAACCGTGATTTTTTTTTCCTACTTCCGAAACATAATAATTTGTTGTTATAGAATTTTTTAAAATAAATATTTTCCTTGGGGTAATTGATACGTTTCACATATAAATATTATTATTAATGTGTTTTGTTCGGGATCACTCGAATCTTTAATTATGTTGTATGACTCAATTCTGCATTTTTTTATTTCCAATTGCCGAATCATAATAATCTGATATTATATAATTTTGCCAACGTGATCAATTGGAAAAATTCTACCAACGTGATCGATTGGAGGATTTTTTTTTTTAAATATATAATTTCCATGATATATTTGATATGATTCACGTATAAATATTATTTTTAATAGGTTTCGTTTTTTATTACTTAAATCATGTTAAGCTAAATTTCCGAATAATGATCTTTTTTTTTTCGTTTGTTATAGAATTTTAAAAAAATTCCTTGCGGCAATTGATATGTTTTACATATAAATATTATTATTGATGGGTTTCGTTCGAGATCACTTGAATTCTTAATTATGTTATATGACTCAATTCTGTATTTTTTTATTTCCAGTTACCGAATCATAATAATCGGAAATTTCCATGAGATATTTGATATATTTGAGATATTTTATTTCCATGAGATATTTGATATGTTTCACATATAAATATTATTTTTAATGGGTTTCGTATGGGATTACTTAAATCATGTTAATCTAAGTTTCCGATTAATAGTCATTTTTTTAGGTTTCGTCAAACTTTGTATTTCTCCCCTGATTTATGTGGTGTGTATTAATAATTGTCCATATATATATAGTATGATGTTGGTTATTTTTTAGTATAAATTCTTTTTTTTATATAATATACATACTAATATAACTCTTGTATTGGTGATGTGAGGTGTTTATTTAATAAAGTGGGTGCAAATATTGTGGTAGGGTTATAACTGTAAATTTAAAGAGGGTGTGTTTAGAAAAATTAAAATATAATTGAAATATAAATTGGATTAACTTAGTAGTGGTTTAATTTAGCAATTTAGTGGGTTAGAATAGTTGTGTCCTTATGTTTATTGTAAACAATCAATTATTGGCTCAATATTATTTTGCTTTAATTAGTGGTTTTAATTAAGCAAAAAATGTTTCTTATAATTATGCAATCACCTTCTCACCTTAGGTTGATTAGTGTTTGCTTGTCTCCTATAAATGCATGATATTAGGAAATCTTTTATTGAATTGGTCATAAATATAGTCAATCAGTTTCATCCATTACATGTTTGTGAAAAAAAAAAAAAATTGTTCACTATAAATACAATAATAATTATAGATTTAAAATTATATCTTTTTTTTTAATTTTAATATAATATTTTCATAGTTATATTGTTTTTCTATTTTTAAAGACATATTTATATAGTTATGATCTAAATATATTGCACACTGAAATTTTTCAAATTTTATTCATTTCATATTTATAATTATTATGTAATTTCCTTTGCTTAGTGGAATTATAAGTGTAGATACTGTTTTTTTAATTATTATAAGTATTTTTATATTCATACCATTTCAAAAATCGAATTCATAATTATCACTTTTGATTTTTTATTTGTCTTTCTATAATTGTATATCAGAGACTTAAGTAGTTACGTATTGGCCAGACTTATATATATATATATATATATATATATATATATATATATATATATATATATATATATATATATATATGAATACTTATGTTTACAATAGGGAAAATTATATTTTTAGGACAATGTCTTATAAAGATTTGCAAAAATATGATATTATCTTTACAAATTTGCAAATTTAGGACTTTATCTCTATAAATTTGCAAAAATAGGACAATATCTTTTACGTTTAGGTCAAATTTTACAAAATGCAGGCCAAATAAGGCCCGAATGTGATGTGTCCTCCATAGCGCCACCTCAATGTCAAATCACCTAATTAACAATAAAATAAAATAAATTATTCAATAAATTAAACATTTTAAATTATAAAAAGTCAATTTAATTTTTAAGTATATATATATATATATATATATATATATATATATTTGTGTGTGTGTGTTTAAATCTAAAATCTATTTAGTAAATCTGTTTAAAAAAATAGTGAATTGAGTAGGCTTACTGAAAAAAAAATTTAATTAAATTTTAATTCACTATTTTTAATTCTCATCAATAATTTTAATTAGTAAGCCTCTACTTAATAACAAAATTTAGGGTGCATCTAAGTGCATAGCATGCACTTGGAATTTGATCCCAATTTAAAATTAATTTTGACCAAAAAGTAAAAACTCGCGGGTTTGGCAACAAGCCGGGTCGCAAATGGGTCACGCGCGCTTCGCACCAATACCCCAAGAATTACTCAATATTAATATCCCAAATAATTATTCAGTAGTACTCTAAGACTTAATCACCAATACCCCAAGTTATAATCATCAATATCTCAAGTTAAATCACCAATACCCCAAATTATAACCACCAATACCCCAAGTTATAATCACCAATACCCCAAGTTATATCCCCAAAAAATTATTCACCAATACCTCGAGGCTTAATCACCAATACCCCAATAGTTACTCAACAATATCCCAACTTATAATCACCAATACCCAGAAAAATTACAAAAAAATAACAAGATTAAAATGTTACAGAGTTTAAAAATTGATCTAACACTCTAGGTCTTTCCCATATCTGCAATTGTTCAATGGAGAGCCGAGGTTTATAGCAGCAAAGTCGGGACGCATCGTCTACAGGGATGGGAAAGGATAATGAAGAACTCAAGCTACATTCTGCAGAATAACCTTATTCTGATGCATCCTAAATAGATTTATATTTATGCAGATGAGTATGATTGTTCTAAAGTTATTGAGTGAGAGGGATGTCTGATGCCAGCCTCTCCATCGCCGCTGATCTATAGGATTTGGGTGAATAGGGTGAATTTGGGTGACCCGCGAATTGAATAGGGTGACCTGATCCACTCTAGGCTAGGCTCTATAGGCGGTGTTTTCTCGGTCCGATTTATGTTTGCATACCTGTTACAGAGAATTGATGGCGGAAGGCGCAGCCCCTCTGCGACCCTTTTTTATCGCCAATGGTCGTCGGCTCACCTGTTGGGTCAGGTTTGACCCGCGAATTTTTTGTTGGGTCAGACTTTACCCGCGAATTTGATTTTTATTTTTTTTTGTCAAAATTGATTTGCAAATTGAATGCAAAATTCTTGTGCATAGTATGCACTTAGATGCACCCTAAAACCACTCCTACTTAATTCACACATTTTTTTAAAAAACATGTTTACTAAAAATATTTTAAATTAAAGAAAATCAATAGATTTACTAAAAATTTATAACTTAAAATATTTAGTTTATCAAATGATTCTTTTTAAATACTGTTTAATAATTATATTAAATTTATTTTGAATTAATTTCATTGCTAAATTAGTTTATATGGTGCAGAGGTGGATGACACATCATATTCGCATTTTAATTGGCCCGCATTTTATACAATCTGGCCTAAATTTGTCAAATCTGAAAGATAGTGTTCTAGGTTTGTAAATTCATAAAGATAGTCTTCTAAAATTGCAAGTCCATTAAAATAATGTCCTATTTTTGTAAACGCATATAAGATATTGTCCTAAAAATTTAATTTTCCCGTTTACAATATATTTTTCTAGATGTAGTAGAACATTATTATGAATTTACTGATGTACTAATTTTTGTACTATTTATTTTTCCTTACAAGTATGGATGTTAATTCTCTATACATAATTGTATTATGTATATTTGTACTGATATTTTTATATATCTATGCAGGATGAATATGTTCAATAAAATTTCTATATTATTATTTCGGTCACCGATTGAAGGAACACAATGTGGCTAAGGACTTCACTTAGAAAACTTCTAAATTAGGTCATTCAGTTGAAGTTATTGTTCATCAATAGATAAAATATATATGTAGTTTTGACAATTTTCTTCAAAAATCCGATTTGTCTTCATTTTCTTATAAAGATATAAAAACAATTCAATCTTTGAAAAGAACTTTCCAAAATTTAGAAAGGATTATCATTAGATCATTAAGCAAGGTGGTCTCTGTTAATCAAAATTGAAACAACTGGAGAACCTCTTCTAATTTCAAAACCTCAAATTGAATTCTGGGTATGTAAATTATTATATTTATATATAATTTATTTATTTATTTTTTATTTGGGTATGTTTTTCAATTATTGTAAAAATATTAATTGACCTTTTTTATTTTATTTTTTGCAATAGCGACAAACAAAACATATTGGATTGCTACATTCATCTACCAATATTCCTTCATTAAAACTTGGAGTGGATCATGTTATACTTACGAGATCTTCTTCAAATGTATAGTTTCCATTACTATATGATAATAGTTTATGTATAATTATCATAGATCATTCTTTTATTATGTACTAATGTATGATGCAATATTTTTATTAAATCTATTCAGGGACTTAAATCTGGGAAATTGACATTATACTCCCCTCATCCCAAGATAAGTTTAACATTTTATTATACCGGGCGTCCCAAAGTAAGTTTCACGTTTTCTATTTTAAGACAATTTACAACCACACAACACTTAATAATAATTTCATTGAAGTGCAATATAAATTGACAAGTTTTACGTTATCAAACAATTTACTATTTTAATTATATAATTTTTATTTGTATTGATTTTTATTTGTTTATTTTATTTTTCAGTGTATACCTGATATTATTTTTTTGTCATGGGATATGTCAGTAAATTCAAGCTATGCATTGATTAATCAAAGTGGTTAGATATCGAATGTAAAGACAACTAATTATGTCACTAATTATAATTCAGCTTTATGGATATTTATTACGTTCTTTGTCACTTAATTTACATTATCTGGAATTTTTCATTTTATATAAAATATTACTAATTCTAATATTTAAGTTATTTGTAAATTAAGCAAATTTAATTCAATAATCATCTGCATTTAAATTTTTATTGGTATGTTATTTGACAAATTATAATATGATATGCTTATGTTATTCATAAATCTTATTTTACAAACAATCTTTACAATTAATTAAAGTAATATATCAATTTTAAAATACATCTACTATCATTTAAGTAGAATAAATATTTACAATTTAAGTTTTCCTAAAAATGTCTTGGTAGAAAGTTAAGTGGTCATTTTGAAGATGATGAAGAAGGAAAATTAGAACCAATGAATGTTGGTGAAATCATTGAGCTTCTGTGAAATTAAATAATGCTAAAATATAAGTAGTTTGTTCGGATTTATATTTCTTTGAATGCATATCTTTTATTTCCTTATTGAAATTGTAATTTATTATGTTTTTCATTCTTTTTTGGTTTTTAGTGTATACCAATGTTGAATGTAATTTTTTTTTTTTTTTGGAGAACTAACATATTTGTTAAGAATTTCAGAACTAAAGTTTTTTTTTCAATTTATTATGAATACAAGTTTATTGGTGACACAAATTGTCACGTGCTTCACCTCATTTAAACTTGATTTAAATTTTTTATATGAGTTGGATTTCATAAAATTTAATAAAATAAAAATTCAAGAAGTACAGTAGTATTGATGTTGGAGCAAGAATAATTTTAAAAGTACAGTAGTATTGAAGTACAGTAGTACTGAATGTAGACCTTATTTGGGTTGATATGACCTAGATTCACTATTTTAAAAGTCATTGTTCTTAAATTGCCAGGTAGAAGAGTTGTGATCTTCATTTTGTCAGCTTGAGGAGTTACAGTCCTCATTTTGCCACCTCTAAGATACAGTAATATAATTTATTTCCGTACTCGATATTGGTCTTTTATTTTGTAGTGGTCAGTTTCTACGACGATATAATAGTTTTTTCTTATAGTGAAAATATAATACTTTATGTGGTTAATGTTCAAAGTAGATCACTAACAGGTTATGAAGATTTACATTTGGTGGCTTTTATTAAGATATAGGGAACATTTATATATATATTTGTCTTCAATTATTTATTATTAATTTCTTTTTATTATCGTTATTTATATAAAGTTGAATTTCTTAAAAGTTTAAAAATAACATTTATTTTATTATTATGTAACTGTTTTAAAATATTTTTTAAATCAAATATTTAAATTACTAATTATTTTTTTGTCAAATTAAATATGAAATTATTCATAGATAAATATATTAGAGGAACACAACTTTGGTCCCATAGATTAGTCGGTCTTTGGGTTGTACATCAGTTCACTCGAAAAATCATAGGTTGCAACTATCTGCATCAACTACTTTACTAAGTTCACCCACCTCATTTATAATTCTTACTATATATACTCACTTTAAAATTATTCATTTCGTCCCAAATTAGTTTTCACAGTGCACTATTCATCCCTTACAAAGACCTCTAAATTACAACATATTTCACTAATAATTACACACAAAAATACCTTTGCTTTGTTTCATTCACTTAAATTCAACAATATTATATCATCAAAAAGCTATTCAACAATAATTACGCACAAAAATACCTAAGTATAATGCAGTACTTATTTTTAGATTAATTTTGTTTTTTTGTAGGTTATTATTCTTTAGTATTTGTGTGTTGTCTATATAAATTATATAGACAATATAATATGATCTATGTAAAATGTTTTTCAGGTTATCATAAAAAATGACATTTTGAAAGATATTGGGAATCCGAATCATATATCCCAAACACTTAGGCTATGTTCTTTTTGGGTTTTAGAAACCAGAATTTGGATTTTGGAATCTAAAATCCATTTTAGTTTGAGTTTTAAAATTAGGTTTTTGAAATATTAATCCTACAACCCTATAAATAACCTATAAAATATTCTTTTACTTTTACATAATAAAGTTAAAACATACCCTCCTCAAAACCCAAAAAGTACACAAATTTAAAAAACCCCGTGGATTACAAAAACAACTTGTTTTCAAAAACCGATTTTCAAAAACCAGTTAAAACTCAAAAAGAACATAGCCTTATAAGTGTTTATGGTTAGTTTAAAATTCTTTATTTTTCTATTTTCCAAAAGATTAACATTTCAGTAATCAAAATTATTCAAGGAAAACATGAACATTTAGATGTAGAGACACAAAGCAAGACTGATTAAAAAATATATAGATAATACCTTAGGCAATTGCATGCAGTGTATAGATCATGAAAGTAGCTGAAACTCGAACGGTTGCTCAAAAGATGTTTTCTTTCTCCAATGTATCTACGTCTGCTTGCAACACTTTTAGTTTCTACTCAATTCAGTATATTTGATGATGACCCTTTAACTCTCTTTGATCTTTCTTTTTTTAATTCAAAATCAATTAACAACAGCAATTGAAGACGATGAATTCAAAATACTCAATTACAAAAAAAAAAAAAAAAAAAAAACAGGGCGTTGCTATTCACCCACGCGAAAATGCTATGTTCACCCATCCTTTTATTTAAAAAAATATATTTAAATGAAAAATACCAATATATCCTTCATAAAAAAAATATTAAATTTATTAAACACACTTACTTTTAACACACACCCAAAAAATCTCAAACTAATGCAAATGTTTCTATTCCTCCACCTATCGTTGCACCATCAAAGAAGAACAGAGAAAACGACATAACAAAAAAATAAATCATATACACACATGCAATTTTATATGAGATTAAAATATTTCTTCTGTAAATTCAATTAAGGTATATCTTGAAAATTATAAATTATATGAAAGTGGATATACATTATTTATTTTAATTTATTACAATTATAAATTAAATTGGTGGGGGAATATATTAAAGTTGTGGTTGTAAATTTAAGGGAGGTGTCTTAAGTATAATATTAAGGTTACAATTGTAAATTTAAAGGGGTGTGTTAAGAAAAATTTAAAAAATAATTAAAATAATGGTAAGTTAACTTAGTAGTTGGTGAACAAAGCATTTTTGTTAGTGTTAATAGTCGTGCCCAAAAAAACATTGATTTTTTTTAGCTTTTTTTCTTTCACTTCTTTTTTACGGATCTGTTTAAGCATCCAGGTATTTTTTTCAAATATTATTATTACTTAGTGATTTGTTTCAAGATATTGTTTTTCTGCAAAGCCTGTGTAGGATTTACACTGGAATTTTGTTTCAAAAATGTATGGACATTTGATTCTAAAGTTGAATAAAATTATCATTTTTAAGTAGACATGCTCAATAATTATTAGAGTAAGTGGTGTGCCTTTTTTTTAAATGTCAAAGTTATTTATTTCTTAAATAAAATCCAATATCATAAACAGCATACTAATTGTATAAGGGGATATTACCACACTTACCGTATTTGCTCTGTTTCTCACATCTTCGACTCTTCTATTGTCTATTTTGATTAGTTTTTTCTATGTTTCTCGCATCTTGGACTTTTCTGCGTGATTTGAATTTCTTAATTGGGCTTAAGTTTGTGGTCGAACTTTTTTAAAATCAATCAAAAGTCAGTAGTGATTCATTAAACTGGTTTTAATAAATCGAACAAACAAGGTTAATTATAATAGACAAGATGAAATGAACACCTTAATCTTGCATTTTGATATTCTGGAAATGACGAATCAAAACTTCAATTGTTGTTGGTAGAAATGGATTTGCACTTTCTCTTTTTGGAGGGGGAGGGGGGATCTCCTTGACGATTTTAATCCTTCATACAAATGAACCGTTAGTGAAATTTCAATTGCCCGATTCCTAATTAGTTCATTAAATGGAAAAATCTGTAAATTTTAGTATTGTGATTTTGATTAATAATAGGCGGCTGCATATAATCTATAAAATTGAGAAATTAAAATCAAAATTTGTAACAGGATGAAAAGTGTACTCTAACCATTGGAATCGAAGATGGATGTTTCTCATGGTGTAAAATAAAAAAAAAAGAAATGTAGAAATGTTTTCTATTTCTTTCTTTGTGTTCGAGTGATTCTCCCAAACATTGTTAACATCGCTTCGTCTTAAGGAGAAGGGTGGTGGTGTGGAGAATTCTAGAATTGAAGATGAATAATGTTTATTTTTGAATGGTAAGAGAGAGGGACAGCTATAGTGGAAGTCGTTCAATTTTACATAGTAATATTTTTGGTTGATTGATGAATAATACGAAAGCTCAAGTTTATTAATGTGGAACAAAGTTATTACTAACCCACTTCTAATATTAGCCTTACCATGCATATTTCTTGGGAAGAGGAATATAATTATTTATTACAGTATATTATGGGTGTATTGTGCCAAGTATTTGGTACTTTCCCAGTAATGTATATTGACAGATAAACGGTCAAACTCATTATGCATCAGATGCACAGTGCACTCCCTCAACAATTAAGATTGTTAACTCATTATGCATCAGATGTACAGTGAGAATAATTGCAAAAGGCAATTTTCTTGTACACCAAATTATAAACTGTAAAATTCATGTGTACCTTTAAACATTCATAGTATTTTCATTGAAAAATTACCTTTATTTTCACCGAAAAGTTACGATTTTCAAATGTATTTCAAGTGAAAACAAGAATAACTCTTGTGATTTTGTAAAAATACAATACACCTGGTGCATACAAAATAGATGGCCCTAGCCATTTAATTTCAAGTACTACTGATTTAGATAATTTTCAGAACAATAGAGCACATCAATTGGCACCAGGATTTTTTTGAGTATTAGTATATCAATTGGCACTATGTAAATATAGAGACTAGAAATCTAAACAGCCAATCGAGTCCATGTAACTCCCACTGGGATTTATTTATTTGAATATTTAAAAAACAGAAAGCCATTGAAATTCAGTTTCACCAGAATACACAACGCCAACATTCTCCAAACAAAATACAAACATAATTATAAAGAAACAAACATATATATATTCTTCAACGGTAGCTTCTGTAATTAGGAGTGAACATGCAGCTCTCAGCATACTTAACCAAATCTGCAGGTCGAGGAAGTCTCGTCGCCAAACCTACGCACGCATACACCAAAATCTAGTTAATTATTGACATACAACATATATAGAGAGTTGCATCCGGGTTGGAAGAATAAGGACCGTAACTTTTTCATATTGACAATTTAAAAACCATAACTTCTTGAAATGGCAAATTGAGGTCGAATCAACCGAAAGCAGGCACAAATTAATTTGCCAGCCCAAAAAGTAATTGCCCTCATTTTGCCGTGATCTTGATATGAAGGAAGCCCAACAACACAGGGTTTCTTATGATGTCCAACCTCTGAGATCGGACTTCCTAGAGCTCAGTGTTGAACTCCATATTAAAACTGATAAAATGTAGTTTATAAAGAAAGATATTCAAGGCACGAACCAAGATCATATGCTTTAGCAGCTACCCTTGCTGCAATATGAGCAGAGATCTTTCTTATATTGGTAAATGGGGGATAAATCATCCCCTTATCGTAATGTTCCTGCGTCACTTGACCAGCCAAAGCCTCCGCTGCAAGATTCCATGGATTAGCACGAAAATATATATCAAACATACACAATAATATATTACATTATCTATAAACGACACAGAGACAAAATGATAAATGTGATTAATTGCCATTCATATAAATAGAGTATAAACAAAAGATGTTATCTCACCACCTAAAAGAATATCTATTTTTCTCGTGAAACTATCTAATGTAACCCATTTGACAAGATGGAGAAAAAATATTACATTTCAAAATAAAAAATTAATATTTTGGAGTTAAAAATAATACTACTACTTTTGTAATAGAGGATGATGCATTTTTTTAAGGAAAAAAAGAATATGTGAGTATGGATTGGATAAAATAATAATATTTTATTGACTTTTGTGAGAGAGAGAGAGAGAAATATTTCCTTTTTAGGAGTGTGAAAGTAAGTGTGTGAAGTCCAGATAAGGTTAGTGTGTAAATCGTTGTGAGACGGAGGGAGGACTTCGCACTAACAGTGCAAAAAAAAAAAAAAAAAACACAAGTACTACTTTTCAAGTAGAAACTAATATATTTCAGATAAAATCTAACTTTTTTTTTTCATTTCCCACGTTTTGTGTGACGAAAATCTTAAAGATCCAAATGTATACAATCTAGGGGAGATTAGATAATACTTACAAGCTGCGAGAAGCATGTCATCGTGCACACGAATGGCACCAGAAATGACGAGTCCAAAACCAAGTCCCGGAAATATATAAGCATTGTTTGCCTGATATGTATAGATGCATAATCAATCAATTCAAGCTAGGTTTGAAGAGAAGAAATAGTGGGTTGAAATGCAAGAAATTAACCTGGCCGGGCATAAAAAGTTTGCCATTGTACTCTACAGGGTCAAATGGACTTCCACTAGCAAAAATAGCACGACCCTTGAGAAAAAGAGACAAAAGGTCAGTTTTTCAATAGCAAAAGTAAAGCTGAATATCATGTACGAGAGATATAACCTCGGTCCAAGTAAAAGCTTCTTCAGCCGTGCACTCAGCTTGTGAGGTGGGATTGGAGAGAGCCATTATAAGAGGTTTCTGCACCATTAATCTTACATCACAAAACTCTTATACAACATATATCATTAAATTAAATAGTTTTTCTATATAGCCATTTTTCATCGCCTACAAAATTAATTTCTATATTTTCTTGTAGTGAGAAGAGAAAATGAACCTTATTAAACTCGGCCATAGCCTCGACCACCTCCTTCGTGAATTGTTTTCCAACACCAGAGGTCCCAATCAGAGCTGTTGGCTTGATAGCCTAAATAAAGTCGGGAATCGATACATAAGTACACAAGAACTCTGTTCCACTGTGACGAATTCGACCAACCAACCTTAACAGCGTCTAAGAGGTTGTTAACAGGCTCGTGTTCGTGAGCCCAAGGTTGCTTGAAATGTTGAAGCGACTCCTTTCGAGTGCTAACAATTAATCCCTGTAACGACGATTGATCAGTCCAAATTCTCTATATACGCTTGAATATTCAACACAATGTTACCTTTGAGTCCACCAGCCAAATCTTTTTACGGCATTCTTCCAAAGATGTTTTAGTCTACGTACGATAAAGATCAATGTCAGAAAAATCCTAGAGAGATCTAGACAGTAGTAGCAACGGAAAAGTTTCACCTGCTTCGACATTTCAAGGGCTATAAGCTCCGCTATACCAGTTCCAGCCTGCAATTAAAGAGAAATTAATGGTTCACAATATACTTAGCCTAGTTCATTATATGTTGATAGTTAATTTATTTTCTTAAAAAATGAAAATAGAGTACTTCTCCAGCTCCGAGGAACAAGAATGTGTGATCAGCCAAGGTACCACCGAGCAGCTTAAGGGACGCAACGAGACCAGAAAGCACCACAGATGCTGTCCCCTGCAGGAAGAAAGATTCATATTCATATTCGTACAAACGGGAAATTTTGGAACATTATCATTTTACGAATTTAATTTACCTGTATATCATCGTTGAAGACTAAGTGGGTGGTCCCGTATTTAGCCAAAAGCTCAAAGGCATTATGGTTGGCAAAATCTTCAAACTGCAACCATAAATTTACTGATGTTAAGTCGAAAAGCCTCTAAAATAAGAGCAAAGAATCACTAACCTGTATGAGAACTTTTTCGCCGTAATTTTGCTTCACAGCAGTCATGAACTCCTCTAACAAGTCATAATATTCCTGGAACATATCAAGTCAATATTAGTGTTGTTAGTTTCGATCAATTTAGAGAAATAAATTTGATCAGTGCTGGGTAAACATATGACCTTTCCGGTTGCCCGTTTTTGCTTGAGCCCAATGTAGAACTCATCATTTAGAAGCTTCTCATTGTTCGTTCCAACATCAATTGTTATTGGCAAACACTACACAGAAAAGTGAAAACTTGACTTAGAACTCAATTCAAATCTATAATAAATGTTAGGAGAACAATTTTTTTAGTACTTTATGCTTTCAAAATTCAATTTTTTGTACTTTAACTAGTTACTTCAGATTAGTTATCGATTTTGAAAGTTAACAGGAGAAATTCGAAAAACATATATATAAAAAAAATGAAAAAAATGTCATGTAAGCTCAAGACCAGCTGCTACCTGCTGTAATCGCTCAAAGGACAAAAATTTGAATTCAAATATTTAACATATGACGAAATTCAATTCTGAGGAATGGAATGGAATGGAATGTCTTAAAAGCAAAAATGGACAAACTTACATGATAAAAATAAAAAAAAAAGAAAGATATCTTTCCTTAAATGATACAATAGTCTGGGGATAAGGTGAAGTTAAAAACATAATGTATGCTTACCGCAGAGGGTCTGACGCCTCCTAGAGCCGTGTACAAAGCCAATTTCCCGACCGGTATTCCCATTCCCTAGCAAAATCCAAATCAAGGTTAACCAAACAGCCCTCAGTACAACTAATTACTATAGAAGTATGTTGAATCACCTGACAACCAAGATCACCGAGGCCCAAAATCCTCTCGCCATCAGTGACGACAATGACCTGAATTGCCCTCTCGGGCCAGTTCCTCAAAACCTCCAGAATTTTCCCCCTGCACCAAAGAACATGCATTCAGACGACTTCACGTAACATGCATACAACACAACACAACAGAAAATGAAAACCTACTTTTCCTTCAAACTTATGTATAAGCCCTGAGGCCTCCTAAAGATACTCCCGTATTTTTGGCAAGCCTCGCCGACAGTTGGTGTGTAAACAATTGGGAGGAGCTCCTCCACGTTTTCAATAAGAAGCTTGTAGAACAGTCTCTCGTTTCTCTCCTGAAAACCAACAAAACTAGAATTACAAGCAGGAAAGAAATGCAAATATAAAGAACAATCCAATCACAGATGATTGAATGGATTATAAATCCACCTAAATGCGGAGACACCATTCAAAATGAAAAAGATTGATTCCAAAATCCATATTAAATCCTTCAATCCAAACACAACATTTGACCAAAGTTATTGAACTACCTCGAGTTCCATCATAGCCATGTACTTGTGCAGGGGAAGTTGATACTGACGAAGATTGTGCATGAACTTTTTCACCTGAATTTCAAATCCACAACGTAAAGTATAAAAAAAATCAAATAATAGTGAATTAGTAGAATCGGGATAGTGAGTGGATAAACCTGAAGATCTTGGGAAATAATAACTGGAGGCAAAAGGCCACTCAAGTAATGAGCATTTCTTTCTTTCTCAGTAAATGCAAGCCCCTTGTTATGGTGGGGATCTCTCAGCAAACTGTATCCACTATTTTACAACAAGGAATTAATTAGCCTCTTGTTAATTTAATGAAATAATTACTCATATCTACTGAATATGATATGATCAAATGGGCTAGCTGGTCTTGGTTAGACAAGTACATGAAATCTTCAACTAATGTAGCAAAGAAAAACAACGCAAGATTATTTACACAAAAAACTTAGATTTTAGACGATCTCACGAAATCTTTAGTGTAAGAATGAAGATGCACCATATGAGTTGTGATTAATATAAAATGTGGCTTCAACATTCTTGATTATGTATGACAGTATGGTGCAATAAATTTTAGAGGTGCCTGTTTTAAAAAAATTCCACAAGTAGTGGGGATGAAACTAAGGTAATTATGGCTGTTAATGAGATGATCTTCGTACGAGAATCAAAATAAGTTAATTATTACCTTATTTTGATTAAGTACTTCATCTCCAAGATCAAAGCAGTAACAACAATGTAATTTTTTTTTGTTACAATTCACTAATTTAATAACTCTCATTGAAAAAATTGAATGATCGCCCCCATTATCTCAGGTTCTCACTTCAAGAACCATTATTTTCAGCTCAGATTAAACAATAGCTGCAAAAATGTTACTACCTCCTCCCACGAGTATTTGTAACCTAACATGAACATATTTTTTAGGAAAAATGTAGAATAGAATTTTGAGAGGTAATTTGGTAAATTTTCATGTTTTGATTGGATTAAGTGTACTGTCGGCCCAAAAATAATGACATTTTGTGTAAATATGTGAATATTATGAGAATAAAGTTAATGGGGTGTCATTTGTTTAGTACAACTCCCCAAATGCAGGAAAAATAATCAACATGAAAAAAAGGTAAAGAAATCCAAAAAAAAATGAAAAAGAACTACAACAATATCAGTGAATTGAACTTAAAATTAGCTAAAGCAATATCAATTTCTTCCTCGCTTAAATCATGATCAGTTATGCTAACAAAAAAATAATAGGCCAATTAATTATTTTTAGTCCATAATTTTCGAATTTCATCAATTCTAGCTTATATTTTTTCTCATCAATTATGTCCCATTCTCTCCGTTACTACTTAAAAAATATCCGATTGTATTTTCAGGGACACTGAAATTCAGATGTGCTGCTGATGCTTATCAATTAAATTAGAAAATCTTAATCGTATGGGCTGATCGGAGATATTTTTTATGCAGTACTCTCTTTGTTCCATTTGATTTTACGAGTTTAATGTGATAGTTGAATAGTAGTATTTAAATGAATTAAATAATATTTTTTGTAAAGTTTAAAAAAATTGAATGCACTTTATTTTTTATTTTAAAAAATGAGAAAATAAAACTAAGACGAACCATTTTTACAAATGGAAAAATAAAACTAAAATTGATGAAATTAAAAAAGTAGTATTGATTAAAAATAAATATTTTGGCGCAACAATGAGACTGGGAGAGTAAGCAATACCTAGCAACGGAGACAGTCCAGGGAGTAACGAGCTGATCTTCGCAGGCGCGATCCTCGCCGTACACGTCTTCAACTCCACCCCCAACCGTCGATCTCGGACTCAAATCCAACACCGACTCCCCTCCCCTCTGCTCCTTCAAAAAACTCTCCATTTCTCCCCCTCTCTCTTACGACTCTACTATTTAAGTGTATCGTGGAATTTCTGGGCAAAGCATAAATTAAGTCTTTCCAACGCTGATTACATATTTAAATACCCAAGTCAAGGTCACACTTGGCGAGCTAACATGCACAGCATTCCTTCAAGACGCATGTGTAATTTAAAATGTGGGGCCCTTGTTATTAGATATTTATTTTAGATAATGGAAAGTGGTACTCCTAGTATTTATCTGCTTTAATTTGTATGATTAAAGCAAGTGAAAATTATATTAAAAGTTGGTAGTGGGGGAGAGACGTGGAGCCACCTTTCAATGTCTGGAAAACTATAAAACAGAGGTGCTCAAACTTTAAAATAAATTATTGATACGCTTTTTTATTTTTCTTTCAAACTTTTAACAGATCGATTCACGCCTTTTCGACGCTGAATATTTTTGGAACTTACTAATTTTCAAAACAAAATTTTGATCATTTTTTTTAAATAAAATGATAGTGTGAATTTATTTTTCCTCTGTACAGTATACTATAAACTTATATTTGAATTGATTCATTTTAAATGTAAGGAATTTGGGAAAAAAAATAGATTTGAGAACCCATGAATTCTAAATGATATAATTTTACTAAATATTTAAAATTTATATAATTTAAACTTGAATCAAACTTAGAAGTTTAAAATACATCAATTTAAATATCTTAGTTAAACAAGTGGAATGAATTTTACTCCTAAATTTAAAATTCATAGTTTAAATCTCTCTATCCAAATACAACCTAAAAAATATCTTGAAAGGTGAATTATTCTAACGGTGATTACCTTGTGCTTTAATTTTGAAATAAATAGAATAAAAATAATTATTGATTCAAAGAATAGTCTAATGATTAAGAAAAACAAAAGTAATACGAGCTGGTGAATAATTAATAACTAATCTCACTTAATAAAAATAATTAATATTGATGAATTAATATTATTCGGTTAAAATAATTTATATAAGTAGAAAATACGCACAACCGGCATATTCAAGAATTTATTAAACAAATATTATAGAAGGTGAATAGTTAATAAAAAAGCAAATAATTGTATGAATGATACATTGAACAACTATTTACTAATACTTTAATTTATAGTTAAACAACTAATATCTTTAGTGATAACAATTAATATCCCTTTAACTAATATTTTTGCTGAAAACAACTAATACCCTTCAAAACTGATACATTTAGTACGGTTTACTAATACATTTAGTTAAAACAACTAATACTTTCCAAATAATTTTCACCTTAAATATTATCTACATACCGAATAATCATATGCTTACTGGAGTGCATAAATTTATATGTTCATTATGAATGTATTTGTGACACTTAAGCATATAAAATAATCGACTAAAATAAAAGTGGACCCCTACTTATATTTCATTAAGACATTAATGGTGTGCATATAAGTTTGTGTCCACCGGTGGGCAGGTGATTATTTTCGGTTCACATAATACCTTCTCAAATAAAAATAAAAGAGTTTATTTTAATCATCATTTACTCCTTTCATTACTATTTTAATTATCCATGTTAAACAGTGCAGGTTTAAATGAAAAAATTGTTTATTAGTGTTAAGAGATATAAAATTGAGTGTTTATTAATCCATTTCTTTTTTATATTGAAGGGAGTTTATTTTATTGGTAAATGGTAATAATAAAAAAAAGTAACGAAATGAGATATATATAAATGATGTTTGGAAGTGATTAGTTTTAAAGAGCAGAATTATTTTTTATAACTTGGGAATAATCCAAACTGTGAGAGGATGCATTAGGTGTCACAATTATATAATGTTCATGTTATTATGGTCATCGGTAATCACGATGGGAATAAAGTGACCCTAAATAACTTGATACTTTATCTCCCAATTCAGACTAGCAAAATTTAAAAAAGTAAAAAAATCAAGTTTATTAACCAATGGGGATTGTGGGGGCCCCGGCGGCGGATAAATTTGCCTTATCCGTATTCGATGCCCCTCCCCCTTAAAAAATAAATAACTAAATAAAGAGATGGACCCTTAAAATAAAAATGTGGAATTTGGAACTCCAGGAAAAGGAATAAACTCTCCAAAAAAAACCACATGAATTATTAGATAATTTGCTTGTGTACCCGACGACAAGACTAGGATCTATGGTGATTTTTATTTTATTTTATTGGAAACAAATGTGAAATATTTTATTTTGGCAAACTAATTATACCGTTAATCAATTACAGTGAAAGAATTTCATCTCATCTAAAAGTCTGAACTTGTAGAAGAGTGTGAAATTAGGGGGCGTTTGGTTAACAATTCTTCAATGGTAATGGAAATGAAAATTTATTTCCATAAAAAATGATATGTTAGGGGAAGAAGTGTTCCAATGGTGACATCATTGCTAGTGTCATGCCCCAATTTTAGAATAGAAGTTGACAACAAATGATTGTAGGTGGAAGAAGAGGGGAGTGATTGAGGAGGATGATTGTAGGAAGAAAATAGAGTAATCAAAATGGAGTAGTGATTATCTTGTTTAGGAGGAGAGATAATGATTTTGTTCTCATAAACCATGTTAATTAACTAATTTTCAATCTCATTCACATTACCATTGAAGATTAGTTAACCAAGCGCCCCTTAATTCATTTAATTATTTTCCTTTACACACTCTCTCACTCATGGGCGAGACCCAACTTTTCCTAATAGGGGAGGCCCAATGAGTGTATAATTTAATATTGATAATTTAATAATTCATTTAATTATTTCTCATAAACCATGTTAATTAACTAATTTTCAATTTCATTCTCATTACCATTGAAGAATAGTTAATCAAGCGCCCCTTAATTCATTTAATTATTTTCCTTTACACACTCTCTCACTCATGGGCGAGACTCAACTTTTCCTAATAGGGGAGGCCCAATAAGTGTATAATTTAATATTGACAATTTAATAATTCATTTAATTATTTCTATTTACTTAGTATAACAAATTTTTTGTATTAATTATTTTATTAAAAAATATTAATTTGATAATAATATTATTTACTAAAAAGTTTAATATTATTTAAAAATACATGTGAAGTATCCAGTAAAATTTGTGGAAAGAAAGAACTTGTTCTTTCATATCTATAATATATAATAGCACTACCCCTTCCAAATATAGTTTTGGCGGGATGTGCTTTTTAACCGTCGATCATATTTTCTTTGTGTTAATCATGTCCGTTGGTTGTTATGTTTGCTAAGTTAGGAATTATTTCCATAATTTTTATTTCGTTAATTGCTTGACTAATTTTTTTTAACCGAATTGATTGACTAATTACTAATTGGAGCATATTTTGCGGAAAGTATAATGTTGTCTTGCTTTCAATCCCTTGATTATAGCAGCCGTTTTTTTTTTTTTTTGTTATATATACATCTATTGTTTTTCATTTTCATCATCATCGAATTCTTCTCAGTTACATTTTTAATATCTTCTCAATAATTTTCTTTTGCAGGGTTGTAATGGAGATTGTAGCGCTGACAAGGATTTTGGCGAAGAATACAGTGTGTTGGAGTCAATTTATATATATCTTTGTTATTAAATTATTTTGAATTCATAGAATTCCCTATACCGCTCAACTTTTGTGTTTTTTAGGTATTTTGTATTCATTCAATTTATAATTCAGGTAATTTCTTTTTAATGTAGTTCTACGCAATGTTGTTTTACACTTAGTTGACAATCCGTATCTATAATATATAATAGCACTACCCCTTCCAAATATAGTTTTGGCGGATGTGCTTTTTAACCGTCGATCATATTTTCTTTGTGTTAATCATGTCCGTTGGTTGTTATGTTTGCTAAGTTAGAAATTATTTCCATAAATTTTATTTCGTTAATTGCTTGACTAATTTTTTTTAACCGAATTGATTGACTAATTACTAATTGGAGCATATTTTGCGGAAAGTATAATGTTGTCTTGCTTTCAATCCCTTGATTATAGCAGCCGTTTTTTTTTTTTTTTTTTGTTATATATACATCTGTTGTTTTTCATTTTCATCATCATCGATTTCTTCTCAGTTACATTTTTAATATCTTCTCAATAATTTTCTTTTGCAGGGTTGTAATGGAGATTGTAGCGCTGGCAAGGGTTTTGGCGAAGAATACAGTGTGTTGGAGTCAATTTATATATATCTTTGTTATTAAATTATTTTGAATTCATAGAATTCCCTATACTGCTCAACTTTTGTGTTTTTTAGGTATTTTGTATTCATTCAATTTATAATTCAGGTAATTTCTTTTTAATGTAGTTCTACGCAATGTTGTTTTACACTTAGTTGACAATCCGTATCTATAATATATAATAGCACTACCCCTTCCAAATATAGTTTTGGCGGGATGTGCTTTTTAACCGTAGATCATATTTTCTTTGTGTTAATCATGTTCGTTGGTTGTTATGTTTGCTAAGTTAGGAATTATTTCCATAACTTTTATTTCGTTAATTGCTTGACTAATTTTTTTTTAACCGAATTGATTGACTAATTACTAATTGGAGCATATTTTGCGGAAAGTATAATGTTGTCTTGCTTATAATTCATTCAATTTATAATTCAGGTAATTTCTTTTTAATGTAGTTCTACGCAATGTTGTTTTACACTTAGTTGACAATCCGTATAAACATTAAAGTTTATATTTGTTGAGATTAATTTGGTCAATTTTTGTTGTATGACCAGCAATTTATCAAAGCAATGAACGTGTCAATATTTTTTTATTTCTTATATTATTTTTTCCGATGAAACGGTCTCTCATTCGGATATATTGTGTATTTTTTTTTTCTTGGTAATGAAGTTCGATTAAATTGTATACACATAAGCTAGGTCAATTAAGCAGTTGAGAATCAGATGGGAGTTTTTTTTTTTTTTTTTTTTTACAATTTCATTGGAATATATTACACTTTATTTCAACTTAATCGGATTTTTTTTTTTTTGTGTGTTTGAATGTTGAAATATGGTGTTTTTACATTCTAAAATTTGAGAGCTATCTCATTCAGATAAGACTAAAACTAAAGAAAAAATTCCGAAATCCAAATTATTTTATAAATAAATTTTTAATTAACATGAATCATAATTATCATATAAATTGGTTAATTAACTATGTTTTAATGGTATAAATAAATGTATATTTATTTACTGGAGAAACAATCTTGATATAGCAATGTGATAATGTCTTGATTTGGGTGGTCCGTATATTAAAAATGTGTATAATGAGCTCCTTAGTCCTTAAGAAATCATATAATATATTTACGTTAATAATTATTATTAATTTTATGAAACATTAAAATGAAAATATTTTAAATATTCAATTAGGAAATTTCCATAAGTTTAGGCCATCAAAATTTCTCATCATACTAATCACACGCTATTAGCCTATTACTAGGGTTAATATCAAATGTGTGTTTTTTTAAAAAAAAAATTTAATCACAGTATTGTATCCTTCATGAATATCTCCAAAAATAAATATTGTAGGAGATTTTCCTTAGCAATTTCTAAGTATACATTTGAGTTAGAACTTAAAAGTTATTTAAATAGACGACAAATGTTGATTCATAAGTTAAGGCATGCATAAAATTTATGATCAACTCATTTAATTTATAGTAAATTTCCTCTTTTATTCTTACATAAAACTATGGAATTAGATAGAGACATTTTTTCTTAAAAGGTAGTTAATACTCATTGGAATGCAAAACAAGTCTATATAATTGGACACCTCAAAATAACAATTTTACCTATTATTGTTGGACCGAGGGATTAAATATATCAATCTATCTATAAATATATAATACAAGAATATAATCCTTATATAGATTTGAGCGGGAAAGATTGTGAGCTTGATCTTCGATTCACTAATTCATCATAATCGTCCAATTCTTTTTTCCTACAACATATAGAAATTTTGTCAATAAAGCATCCAATTAGCAGTCAATTATTTGTTGGATAATTTGGAAAATTTCAGGAACAATTATATATTGCTCCTATTTATATATTGCTCCTATTTTCAGCATATTTATTTAGTTTTCATTGTTCTTTTTTATCCGATATGTATGCACAAAGATAGATAGATTAGTTAATTCGTGTGTAATATTTTTTAGTGGATGCAAATTTGTGGTAAATATTTGAATCAGTACAAGGAATCATATCAGTTACCAATGTTGATCGAATTTTTAAATAGTGGAATAGTAGCAGTGTCGTGTGGATACAAATAGACTTAAAATTTACAAATGATTCTGTATATAGTCAAATTAAGTTTGAGAATGAGAGTTTAGAAATTGAGAGATGAGGATATATTAAGACAATGATAGACGGAAATAAAGATTGTGGCCACAACTATTTTAGACTTCAAGGGCTACAATTTTAATTCACATGTACTTTAATCCCTTCTTTTAAATTTAGTTTAGTGGTTAAAATTATATTTGTTTCGTACCAAACTTGGTGGAATTAGTTTTCCATGAGTCCATGGCCCTGGAAACATGACATCCATTTTAATTTTAGAATTTCCACTACGTATAACATTTAGAAAAATTAATTGTTTATTTTTCAATAAAATGCCCTAAATAAGTATATTTATTGTTTTCTGTAGAAATTTAATACGAGTATAGTTTTGATATTCTAATTAATGAAAAAATTGGTTTAATATATAAAATGAGATAGACAAAGAGAGTATTATTTAATTTCATATTTTTTTTATTTGGACAAAGCAATTTTTTAATTCAATTAGTAATTTTGAAATATTAGTTTTATATAATAAGGATCAATTTAATTATTTTTTAATGTTTACCTAATAAATGTCATATTCATAAGGATAAATTAATTATTTTTGTATATTTTCCTAATAAATTTCCATCACTATTAATTTTACTAATCCATATTTGTCATTACTTTTACCCTCACCCCAACCAATTTCATTACTTTAATAATAAAAGTATGTATAGAGTGAAATTGGTTTATATATGAATCACTGAATGGTATGAGTTGTTTTCACTGAAGAGTATTAGTTGTTTTTACTGAAGAGTATTACTGGTTTACACTAAAGAGTCTTAGTTCATTTTCACTAAACAACTAAGACTCTTTAGTGTAAATTAGTAATATTTTTCAGTAAATACAACTAATATTCTTCAATAAAAACAACTAATACCCTTCAGTGATTCATGTATAAACCAATTTCACTCTATACTTTGTCTAATTAGCGGTCTATAACGTGCGTTGCACGTTGTCGAGAAATTTGCAAGAACACATGACATTTTTTTAAGTTTTACAATAGCTTGCATGTCAAATGATTTGAATGAAGTTCTCTTATGTTTCAAGTTATACTCAAAACTCAATTTTGTTGTATAATTATATAACGAAAAACAAAATTTTATCACAGTTTTGCATTCTTTAAAATGACTAACAATATATATATATATATATATATATATATATATAGGCAAAAATTAACATATACCCCTACCAAAGTATTAATGAGTCAATGTCCTAGTTACACCAATTCTTATTGTCTATGTCATGAGACAGTCTCATACATATATATATATATATATATATATATATATATATATATATTCTCAATGACACATCTTGATTACTGAAGAGATATAATTAATGAAAAGATACTTAAAGAAATTCACATTTAGATGTTTTAATGGTCATTATGCAATATAACTAAACAAAATAAAATAAATAGCTTCACTCAATAATTAAAGACAACACAAAAAATTATACGAACAATGATTCACACTAATCATTTTTTCCCTAATTTTTTTAGTCTACTATGTGATTCTCATTTGCACCTTCTATGGTGTGAGCAGCAAGTGCATCGACTTTAGTAATTTCAAATTGTTTCTTCGGATTCATATCTAACCCCTATAATAATTATGTATATTGCATGAATATTATAGAAATATAACACAACACGATGAGAATGATCTACATGAAAATGTATAAACTTTTATTAAGGTTTAGGATTGACATCACATCATCGGAGCACCCAGTTTCAGTAGTATCATAATAGGCGATAGCTAAGCGCTTCTCCATGGGACATTTCTGTAATTCATGTTCTTGCCTTAAACACAACCAGAAAATAGAGTATTCAAGATAAGTATACAAGAGTTGCCAATTTTCAATTTTCAAATAATTTCATATATAACTCATTGAAATCATGTAACATATATTAAATCTATGAATTCAATTTTTTTTAATTAATTCACACAAATAAAAACTCTAGATGGGGGGGACTGTGAATCTAAAAGATTCCAGATCCATTGAGGGATTTGAATTCCTTTTATCAAAACACAAACCAGAAATAATTTTGAATTCTTTGGAAGATAAAATTAGAGCCACAAGAGATGAATATTTATGCATAAGAAAATTTCACATAGAGATGAAGGTTTAGTTGTCTTATAGAGATAGAATTGCTTGAATCATAAAAGAAAGCAAATTTGACGTTCTGACCGCCTCACAATTGGCCTTGCTATTGGCAGAGTCGAGGGCTTTCTAATTCTCTTCCTCGTAGTCAAGAAAATGCTCCATTAATACGGCATGCTATCTTCAATAACTAACTTTGGAAGACCGCAACTGATCATGAAAGGGAATAAATGGATATAAGTGGTAGATTTTTTAGATGTTGATTAAACATAAAAACAAAGCAAAACGTTATAAGGAAACAAAAATATGTTTACATCAGCAAACTGATTCACTTGTTATTGAGGAGAGAAGTTGAGAAGCAGCATGATATATTAAGAAAGATGGTTATATTCATAATAAATAGGATCGAATAAGAGACATATGCAAAATTTTATTCTCCTACAATAGCTATCTTGACGCACCTATTTTACATAACAATAAACAAAGGTGTATATTTCCAAGTGGCTAAACTAAAAAATTTTGATGGCTTCAAGAATTAAAATAAATTCATCCACATACCTTTTTTAATCGAGGCCATCAATGCCATACGATACATACGATCAACTATTGATTCAGGACCCTTTATGCCATGATTGATCCATCCTTTTCAATTTAAGACTGTTAGAGAGAAAGAAAGGTTAAAATCTTCCAACTAAAATGCAAATGGCATGATAATTAAAAGCGTAAAACATGGTTTTCTTTATTGGTCAAAGAAAGGAAATTATATTATTGAAAGTTGGGCATAAGGAATACCCGCAAAACATTAGATTGTTTATTACAATTCCAATCACATATTGCCAGCAATTAAACCATAAAATAGGAAAACAATCACACAACCCCTTCTAAAAGAATAAATATTCTAGCAACAATTACTAATCTGGGACATGAATCTAATTAACCAATCACATGAAATTTTCACTATACGACTGAACAACTGCTTGTTAATTGGCTAAGTTTTAAAATGGCACATAAAAAAAAGGTTGAAATGTTTTACTTTGAGATCAGAGAAATAACTTAACATGTGAGAGATTGAGAAGAGCAGTAAATGTAACAGCGGGTATAAAAATTTAAAAAGAACACGATCAAGAGATAGAAAATGTGGGCCAAGGATTCTTTTAGCAGATGTTTAAACTGAAGCTCAACACCATTTATAATAGACCATGAATAAAATTTTATGAGCGCTTGTGAGAAAGTTCATAAATATAAGATAACAAATTGACATGCGAAGAACCTTCTTCCATTTACACGGATTCTCGAGTTCTCTCTTTACAGCTCATTTGGCGTTTCCCTATCTTCCCATTATCATGAAGCCTATGCAAAATAGGAGAAACAAAATTAAGATTTATCCTTTTGCAACAAATTTACAAGTAGATGAAGGAAATCGGAGATATTATTTGGTTACATGATTTTATAAGCTCTGATTTTGCCAGAAGTCGGAGAAGCATTGCATCAACACGATATTTTTCTCGCGGTTCCCCTGCCTCTCCCTACCATTCTGCCCCCTCCTCGTAGCGATTGAAAACCTCTTGTTGTAGTTAATGCTATTAATAAAGTAGCAAGCTGCCAAACCAAAATTGGAATTTGGAATCAATCCAATCAAACATATTGAGGCCATATAATCTTAAGAGATGTACAAAAAAGAGAAACCTTCATGTGACCTCTTTCATGGAAAACCAATTTGCCAAATAGATTGATGATCAAGATTTCTGCTTGTAAGAGGGAAGAACTGATTCCAATGCCTCCTTCCAGGATAATCATAGCTAAATTAGATTTGATTCCATCAAAGATTCCCTCTTCCCAGCCATCAAAATAAGAAATAACTCATATAAGGGTTACTCATTTTACTAATTTCAGATTGGAGAAAAAAAATCTATAATATATAATACATCCTACCTTCCTATATTTAGATTTTGGCGGGAGATTATTTCAGCCGTGCGATCATTTTGTTCTTTGATCTCAGCCGTTAGTTGTGTGTTCATTTTGGAGCTGTTATCTGGTTTAATTTTGCTGCAATTTTGGAGCTGTTATCTGGTCTAATTTTGCTGCAATTTTGGGACTGTTACGTTTTGCACTCCCTTTATAAACAGTTCATTTTGCATAGTTGTCGATGTGTGATTCCGATTTTTTTTTCTTTGTTTTTTTTTCTTTTATTTTTTTTCGTACTGAAACCCCTGAAACCAAATCGGACCTTACACCTCCGATTCATTTTCACAGTCGAGCTAAAATCGGAGATAAAGTAAGGAAATTTCTAATTTAACCCTGACTAATCAACAAACCTAGAAGTTTTTCTTCTTCCCACAATTTTGTAATCAGCAGCAAGAAACTTAGAAAATAGAGAACAGAGAAATTGAAATCATTAGCAACCAAAATAGGAATTTCATACATGCACCGGCAAAGTTACAAAGCAATCTGTGAAATCCAACTAAATGGGTCACGGTGGAGCGGGAAGCGAGAAATAGGGGTGGTGGCGTAGCGAGACAGAGGCACCATCAGAAAAATAGAATATCTTGATCGCGGGCAGTGAAAATTAATTGGGGACCGGCTGAAGGGAAGCAGATCAGGTGACGGCGAAAAGCAGTTGTTGGATTTTTTTTTTCCAGAAGAACGGTGAGGAAGAAATGGTGTTTTCGATCTGTAAATGAAGGGTGGAAATGTGGAATCATTTCTTTATTTAAGTCGTTGTACTTTGGTTCTTAAATTAAAATTGAGTTAATTGAATTTTTCGTAACCGTGAATTATTTATTCTCAAGTTAAAATTAAAAAATGTTATTTCGAAGCATTTTTCCAAATGGAAGTGGCAGCGAAACCAAAATATGCTATTACTTGAGTTTTTGTAATATTTTAATTAAGTTTATTGTATTAGTTGAGTCTTATAATGTTTAATTGTATTTTATTGTTATTGATTAATAAATATAAATTTGGAGAAAAATGAAATATTTTGAAGGGTAAATGGTATTTTTATACTTTCTCATGCATTATAATCTCTATCAAACAAAGTATTAAATTTTATACCATTTAAATTTCATCAAATACCATTTAAATTCCATCCTACCAAACAATCACATCATTTTTTTTTATCAATTTCCAATAGTTGTGCTTATTGGTGATTACGATATAATCTAATCTAAGTCTTTTTTTTTTTTTTTTTATCATTTCTTTTCAAAAAAATATTTTCATATATTTCATTTTAGAAGATATTGCAAACCGTGGGATTGACTTTTTATTATACAAAAAATTATCACTATTAAAATATAATAATACCAAAGTTATTGGAGTTCTTTTTAAAATTTAATATTTATACTCGCATTTGGAATACTATAAAAAAGATTATTTGTAATTTAATATATATATATATATATATATATATTCTCATTATCAAATCAGTTTATTTTTAATTTAACTCCATTTAACCCATTAAACACATTTTATTGTGTGAACTAATTTAAAAGATATGGTTCACACATTTCCTAAATTTATGGAATTGGATAAACTAAAAAAGAGTACCACTAATTTAGAGTGATTAGTTTGGTTCAGTGTATGGCCTAAAGAGTGGAACATCAATTTCAGGGAATTAAGTCACCTCAGAATACTAGGAACATAGTTCCTTCTTTTTACTTTATTGTTATTTAATTGTGTATTTATATAATCATACAAATGAACCTAAAGTTCTTCATTCTTTTGAAAATAAAATAAATTGAAAATTATAAGTTTAATTAATCACTAAAAGAAATTAATCATCGTGAAGAAGTGGACTATGACCTCAAGAGTAGCAAAATATATCAAAGTTTGCATGTAAAATTAATTTAAGCTCTTTGGAAATAGTAGGTACCCAATAAATATTCATCACATCAATTAATAGACATGTATGGAAAATATCCGAACAAACATGTGTTATGACTTTATGAAAATTATCCCCTCAATTGAGTTCATAATAAAATAATTAGTTGGGTGTTTAATATTTCACCAACCCACTTTCCAACCCTAAAATTCACATTCCATATAATGGCAAAATTAATATTTTACTACATATAAATTTTAAACTTCAAATTCACACAATATTACCAAAAATGTCACTCATTCAATTCACTTTTCAATACTATTTATTATTTTATCTCAAAAGTCAACATGCGGTCCACCATATATTAATAAACAAATACACTTTCTTAAACCATTCAACAAAAAGAAATGTAAAGAAAGCTTGGGGATGGAGGGAGTATTTTTTTTATCAATAAAGTAAAATTCATATTGTTAACTAAGTCGCTTTATTAATTCTTTTATTTGTATAGTGTCAAAAAATTATTATTTTATGTTAAAGTTAATGTTTAAAAAAGTGGTTTACTATATGGTTACGCATATGTGAGTTTGGTGATATTATTATGACTTGAGGTATTTATATTTTTTTATATAAAAAATAAAATAATAAAATTATCTATTTTTAAATATGAAATTGTTTGAAGATAAATTTGTAATACGATACAACTATTTACACACACTACTTTATTAAATTCACGCACTTATTTTATATTTTTTAATAAATACATCCACTTTAATATTATAATGTTATCCAAATATAATATTTACACCCACATCCCTAAAAGTACTCAACCTCTAATTGCATTCGATTACAATACAACCACCAAACATAATCACTCTCTCACCTCTTTAATAAAACGATAAAAACAATGAATAATGTCTATTAGACAAATAGACTGAGAATTGAGACTTAAATATACCAACAAAGCACCATATGTGTTTCCTTAAATGTTAATATGATCGTTTTTTTTTATTATACTCCCTCATTCGAACGTTAAATTTTCCTCTTTTTTTTTCTCGAAGATTAAGAAATATAATTTTAAATATGGGGTGTGTGTACTTGAAAATAGAAAATATATAGAAAATTAAAACCAGAAATTTAATAATGTTGAATTTAAATGGTTGTAAAATTTGATTTTTTTTGGATAAATATCTATTGGTGATGCGATTCTTTTTCATGTTATTCTTGTGTATAATTAGAAAAAAGTTGTATTAAATTTTTTGTAATAAATTAATGTGACATTACATTTATAAAAAATGAAACATAAAAAATATAAATAATTAGATTAAAATTTTATTATGAAAATGACTTCCGCGCAAAGCGCGGGCTGGGATAATTCTAGTATTATACTAATAAGACACATTTATATTATCTGGGAGAAATAGATTGAATGATTAAGATTTCTTACAACTGGGGTAGCGGTTCTGATCGCAAGTGGGAAGAGCTGAGCTTATGGTGTTCCTTCGGATTTGTCCTTCCATCCATCCAGAATATCGCAGTCACATTGTTCAGATTTGTCCTCTGTTTTATCTAGTCTTGGTGCCTGATATGAATAAGGAACTATCTGAAGAAAGTGAACCTGAAAAAATAACAAATATGTCAAACATAAACCGAGAACTGGAGAAATATAATCATATTTAGAAATAACTTACAAAATATAGCTCTCCCACACGGTTTTAAAGGGGGTACCACTTAAAGCCCATTTATTTTAAACAATCAATTGCAAAACATCGACGTTAATAACAAAGAGAAAAAAAGGGAAAAAAACTATGAAGACGGGTGAAGCAGTATCTAAAATTTCATGGGTTTTTGTTTCATTATTTAACGATTGAGGAGAACAGAGACATTGGGACTCCAGGCCTAATGCGAATAATCTATCCGATCTCGCTCGCTAGATCACTCCGTATATGCTGTCACTGAGGAAAAAAATTGTTGAGTTCAAGGAAGAAGAGAACAATAATGGATTTGGGGTACAGGAATAGTAACTGAAATTTCATTCATATTGGTGAATTCTCATTCTGCAAAAATTTCACAAGAAAATATCAGATATTATACTGGTTCATTCTTCGGTGGTTCAAGAGTAATGCGGGGACACGCCAAACCTTGTTTCATCATGCTGATCGTTGATTCAAAGATTCACATACGCCATTACTCAATATGCAGGGTGGACACATGGTTGGAGATTGAAACTTGATGCAAAAGAGAAGAAAAGAAAAATTAAGAAATAAAATTAGTAATTTAGATAATTACTCAAGCAGTCGAATAGAAACCACCTTGCGGTCTGTTCATATTCATCATCTTGATGCCCATCCTAATATCTATCATTAGGAGAAAAATACGTAGATTGCTCAATTGTGACAAAATCAATGAGGGATAAAATGGAACTAATAAATTGTTTGCCACTAATTTACCTTGTATAGAGATTAATTCTCAACTGAATTCAACAAACTCAATAGTGATGAAATCCATCTACAATAAAGTGGCAGCGCCTTAGAATCCCTGGCGCTGTAATTTCACGTAATCTGTCCTTCGTCTATTGCAAGGCAGCGATGATTCGTCGCCCTTTACTGAGGGTATCCCTCTTAAGACATTCCATTTGCCGGCTAATTTATTTGAGAAGATGGAAGATGAATGGGCAGGGTCCAATCTAAAATGGAGAAATAAATTGCAGCTTTTAAGGGATGATAGAGAGAGAAGTTGAAGCTTCAGCGACAGTAAGGGTAAAACTGCATAAGGAAAAAGTAGGAAAGGGTATACTTGTCCTAAAATGTTTCACAATCTCTTGCCACTTTTTAATATAGTATAGATAATAAAACTTTACGCATTACCTTCAACAAAATATGTCTCCCAAAATGTGAAGAATTTTTCGGAACGGATGGAGTACTACATACACTTTATAAAATAATTAATCATGTATAACCAATAAAATCAATTGTTCCAAATATTCAATATGTCATAAATTACTATTAATGTAATTGATCTTGGACTTCAACTTTTTTTTTATAAGAAAAATATTTATTAAATCTTTAGTATATTGTAGATTAATGTTTAAAGTATTTTAATTATAGGCTAAACTTGTGTGAGGCCGTCTCATGTCATTAAACAATATAGATTAATATCCACTACTATAAATTGTTAATGCGACATGTCCAATTTATACTCTATATCAAAAGTATGTTTTATATGAAAATGGTTGATGATAAGATTATCATGAAACCGATGTAAAGTATTGAATATTTGATTCAGAGTATAAAATATTTCATCCAGAGTATCATTAATTTGGGTTCAAGAAAAAAATTAGTTATATTTAAAAAAAATTGCAATTTTTTAGTTTTATAATTAAAATTTAGTAATTATTATAATACAAAAATGGCAAAGTATTATATGAAAATAGTTCATGATAAACTTATCATGAAACAATTTTAAAGTATCATTAATCGCATCGGGAGTATCATTAATCTCATCGGGGTATCATTAGTCTGAGTTCAAGAATTTTTTTATTTTCTTGAACTCAGACTAATGATACTCCTGACAGGTTTAATGATACTCCTGATGAGATTAATCATATTCTAAATCTATTTCATGTTAAACTTATTATGAAGCGTTTTCATATAAAACATACTCTTAAAAAATTGTAACAAATTCCTTCCGTGCGAAAGCACGAGCAGAATGATCACTAGTTGGTTTTTAATTTGTCATATACACACATAATATCTTGTTACTTGTGGGAGTTCACTAACTACTGTGATTACAAGATTTGTAATAAGAGTAACCCCAACTCAGATGATGGTTGCATATATTGAATAGAAGAAAATAATAAAAGGAATCATATTTACCAATCCTAATTGATTTTTTTAATAGGTTTCTGCTTGATTTTTTTAATAGGTTTCTCATTTCTTCTTTGTTGAGTTGAAAATGAAGAAGCATAAATGGGGGTCCATTACCGACAGGTATATGAAAAATGCAATACTTATATCATAGTGTCACTATAATGAATTATTGATTAGGCTTTGTTTTGGACGTCGTCAATTAAAATATGCTGGAAATTGCAGTGGTGTGAATGAGAAATAACTTTCAATATTATTGTAATCAAAGGGAAAGAAAAAAGTAAAAGTTCTTTTTTTTGCTATGATCCCATTTAAAGTTTGTAAAGTTTTATGTGTTGTAAATCTTAGTCGAATTTGACCTAAGAAACATAAATTTGTGTGTGACCGTGATTTGTGTATATGAATGTCGCACTAAATTGGTGACAGACAAGTTAACTTTTTGATTCGATTTTTTTTTTTTTTTGGTAACTGCTACTGAAATAATGGTCCATTATTTTCTATTTGAATGATGGAAGACATGCAAAAATGAAAAAGAGATACAGATACATTCCAACATTTGCTACTTTCTTAGCTTCATGTTTGTTTCAAATTCGTTCTAAATTCTGGTGATATTGTCGGACAACTATTCAGTTCGCCTCAAATAAGATATTGTGCTATATTGTATCATGTGGAACAAGTGTCATACGATCCACTAGTATCAAAAGTGAAGGGCGTGATTTGCACTAAACACAAGTCTTATTATCCATTTAATCAGTTTTACCCACGCCTAACAAATTATATTGATCTAATGATTTGGATCCAATCCTGTGTAATATAGTCTTTTAAAACGTTATGCATAATAAACCTCAATAAACTCATACAGGTTTATTATGCAGTTTTTATTACACAATATTTATACAGTAAATTTGTACAAATTTTTCGTGCAAAAACTGGATCCAAATTCGATTTAAATATAATCATGGAGTACAGATTACTAGATATATGCGAGTGTCGTGATCATTGTCTCTTGTGATCTCCTACTCTATGTCTGCTATATAGTAAGAGTTAGGGCAATATAGCAAGGAAACACGAAAATTAATTTAATTGTATATTAATCAAATCTTTAGATAATTATAGAAAAAAAACACGATTTTAACATTTCAGTTTGCAGTTGAGACAGCAGAAAGTTTGGGACTCACGCCACAATTTTTGAAAATAAAACTCGTAATTCAAAGAGTAATTTAACTAATTTTAAGAGAATTAAATGAATTCTTTTACATCTAACCATAAATATGAGGCATGAGAAAAAAGATAATTTAATTTTAAGGCATGAGGAAAATGATAACTTAAAAATAAAATTCAATTGGATTAAAACCAACTAGTAAAATTCTAACAGAATTAGTGTTAAATATATATTTGTCACTGCTGTCAAAAAAAAAATATATATATTTGTCACTAATTATAATTTAAACATATGTCAACTCATATTTGGGTTGTGCATTCTCTGTCATCCCACGTTAATCCGAATCTAAAATAAGTTTATTATAAAATTATTTTAAAGTATATAATATTTAATTAGAAGTATTGATAATTTGACCAGGAGTATTATTAATCTGGGTTAAAAAAATTACAATAATTACAATATAATACCACCGACTCAAATTAATGATATTTTTCTGGTGAGATTATAGATACTCCCGATAAAATATTCGATACTTTAATATAATTTCATTATAAGTTTATCATGAACAATTTTCATATAATACTTTGTCAATCTAAAAAGCAAAAGTAAGAAGGGTTGGGCCAACTACCGATGAGTGGTGGGGACATGTTTGTCAAAACTAAATACAATAAAAATTCATTTGTGTTTGATGGATATAATTATGCCTCGTTCATGGGATGATTAGTCAAACTCCACTCCATGTAACAAGTATCCTTGTAATTAATTATCACGGACCAGAGTCAAACCAAACGAAAAAAAAATTAGATTAAAATATCAATATTGCTTAATAATTCAAAAAAGCAAACATGTTATTAGTAATTAAATCAACTATATCTAGAAATGATAATGGGGTGGAGCGACTCATTCTTAGTATAAAAATTATTATTTTAAAAATTATACATTATAAAGAGGTTGATATTGATATGATTTTTTAGTTGGCATAATATGTTGTTTCATATTATATCTTATTCATATATATATATATATATACATACACATGTAATCATATGTATATATTATACAAAAAATATTGATATTTAAAAGGATACAGATTTGTACAATACTTAGACCCGCCCCACATAACTTTGGGGCATGGATGGGGCAACCCAAATAGTCTTGGTCAGACTTTAAAGGCATTCGGGTTGAAATTATCATCCCTAATTATGTCACTATGTATTCATTAATATTACCTCTTTATAAAGGTTTGGGGGGTGTTTGGTGGCTATGTTGAGGGTTTTTCAACTTAAGTTGACAACTTTAAGCAGTTGTTTGGTGGACATTGGTCGGCCCGCTTTTAACTTGAGACCCGGTGTTAAATACTATTCCAGTGGGGTATATGCATCATCCTAAATTGGAGTGTTTCATCAACATATGTTACCTCATCATATGATTTCTCAATCTACATTAACTCATAATGATACAACATAGCCACCAAACGGGAGCATCACTTTTTTTTTATAAAGGTTTGAATATCTTATACCACTTTGTTTATACAGATAAAAAACTTAATGTCTCGTTATAAACGAAAAAGTGAGATGATCTATCATCATTTTGTTTACAGAAGTTAAAAAATATATTTTCATACATATTTCACATGAGTGTCAGCAAAATCACATATTGCATTAGTAAAAAAGAAATACTCTCTCCGATCCAAAATGAGTGAAGCTTTAGAGTGTAATTCTTGTTTCAAAATATTTGATGATTTACACAGTTTTGCACCTTATTTCTCCATTATACCCCTATTTCAATCCACCTAAATTATCGCTCAAATTTTACCATACCTTTTATTACTTATACTCTCTAAATAAACAGTTTAGTGTAGTCCATCTATACAGGGGAAGAGATATTTGGGGAAGAGGGAAGGAACTACAATTAGAGGAACTCTCTTGTGAAATATTTCACATGTAAAATATACCTAAAATAGACAAATATTAAAAAAATCATGGGTCGGGTCGCTCCAGGTCAAAATTCGCCGATCTTGGCTGGGTTTGGTCGGGTTTGGTGATTTATTTGTTTAAATTTCGCACAAGTCATGTTTCATGATTTTTGCTCCCAGTTTGTGTTACTGTAAGGGCAGATGCATGTTATTGAAGGACAGAATGTGTGTTATTAGTCTTTAAAAAACAGGGTTTTTATACTTTAAAATAATAGTAAGGACAAATTATATGTTTTTACAAGAACAAAATATATGATTTTTAATGTATTTCTTATTCCTTAAAATCTATATTTATTGTTTCACACATTATCACACATTTGTTCCAATAATAACATACAGTTGCTCTAACATTAATACATTTTTGCTCCAATATTAACACACATTTGCTCTAACAATAACATATATTTACTCTAACATTAACACACTTTGCTCCAATAGTAACACACATTTCATCTAATATTAACACTCATTTACTACAACAGTAACACATATTTATATTAACACACATTTGCTCTTAACATTATTACACATTTGCAATAACACATATTTACTCTAAATTAACACACATTTGCTCAAATAGTAACACATATTTGTAGTAACACACATTTGCTCTAACATTAACATATATTTGCTCCAATAGAAACACATATTTATATTAACACACATTTACTCTAACATTAATACACATTTGCAGTAACGCATATTTACTCTAACATTAACACACATTTCCTCCACCAGTAACACACATTTGCTCTAACATTAACACATATTTGCTCCAACAGTACATACATTTGATTTTACAGTAACATATGATTGTTCATAAACACAACCTGGGAGGGTGATTATATGTATTTGTGCAAACACATTTTTATCCATTGAAAAAGACATTTATGTTATTATAGTAATACATTTTTCACTATCTTACATGAGTTATTATATCGAAAAATAATTATTTTTGTAAAAATAAATAAATATTTGTGAAAATCAATATTTGAATAGATAGTAATACACATTTTGCTCTTATATTGTATAAAAAAAATTATTTTAGTAAAAACACACAAAAATTGGTGAAAAAATAACATTTAGTCTAATAGCAACACATATTTTGTCCTTCAGTAACATGCATTTGCCCATATAGTAACACAAACTGGAAGTGAAAATTCTGAAACTTGACTTTTGGAAAAAATGTATCAAATTCGACCCGTCCCGGTCAAAATCCACGAATTTTCTAAATATAGGTTATTCTACGGTAGAATATTTCATATAATAATTTGTCCTACAATTAAAGATGTGATAAATACTTTCAATAAAATACCAGGATATAATAGTTAACATATACCACTTTTTAATTTTGACAATAAATTCTAAAATTTCACTTATTTTGAATCGAGAGTATAATAAGATAAAAACTCCCATCCTTAAAGTCGAATAGATACACTTGATGCAGAATTAAAGCTTTATTAGTCAATCTTCTCGTGATTAACGTTACTAGTGTTGTAAATCTAGAAGATTTATTATTCCAAATCTAGAAGATTTGATGTGGACATTACTAATGGACCAATAACCCAATGGGCTTCATATCTTAGACTAGGGTTTTACTCTTATAAATATACCATTGTACTCAGAATTGTAAATACTCATACAAAAGAATATTAGTGAAACTCCTGGCTTGGCTCGCCCCCAGACGTAGTCGTTCCCGATGAACTGGGTGAACAAATCTTGCGCCTTTAATTTACGCACTCAATTACAACACGTTATCAGCACGAGTGCTCTACTCAATTAGATTATACACCAATTCACAATTCTCCAAATTTCCGCCAAGGATTTCTCAACGTGAAGCAAGGCTTCAAGCTATCTACGTCTATGTTTTAAAAAGCGGGTTGGACCGGCCGGTCGGACCGCTACTCGGCAAGCTTAACGAACGGTTCAATTACATTGGGCCGGTCTCCTCCCAAAGCGGCTGCGAACCGGCCAAAAGCGGCAAAACCGGGTTGGATCGGTCAATGGTTGGACCGGTCAACCCGGCGGTTCATTAGATTTAAAAAAAAAAAAAAATTACGGTCTTTTTTGCATTTTTTTTAGTGAAGCCTTAATTGAATTATTGACATCATTTTTTTCTCCCTCATAGTTTCTTGTCGTTTTTGCTTCTCCTTCTATGGTTCTGCCGATTTCTCCATCTTCGGCGAGCACATTCCTTCCGGCGAGGTGCGCGCGACTGCTTCTCTATTTAATCCCAAAGGTTTTTTTTTTAATTAAATTCTTGATTAAGTAATGGACTAAATAAAATCCAGTAAGATTGATTGTCGTAATGTTCCTCTACTGAAATTCAGTAAGCTTGATTGTTGTAAAAGATTATTGCAAAACTTTTTTTTTTCAGTAGACTTTTGACATCTCCATCTTTACCATCTTAATTAATGTACTTTCTTATTAGATGTATATTATTTTATTTTCGTCATAATTTGTACATATGATTTATTATTACAAGGAAAAAATATTTATATATTTATAAATTTTATATTTAATTATAAATTATATAATTATGACGTCATCCGGCTCAACCGCTTTACTAACGGTCAGACCCCGATCCGACCGGTCCGACCAAAAACGCTGAGGCTGACCGGTTCAATCTCCGCTTCCGCTTTTAAAACATAGATCTACGTCAATACCACAGGGAGTTTTGAAATCTAAATAGTTTTATTTATTAATTTAATTTTTTTATTACAATATATTGTTAGTAATCACGATCCCATAACCACAACAACATAGTAGTGTAGCGGGGATACGACACGCTTCCGCATGCTCGGATCAAAGTCGAATTGACTCGTAACAACAACGATATCATATGTACATGAGTGGTAACACGAGACTCTGTCCGAGACTAACGGTACGCCCTAAAATTAATTTTCTCCAAATCATGTGAATTAATTGCCGAATCAAATTCTTTGATCCATGTGTTATATGCTTTATATGCACTAGAATTATTGCTTCGATTTTATTTTCGTATTTGCGATAATTGGATCAAATTGTTTTACAAATTGAATTGAAAAAAAAATATTAAAACAGATTTTACGGCAGCCACCGCACGGCCTCCGCCGCGCCACCGCGTGGCAGCAACGCCGCCATCGATCACCGCCCAGAAGTATCGTTGTCGATGGTCGCCCGATCACGGAGGGCGCTCAGGTGCGCCAACGAAGCGCGCACGGCCCCAAGCAATCGAGCGCCACCGTCGCGCGCTACCGTGGGCCGCCGCTGTACATCGCTTGTGGCCGGCAACGTCTCCGCGCACAACCTCGCTGTGCAAAATCAGGGCAGCACCGCGAAGGGTGTTGATCGCGCCTGTAGGACGCGATCGCCAGAAGCAGTCGCGCCTACAGAGCGCGATCACCCACGGTAGTCGCGTCTATAGGTCGCACTTGCCGGCAATTTTCGCTTTTTGCGCGCTCCCTCCTCTGCTTACCACGAGCGTTAACGCGCACCCCCGCGCGCCCATCATCGCGCCCGCGGTCGCACATGGCCGCATACCTTGTGAAACCCTAGTCCACTTTTGGGCTCGTTTTGGGCATCACATAATTACCGATTAATTTAATTTAAAATCCCTGAAAATATTTCATTAAATTTTGCTAATATACATGAAAAATTTAGAGTAATAAATATGCATGTTTATTAAGCCCGAAATTTTTTTTGGAATTATTTTCACGTGTTAGTTCTCAAGATATTATCTTATATGCTTATTTGGTACATATGCATGTCTTTATGATTTAATTATATTGCATGCATTATTACCCCCCTGCACATAATATTTTATTTATAGTCCGCATATCTTGCCCGGGTAGGCGGCACCCGATACTTGACGGACCGTAATTTATGTTTTGGGTAGATGGCGCCCGATACTTGCTTTTATGTGCTCTAGAATAATCAAATAAATTATTATTTCTCCGTTGTTAATAAATTGGTCACAACTCTTACCATGTCACTTTAAAAATTGTAGTAACGTCTGATATTACCATGAAACAATTCGATGAGCTTGCTCTCGATGGTAATAACTACCTGACATAGGCGCTAGATATAGAGACCCATCTAGCTTTAAATGAGTTGAGCGAAATAATTATCGAAAGTTCGAAATCCACTAATGCCCAGAAGGCGAAAGCGTTGATTTTTCTCATGAATCACTTGAGTGAGGAATTCATTTTTCAAGATCCTCATTCAGGGACCCCGGAATGTTGTGGAAGTCCCTGAAGGACCATTTCCAACAAAAAAAATGATATACTCATCCCTCTGGTACAATACGATTGGTTGAGACTTCATTTCCAAGACCTTAAGTCTATAACGGAGTACAACTCTGCTTTGCAACGTATTGTAACCCTGTTGATGCAGAACAATCTGTCAACATTCCACCCTTGCAACCTTATACTCTAGCAGCAGTATAGGGACAATTACTTGATTGGTCGCAAACGTGGAAGGGAGAGAGAGAGTAAGATGATCTGGGCTAAAGGCCGAGGTCGTAGTACATTCAGTGGTCACAGAACCTCGAATTTCGCTCTTCAAAAATCTGACAATCAAAATAAGGTTGAGCATTCCTACTACAAATGTGGATGCAGAGACCATTGGTCTCGCACATGTCGCACTCCCAAGCACTTGGTTGAGGCTTATCAAAAGCAGCAAAAGGATGACAAGGGGTAGGCCCCTATAGTCGAATCTCACCATGCCAGCCTGCCTGAAGCAGACTTTGACCAAGACAACATCGATCCTCTGGGCATCGAGCTCAAGGACTTTGGAGATGATGAGTGATTTGCGTATTTGATTGTTTTAGTACTTTATTTTTGGATAAAACAATTTATATTTTTGGATCATTTCATTCGGATACTTTATTTTATGGATGATATTATATTTTAGCTTCGATGTGTTTACCTTAACGTTGTCCATTAAATTTACTTGGATATTGCTATTATTATACATGGCTTGTAAACATATCAGCTATTAGGTTTGGGCTATTTCCTCTGGCATGATGGATTGAGATTGTGATTTATGTTTGGTAGATAGCGCCACCACTCATACAATCTTAAGAGATAGGAAGTATTTTCATAACTTGGTAGAATGTAAGGGGAGTATAACTACAATAGCCAATGATAGTATGTTGATAGTGGGCTCCGGAAGAGCTTACATTGTCCTCCACATGGGTACCGAACTCATAATGGATAATGCTTTATTGATTCCACAATCTAAGTGTACCCTGCTCAGTTTTAGAGACATTAGGATAAATGGATATCACATTGAAACTGAATCTGATAACAATAATGAATACCTTTTGATGACTATTACTCGAGGTAGTCGTAAACAAGTTATAGAAAAACTTCCTTCCTTCTCCTCCGGATTGTACTATTCCTACATCCAGCCGTCTAATCCCCATCTAGCTATGAGTATGAAATTTTATGAACCTGATTCTTTTAAATTATGACATCAACGGTTAGGTCATCCAGGACAAACTATGATACGTAGGATTCTATTTAATTCAATTGGTTATAATATTTCGAATAATAGAATCCCTCCTGTTGATGAATTTATTTATGATGCATGTTCTAAGGGTAAGTTAATAGTGCGCCCTCGCGCACTAAGGTTGGACTAGAGTCTCCGGTTTTCCTTGAGCGAATTCAAGGAGACGTTTGTTGACCGATTCACCCAACATCAGGACCATTTTGGTATTTCATGGTCCTTATTGATGCCTCCACTAGGTGGACATATGCCTGTCTACCCGCAATCAAGCTCCTGCGGAGCTCATTACAAAAACTATTGAGTTTCGAGCTCAGTCCCTAGATTATCCAATCTATTCACATGGATAATACCGCCGAGTTTACCTCGAGAGCTTTTACAGATTACTGTATGGCCCTGAGAATTAAAGTGGAGCATTCGGTCCCCTACGTCCATAATGATCTTGCTAAGGCGCTAATAAAACATATCAAACTTATCGCGAGATCATTGCTTATGAACCCTAAACTACCCACTTCATGTTGGGGGCATGCAGTCCTACATGCATCATACTTGATACAAATCCGTCCAACTGCATATAATGATCATTCCCCCCTACAGCTAGTGCGTGTGAAAGAACCTAACATTTCCCATCTGCATATTTTCGAATGTGCGGTATATGTTCCGATAACATTACCGAAGCGGACCTCTTTGGGCCCACAAAGAAAACTCGGTATTTACGTCAGATTTGACTCTCCATCCATCGTGAAATACCTCGAGCCTTTGTCCGGGGATCAATTAACGGCCCAATTCGCTGATTGCATGTTCGATGAAGATAACTTCCCGGCATTAGGGGGAGATCCAAATTCAAAATTGAATGAATGTCGGGAGCTTACGTTGAACGTAAGTTGTTGGGATATGGTTTAGTTTTGATGATTTTCCAAAACCACTTGTAATAGGTTTGAAAGCAGTCAGGATTGTATCTTTTATTTTAGGTCAGACTAGGTTATTTCTCAGAAGAATAGGCTGTCAGTTGAGAAGAACTCAGTTGAGGGAACACTCAGTTGAGGGGGAACTCAGCAACACAGCCTGAGGATATCAAGAAGACACCAAGAAGATCTAATTGAAACCATGCCAGAGACCTGAACCTGAAGAGAAGCCTGAAGGATGTCCCACTGAGTGTAAATCGGGCTGATCTAAGCTAAGTCAGGTGGACCACTCAATGAAGACCATGATCAAGAGGATCAGTGCTGCACCAAGTAGGCCCTGAAGGAGTTAGGCTACTGTGGTCAGGGAAGTTTGTCATTCAGCCTTATGACAAACTTCTTGGAGTGATCTTCAAACAGTCTCTGAAGGACAACTACACTGAAGACGTCCAGTCTACTGAAGATCATCAGTCAGTGAAGGAGGAAGCTACCTAAAGTCAGTGGGTCTTGGTCAACCCACTGAGTCAAAGATTCGTTGGATCCTGCCCACGTGGACCAATCAGCACAAGGCAGCAACTCTGACACTGACAAGGCCGCATTCCAAGAAAAGTGGTTGAAACCATTAATTGTATAGATGCAAATGTAATTTCATCCAACGGTTACATTTGAATCCACACTATAAATACAAACTCATAGCTGCATATTCAAGTGTGTGTGAAGTAAGAAAAATCAACACCTACAAGCTGTGAAGGTGTGACCTACAAGCTGTGAAGGTGTGAGTGTTTAGTGCATTATTTTGGGAGTTATAAGGAGGCACAATTCACATCTTGTACACTGAACTTTAGAGTTCATAGATATATACAAATAAGTGTTCAGCTTGTAACTCATAGCTTAGAGAGGTTTTCCTAATCCTAGCCTTAGGCTAACTCATTGTAAAGGAGAACCTCACCTAATTGGAGAAACCCAACCGAAACCAAAACCCTCTTGTTAGGTTTGTTGGGAGTAAGTTATCAGTTAGTAAGGAGGGGCAGCCCAGGGAGTGGCGTGAGTCCAGTTGTAAGTGCACCTTGGCACGTTAAAAACAAGAATCCCAGTTAGTGGATTTCCTGTTAAATCAGGCCGTGTATGTAAGAGCTTGAGTCTCTGAACTACGTTAAACTGAGTGTACTTATCTTTAAAAGTATTTACTAAAGTGTTGTGAAAATCTGCTCACTGAGAGCATTGTTAAAAAGGAAACTTTGGTTAAATCTTCAGGTCAGGAAGAATCCTCTCACTGACCAGTTCAGGCAACGCACTCGAGAGTTCAGTATCTCGAGTCACTGCTTTACTTAGACCATGAGCCTCCAAGCCTTCACACTGACTTGGTAGCTCAGCCTCTGAGTAGAGCAGTGACTTGAAATGTAACCTCTCGAGTCACTGTGTTGCTAATAGCATGAGTCTTCAAGTCCTCTCACTGACTTGGTAACTCAGTCTCTTAGCAATGCAGTGACTTGAGAACTTTTCACTCTTGCTGAACTCTCTGAGCTAAAAGGTTTTTTTTAAAAAAAAATTTGCTCCTGAATTCCCATTTTGGTATTCGAAAACGGGACCATCATAAGTGATCTTCAGTGTCTAGATCCACGCACTAGTCAATCTGAACTAGAAGTTCAGAAGATCATTAACTTGCAAAATTTAGCAAACAATCTGCTAGACGCGTTCACTGACCATAGAGGTGTAACTAAATCGCATATACCTGCAGTAAATGCTCCCCAAAGAGTTGAGGTCTCAAGAAAAACAAGTACTCATGCCCCCACACGCCAGAAGAGTAAAGGACCCTCAAGAGATACTAGTACACCTAAACGAAAAGCTAGCAAAACTGGTCAGTCGAATGTAAAATCTCTAGAAGAGATTCGTCTAGATAACTCAAAGTCTCTAAAAGACGAGTGTCCTAGTGATGAAGCACATGCACAAAATATTCAATGCACTAGGACCGCAGAACGACTAGACCCAGATACACTGAGAAATGAGGAAGGTCTGGTTGACGTAAAACGTTGAAGTCTCTATAAATTTCATAGATACGGGAGAAACATATAATAGAAATATTACTGTCTTCGACGACATATTTGCAGCGACAATTGCTCTTTCCATTAACGATCCGGATCTAGAACCCAAAACTATTGTTGAGTGCTGGAAGCGCTCCGATTGGGTAAAATGGAAAGAGACAATCGAAGCAGAGCTCACATCGCTTAACAAAATATAAGTATTTAGCTCTTTCGTTCGTACACCCGCGCGCGCTATCCCTGTAGGATATAAATGGGTTTTTGTATGAAAATGAAATGAGAACAATATTGTGGAGAAGTATAAAGCGAGACTTGTAGCTCAAGGGTTTTCGCAGAGACCCGGGATTGATTTCAATCAAACCTATTCTCCCGTCATGGACTCAATAATGTTCTGCTACTTGATATCTTTGGCAGTTAAAATGAATTTCCAGACGAGATTAATGGACGTAGTAACCACATACTTATACGGATCACTTGATGCCAACATTTATATGAAAATCCTCGATGGATTTGACATTCCTCAGATGAGGGATGGTGAAAATTGCAGTTTGTATAGTATAAAACTACAGAAGTCATTGTCGACCTGAAGCAATCGGGCCTCCGACTTAGTGAGTTCCTTCAGAAGAAGGAATACACATTCGATAAAGCTTTCCCATGCATATTCACGAAGAAATCGCAAAATGGTTTTTGCATCATATCCGTTTATGCTGATGACCTAAACATAATCAGAACATGCAAAGAGATTGAAGAAGCCAGTTCAATCTTGAAAGCTGAATTCGAAATGAAAGTCTTGGGTAAAACCAAGTACTGCCTCGGCCTGCAGATCCCTCGAAGTGGATAAGGACCCATTTAGGCCAAGAGAAGATTCAGAAGAAATTCTGTGGCCAGAAGTTCCTTATCTTAGCGCTGTTGGAGCATTGCTCTATCTCGCAAATTGCACTAGGCCGGATATTGCATTTGTAGTCAATTTGCTTGCGAGATATAGCGCTTCTCCTACAAGGAGACATTGGAATGGTGTTAAGCATGTTCTACGGTACCTCCAAGGGTCTCAAGATCTTGGACTGTTTTACCGTAAGAGCCAAGACAAAACCTTAGCAGGTTATGCGGATGCTGACTATTTGTCTGATCCCCACAACACCGTATCCCAGACTGGTTACATTTTTCTCTGTGGTAGTACCGCGATCTCATGGAGATCGGTTAAATAAACCATGGTTACCACGTCTTCAAACCACTCAGAGATAATAGCTTTATTTGAAGCCACGAGCATGTGTTTGGTTAAGGTCCTTGGTAAAACACATTGGTGACTCGTGTGGTATCGCTAATGGTGATACACCTCCCACCGTTATATTTGAAGACAACACATCTTGCATCACACAAATGAGTAATGGGTACGTCAAGGAAAACCTGACGAAATATATTTCACCTAAGTTTTTCTACTCATACGAACTCCAGAAGAGTGATGTGATTACCATTCAAAAGGTGCAATCTAGTGACAATCTAGCAGATTTGTTTACTAAGTCCTTACCTACGTCTACTTTTGAAAAGTACGTTCGTGGTATTGGGATGCAAAGGTTCAAAGTGTTGTTGTCTTCAGGGGGAGCGGTAACCCCGAAATAAATCTAGAAGATTTGATCTAGAAGATCGAATACATTCCTCCCTAACTTATTATTTGGTCGATACCTTGCACGTGGAGTTTTTATGACAAGACATTTATGTTATGTCGTAATGTCCAAGGGGGGTGTTGTAAATCTAGAAGATTTATTATTCCAAATCTAGAAGATTTGATGTGGACATTACTAATGGACTAATAACCTAATGAGCTTCATATCTTAGACTAGGGTTTTACTCTTATAAATATACCATTGTACTCAGAATTGTAAATACTCATACACAAGAATATTAGTGAAACTCCTGGCTTGGCTCGCCCCCAGACGTAGTCGTTCCCGACGAACTGGGTGAACAAATCTTGCGCCTTTAATTTACGCACTCAATTACAACAACTAGATAATAAATATAATCACAAATTAAGATATAAACCCCAAATTAAACGTCTATATAAAACTACTATAATAAGATCTAAGTTACTATTAACTAACCTACCTAACTTATTAAACCCCACGTAACTGATTTTTCCTAAATTAAATTAGGAATTCGAATCACCACACACTTGCCTTTTTTTTTTAAACAAACCCAAGGTAATCTAATTATTGTATTTTATTGAAGATAAATACTTATATAAAATATTCTATCGCAAAATAATGTCCATAATGAAATATTTACGGGTTTTGGCTGAGCCAGATGGGGTTGGGCGGATTTTTCCAAAAGAACTCGCTCAAAGGCAAAATTCAAGAGTTCGCTCTTAATTTGTGTTATTGTGAGGACATAACATATGTGTTACTGTCAGAGCAAACACTTGTTTCACACAAATATTTAATGGTTTGATAAATATAAATATATTTTTGTATAGTAACACATGTAAGGTATTGAAAAATATTACTATAAGAACAAAAATGTGTTAATATATCGAGAAAGATGTGTTCGCACAAAAATATAAAAAGTCTCTCCCAGGTTATGTTAGTATAAGAGCAAATATGTATTATTGTAAAAATAAATAAATATTTGTCCTTATTAGGGATGACAATGGAACGGGTTTGGCTTGCCCTAGAACCCGGCCCGCCAGGTTTTTATAGAACCGGGACCCGCTCCACCACATTTTAGGCTGGCCCGCCCTGCCCCGTGCTCCCGGCGGGTTTTAACCTCCCCGACCCATATTTTTTTTCCCCAAACTTACCACTAATTTTTTTTAAAATCCTATTCTTGAACCTGTGATAGGAAATTGATGGCATGGGGAAGAGAAGTGGATATCGATGAAACTCAAGATAGAGAAATCGAGCGACAATAGAGATATCAACGGGGGGCCATTCCCCATCACTGTCCCCGCGAAATAAACGAGAAATTTATTCTTTTTTTTTATCTCATTTTGATTATATAAAATAATATTTAAATTAAAATTTTAAATCATACACAACAATTAATTTAAGTTGGTGTTAAAAAATAACTAATTAAAGTAATTTGAAGAGCCTCTAAATCTAATATTTTTAGCTAACATATATACTAAAATGAAAATTATATAACTTGGAATGAACAACATACCATTAAATAAAATATAAATGTAATTTTTAATGAATAGTCAGCTGAGTAGGAAATTATAAAATATTTATTGGTATTTCACTTCTAAATTTACATATTATATACATATAAATATATTAATTATATTTAAAAAAATCCAGATCCCTGGGGGGAACGGGGCAAAAAAAATTCTCCATCCCCGTCCTCGTTTTCTTCAGGGGTTTCCCATCCAGTTCGGGGTGGATTTCCACGAGGATCGGGGATTTTCCGCCTCGTTGCTAAGCCTAGGCGACAACGAAGACAAGAGGGTGTGGGTGTGGGTGTTGGTGTGATGCACGACCAACGAAAAAATGAGAGTTAGTGACCATCGGACTTTGAGGAAAAAATATATTGTGGATTTTCGACATCAAAATTAGAGGTGAGGTGCCGTGGGATGGGGGGTGCGAGGGCTGGGGTGCAACTGTCCGTGGAAATTCCCATCGGGATTTGAGGTTGTAAGCAGTAGCTGGATGGCTGGGGCAGATTTTGTAAAATGAGGGAGAAACGATGTTGTGGAATGAGAGAGAAACAATATTCTATATAGAAAGCAGTTAAAATAAAATATTAAAAAGAATAAGTAAAATATATTATATAATTAATATACATACATATATACATACATATATATATATGTATGTATGTATGTATCCGGGGCGGGTCTGGTAAATACAAGGACCCGTCCCAAACTGTCGGGGTTGTATTTAATCGGGTCCAAGCCCGCCCCTGGACTCGTTTGACTGGATTTGTACTCACCCCGTGTGGGTCGGGTTCATCGTGGGTACGGGTTTAAACCCGCCCCATTGCCATCCCTAGTCCATATAGTAACACATGTAAAATATTAAAAAATGTATTAGTAGATGAACAAAAATATATTATTATATGGAGAAAGATGTGTTACCATTTGTTATTATAAGGGCAAATGTGTGTCACTATAAGGACAACTTGCCCTTATTGTAACATTCGTAATGTTTTAAAAAATGTGTTACTAGATGAACACAAATGTGTTGCTTTATGCGTTACTATAAAGTCAAACATGTGTTACTGTAACGATAAATGTGTGGTACTGTATGGACAATTATTTATTTTTCCTTACAGAAATAATTGTGTGTCCTTAAATTAACAAATGTAAGGTATTTAAAAATGTATTACTATATTAACACAAATATGTTACTATATGAATAAACAGGCATTATGTTGATGACCTTAATCCAAATTGATAGATTAATGGTTGTTTATACTTGTGAAGATCATCAAACAAGGTTTAAGATGATAGATTTGTATAAGTAAATATCAAGAGATAGAATTACAAGAGTTTGACTAATTTTTTAATATTTGGAACTTATTTTTCTTTCCTCATGAAGAGGTATTTATAGACATACAAGCAAGTAGGAGGTGTCAACCTCTTAGCTATTCTAATTTACATGCTTGACAAGTGTTAAGGCATTTGTTTAATCCTAAGTTGTTGTATTTTATACAAATGACAAGTGTTAGGACACTTGTTTGCTTCTAATACAATGGCCAATTAGTGGAATTCTTGGTTGTTCTTCGAGTCACTTAACTGCTCGCTTGTATGCCTTCGTATTGGGTACTTGGACCTTCTTCTTTAACAGCTTGCTCAACTTTGCTTAAGTTTTGACCAGGTGCTCGCTCTTCGTCATGTTGTACATCATTCTGCTCAGCTACTTGACTATTAAGCTTTTACTTTAATCATCTTTTTCTTTATGCTAATCTTTGCTTAATTGTTCGCCTATCAACAATTGCCCTCTACTCTGACCTTATGTTAAAATAGAGATGATTTAACTAAGACTAGGCTAAAAATTTGGTGATACACTTCTTTGTATTTTATGCGAGCAGCGAGCAAAAAGATTTTAATTTTTCTGGCGGGAACTTTGGGCGAGCAGCCAGGTATCCCTTCATATCCTGGCGGTTGAATTCCCGAGAATCTCGATATTTGTAACGTCGTGGGTAATTTTACTTGCTTATAAGGGCCTATGTTTTTTTTGTAAATTCACTTTTCGACCCCATTTTTTCCCTTATAAATACCCGAGCCTTTCCTTTTTCTCTCTTTTCGATTTCTCTTCACACTTCCGTCATTAACGCCCCCGTTTGAAGCTTTCCCTACGATTTTCATATCTGATTCAAATCTTGTCGTGTGATTATTCTTCTCAAGGTAATACATTGATCAAACTTGCACTTTTATCTTAACTTCTACTTTTTTTTAGTTTTTCATCAAATTTCAACTCCGTTGTCTGGGATTTATCGCCAGAAAATTTCCGTCGCTGCGAAATCGCTAATAAAACTTGACTCACCCTTCGATTATTCCGTAACTTTGATACAAATGGCCTCACCGTCCTCAAGCACCACCATTTCCGACAAGAATCCTAGATGAAATCCTAGAAAACGGCCGATGGAGGATCCTGTTGTGGTACCATGGAGATCTGCTTGCCAGGCTCTCTCAACCAACCCCCATACTCTGTTGGTGGATGAGGACACAGACTCAAATGCGAGCTCTGTTGTTTGCTCGATAGATGGATTTGCAGCTGAGCAATCAGGCGAGCAGCTGGTCGATTACCCGGCTGCTCATCCCCGTGAGGAGGGCGATACCACCTCTGACATGGGTGAGGATTCTGAGGAGGTGGTCGCCGAGATCGATGCCCCCGAAGTAGAGGAGGTTGAGGTTACCCAAGCACCTCAAGGGTTATCTTAGGAGTTCCTGGAAACAATCAACTTTTCGTTGCCCAAAGAGACCTCTGAATCAAAGATACCAAAGGTTGTTGCATGTGAGCAAGAGTGCTCGGACTATGCTGCTCGCCACTCCAGGACCTTTGTGCGCCCCCCACGAGAGTTTGTGGAGGCTCAAGAGACTGAATATGCGGCGAGCAAGGTTGAAAGCCTCATTACTGAGGATGACCTGGAGAGGATACAGAAATCATACAAGATCTCGTACGATATCCATCTCTACGCCTCTAGAAAAGGAGAAACAACTGATCGCCCTCCCTCCGGTTGCACTGCCATGAACTTGGACGTTATAAGAGCTCGCCTTCCTTTACCTTTGCCCTTCGTTGTTGGTCGCTTCCTTGCCGATTTCAACCTAGACATCACACAGATTACTCCTAATGGGTGGAGTAATTTGCTTGCCTTCATGACTATGTTTGGCCTTGAAGGATACAAAAACAAAATTGACGCCGTAGAGACCCATTATGCCATGACCATCTCTATCCATCCTGAAGATGGAGAGGTGTGGTACTATATCAAGGCGAGGAGCGGGGTAAAACTAGTTAAAGGAGTCCCCAATAAAGTAAAGAGTTGGCCCAAACAATTCTTCTTTATTGGGGGTGATTGGCGAGCATCTGCTAGCCTAGGAAGCGGGGAGGCGTGCATCTATTCGCCTGAGGCCTACGGTCAAGTCAAGCGTTCCACTTTTCTTTCTATAGAATGAGTTGGACTAATTTTAATTTCTTTCTTTTGTTGTTTTGCAGGCCCACGAATCTTGAAGTGGGGACATCCAGACTTGAGCGAGGAGTTCCTTTACACTCTTTCAGTAATCTCCCTTTACAACGTTGCTGATCGAGATCTACATCACCTCTCTAAGGAACATTGTTGCAAGCTTGCTCGCCTTACCACTGGTCCGTATCACCTCAAGGCGCGAGCAGTTGTGCCTGAAGGTAATGTTCATCGCCTCTTTCATTTATTTGACCTCAGAATCTGTGATAATTCTTCTAACACTTTCTTCCTTGTTTTCTTTGCAGAGCAAGAAGTCACCGTAGTCGTGCCCCTAGCTTTCATCTTATTACAAGAAAGGGTCCTTGAAATGGAGTCCTAAGAGCCTCCCAGGAAGAAAGTTGATCCTCCCCTAGCACTGATAAAGCTTCGACGAAGGGATGAACCGGCACCTCCTTGCTCTCATGGCCAAACTGCTCGCTCTCAAAAGCCACCATCCTCTTCTCCTCACCCCAATGACCAAGGGAAGGGGGAGAAAAGACTTACGAAAGATGGGGTCCTCGTAGGCCAGTCTGATGATAGGGGCTCCAAGCGCTCCAAGACAGGCGAGAAGCCGAGCAGGAAGGAGACGACTCCTACTTCTTCGAAGTCCACCTCCTTGGAAGAGGTGGGCGAACAACAAGTAGCTGCCAGTGTGGCGGCAAACAAGAGGAGGGGTTTCAAATTCGTTTTTGTTGCTTTTTTTAGGTACAAGCCAGAAAATTACCCTGGCCGAGGTATAACTCTCTATAACCTCAATTGCGTGAGGAGTGCTCCCTCTCCATAACCTCAGTTATTCCTAGATCAAATCGCTCACACTGCAGTGGAGAAGGTGAAGAGGGATGAGAAAGAGAAGCATATCTCTGTAGCTGCAACATTGCCTTTTGGAACAAGGCTATCAATGGTAATCGCTTAGGCTTGTCCATGGTATTCATTTGATTGAGAGGATGACCTGTCAGGGAAGAAGGTCATGTTCTCTACTGAGAGTGACACTTACGGCATTATGGGCCTTGCTGACCCTGATGCACCTCAAAAAGGTCAGAGGAAGAGAACTTCTTCCAAGAGCAAGAAAGTGGCTACAAATCTACTGTAGAGAGTAGATGACCTTTTTGTGAGGGCCCAGGAGACTCAAGCAGCAGTGGAGGCTGAGGGGCAGGCTGCTGAGAAGGAGAAAGAGAAGGAGGAGAGGCTTGCTGGCCTGAAGGTTGTGTTCAAGAACAAGTCCACCAACAGGAAAGGGACTGAGGAGGTGTCCAAGACTGCCGTCTCTGAGGCTGAGGACACTGACGATAACGTCAGAGAGGAAACTGTGGTGGAGAAGCCAAAGGACTTCAAGAGGCTGAGGAAGGGAGTGAAGGGGTCTCCCATGAAGAAGAAGAAGAGGGAGCTCAGCCCCGTGGTGGAAGCTACTTGGCCAGGAGCGGAAGAGGGCTCTGATCTTGCTCAGGTTCGAGAAGTCATTGAGACTGCAAAACTTCTCCAGCCTGAACATCCCAACCCCACTCTCACTGAAACCCAATCCATTGAACCCTCCATAATCCACCCTGAACCTTCCTCGAACCCTTCTGAGCCAAACCCTGAACAACCCCAACCTAACCCACAGTCAAAGCTAAATACTTCCAACACCCAAGAGCCTGACACTGAACCAAGCCTACCCAACCATGAAGACTTCCCCACATCTTCTAAAAATCCCAAGGAAACTGACCATGAACTTGAGTTGTTCATCGAGGAGGACGGAGATGACGATGACAATGAAGATATCACATTGCTTCTATTCCTTAACTCCATTAAAGAAAGGGCGGAGAGCTGGGTAGTTAGAAGTTTTCCTTCATTGAACAACTATACGAAGCTCAGGTAGTACGTGGTGGAGTTGAAGGTCTAGCTGGAGTACAAGCAGGCCAACATGGTAGAGCAGAGGATGTTGGTGGAGCTCAAAGGCTGGGATTTTTTATGTTCAGAGGATGCAAGGATGACCAACTACTTTGGTATATCTATCTACCTGGAGTTGCTGGAGATGGAGGCAATCAGGCAGCTAGTGACCAAAATGATAGCCATGCACGTAGAGAGGTCAAAGTTCTTGGATACGCCTGCAAAGGATGACAAGGGCAATGATGATGATGAAGGAGACGATGGCCCTGATGGTGGTCAGGCTGGTGAAAGGTTGGTGGAGGAGACGGCAAAAGAAGTAGATGAGATGTCCACTGAGCCAGATGCTTAGGGGGAAGAAGGTGTGAAGGGAACTAGCTCCAAGGGTGGAGTAGCTGATGAGACTATTGCGAATAGTTCATCTACCAATGATGCATTAGTCTATGAAGGGATTCCCTGCCCTGGGACAAAGAGGATAATGCAGAGGCACCCAAGTGGACTCCTAGTTTGAGGGACTTGTTCCCAAAGTTCAAGATGCCTTAGTTGAGCCTGAGTAGGTGAATATGAGCTCTCAACAACTGCCTTCAGTGCACCCTGAAGTGGGGACTGAGGATGCAGGGGCTGCCGAGGGAAAACAGCCAGTGACTGAGGAAGAGGTGGCTGAAGATGAAGTGTTAATCACTGGAACCTAACAAGGCAACTTCACTGACATCATTACAGTGAAGCAAGAAAAGACTATGGAGAACCTTGCTGAGCTTGAGAACAAGATCACTATGCTTGAGGTTGAGCGCGAGGAGAAGGACAGGGTGATCCACAAGAAAATGCATTGGGTGAAGTTAGCCATCAAGATTGTTGCCACAAGTGAAGTGAAGAGCTTGAAGAGTGCAATAACGGCAACAGTGAAGTCAGTCAAGATGGAGAGGAAGATGATGAAGAAGTTATTTACCAACGCACTGACTCGGATTAAGGAGGAGAATGATGCAAGGATAGAAAAGACAGTGGAGCAGCTGACCTCTCAGGCCGTTGAGCTGCTCACTAAGGCCCTAAATGACTTATTGACCCAGATGGCACTCGAGTCAGCCAAGATTGCGCGAGAGTAAGAGAAGATTACATTAGAGTCCAAGAAGTTCTTTTCCGAGTCTAAGAATGTGGCGGCAAGGCTAACAAAGTCTGAGCAAAGCTTGCATACTGCAATGGACACATTTGAGAAGAAGATTGAGGCAAGCATTGCAAATGTGACGTATGCAGGGGTAGGGATTGCATCCGGTGTCGATATCAGGAAGGAATACCTTCTGGAGACTCAATCCCTTGCGGCTTTTTTTCTCAACTCAAGGGAGGATGCATTTCAGGAAGCTGCACCTGAGGCTCTCCCTCCGGCCAAGGATGATGCCAAAAAGGGGGAAAGAATAAGGAAAAGATCTGCCCCTGAGGCATCGGACGCTCCTGAGAATGTTGTCACTATGAGGACTCCCTGTAAGTCAGCTAGGTTGGCGGTTATGGCACAGGCTAATGACCCTTCAAAGCAGGTTCCTCAACTCCCATCTATTCCAGAGGCTTCAGAACACTCGCCCCTAAGCACAAGGAAGAACCCAATCACATATGAAACCGATAAAGTGGCTGAGTTGTGTGAAGAGGCATGAGGATTTTCCCCTGAGAAGACTGAAGCTCAGCGCCGAGCTGACATAGCTCTGAAGGAGAAACAACGAATCCTTGAAAAGAAGGATGAGAAGCTCACTGACCTAACCGAGATGCAATAAAGAGAGATGATGCATTGGTCAGTATGCTGAGAAGAATGAAGGAGAAGCTTGAGCCAAGAAATTACAGGAAGAAGCCTACGGCAAGGAAGCCAAGAATACTTTAAGAGTAGAAGCCTGAAGAGCCTATTTAGTGGATAGTACTCATTGATGACTTCATCTCTGAGAAGCTGAAGGAGTTTTGGATGGATGCGAGGGATGAGTTTATCATGCTTTGGTACATTGTGAAGATGTTGGGCAACTCTGATGACATTGATGCCCACTTTACTGATTTCATGGCGGACAACTATCCTGAACTACTCAAAGGATTTCTGGAAGAGGCTGATGATGCAAAAGTTCAAATCAAAGCCCCTGTGTTCTTGACTCGCCCACCACCACTCCTACCTAGTGGAAACGGTTATGACTCGAAGGTTATCATGAAGGAAGTGTTCAAAATTTCCAAGGCTGAAGGGTACCTGAACTAACTAGATCGGGTTGACGAGCAGAAGGATAGAGTTTACAATGGCTATGGACTCAAACCTGAGATGAGGAAAATCTAGTTGTACCCTAATTTTGTGTAATAGATAGGATTCATTGTACTCACAATCATATTCATCAATGAAATCTATTACTTTTCCCACAGACAAAAACTCATTGTCTTTTTGGCTATTATTTAAATTCTGTACTTTATCAAGAATTGCTCTAACACGGATCTTTGTCTTATAGATTAGGACTTATTTCCTCTTAATATTTTGAAGATCATTACAGTGTTTTGGCATCATAAAAAATGGGGAAATTGTTGGGACAATGTCAGTTTTGAGTTGATCCCAAATATCCTGAAAATATGAATTTGCCTAAGTGTTTGTAATAGTAAGACTAATCATGATAGGCTTTGTTAAGTTAGAATATTTTATATTCAGAGGTACACAATGAGAGGAGTGCTCGTTATTGACATTCAAGACTGAAGCCTGAAGTACACAAGAGCACCATCCTAAGCATATGACAGTCTTCTAAGCTGGCTGAGTAAGTGTCAGGATGAAGAGCATGATCCTGAGATTATTGCTAACTCAGCCTGATGGGAACAAGACTATGCTGAGTTATTGGGAAAAGACTTGGAGTAGGATCCAAGCAATGCAAAAGGAATGTCAGCGCCGGAAGACGTACGTAGATGAGGACAAATCTAAACTCAGTAAAGACAAGACTGAACTGAAGAATGAGTTCTGACATTCTCACCTACCAGCTGACGTGGACCAATCAGAGTGCGCTAAGTGATGTACGGATACTTACTTGAACCTGACATCCCCGCAAGTTTTGAACGGGCATGCATTAAATGCCTATTACCTAATCTATGCAAGGACGGCTACTGCATGGGAAATATGGCCATTGAACATCCTACGAAGAAGGTGACTTAGGAGTTATCTATCCAACGAATAGTTTCTCAAAATCACCTATAAATATAGAAGACCTTGGACCCAAAAAAGGTTACGGGAAATTTTGAAGCCAGAAATTACTCAAAGCTCTGAGCGTTCATAGCATTTAAAGCATTCAAGAAGCACTCGAAAAGCCTAGAATTTCCAAAGTGTTTCTTTAGTTAGAGAGCTTATTTTGTATTCCACTGAACGTACTTAGATATATCTTAAGCTTAGAGTGATTATCCAATCCTTAGCATAGCCTTGTCCTGTAAGGATAATCACAAATAGTTAGAATCCAAACTGAAACCAAAATCCTCTCAGTTAGGTTTGTTGGTTGAAGTTAGTTAGTGTGTTAGAAGGAAGAAGGGGCAGTGTGACTGATCTGGGTGCACCTTGGCACGTTAAAAACAATCCAATCCTTGGTGGATTCTCCTGTTGAATCAGGACTGTGGACGTAGGAGCTTGAATCTCTGAACCACGTTAAATTGCTCTGAGTCTTTACTGCTTTGATATTGTACTTATCTTCTTATATGGCTTAAGTCATTCATTGCATGCTTTGTCAGTGCTGAATTAATCCGCCTAACCTGAACCCATTGCACTGCCCTTCTAACCACGACTTCGTAAAGGAAAACAAGTTTTCGCAAAGCAAACATAAACAAGTCTTTAAACTTTCAGAGCTCACATATTTCCGCACTTGAACATAAGTAGATAGTTAGCCAACTAACCTGCACTCAGTGCTGTTAGTAGGTGGATTATCTCCTCAGTGTTCAACACTTGACTCTGAGTAAGGGACTCAGTGAAGGTTTAAGAAAGAAAATTTTGTATATGTGTATTCCCCCTCTCATTACACGTATCACTCAGACTTGTACGGGACCAACAAGTGGTATTAGAGCTGTGGTTCAAAAGACCACTGACTTTGAATACTAATAGTTTCAGAGGAGTAACTGTTGGTGGTCGCTGAACAGATCTATGTTTGCATTCTTTAAAAACTCTACATCATGACTTCGAGGAGACTTGAAGCTTCATTGCCTGAATTCTCTGTTTCTAACTTTGTCTACTGGAGGTTCAGATTAGAAGCACATCTAGAAGCCATCCATGACCAGATGCCACGTATCATCAAGGAAGGACCCATCAAGATCACTATTCCTAATGTTAGAGGACTGGGATATGATCAACTACCCATTGGCGAACAGGTTCTGAAGGAGAGGAGCCAGCTGACCAATGACGAGATTAAGATGATAGGATTGGACAATGATGAGTTCAAACTCAAGATCAACACAAAATCAAGCAAGTATTTGAAGAAATACTAAGAGTGGTACCTGAGAGCCTCTCTGTAAAAGCCCAGGAACACAAGAGAGAAGGCTAGAAAACAGTCTCTGGAGCTGGAGATAGCAACCTCCAGTGATAGCTTGGACCTCCGGTGGGATTCCTGTACAAAGTTGGGCCGGAGAGGGCTCCGATGTCGACCCTCCGACGCTCAAGTCAGAAAACTTGCTATGGAAGAAAAACCATAGCTGAATACTAGAAATGTGAGTGAGCAATAGTAATAATACCTTGTTATGAAAAAGGAAAATGAGTATTTATACCTTTAAGCTGTGGGGGCAGAACAGTAAAATCGTCTCTGTTGCCCTAATTATTCTTGGGACCACTTGGGGACCCGGATGCCTTAGGAGCCGACGCGTGTCCCTTGGCTGGCCTGTTTGGTGTCGTTTAACACAGGTAAATCCTGACAGAATCGTCCTTTTTCGAGCCTCAGTCTCAGAGCTCGTGAAAAGGACATTCTCTATGCTCTCCTCTCCATTATTTGTGCTGGCAAGGAATAAGAGAACATTCCCCATCCTTCAGGGGTTCAGGGATCTAATAACACTTGATCTCTCGGCTTAAATATTCGTATATTGTGGCTGACATCCAGAGTTTTTGAGAAGCTCTGGAGAGATATATTTCAAATGAGCCGGATATTATTTCACCAACTTTTGTACACTTAGAAAACTTTCGTGCCCTTCATCAAGTACTGATATTTTCAGAGTTCTTCATGTGCGAGCTTCATAAGCTCCGATAGAGCTATCGAAATATTGTCTTTTCTTTCGAGAGGCTTAAACAAATAAAGCCTGGCGAGGCTTTATGGCAGGAATTTCATTCACTTTCCAGACTTATTTTGGTTGCTTCAAGGTCTCTTATAATGATGAACTCAGATCTTTGCTTTCGTTATCTCTGGGCAGAGCTTTTTGTTTTGGTCTAGCCTCTTTAGAATTGATGTGCTCTGTCCGTTCTAGCAGAGCCTACATCAGACAAGGTGGCCAAGAATATCATCCTGCATACGGTGCCTTTCGAGGAGTCAGTGAGACTGGTGTACTTTACTACGGCAAATGAGGTTTGGGATGAGCTGAACCAGATGTGCGAAGGATCAGAGAAGATAAAGGAGAACAAGAGGTATATTGCCATTCTGAAGTTTGAAGCGTTCGAGATGCTGCCTGAGAAAACTATCGATCGGATGGAGTCAAGATTCATCAAGATGATGAATGAATTAGTGATGCTGGGGAAATATGTTCCCAAAAGAGAGGTTGCTTCGAAGATCCTGAATGCCCTACCTGAGAAATGGGACAACAGTGTTATCATGCTCAAGAACACTCAAGATATGAGCAACATTACTTCAGCTGTACTATTTTCAGAGCTCAAGGCGTTGGAGTTCGATCTGAACAAGATGAGAAAGAAAGTAGTACCTGAAGAAGAGGAGAAAGCTCCTGAGAAGAGTGTGGCTTTCAAAGCCAAGTCAGAACCCGTTGAATCTTCATCAAAGTCACTAATGGAGATGGGTAAAGAAGAGCTAGTTGAGGAATATAGTATGATGGCCAGACATTTTGAAAAGCTTAACTCAAGATTTGGTCGATGTAAGAAGTATTATCAGGACACTAGAAATAGAAACTTGAAGGAAGTCACCAAAGTTCCAGAAGGTATGAAGACCAGAGGAACACTGACCAGAGACGCTATCGTGGTGAAGAAATGAGGTATTCATACCCAAAACCCGATCGTAGAGATATGGACTAGAGACGTGCTCGTGATGATAGGCACTCAGGGAAGAATGAAAGCTCATTGAGATCAAGGGAACCTGACTCAAGAAGGAACCCTGACCAAGGAAGGAAAGAGGAGATGAGCCAACAACATGTTACAACTGTAACAAGAATGTGCATTATCAATACGATTGCCCTGAGCTGAGTGGAAGAGAGAGAGAGAAGACAGGAGGGCAAAGATAGACCACAGGTTTGCGGACATGAGAGTCATGCTCGCTGAGGATGCAACCGATTCAGATGGTCCTGAGGAGAGGTCGCCTGATCTTTTTTCCGATGATGAGTACGATGACTTGTGCCTTATGGCCAGGGATGAGCTGAGGTAACATCTAACTCTGCAAGTGGTTCACACAATGGTGAAAATCCTGAGCTTAGCTCAGAGTCAGTGAGAGAGATGAACCTTCAGATCTACCTAGATCAATTGATGGTTGATTTCTCTCGACTGCAAGAAACTAATGTCTTCTTAGCGAAGGAGAACGAGAAATTGAGTATTGAGGTTCAAAGCCTGAATGATCAGCTAACTCAGTCAGATCTGAAAGAGTCAGCTCAAATTGTGAGGCTAACTCAGGAAATTGATATGATCAATGCTGAGCGCCTTCCAAGAGAGAAGACTCTGAAGGAACTGGCTGATGAGGAACTGGTCAGGACGGAAAAGCTGAAGGTACTCAAGAGTAAGTTTGATGACATTTTTGCTAGTCATGAAATCCTGAAAAAGAGTGAGGACTCCCTCAAGCAAAAAGTTGTAGCAATGAATAAATCCTCAGTGGCTGTAGAGGAAATAAATAGCAACCAAAAGCTTGGAAAGGAGAAAGCTGGGATTGGATATGCTCCTAAGAAATCCCCACGAGGTCAGTCTCATGTTGCTTCAGGGAGCAACACTGAGAGGGTGTTTGTTCCGGCAGGCTAGGGTACAAAGAAGGTTGTATTCGAGTCCCGCCAGAATGATAAGGGCAAGGAAACTGCTGAGACAGTTAGGGTTGCCCCCAAGGTTGTAAAGCCAAAATCAAAGGAAAAAACTAAGCAACCAAAGGACATCCTAGAGAGCTCAGGCCAGAAAACTTCTCAACATAAGCCGAGGAGAGCTCAGGACTAGAGCCCCCCAGACTGCTCAGCGAGGGTATCATCATGCTTGACAATACCAACAGGGAAGGCCAAATATGATGACTACCCTATGATTTTGGCATCCTGAGGCCTTTAACTGTTTCCCATTCCCTCACTTGCCTAGGGGGAACAAGAAACATGACTCTTATAAAGAACAAGCCCCAAGATCTGATGCACCAAAGCCGAGGAAGAACCGGAAGCCAGCCCAAAAGGCACCTATTCAGGCTCTTGTGACTCCAAAGTCTAACACTCATACACCATCTTCCTTTAAAGCTAAGAAGAAGGGAGTAGTGTATGTGGATGTTACTGGGAGATAAATTTACGACTCTGAGGTAATCAGGATAGTGAAGCAAGTCTGGATCCCGAAAGGTACAACTGACACCATAGGACCCAACACCCAATGAGTACCTAAAGCCTGATTCTGTTGCAGGCGGTTGTAGTCCATAGGAGGAGGAAGGATGACTCAATCAAAGCTGTTTGGTACCTAGACAGTGGGTGCTCAAGGCACATGACTGGAATGAAGAGTCTCCTTCAAGATTTTCAAGCAAAAGATGGTCCACAGGTAACCTTTGGTGATAACTCAAAAGTTTTAACTAAACGGTTTGGTGTTTTGGTAATAGGTACAATCAGAGTTGAGAATGTGTCCTTTGTTGAAGGACTGAAGCACAACCTCTTATCAGTGAGTCAGTTTTTGTGACAAGGGTTTCAGTATTGAGTTTTCATCTAATATATGTTTGGTAAAATACAAATCAACACAAGTGCTTCTCTCAGGTATTAGGAAAGGTAATGTTTATTTAGCTGATTGGAGCAGCACTATTCCTAATACTTGTTGTGTTGCTAAAAGCTCTTCAGAGCTCAGTTGGTTATGGCATAAAAGATTAAACCATATGAACTTCAAGATTCTTAACAAGATTTCTAGACTTTCACTTGTTGAAGGTTTACCTAATGAAGTTTTTAGCAAGGATCATGTGTACAAGGCCTGTCAGGAAGGGAAGCAAGTCAGAGCTACATTCAAGGAGAAAGCCACCTTCTCAGCTGACAGGTTCTTCAGCTCTTGCACATAGATTTGTTTGGTCCTGTACACCTGTGAGTATGAATGGTAGGAAATATACCCTTATGGTCATTGATGATTATTCTAGGTATACTTGGGTTATTTTCTTGTTGAATAAGAAGAAAACACATGTGAAGCTTCTAGAGTTGCTCAGGAGACTCAACAATGAGTAGAATCAGTCCATAGTCAAAATTAGACCTGACAAGGGCACTAGATTTATAAATTCATATATTTCTGATTTCTGTAATGAACTTGGTATTGCTCATGAGACTTCTGCAGCTAGAACCCCACAACAAAATGGTGTCGCTGAGAGAAGGAACAAGACACTGAAGGAAGCTGCCAGGACCATGCTGGCTGAGTTAGGATTGCCCAAGAAGTTCTGGGCTAAGGCGATCAACACTGCATGCTATACTTAGAATAGATCCATGTTGAACAAACAACATGCACAGACCCCCTATGAGACATGGAACAAGAGGAAGCCTTATATCTCTTACTTCCATATATTTGGGTGTAAGTGCTTCATCCTCAACAACGGAAAGACCCAATTAAAGGCTTTTGATAGCAAGGCTGATGAATGAATATTCTTAGGATATTCTGAAGTCAGTAAGGCATTCAGAGTCTATAATTGCAGGACCCTTGTTGTGGTGGAATCACCTCATGTTGTTTTTTATGATACTACTGAGTCAAGGGTAAAAGTGTTAGATCCTGATTCTGAGGAGGTCACAAGGAGAGTGACAAGGCTGAGCTTGAAGAATCAACTTGGTCCTAAGGTCAAGGCAGTGCCTATTCCATGCTGGGAAGATGATGAAGATCAGGATAATGATACAAAAGCCACTCCCAAACCCAGCACATTAGGGACAGTTGAGCCTCAGACTGAGGAATTGGCTCAACCTGAGGTAAGTACCATCAATGAGATACGGTCGCAACTAAGAAGATCACTGAGTTACCATATCAAGGGGGAATCAATTTCCCTAACATTGAGATGGTAAATCCCTTTGGTATAGACTCAGGTTCATCCCCTTCTATTCATTTTCCTGAATTTATAGAAGCTGTAGATACAAACATTGCAGGTACATCAGGGATAACTCCAAGCAAGAGGTCATGGCTAGAAGCCCATCCCATTGACCAAGTTATTGGTGATCCAACTGAGGGAGTCAGGACCAGGCGGTTCCATGGTGAGAGCGCTCTGTTTTGTTGTTTCCTCTCTGAGCAGGAACCTCAGAACATAGAAGAAGCTCTCACTGACTCGAACTGGATCATAGCCATGCAAGAGGTGTTGAATCAGTCAAGGAATCAGGTTTGGGAACTGGTGGATAGACCTAGACATCAAGGTGTAATTGGTATCAAGTGGGTCTTCAAGAACAAGAAGGATGAGAATGGTGTTGTAGTAAGGAACAAAGCAAGGCTGGTTGCAAAGGGGTATTGTCAGTCTGAAGGAATAGTCTATGATGAGAACTTTGCTCCAGTGGCTAGGCTAGAAGCGATCAGACTGTTCCTTATATATGCAACATACAAGAAGTTCAAGGTGTATCAAATAGATGTGAAGAGTGTTTTTCTCAATGGTATCCTGAATGAAGAGGTATATGTGGAACAACCGCCAGGGTTTGAGGTTGAAGACAAAATATACCACCTGAAGAAAGCACTATGTGGACTTAAGCAAGCTCCTAGAGCTTGGTATTGTTGAGGAAAATTGGGTGCCCGGATCTATTCGGGATGAAAATTAAATACGAATTTAAATTCAATTATTACTAGCATGAATTAATCCTAAATTAATTCAAATAATAATTACACCAACAATAATTTATCATGCATATTAATTTGTTTCACGTAAATTCTATGGCGGAAAAACTAAGAATTTACGCGATTACATACCTCTTGAAGCGACGTCCAATTGAGATCTACAGAAAAAGTGTGACTATGCTATCAACTATAAAAGCCTTCTCTAGTATATTCCTTTCGCCTTATTCATTCACCGGTGGGAAGCGCTCACGAACAATTAAAATAACAAGGAAGAAAGAAAAAATAATTGTTGCTGATTTTTTTTTCAAAACTGTGAAATTTTAAACTGGAGATAAAATAATCATCCCCTATATATAGGTGAGGGGTGTTGATGGGCGAACATCGATCCTTGTTTTGCGAACAAGGATTAAGGATGTAACAAGGATAATCAAGATTGGGGTGTATAAACTAATCCAGGTGCTGTATAAAATGACGAACAACTATATCGACGAACAACACATCGGCGAGCAGGTTTTAAGACCCGAGACCAGGTATGAACCCTCCTCCAAAATACTAATGACGAACAACGTTGATAAAGGGTGGTGTATCTACTGGATTAAGAGGTGTATGAAGACGAACAAGGAACCAAGATTCCCAAAGCTCATCTCAACACGAAGTCTAGGCGAACAACTTTGAAGCCATATCTACAAAAGGTGAACAACTTTGGTTGAAGGATCTTTCTGGACAAATCAAGCCGACCTGGACGAACAACAATGAGTCCGAGATAAGACCAAAGAAGACTTTGTAACTAAGATTCAGCCTAGATAAGGTCAAACAAAGGTCAAAGGACACATGTCTAGCATGCAAGCTAGGAAGTCCATGAGTCTTGGACACCTCCTACTTGCTAGCCTCTATAAATAGTTGTTCTCCAGCTAAGAAATATAAGTTCAAATTCACAAATACTCCAAAAACACACACTTAAACACCTAAACGCACACATATACGAAATTAATATGATTTCGACTTTCGTAACTACGATTTCGTAACCCAAACTTTCGATTTATCATTTACGGTGGTAGTCAATCACATGAAATTGATTGGTGATCTTAAACCGAACTAAAACAGTCACTAATCCACCCGACTAAATTTGATCACCGACAAATTGGCACTAGAAGAAGGGTCCGAACCTTCGAGTTAATGTGATTAGTCAAGAACTTCAAGTTGAAAACTTGAAGATTTGAAGAAATCCTCAAGAAACATTTGAAGAATCAAGCAAAAGTGTTCTTGGTGTTTTTGGTCATAAAAATTAAGAGAATCTAATTTAAAATGCCTCAATCCAAAGAAACACAAGGTACACGCTTATCCAGGAGAGCATCTCCTACCCGAGCTTCGTCGGCTGACCACCAGGATTGTAATCCTAGGCATGCGAACAGATCGCAACATACAACCATAACTCATAATCTCCCGCCTGAAATGGAGGCCTTGGCGAACAACCCTAACTAACTGGCCAAGACCATTGCTGCTCTCCAAGCTCTCCAGAGACTGCAAGATCAGAATGGGCCTTCACAAGCAAGGCTTAAGGATAGACCCTTGGAAGTTGTTAGGGCCAGGTCAGTTAGGGGCGAACAACACAAAGTAAACAGTGCCTAGGTCAGACGGGATAAGGGCAAAGCCAAGATGGTCGAGCCAAGGGAGGGCCAAGCTGAGTCTTCTCGCGGGCGAACAACAATGTCGAGCCATGGAACAACTCGTTCCAGTGCCTAGGACAGACTTGGCCAACCCCAACAACAGGAGAAAGTTGCTCGCCAGTAGGCAGAGCGTGGGCGAGCAACATTTGAACAACCTCGCCCATCGGTTCATGAGAGACTCTCATAGTCTGCCTTTAGGCGCCTAGGGCCAAATGCAGCGAGCAACCCTAGAAAGCAACTCCAGGACATGCCCACTCCAAGTGAGGGACTGCGACGAGCAGAAAGGCTTGTGCCTTTGCTCGCCGAACAGCCTCCAAGCCAGGGGGCATCTTTGGATGAACTGTCAAGCCTGAGAAAGGCTGTGGAGAGCATGCAGGGACAATTGGACCAACAAAGAGGAGTGGGGACGACCAACTTACCATCTTCACCCTTATCATCTATCATTCTGAAGGCCCCGATTCAGAAAAAAGTCCAATTCCTAGCAAGCATACAATATGATGGCCTTGCTGATCCCAAAGTTCATCTGACAAAGTACTCGGATTATATGGTCTCGGTGGGAGCCAGCGATGCCACCCAATGCCGAAACTTCCCACTAACTTTGGAAGATCGAGTGCACAAGTGGTTTTCGGTAATGCCACCAGCATCTATCCACTCGTTCATTCAATTGAGTCAAGAGTTCCTTTCCCACTTCTCAACAGCGGGATCATATCTGTCCCAAAAACACCGATTGTCAGACCTAAAACAAATAACGACGAATCAGATCGGGCATTCATGGAAAGGTTCGATAAGGTGTTGTTGGAAGGTGAGCCCTTCAGCGAGGATACGAAAATTATTGTTGTTATGGCCGGATTGAAAAAAGGATCAAAGCTATGGAAAGAGGTACGTCTGAAGTGCCCTAGGAGCTATGCCGAATTCAGAAATCAGGCCGGCATATTCGTCTCCATGCATGAAGCTTTGCAATCACATTTGGGAGAGAACAAAACTAATCCAGCAACACGCAAGCAGATGCGTTGGCCCGACTAGCAACAAGCGAAGGGCCTGCAGAGTTGGCAGATATTATAATTACAAAGATGAATGATCCATCAACGACAAGCTATAATGTCAACCAGCTTACCGAACAAGCAGATGAAGAAGAAGACTGGAGAACAAGTATAGTCAAATACTTGAAAAGTGGGGACAAACCAAATAACCCTTTTGAAGCTGCCAAGCTAACAAAGCAAGCCGCCAGATACACTCTGGTGGGCGAGCAGCTTTACAAAAGGGGAATATCAATCCCACTTCTCAAATGTTTGCCTAGGGGGCAAGGACGAGCAATGCTCGAAGAAATACATGCTGGAGTATGTGGAAATCACACTGGGGGGCAAGCCTTGGCGTACAAAACTATCAGACAAGGCTACTATTGGACGACTTTACGCCAGGATGCAATCAAGAAAGCAAAGACTTGCCATCAATGCCAAATTTTTGCCCTAAACATTCATACCCCGGTCCAACAGCTCGTATCAGTTTATAGCCCATGGCCAAATTGCAAGGTGGGGGATGGACATTATTGGTCCCTTCCCGGCAGGTGTTGAAAATGTTCGATTTGTCGTCGTGGCAGTCAACTATTATACAAAATGGGCGGAAGCAGAGGCCATGGTAAAGATCACGCAGCAGAAGATGATCAACTTCATTTGGAAGAACATTGTCTGTCGCTTTGGGGTTCCACAAACCATTGTGGCGGACAATGGTCCGCAGTTTGATGGGAAGGAGTTGAGAGACTTCTATGCAAAGTGGGGGATCAAAAAATATTATTCTACGCCTTATCATCCCCAGTCGAGCGAACAAGTCGAAGCCGTGAACAAGATAATCAAGCATACATTGAAAGTACGGCTAGCGGAAAACAAAAGCAGTTGGTCTGAAGAACTCCCGGAAGTCCTATGGGCATATAGAGTTTCTTCCAGGTCAAGCACCGGAGAAACACCTTTTGCAATGGCTTTCGGAACAGAAGCTGTAATACCAATCGAGTTAAAGACCAACACATTTAGAACGACCAACTTTGATGAGCAGGCGAACAACTCTGCTCTAGCTACTGAAATGGATTTTCTCGAAGAAAAAAGATTAAGTGTCGAGCTGAAGAATGCTACCTACAAGCAGCGAGCAGAACGATATTATAATTCCCATGTTAAAATTAGGGAATTCAGAGTTGGAGATTTAGTTCTAAGAAAGTTGCTCGCCCAACCTCCAGGTGTATTGGGACCAATTTGGGAGGGCCCGTATCGTATAACGGAAAAATTTGTTAATGGTGTATACGATATCGAAGATATGGAAGGCAAGCCGGCCCAATACTCCTGGAATGTTGTACATCTGAAGAAGTACTATCAATGAGGCGAACAAGTTCTTGATTGGGCGAACAAATATCTTGGGGGGCAAGTGAACCAGATAGGGCAAACTAAAAAACTGCCTAATTTTTTGAAAATTTTGCTAAGTGTAGAATGAAAAGTTGTTCGGCACATTGTATAGTTTAGTACTGTTTCATCTTTTTTAGTTTAGATAAGGTTGCTCGGCAAGAAACACTATAAGCGAGCATGGTTTTGGTTAGTGTTCAAAGTTGTTCGTCAGGTTGTACATGTTAGTGACGAACAGTCTTACAACACTTGTAAATTTTTTACATTATGTATACATAGTTGTTCGTTGAAAGAAAAGTCCAAAAGTTCGAGGTACAAGTCCATTTTTAAGGACCAAAGCCATTTAAAGGTTGTTAGTCTTTTAAGATGAGCAGAACCTAAGGCTAAACCCAAATTCCATTAAGGCAAAGTTCAAATCGAACAAAGCCCAAAATTATATGTTATAATTGCGAAAGCATTGACAAAAATGTAAAGGCAACTAACATATAAAGAAAATGAGCGAACAAAAGAAAGATATTTCATTAAATAAAGGCTTTGAAGCCTAAAAAATAGTACAAGAGTTCTAGAGGAAGTGTACTACAAAAGACGAAAAATTATTACAAAATAAAGACTAGTCTCCTTAATATATGGCTGCTCGGCAGGGGGAGGGCCTTGAGTCTGATCGGCAGGAGGATCAACGATCATATCTCTAGTCATTTCCTTGGCTGCTTTCTGTTCCCTCTCTCTAGCAGCTTGCTCGTCTGCGGCAGCTGGCTCCTCTTCCTGCTCGCCCTCATCGATCATAGGTGGAGGGCGAGTAATAGTGATACTGGGGTCAAGGCTGTCAATCTTGACACCCAGCTCGGCAATATCCCCCAACTGGATCTCAATGTTGTTCGGCGGGGGATAGTGCTCCAGAAACTCGGACATATCCTTGCCCATCTCTTCCACCATATCTTTAAAATCGTACGTGTCAGTCATGCAAATGCAATCGGCGTAGGCGCAGATATATCCCAAGTTTGAGATAGGGGCGGACCGGGCTTGGAGCTCAGCCTCGAGCTGTTCGCGGGTGAAGGTGTTGGCCTCCACATCCCTAAGGCGAGCAACTTCCGCTTCGAGCTCAGCAATCTTCTGCTCGACCGCGGACAACTTTTTCTTCTCTTCGCTGAGCAGGGCATCTTTGCCTCCCAATTCACCAGATAAACCTTGAATTTTTTCAAGGTATTTCTTTTCATTATCAATGTAGATGGTGAGCTGGTTATTGAGCCGAGCAATCTGGCCATTGAAGTTGTTCGCCATCATGTCTTTTTCCTCGGTAAGTTGGCGAACAGTGTCAGCGTGATGACGAGCAGCTTCTTCCAGTTCCACCACCTGAGCCATTCCCCGTTGAGCAGACACAAGGGAGTTGGCAGCTTGCACCATTGACAGATGAAAGTTATCAATGGCCCCTTGGGCAAGGACAACTTTGTTCAATGGCCTTGACCAGGCGCGAGCAACTATTTCAGTCGCCCGACCAACATGATCATCAGGAATGTCACGGATGTTCGCCGGGGTCTTCGAGCATGCGTATTGGTGGATCACATCTGCTCGCTCTGGGTGGTCATTAGCCCGATACCTGTGAACAAAAAAGTTTCAAGACTTAGTGAATCTTTAACTTATTCAGTTCTTGGAAGAGTTTAAAGGAAAATCCTTACTCGACAAATTTGGCTCCGTCCTACCCGAGATAGGTGATGTCCTCAGGTTCGTGAGGAGGAGTGTGCCTGTCCTTGCTTGATTTTCCTCCTCTCTCATCAGTAGGAGAATGTCGAGCAGCCTCGGCGGAAGGCAGGCGACCAGAGGACCCTCCCACCTTGGATTTTCCCTTGTCAGTGGTGGAGGGTAGCTGGGATACATATGAGCCATCACCTTTCCTTAGCCTTTTAGGACCGTGAGGAGAAGGGGCAGGGGCCAGGGTAGGCGATGAGCTCGGCAGAAGAGTTGTCCGTTGGGTTTTCTCGGTGGCAGAGGCTTTGTTGGTCATCACCAACACCTTGGAAGGCGGGTTACCCTTCTTTCTTCGTCCTTTTGGTGGCGCCATTTCGAATATCCTCTGTTCAAGGAGAGTAAAGCTGGGAGGGACGGTAACAGTCACCTGCTCGGCTAAAAAAAAAGAATTAAACGAGTAGTTATATCCTTAAGGGCGAGCAAGAAATGGGGCAAAGCTTGAAACCTTACCAGGAGGAACTTCGGCTCGGGCTTCTAAGTGATGAGGATAAGTGTAAAGACAAGCAGTTTTTTTAAACTTATCCTGATTCAGATATTCAACCGTCCTCTTAGAGATATTGCGAAAAGAAACGAGGCAAGACGTGAAAAGAAACTCAGAGTTGATCTCCTCTTCTTGGCTCGCCTACTTCAAAAGCCGAGGACCTGCATAAAAGAAAGGAAAAGTTAAAATTAGTCCCATTTGTATTATTTAAAAAATACATTTGGGGCTCACGATGAAGTGCTCCATAGGAATCCGGAGTCTGAATCCGTATTCTATCCCCATGCTCGTCCGCAGCTGCTCGTCAGTCGCCCCAATGAAGAAAAACTGGTGTTTCTAATCCCTAATCTTGTTCGGCACCCCCTCGATGATTTTTAATCCAGGGCGAGCCTTCAAGTAATAATAACCATCCTCACCAGCTGCACATTTGGATATGGTCATCATATAATTCACCTCATCTGGGGTAATCCGATCAACATACCCCTCGATAGGAGTGATTTGAGTAATGGCCAGATTGGTCGTCTCCAAGAAGCGACCAACAATAGGTGGAAGTGGAACTCTTAGCCCTGCCATGAGAGTATGAATGTTGATCGCCGTGTACCCTGGAGGTGGCCGTTCTGCTCGCTCTTTTCTATGGGGAGCCCACATAAAAATGTCCAGAGGAATCTAAAACATCTCCCGTATGCCCGCCAGATCCTCTGGGAGAACAGAGTTCCTAATCCCGGATGCTTGAAAACTAGTCCTAGGAGACTTAAATTTACGCCTCTAAGGGGTCGGAAAGTTGCTCGCTTATTGATCCACATATGCTCGCCACTCAAATGGGCGAGCAACTTCTACAGGGATTTCGTTCTCCATATACCTAGGGTTTGGGAATTCGATCCCTTCCAAAAATTCCCTTGCGAGCTCGACAAATTCGTGATCCTCCTCTTCACCATAATCTGAGCTGGACGATTCAGATTTGCTCGCCACACGGGAAGGGTCGTTCGTTTCCTCCTCGCCCTGCTGGTTCCCAGAATCAACCACTTCCCCTTGTACACCAATCTCCCGTTGAATTTCGGATGAAACCTCAAAAGGGGGTTGGTCACCGTATGGGATTACCCTTAAGGGGTCTGTAACGCCTCCACTTAAAATAGTACGGAAAATATGATGTGGCACAAGTAGGAACGTTACTAAAATAGTACTTTGTATTAAAATATACACACGCCACACATTTACACAGTGGAAGTAGTCAATAAGTATGATCGTAATTTAAGATACAAGCCAAAATTTAAAAATATTATTCTTAAAAACATAAAGTCTTTAAGAAAGATTCACAGCCTGCCGAGTTCATTCGCCCACGTCCGGATCCACAACATCTGTAAAAATTTAAAGTGGAAGGGATAAGTGTTTGTAAACACTTAGTGGGAAACCTCTTTATAATTGCACAAACTAAACATCAATTGTTTATAACATGTGAGCCCCCGGAATTTCACCGGGTATATGCTTGGGTGGCGTGACCAACTCGTGGTGCCGGAACGACCGGACTATCTCATTTGCCAACATATAGTTGGACTATCTCAGGGGCCAGTCGATAGCGGGCCAGACTCAAAATATTTAACATTCAACATTTAATAAGTGCAATTAAATAATAATAGAACACTCGGTGAAGAGCGAAGTGATTCCCCACCTTGCAGGTTTGTACCTATAAGTAAATTTTTTAAAATAGAAACATTGTTACTTATCCCTTCACTTTTGTAAATTGTAAGACTTGAATTCAATTCTCCACACATATTCAAATATTGTATACTAACACACATATATCAATTAAGTGTATAAAATCGTCAAATAGCAAGTTATAAATAAATATCGACTGTAAAAAAATGTCACCGGACCATTTCGAACCTTTCATACAAAATTTCGAATTTAGCAGATTTACACACCTAACTTTGAAAATTCATATTATATTATTCATACGTCCAAAAATTATGAAATTTTAACAGTATATTACCAACTCAATAAAGTTTATCACCATATTTTCATATTTCTCAAACTCTTTACCAAACATCAAATATTTCGTAATGAACACACAGTAATAGATTCTGATCACTTAACTTTAAAAATTCACCATAAATTAACCATATGTCCAATACTCATGAAATTTTAACCATGAACTCCCAACTTCATTTAATTTATTAACATGCTTTGGTTTTCTATAAAAACCTAACCGATTATTCTTAGATCATAGCAAACTTCTACTGTTTCTGTAATTTCGTCCAAAACCCTAGCTCTACTTCGAAAAATCCCCAGGAATTGAATACGAGTCCAAAAATTATGAAATTTAAAACCTAAGTTTCTGCACAAGTCTATTTTCACATATAAAAATTTCCGAATTTTCCACAGACAAATTGGATCAAAAACGAAATTCCTTAACAAGTTGTCCAGATTTTCGGTTTTCATGCATATATGAAGAACATAACATCTTAAACTCACTTTAAACCATATAATTTCATGATTTATATTTCTAAAGCATATATATTTAAATAATAAACATGATTTTGATCATAACTCATGAAGAAATTGAATTAAACATTCAAACATGAAGTAAAACATGGATAACATGCAAAATTACTCATCAAAACTCATTTTCCTATCAATTAATTCACATATCATGCATAAACTTCATACTACCACTTAAATAATTACTCAAACAAGAAGAGAAGCTTACTTAGAGATAGGTAGCTACAAGAAATCTCTTCTTCTCCTTTCTCAACTTCTAAGTATAAGAGTAGTAGTATTTGTTCTAATTTTCTTTCTCTAAGCTTATATCTATTTTTTTTTTTTTTTGCATGCATGCTCATATATTTATAGGTGAAGCAATACTTGGAGATTACTCCAAGCCCCCCTAGGACCGACCTTGAATGAAGGCTGTGGAGAAATTTGGATAATCTTGGACTTAAGTCATTAAACACATTGCATACTAGGATTAGTTGTAAATTTTGAAATTTCTTTCTCCTAATTTGACCTTAATTCCATGAAACTTCACCACTCTTCCTACTTTCCTCCACTTGGCCGAAATTTGTAGACAATTCAAAAGAATTCTTGTGTCTTGTAGTTAAGACACATGTAGGCTTTGAATTTAAAAAAATAAAATAGAAGAAATTATGATTTTCTAATTTATTTAATGATTTTAAGGTACATTATGCATAAAATTACTTATACTACCTTATAAAATAAAATTAAAACTCTTCTAAGGCTCTAAATAAATTATAAAGTCTATATACTAATCATAAAAAAAACATCGAGCAATCAATACGTAATTCGTTTCTTGAAGAAACGTTCATTTCTCAACTTATAACGTGTAAAATAAAATACTAGACTTAAGGACTATATTAATTTCTATATCAAATACTTTAAGACATAAAATAAAGAACATATAAAAATTATAAAGTTTCAAGAATAAGCATGTATTGAGCAAATAATATGTTAATTGTAAGTATCGAGTAAATAAAATACATAAACGTGCCTTGGCATGAATTTTGGATGTAAATGCATCACATAGATTCATATAAAATTATAAAGCATTTAATAAAGCAAATAAGGTCATGAAAGTCTAGGGTATTACAGGGTCAACTTCGAGAACACCGGAGGGGGTTTTACTGCTAGAATGGGAGGACATTGATTTTTGAAAATGGAGAATGGGTAGTAAAGATTTTTCCGACGAGGTTTTTGAAGGTCCCGATGGATTTCCCCCAGGATAATCACGAATATGATGTCTAAAAAAGAAAAGAGAAGAAAAGAAGAGCTATAAGTGATGAAAAATTGAGATTAAATACCTTGAAAATCGTAATAAGCGTCGCCGGAGTAAACTCAGAGGTCGCCGGAAAAATGAGGAATTCACCGGGGACTCAAGGAAGGAAAAAGTGGCAAATAATTCAATTCCCACCTATATTTATACTAAGGCCAAAAAAATGGGGTAAAATTTGTAATTTCCCCCAAGATTGGATTGAATTGAAGAAAAACGGGGTAATTTTCGAGCACAATCGAAAATCCAGGGACCTGCGTGCAAACATGAAGGCGCGTGACCTAGGGATTACCCGCACGTGGGCGGCGCGTAATTATGCCGCTCATGTCATCCTTGGATACTCCCCCAGATCTTGGGAAGACTAAGCGTCGGCCCTGAAGTTGTTCGTCAGAGTAAGGGATATTCGCCCAAATCTCTACTAATTAGATATCCTAACGACTGTTGCTCGCCCAAAGATGCTCGTCTGTAGAAACACCCAGTCAGGATAGGGGGCAATTGTTGATGGGCGAACATCGATCCTTGTTGTGCGAACATGGATTAAGGATGTAACAAGGATAATCAAGATTGGGGTGTATAAACTAATCCAGGTTGTGTATAAAATGACGAACAACTATATCGACGAACAACACATCGGTGAGCAGGTTTTAAGACCCGAGACCAGGTATGAACCCTCCTCCAAAACACTAATGACGAACAACGTTGACAAAGGGTGGTGTATCTACTGGCTTAAGAGGTGTATGAAGACGAACAAGGAACCAAGATTCCCAAAGCTCATCTCAACACGAAGTCTAGGCGAACAACTTTGAAGCCATATCTACAAAAGGCGAACAACTTTGGTTGAAGGATCTTTCTGGACAAATCAAGTCGACCTGGACGAACAACAATGAGTCCGAGATAAGACCAAAGAAGACTTTGTAACTAAGATTCAGCCTAGATAAGGTCAAACAAAGGTCAAAGGACACATGTCTAGCATGCAAGCTAGGAAGTCCAAGAGTCTTGGACACCTCCTACTTGCTAGCCTCTATAAATAGTTGTTCTCCAGCTAAGAAATACTAGTTCAAATTCACAAATACTCCAAAACAACACACACTTAAACACTTAAACGCACAAATATACGAAATTAATATGATTTCGACTTTCGTAACTACGATTTCGTAACCCAAGCTTTCGATTTATCATTTACGGTGGTAGTCAATCACACGAAATTGATTGGTGATCTTAAACCGAACTAAAACAGTCACTAATCCACCCGACTAAATTTGATCACCCACAAGGGGTGAACAAAATTTTGGTGGAAATAAGAGGAGATAATTTTTTTTCTTGGCCTCCAATAAATCTTGAATATATCTCATATATTCTTTTCTCCATAAAAAATATTCCACAAAAATCTCCCCCTCCTAATATATGCAATTTTCGAATTTTAGGGAGATAGAATACTAGATTTGGATCTTCTTGAATTTATGAGATAATCTTGTATTCCAAGAATATATATCTTCCCTAATATCTTTCCAAGAAAATCAACAAAATCTTTTCTCTCTCTTAAACCTAATTTTTGAAAATTATGAATAAAAATCAGCAATAATAATTTTCTTTTATTTTAATCACCTTATTATTATCGGACTACTTATTGGGCTACTTGAGGGGCCTTTAGGAGAATTAAGATTGGACCTCCAATGGACTACTGAATTAAAATATTGAGCCCCAATATTATTCAGCCCATTAATATTAATTAGTATCACTAATAAATTAATATTACACTATCCATCTTAATCCATATTACGATAATATGGGCTCCCGATTATTATTTCCCGTATTTAAGATTATCTAGTCCATTAATTAATTGGGTTTCTGAATAGCTCTAAATTAATTAATATCTTTTACCTTGGAGTAAAGACAGCTCAACATTATTATCCTTACCAAAGAAACTAATTCTTCGCTAGCAAGATTTGGTACGATAAAACTTCTGAGCCCACCAAGGGGACAAATCACACGAGCCGTACTCGCACACGTTTCTCCATATTAAACCTTAGCAACTGTCGTATGATTAATATTATTTCCCAAAACATAATGTTTGAAGTCATGATGATTCTCACCCAACATGAATCAAAGCAATAACTATTAACCACACACGGTCGTATTTAAGTGACGCAGATTAAGAAATCAATAACCACTGAGGTCTAATTCTTCACATTTCAGAATAGAAGAATTTATCCTCGTTGTAGGTCCTCTTCAACACATACTAAATGTGCTAGTGCAATCTCTTGGTCAAGACAGGCCAATCTGAGAATTACACATCGATCTTTCATGGCGGATTGTTCAATTCTACATGGGTCGTGAATTTGTACGTTTAGTTACAAGGAAAACTGTTAATGTGATCATCTGTGATCGGGTATCACCACATTAACTACAATGTAACACATACTATATATATTGGACGGGTTGCAATAAATATTTAACATTCATTCATATTTAAAGCAAATGTGATAAAAGAATTATTCTCATAAAACAAGTCTTTAATACATGAGTTATACGAAGTAAAAGCATACTTTCACGTATAACTCCAACAATCTCCCACTTATACTTAAAGTCTGCTTTTTAGTATACATCATACATGTCTAGTGTACTTCTACGTAACATCTCATGTCAACCTACACTAACCTAATAATTCATCCCACTTATACTTAAAACAGATTGGTAATAGTCTTGACACCCATTCCATCCACATGTCTCTCGAATGTATTCTGAGGCAGACCCTTTGTGAATAGATATACTAGGTTGTCCTCCGACGTTTATCTTTGCCACCTCTTTATCTCCTCTCTTAACGATTTCTCGTATAAGATGGGGTTTTCTTTCAATGTGTTTGCTGGCCTTGTGGGCTCTCAGTTCCCTTGAATTTTCAATTGCTCTGGCATTATCACAATAGACAGTGATTGTGTTGGGCAAATTCGGAACAACCTCCAAGTCCACTAAGAAGTACTTGAGCCAAACTGCTTCTTTCGCTGCTTCACAAGCAGTTACTTATTCGGCTTTCATGGTCGAATCGGTGATGTATTTCTGCTAATCGATTATCCATGTCGTGGCTCCTTCTCCCATGCAAAACACATTACCCGAGGAAGATATTCCAGATTCTATATCTGATTGGAAATTTGAGTCTATGCATCCCATGGGAAATAGACTGCCTGACTGTTAAATCAGCATTCCATCGCTAGTTCTTTTCAGAAACTACAGAATGCATTTAATGGCAGTCCAATGAGCTTTCTCGGGGTTACTTTGATATCTTGTCACTATGCCCACAACAAAGCAGATATCCGGTCTCGTACACAACATTGCATACATAAGGCTTTCTACGGCCGAAGCGTACAGAACATTTCTTATGGCACATTTCTTTTGATACATAGATTCCATGTCTGAAAGGTACAAAACCTTTCTTGGAATCTTGCATGTTGAAACACTTCAAAACAATGTCTTTGTATGAAGCTTGCGATAAGCCCAACATCATTCTCTTGCGATCTCGAGTGATCTAGATCTCAAGGATATGACCGGCTTTCCCTAAGTCCTTAATATCAAACTAATTTGATAGTCAAACCCTTATGTCTGACAATACCTTTATATTGTTTCCGATGAGCAGAATATCGTCTATGTATAATACTAAGAATACCACCGCAGTTCCGTCACACTTTTTATACACACAACTTTCGAACTCGTTTTAATCAATACCATAAGACTTAATAACTTGATCAAAATACTGATTCCAAGTATGAGATGCTTGCTTAAGTCCATAGATGGACCGCTTGAGCATGCATATAAGATGCTCTTGGCCTTTCGCAATAAAACCTTTGGGTTGTTGCATATAGATATCTAACCCACCAAGACTTCGGTTAAGAAAAGCTGTCTTGACATCCATTTGCCAGATCTCGTAATCTAGATGTGCAGCGATCGACAAGAGAATACGGATGGACTTAAGCATAGCTACAGGCGAAAAAGTTCCTCAAAATTGATCCCTTCTTTTTTAGTATACCCTTTAGCCACTAGCCTTGCCTTGAAGGTCTCAACCCTTCCGCCCGGTCCACTTTCCTCTTGTATACCCACTTGCATCCAATGGGTTCTACCCCACTTGGCGGTTCGAACAACTCCCACACTTGATTATGATCCATTGAGCCCATCTCAGCTTCCATTGCCGTTTGCCAAGATTCTGCATCTTTGTCTTGGGTTATCTAACAAACCTCCCACTACGACGGGGTTCCGGTTGTGTATTGTATACTTGGTATCAGGGTTTGCCCTCTCAGTTCTTCTAAGGTAATTTCACTTTTAGGCTTCCGATTGTTCACATAGTCTTCTTCCAAGAATTTAAAGTGTGTACTAATCACGGTCTTTTGATCCTTGGGACTATAGAACATACACCCTTTCATTCCCACGGGGTATCCTATAAACATCCTTAATTCCGAACGTGGATCCAATTTACCGGCTTTCTTGTCTAGCACGTATGCCGGATACCCTCATATCCTCATGTGTATCAAACTGGGCTTGCGCCCGGTCCACAATTCTACTAGAGTTTTAGGAACCGATTTGGATGGAACCAAGTTTAGAATGTAAGCCGCCGTTTCCAAGGCGTTACCCAGAAATGATTTGGGTAAATCTGAATAACTCATCATGGATCTGACCATTTCTAAAAGAGTCTGATTCCTTCGTTCTACCAAACTGTTCTGTTGAGGGGTTCCCGGTACAGTTAACTGGGATATGATCCCTTCGTCCGATAGGTAGTTCAAGAATTTATCGCTGAGGTATTCACCTCCATGATCAGATCGTAGAAACTTGATACTTCTTTCCTTATGCAACATAAGGTAGATGTATCCATATCCCAAGTAATCGTTAAGTGACAAAATACTCATACCCCTTCCTTGCTATGATTGTCATTGGACCACACATATCAGTATGAACGAGTTCCAACACTTCCGTGGCTCTATTCCCCTTAGCTCCAAATGCCCTCTTGGTCATTTTACCCTCTAAATAGGATTCGCAAGTTGAAAACGGCTCAACTTGAAGAGACTTCAAGGATCCATCTTTCACCAATCTTTGTATCCGCATTAGATTAATATGACCTAATCTAAGATGTCATAGAAGTGTTTCGTTCATATTAGAAAGAACACTTTTTTTTACAACTTGAAATAGTCGATGTGTTATTCGATTTAATTTGTGAGTGGTGTGCCCAATTAATGGTATAAAGATCATTCAACAATGTTCCAGAATAGATAAACTCATCGTTTCAAGAAATAATAACATCCTTATTAAAAAAAAAACTGAGTATCTATTCAAAACAGTTTAGAAACTGAAGGTTGAGTTCTTTCTAAACTAGGAACATAAAGAACGTCTCTCAAGACCATAACTCTATCTTCAAAAGATAGGCGCACTTCTCCCACTACTTCAGCTGCCACTCTCGTAGCATTGCCCGGTGTGATGGGGATCTCACTTCCGCTAAGTCGTCGGATTAGCTTGAACCAATGCAAAATGAAACAAATGTGATCAGCGACTCTCGTATCCACTATCCATGAATGGACATCATACGTCACTTCACAAGTTTCAATGACTAGGGCGTGTAAATTACCTAACTTTCCTAGCCTCTTAGGCTTGGAACTGGCAGACCTCCAGTGTCCTCTCTTACCGCAGTTAAAACGCTTCCTCTTCGATGCTAGCCTTGGCTTTGCCTTTCACAACAATTGGATTTGCTTGGGTCCGGCCTTTGGTTCTCTTCCTCTTCTTTCCCCCCTTGGGACCAGAAGAGGTAGATAGACCATTAGCCACCATAGCAGTGGACTGGTGCCCCATTATTGCCTCCGCCAAAACTAAAGCTTGCAACAGCTCGGGCAAACAACTTGCCCGTTCACTCATCTGACAATTCAGATGAAACTGTTCAAAGCTTTTTGGAAGAGAATGGAGTATGAAATCGACCTGAGAAGGGACATCAAAATCCGCACCAAGTACTTCCAACTTGTTAAGGTATGCCATAATCTCGAGAACGTACTCCCTTACAGGCATTTCCCTCAACCATTTCCAACTTGACCGAGTCATGTTTAGTGAACTGATTAGTCATGGGTTTCTGATGTGAAAACATCTCTTCAAGGCTTTCCATGATTTCAATAGCGGATACAATGTCTTAATGAATGCGCCTCAAATCCTCAGACAGAGATGTCAAGATGATGCACTTCATGTGTTCATTGTCACGCTTCTAATCATAAACTGCCTTTTTCCATTGCTTGACTTATCATTAGGTTTGTCGGGTATATTAACGTGAATAACCCAATTGTGTTTTTGTGCAGTAAGGACAACATTTAAATTACATTTCCAATCGATATAATTCTCTCCAGAAAGTTTGTTAACATAAAGTATACTAAACAGTGGATTAAAAGTTGCGACATGATGAAATGAGAATAAAACATACATTCATATTAATATCTAGAAAAATACGAATTATCACATAATTTGATCACATCAATTATATTAAAACCTTAAAATAATATAATCATGCATCAGTCGACATCTCGAAACAATTTAAATGCGCCACGAGGGGTGAGGGTCAATACCGCTACTAGTAATAATTCAATACAAGATTATTATTTTGCTTTGAGCAAGCCACTCGTGGTGAGGGTTAATACCGCCACTAGTAATAATCCACAATCATCCTTTCGGAATTTATTCATGTGAAATCCATCTTTTTGGCCGATCCAATAGGGAAATGTATTCCAAAAAGACTTCACAAATAAATAAATTATGGAGGTCAAATTAATCCAATTTTATTACCCGGAATAAAATTGCGATTTAAAAAAATACTTAGTAATTTTCAAAAGTAAGATTTTTCTTGGACAATTAAATAATCATGCAAACATATATTAACAAATAATAAATGCACAAAAAAATTAAAACATCCATCAAAATAAAATTAAACAAATTGGAGCACTCGAACCCAATTGTCACGGTTTAATTTTCTTCACGTCTTGATGTGAGAAATCATCCTTGCTGCTTTCATCGTTCGTCTCGATAAGCTCCCACTCAAATAAAAATAATTCATCAAAACATCCTTTGTTTGGGATCAGGACGACGTTTAGAATCACACAAACAAATACGAACGAAAAAAATGCACGACACGAGATCTGGCGCGTTGGCCCATGGAGGTGGGTCGTGCACCTCTTGGTGCCATACGCAGCCGAGCACCGGGTGAACCGGCCTCGTATGCGCCCACATCGTGCGATACGGTGCCCACCAGACAGCCCGTGCGCCAAGCGCGCCTCGTGCCACCCTGCACCCATCGCGCACGCTGTGCTTTGGGTTTTACCGTTTGTTCTCGTCTTCCACCCCATGGGTAATTCATGCATGCATCGTCCGGGTACACCGTCTTAATTCATCATCTTCATTTCGATCCGGTTATAATTTATTTATAAATAATAAATAAAAAGTAGATTTAGACTAGTCTATTACATTTATCCAATCAAACAAATAAAACAACTAATCTACTCGTGGATTTTCTCATGAGAAAAATAAATTCGAATAAAACTCATATGCATGAATAAAAAACAAAACATTAAAAACCATGACAATTGGATACCTGCAAAAAAGATCTGGCAATTCTACTATCCAATTTCAATTTATTATTTAACAATTTAAATTCCAATTTAAAGATTAGAGCCTGAAAACCGTGGCTCTGATACCAGTTGTTGGGGAAAATCAGGTGCCCGGATCTATTCGGGATGAAAATTATATACGAATTTAAATTTAATTATTACTAGCATGAATTAATTCTAAATTAATTCAAATAATAATAACACCAACAATAATTAATCATGCATATTAATTTATTTCACGTAAAATTCTATGGCGGAAAAACTAAGTATTTATGCGATTACATACCTCTTGAAGCGACAAACAATTGAGATCTACAGAACACGTGTGACGATGTTATCAACCGTAAAATCCTTCTCAAGTATATCTCTTTCGCCTTATTCGTTCGCCAGTAGGAAGCGCTCACGAACAATTAAAATAACAAGAAGGAATGAAAAAAATATTATTGCTGATTTTTTTTCAACACTGTGAAACTGTAAACTGGAGATGAAATAATCATCCCCTATATATAGGTGAGGGGTGAACGAAATTTTGGTGGAAATAAGGGGAGAGAAAATCTTTTTCTTTGCCTTCTTTTCTCAATAAAAAAATATTCCACAAAAATCTCACCCTCCTAATATATTCAATTTTTTAATTTTAGGGAGATAGAATGTTAGATTTGGATTTTCTTGAATTTATGAGATAATCTTATATTCCAAGAATACATATCTTCCATAATATCTTTCCAAGAAAATCAACAAAATCTTTTCTCTCTTGTTGGGAAATTGTATAGACTTATGTTTTGATTAAGATGCCAAAAGGTTCCTCCTAAGTCATTTGTAAGTAATTCAGTAGAGTTAGAATAGAGTTAATCAGTTCAAATGTTAAGGAAATGAAGTGCATTTACTGATTCAAGGAGTGTATCTAAGAGTTGAAGAAGTCCGCTGAAGGAAGAAGTGAAGTGAAGAAGTCTAAGTCATGAATATTTTCTAAGTACATTCTTACTAAGACTATACCATCAGCAGAGGATCAAGGTCCACTGATGAGGACTAACAACACACATTCAATGCTAAACACATTATAAGTTGTTAGTTAATTTGGTTGGAATAAGACAAATCGAATATCAGTAAAGCTTGCAATAAATGAAGGAATAAGAAGGTTCTCTCAGTTGAGTTCCACCTTAAAACCAGACAAGACTCTAAGCAAGTAGACTGAGCGGCCCAATGAGAAGATGACACGTAGGTGTACTCTACTGACAGCCGACCTGTTACAGACTGACAAATACCAAAAGCCTTACTTTAGCTTTCTCCAGAGAGCTGGTAGACAAGCATGGTCTTTCAGCTGTTTCTTGACAAGACTTAAAGCTTAAATAGAGCCGTTTGAACCAATCAGATACAAGAGACTTACTTGAGAAGATTCAACTCCAACGGGAAGATTTTCAAGAAGGTCTATAAATACAGAAGGTCGTGCCCATTTCTACGTACGGGAAACTTAAAAAGAACAAGCATTCGCTACACTCATAACATACTACGAAGCACTCGAAATCACCTCTGTTTCCCAAGTGTTTCATCATTGTAGAGAACATTTCAAACCCTTTGTAACCGAGCTTATAGCTATATCCAAACCTTAGAAAGAGATAATTCATCCTTAAAGCCTTGAGCTAAACTTGTAAGGATTATCTCACAAATAGTTGGAACCAAACCCTACTCAAAACCCTACCCCAGAGTTAGGTTGAGAGTTAGAGTTAGGATGCGATAGTAAGCTGATTGTTGTTATCAGTCTGAAAGCTGGTTGTTTTGGGAACTAGGACCTGGAACTATCCTAGTGATCAAATATCCTTAGAGAGGATTAATTTGATCAGTGCACCTTGGCACTATAACACAAGAAATTTCAAGTGAAAGGAATTCTCTTGTTTAATCAGGACAGTGGACGTAGGAGATTCATCTCTGAACCACTTTACATCTTGTGTATTTACTTTATGCTATTTCTCTAAGTGTGTGTTACTCAAACAAGTTTTAATCAAACAAAACGAGGTTTTCATAAGGGCTCACTAATTCGCATTTGAAAGCTAATTAGATAGTAGTTCAACTGAAAGTCTTGAGCTTTCAGTGGAGCTGATATCTCAGTAAGCTTTCATAAGTAAATCTCAGCAGACTTCAAAGTCCACTTACGATCTACTGTCTTAAGTAATCTGATAAGTTTTGAGAAGTAGTTTGAATTTGTAACTACAGGTATATTCACCCCCCAATACACCTGCTTTAACTAGTTTCGGGACCAACATCTCTCTTAAACCTAATTTTCGAAAATTATGAATAAAAATCAGCAATAATAATTATCTTTTATTTTAATCATCTTATTATTATCGGGCTACTTATTGGGCTACTTGAGGGGCCTTTAGGAGAATTAAGATTGGACCTCCAATGGGCTACTGACTTACAATATTGAGCCCCAATATTATTTAGCTCATTAATATTAATTAGTATCACTAATAAATTAATATTGCACTATCCATCTTAATCCATATTACAATAATATGGGCTCCCGGTTATTATTTCTCGAATTTAAGATTATCTAGTCCATTAATTAATTGAGTTTTTGAATAACTCTAAATTAATTAATATATTTTACCTTGGAGTAAAGACAGCTCAACATTATTATCCGTACCGAAGAAACTAATTCTTCGCTTGCAAGATTTGGTACGATAAAACTTCTGAGCCCACCAAGGGTACAAATCATACGAGCCGTACTCGCACACGTTTCTCCGTATTAAACCTTAGCAACTGTCGTATGATTAATATTATTTCCCAAAACACAAGGTTTGAAGTCACAATGATTTTCATCCAACATGAATCAAAGCAATCTATTAACCACACACGGTCCTATTTAAGTGATACAGATTAAGAAATCAATAACCACAGAGGTCTAATTCTTCACATTTCAGAACAGAAGAATTTATCCTCGCTGTAGGTCCTCTTCAACACATACTAAATGTAGTAATGCAATCTCTTGGTCAAGACAGGCCAATCTGAGAATTACACATCGATCTTTCATGACGAATTGTTCAATTCTACCTGGGTCGTGAATTTGTACGTTTAGTTACAAAGAAAACTGTTAATGTGATCATCCGTGATCGGGTATCACCACATTATCTACAATGTAACACATACTATATATATTGAACGGGTTGCAATAAATATTTAACATTCATTCATATTTAAAGCAAATGTGATAAAAGAATTATTCTCATAAAACAAGTGTTTAATACATGAGTTATACGAAGTAAAAGCATACTTTCACGTATAACTCCAACAAATATGATACCCTCTCCCAATTCTTGACTGACCATGGGTTCAGGAAGGGAATCGTGGATAGTACTTTGTTCAGGATCACTGAAGGTGGTGACATTCTCTTGGTTCAGATTTATGTGGATGACATAATATTTGGATCACCAAATCATCAGCTCTGTGAGAAATTCTCTAAGTTGATGATTGGTAAATTTGAGATGTCTATGATGGGAGAGATGACTTCTTTTTGGGATTGCAAGTCAAGCAAAATGATCAAGGGATTTTCATTAATCAGACCAAGTACACAAGAGACTTGATTCAGAAGTTTGGAGTTCAGCATTGCAATCCAGCTAGAATCCCAATGAACACAAATTGGAAGATGGATCCTGACACTGATGAGGTATCAGTGAATCAGACTGAGTACAGAGGGCTGATAGGCTCATTATTGTACCTAACTGCAAGCAGGCCTGACATTACTTTTGCAGTTGGTGTATGTGTCAGGTATCGGTCTGACCCTAAGAAAAGTTATTTGGAGGCTGCAAAGATGATACTTAAGTATTTGAAAAGGACAGTCAATTTAGGACTATGGTATCCTTCAGATGACAACCTAGAACTGATTGGTTATTCAGATACAAATTATGGAGGTTGTAGGATTGATAGGAAATCAACCTCAGGGACATGTCAGTTTTTAGGAAGCAAGTTGATCTCTTGGTTCTTAAAGAAGTAAAACTCAGTGGCGACATCCACAACAGAGGCTGAGTATATGGCGACATGTAGTTGTTGTGCTCAAATCTATGGTTGAGGCAACAATTGAGAGACTACCAAGTGTTTGCAAATGAAGTCCCAATCTATTGTGATAACAACAGTGCAATATCAATCACTCAGAACCCTGTGCTTCACACAAGGTGCAAGAATGTGGATATTAGACATCACTTCATAAGAGATCATGTGGAGAAGAAGAACATTAGGATGGAGAAGATTCACACTGACAGGCAAAGAGCTGACATCTTGACTAAGCCTTTGGCTGAATCAAGGTTTATGGAACTGTCAGTGGAGTTAGGTCTCTTAGACCCGAGAGAGCAGTCAGCATAGGATCTAGGGAGAACTTAAGGTTCAGTGTCGTAGGGGGAACTCAGGTTCAGACTCGACTCAGCGAGGTATCAGGGTGCTACAATGTCACCCTGATAGGTATGAACTTTAAAACCTAACTTTTTTGAATTTGAATCGTCTCTCTGAATTCTCTTCCCTGAAAATCACATTAAACGCAGTCTGTTATCATTTAAAGCGCGCCTTTTGATATTTAAACCCATGCGCGTCAGAGTATTTAATGCGTACAAATTACTTTTTCACATACGTGTCTGTATTCTACGGAATGTGACTGGCTTGAAGAAATAAATTATAGTTGAGTTAATCCTGTCCCCTCATTTCAGAATCCTTTCGAATTCAGGATTAATCTCAACTACACGTCTGAGTAACTGTTTGATTCATATCAATTTGGATTGCCACTTGAGAAATTTACGCTTACACATTCTTGCTCACTGAGTATTCTCTCACACTCAAAGCTTTTCAAATTTCTCAAGTTTTTCTCTTAAAACTAAATAGCTTCCAATACCAACATTGACGAGTGGAATTACGATGATCTTGAGACCATCGTCAACAGTAAGTTGGTACACAGTGAATAGATCATCTCCATGGACGGATCTTACTTAAGGGTGAAGGAGATTAAGCCGATCCTGGCTTGGATTTCAAAGACAGGACTAAAAATGTACTTCTCCAAGAAGCCACACGTGGTGCTTCCGAAGGCGGTGGTGGAGGCGTACATTAATATGTTCAAGAGAGGAGGAGGACTGTTCATGCGGGTAACAGTGCATATACCCAGGAGGAAGGACGTTGAGGGTGAAGAATTATATGAGACGGAGGAGAGGAAGATAGACCTCTGGAAGGCGGCAAAAGCGATTTTTGGGTTACCTTCCTCCGACATAAACCCTAAGACTTATATGGAGAACAAGAAGGGTGAACTGCTGAAAGTGTTCACCAAGATAGGCTCGCCAGAGTTCAGGGCGAGGATGCATAAAGATGTGTTGAAACCTGAGTACCGTGCTCTCATTGACATTGTGAGCAAGATGATTATGGGTACAGTTGGGTCCCATGAGCAAATCAGCTGGGATAAGCTCAAGATAAAGGCTGTACTGATTGATAATGTCAAGGCCAACTGGGAGCAATTATTCCTGGATCAAATCGCTCACGCTGCAGTGAAGAAGGTGAAAAGGGATGAGAAAGAGAAGCAAATCTCTGTAGCTGCAGCATTGCCTTTTGGAACAAGGCTGTCAATGATGATCTCTCTGGCTTGTCCAGGGTGTTCATTTGATTGGGAGGATGACCTGTCAGGGAAGAAGGTCATGTTCTCTAGAGAGAGTGACACTTACGGCATTTTGGGCCTTGCTGACCCTAATGCACCTCAAAAGGGTCAGAGGAAGAGAACTTCTTCCAAGAGCAAGAAAGTGGCTACAAATCTACTGGAGAGAGTAGGTGACCTTTTTGTGAGGGCCCAGGAGACTCAAGCAGCAGTGGAGGCTGAGAGGCAGGCTGTTGAGAAGGAGAAGGAAGAGAGGCTTGCTGGCCTGAAGGTTGTGTTGAAGAACAAGTCCACCAGCAGGAAAGGGACTGAGGAGGTGTCCAAGACTACCGTCTCTGAGACTGAGGACACTGACGAAGACGTCAGAGAGGAAGCTGTGGTGGAGAAGCCGAAGGGCTTCAAGAGGTTGAAGAAGGGAGTGAAGGGGTCTCCTATGAAGAAGAAGAAGAAGAAGAAGAAGAAGAAGAGGGAGCTCAGCCCCATGGTGGAAGCTACTGGGGCAGGTGTTAGGATAAAAATTGTTAGTTTTGATGAGTTAAAACAAACCAGAAGATGTAATAGGACCATCTGGACCTGTTAGCCAGATGATGATCTAGATTAGGACTTAGTCTAGGGGGAACTGCCAGACCAAAAGACTTCACCAGAAGAGTCACCAGAAGACCCCACCAGAGGACTTCACCAGAGGACTCCACCAGAAGACTTCACCAGATGAGATTGACCAGAGGCAGAGGACCTTCCCCAGACCAGACGAGTCCGGACCAGACGAGTCTGGTGGAACAAAAGATGCTCAGTCTTGATCCCCTGATTCTACTGAGTATTCTGGTTGTTCACCAGATTAGGACCAGAAGACACTGAGGTTGCCTGGTGTCTGATCTTGCCTTCTCTGGAGAGAATCAGAGTTAGGCAGAGGAAGCTATTGACCGTTGGTGATTCAAATCAAGTCAACATGATCAGGATTGGAAAGTATTTGAAGATAATCAATCCAAGGATCCCACCAACCCAATCAATCAATTAGGGAATTGATTGATTGAGGCTTCCTTATATAGAGGATCTGATTGGATTAGCCCTCCAACGGTTAGCCCTAATCTCCTCTATATATACAAGAGTGCAGTTCAAGAAAAAGCTCTAGAGACTCTACACGCGCATAAGTGATCTAAGCTTTTGATATTCATACCAAGCACTCTTACTGTTCATAATATTTATCTACTCTAAAGGAGTTATTGAAACCACAACCTCTTCATCTATTAGACAAGGTTGTTGGCTGGTTGATCTTTAGATTGAAGTTAAATCTAAAGAGGTTGTAAGAAGGAACTGGTACTTCCCAATTCCAGTAAGTAAGTTTGTGAGTTGGTTGATAGTGAGACCCCTTGGTTATAAGGGAGAGTGGACGTAGGATATTCAATCCAAACCACTATACATCTTGTGTTCTTTATCGCTTTATTTTACTTATTGTTTGTTGATTATTGTTCTCTTGTAAAAGACTTTGAAAGACATTTAACTTAAGCTTCCGCAATTAATCTAACTAGTGGGACCAACAAGTGGTATCAGAGCTGAAGTTCAATCTCTCTCTCATGAGCATAAATCCACCAGAGAACTCATGAAAGATCATTCCAAAGAAGTCTCTGAACTTCAGGATAAGATCACAGAAAGAGATACTCTGGTAGATCAACTCATGAAAGAAAAGAACTCTCAAGAAGATGAGATCACTGAACTCAGAGCCAAATACCAGACTCTTATCAAGGGAAAACAAGTTGCTCACAACATAGAGGAGATACCTATGCCCAGAGAAGCTCCTAAGATACCATCTGTTGTATCTATCATATCAGAGTCTTCTCAGCGCATTTGTGATAAGAGTGGTTTAGGATATTCTGGAATTTCCTCTAAAACTCATAAGTACTTTTATAATAAAGACAAGTCTGTAAGAGCTGGTAAATTGGTAGAAATCTGGGATGATAAAGACTTGACTGGTAATGGTTACAAGGTGGTTCACAATCCTGATTGGAAAAGGAATCACTCTGTTAATCACATAACATATGCTCCAGAGGAGTTGACTGTTCTGGAAGAGAAAATTCTAGAGAATAAAAGTCAACAAGGGGAACCATTGAGGATTAATGGTCCTGTGAACAATGAGTCCCAAGGAGTAGAACTTACTCAAGATGGAGGACCCCAGAGTAATCCTCGCAGGGAACCTAACCAGATTAGGGGACCTCAAGGAAAACACTCAAGAAAAGGGAATACCAATCAGAGTAAGGCCTACCAGAGAAGGAACAATGTTCAACAGCACCAGGTACCTCAAAGACAATTTTCTCAGAGGACTCAATTCCAGAACCAGAGGAGGTCTTCCAGACCCATCTATAGAAAACCAACTGATCTGGGTAGTTATGACACCAGAGATGGTTCTTCTAGAATGTACCCTTACAACCAGACCTTTAAGACCATGTCTTTGAGGGAGGCCATTCCAAAGGCCAGATTTGAGAAAAGGTACACTAGACCTGTTTATAGGAAAGGTGTCCTTATCAGACCAGTAGCTCAATATGTCATTGTAAGAGGACATGTGCTGGTAGATAGATTTGGAAGGAAGATAAGATCTCCTCATCCATCAAGGGATGATCTTTATCTATGGATTCCTACAAAACCTGCAACTAACCAATTAGGACCCAGCACTAGTAGGGGACCTAATTGATTTCTCTACAGGTAGATAAGAGTCCATTGGAGAAAGGTTTTTCAAGCAACCATGTCTGGTACATTGATAGTGGATGTTCCAAGCACATGACCTTCCAGAAGGATAATCTCCAAGATTTCAAGGCATTGAATGGACCAAGAGTGATGTTTGGTGACAACAACTATGGAGTCACCAGAGGAGTTGGAAAGTTGACCTTTAATGGAGTTTCTGTAGATGAAGTCTACTATGTAGAAGGACTCAAGCATAATCTGCTTTCAGTATCCCAATTCTGTGACAAGGGATACTCAGTGAAGTTTTCTAGTGATTCATGCACTGTTTTCTCTTCTGATTATAATGATATTTTGCTAATAGGCTTGAGGAAGGGTAACATTTATCTTGCAGATTTTAACAGTTGCCCAAGAAATGCTTGCCTAGTTGCAAAAGGATCTGCAGAGAATAGCTGGATTTGGCACAAGAGATTGTGTCATCTTAACTTCAAAACACTGAATAAGATTGCCAGAAAAGGTCTCATTCGAGGTCTTCCTAATGAAGTGTTTAAGAAGAATCAGGTTTGTGGTTCATGCCAGAAGGGTAAACAACCCAAGACTTCCTTTAAGGATGTCCAGAGCACAACCACAACCAGAGTACTTCAACTACTTCACATGGACCTGTTTTGACCTGTTTCTCCTCTTAGTTTCAGTGGAAGGAAGTACACCTTGGTGATAGTAGATGACTTTTCAAGATACACTTGGGTAGTGTTCTTGTTTAAGAAAAATGAAACTATGACTAAGCTGCCAGAGTTCTTCAAGCAGATTCAGAATGAGCAGAACCAGAGCATAGTCAGAATCAGAAGTGACAAAGGAACAGAGTTTTTGAATTCACACATTGCTGATTACTGCAAGGACCATGGGATTTTTCATGAGACATCTGCTGCCAGAACACCCCAACAAAATGGAGTAGCAGAAAGGAGGAATAGGACCCTCAAAGAAGCTGCAAGAACACTTCTGGCAGAATACAACACTCCACAGAGATTTTGGGCAGAGGCTATTAATACAGCTTGCTACACTCAGTACAGATGCCTGATTGCCCAGAGACATAATAAGACCCCATATGAGGTATGGAAAGGTAAAACCCCATCTGTTTCATATTTTCATGTTTTTGGATGTAAGTGTTTCATCCATGACAATGGGAAATCTAAATTAAGAACCTTTGATGCCAAAGTGGCTGATGGAATATTTTTAGGATATTCCAGCACCAGTAAGGCTTTTAGAGTTTTTAATAAGAATTCACTTTGTGTGGAGGAAACACCTCATGTTGTTTTTGATGAATCTGTTTTTGAGTGCAAGGTGGACTCTCAGTCTTCAGATGAGACCCATAATCAGACTACACCCAGAGTTATCAAAGTCAATCCACCTGTTCTTGATTCAGATTCAGATTCAGATGATGACCCATCTCCTGGTTCTCTGAAGCAGCAGCCTTCACAAGGAGCAGAACCAGAAGAGGTTGGAACTCCTGTAGGGGGAAGCTCTTCTGCAGGTGGTGTTAATCATCAAGATACTGCAGAAGATGCTCAACCAGGCAAGACCACGGGTACGAGGACCCTGGTTGATCACCCCAATGACCTAATCCTTGGAGATCCAACTAAGGGTGTCCAGACTAGGAGGACTCTTAACTTAGCTGCCTTATTCAGTTGCTATGTGTCCTTGATTGAGCCCAAGAACATCAAGGAGGCACTGAAAGATTCAAATTGGATTGTTGCTATGCAGGAGGAGTTGAATCAATTCACCAGACAGGATGTTTGGGAGCTGGTAGACAGACCAAGACATCAAAAGGTGATAGGCACTAAGTGGGTTTTCAAAAATAAGAAAGATGAGAATGATGTCATTACTAGGAACAAGGCAAGGCTAGTGGCCCAGGGCTATTCTCAGTCCGAAGGAATAGACTATGATGAGACATTTGCTCCTGTTGCCAGACTAGAAGCCATCAGATTGTTCTTAGCATATGCTGCTCACATGAAGTTCAAAGTATACCAGATGGATGTGAAATCTGCCTTTCTTAATGGGATTCTCATTGAGGAAGTGTATGTGGAACAACCCCCTGGTTTTGAACAAGGTGACAAGGTGTTTAAGCTAAAGAAAGCTCTTTATGGGCTGAAGCAGGCACCCAGAGCATGGTATGACACTCTATCTCAATTTCTTCTGGACAATGGTTTTACTAAGGGTAAGATTGATAGAACCTTGTTTAGGAAAGAAGAAGGAAAGGACATCCTTCTGGTCCAAATATATGTTGATGACATCATATTTGGATCCCCTAACAAGAAGCTGTGTGAGAAGTTTGGTGAACTCATGCAGGGACAGTTTGAGATGTCCATGATGGGAGAAATGAATTATTTTTTGGGTTTGCAGGTTAAGCAATCAGAGAAGGGAATTTTTATCAATCAAGCAAAGTACACCAGAAACATGTTAGAGAAATTTGGAGTAGGATCTAGCAAAGCAGCCAAGATACCTATGATGACAAATTTCAACATGGATCCAGATGAGTCTGGAGAGAGTGTGGACCAGACTCAGTACATAGCACTTATTGGTTCTCTCTTGTACCTGACTGCAAGCAGACCAGATATTACCTTTGCCGTAGGTGTTTGTGCCAGATTTCAAGCTAACCCCAAGAAGAGTCACTTGGAAGCAGCTAGGAAGATATTGAAATATCTTAAGGGAACAGTGAACTTAGGATTGTGGTATCCTGCAGATGACAATTTAGAATTGAGTGGTTATTCAGATTCAGACTATGGTGGATGCATTATAGATAGGAAATCTACAAGTGGTACATGCCAATTTTTAGGGAATAAATTGGTATCCTGGTTTTCTAAGAAGCAGACTTCAGTTGCTACATCAACAACAGAAGCAGAGTATATGGCTGCAGGGAGTTGTTGTTCACAACTACTTTGGATTAGTCAACAACTTAGGGATTACCAGATTAGAGCTAAGGATATTCCTATATTCTGTGATAGTAATAGTGTAATTGCAATCACCCAGAATCCAGTTCTTCATACCAGATGTAAACATGTTGATATAAGACATCATTTTATCAGAGATCATGTTGAGAAGGGAGATATAAGGATGGAAAAGATTGCAACAGAGAAGCAGAGAGCAGATATCTTAACCAAGCCTTTGGCTGAGACCAGATTCAGAGAGTTAGCTTTTGAGTTAGGTTTGTTGGATCCAGAGACAGATTTGTTTTAGGGGGAACAACAGAGAAGTATCCTTTGTTTTATTACTTTACTTCATACATTTATTTTCTTAAACTAACATACCTGCAGACTAGACATATCAGAGAAGGTATATCTCCAGATGAGGTATACACCAGGTGACACTTGTCTCAGATGAAGTGCTGAGTCAGATTCCATTATATCCAGAGTCTTCTCTGACCAGAACCGGATGAGTTCCATCAGAGGAGATGTAGCACCAGACTGGCTGTGGTATCATCTGGTTACAATATCAGGTGACAGGTATGTCTTTACTTCTCTGACCTCTGATCATTGGGATACACCTTTCAAATTAGTAAGTACACTCAAAACGTTTCAACTTCGGAGTGTATTTAAGACTAGGGTATAGGGCCTAGGCAATCATTTCGCTTTTTCTCTTGACTGCTACAAAACCCCTTTATTCCCAGTCCCAATGATTATGCCAACGCACCAGATTAAATCTGTATCTTGCCTTTCATCGTGGCCATCGGATTCAATCACTGTGCAAAATGTCAATCAATGCTAAAATTGATCTTGTTTCCTCGATTAAATTTTGAAATAACACGCGTTTACACTTCATTTAATAATCAAGCCACACGTATTACTCTATTTAAATCAAATTTCCTTTCAATCTGTCCTTTCACGTTTCCATATTTTCAAACCCTAACCTCTCTCTGCAAAGTATTTCTTTCTCTCTCTCTCTCTCTTTCACAGCAATGGCCCCTCCGTGCAATTTTGACCATGTCCTGATGATGAAAAAGCTAAAGACGGAGATGGTGGTGGACTTTTATACCACCAAGAACCCTGTTGCGCTGTCGATTCTGGAGATGCTCCAAAATGCAGGGGTGGAGAAGTTGATCTCCACTATTCCCAAGGATTTTCGTACTCTTGACGGATATGCGGCCCAGTTGTTGGTTCGTATGAAGATTCATGAGGATTACATTTCGTCCAAGATTGATGAAGATGATTTGGTGTTTTCTAAGCACGATTTCTGCGCTCTTTTTGAGAACATTTCTGCGGTGGGAGTGGATCCTTTGACGTACAAGGAGGATGACATTATTGGTTCTTTCAAGATCTTTGCTCGATCTTCCTGCCAGAATATCACAAAGGGCTTTTTGGACAAGCATCTGAGGCAGAAGTACAAGGTCCTTTTTGATATAGTTGTTAAGGTGCTTATGTGTGAGAATCACAGCACAGATGCCATTTTCAACGGTAGGATGTGTGTGATGAGGGCTTTATATGATGGTGTTCAGTGTAATTGGGCGGAGTTCTTCTGGGATGTGTTGAGGAAGAACAGATTGAAGGTGAAGAAGGAGCCTTGTCCTTCCAAGCCAGGAGAGTTGCAGTTCTGCTTCACTGCAAATGTCTCTTTGGGGACTAAGTTATCTCTTATTCTGGATTCTCTCCTTCCAGAGAAGAAGTGGAAATCATCTTGGTGCCATAGTTACCACAAATCCAAGATCCTCTTCTCTAAGGATGGCCCTCTTCATGGCCATGCCGACTCTGATGGAGAGCAGGCTATCCCTGCCCCTCCTATTCAATCAATTCCCTCACCTCCAAAGGGGCAGAGAAAGCAGCAGAAGCAGAAGACCCATAAGAAAGCTTCTGAAGCAACTGGTTCTTCAACCGTTGCCTTTTCTGGTTCCTCCGAGGAGGACCAGATTCCCCTTCTTAATGTGCTTAAGAAGAAGGGTGATGATGATAAAGCTGTTAAGAAGGCTGGAGCAGCCAAGAGGAAGCAGCCAGACGAGGTCAGGAGAGGTTCTGCTAAGAAGCGTAGGACTAGCAGAAAGGCAAAGAAAACCCTTCTGGTGGATGAGCCTTCAGAGGAAGAAGAGGAAGAAGAGGCTGAGCCTCTTGTTAGGAAATCCAAGGCCAAGAGAGCCCTTCTTCAAGATCCTGACTCCGGATCTGATCTTGGAGAGGCCTTGGAAAAGGCAATTGAGGATGCTTCCCAGATGATGGAGGATGCTCCAGAGTCTGCTGTACCTGCTGGTGTTGACCCAGCAGAGGTAAACCCTTCTCTTCCATCTTCTTCTCCCATTAATCTTGTCTCCCCCTCTACCTTTCCCTCAGATAATATTCCCCAAACCCCATCTGCCTCTGGTACCCCTATTGTTCCACCAGAGCAGATTATCCCAGATACCCCAGTATATACTACCTCAACCATTCCTACTCAAACACCTTCTCCCACATATTCCCAAACACATCTTTCCACAAACCCCTCTCCCCCACCTTCTGTACCAGAGGTACCCTCAACCTCTTCTGGTGCAGAAATCCCTCCTCCTAACACTTCCACCTCCCAGATACCTCCTACACCTTCTGTACCAGATATTCCATCATCTTCTGGTGCAGAGCAACCCATTCCTTCCACCTTTACTTCTCAAAATCCTAACCCTCCCCAAACCCATACAGACCAGGACCCAACCATTTCTATGGCTCTGGGATTCGTTGGCCCTCCCCCTTCTCCTACCTGTTTAACCAGCGATGATAGTGAAGATGAGGAAGCTTCACTTGAGCCTGCTGACTTAGCACCTTCCTCCTCTGCCTCTGGGCCCAAACCCTTCACTTTCTCATCTGCAGAAATGGGTCCCATTAGGCAGAGTATGAGTGTAAGTGCTCAGCTCTGGCTAAGACAGCATTTCCCAGTTCTTCTGGAGCACTTACCACTTCTGGCAGAGCTTACTGATGCCAAGGTCTGGAGCAAGGCCAGACTTGAAGATGTGGAGGACCTAATGCTGTTGCTTGAGGAAATGGGTCCCTCCAACTTCACTGCTTGGGAGATTGAGCTAAAGCAAAGGATGAATATTCAGAACCCAGCAGAGCTGGAGACCCCTGGTGCATCTAAAGTCTTGATTCGCACCCTGCTCATCCAGAGAGGAGTAATGCTCACTCCAGAGGGCCCCACTTACAAGTTTGGTCCTCATTTTGTCTTCCCTTCAGAGCTATATTCAGATGAGGAAGACTTTGAGATGTCTCCTGCCGTGCTCCAGAAGATGAAAGCTTTCTTCAATGAGCAAATCATGCAGATTGGGCGCTTTTCAAAAGCTATTCAACATATGGCCCCTGCTATGATAGAGCACCAGATCAGGCATGAGAGGAGAATCTTCCTGAAGCAGTTAAAGTCTTCTCTGGCAGAGGTAAAAGCTTTCTTCAAGGCTAATGGCTCATTTGTCAAGCTGGATGTCATGCACAGCCAGAAGCAACTACAGGAGCACGTGCTGGAGCAGATGAGACCTGTCTCTGTGCTCAAAGTAGAGATGGCCAGCCAGATGATTCAAACTGCCAAGCTGAAAGACACCCTCCAGGAGATGTTGGAGAGGCAAGAGAGACTTGTTGCAGAGTCTAAAGCTTACCTGGAGAAGGCCAAGCAACTGCGTGATCTTCACTCTTCCTCCAACACTGTCTTGCCTGATCTTATAAGGCAGGTAGTGGAGCCCCTCCTTGATGAAGTTAAAAAGGGGGAAGAGAAGGCCAGAACTGATCTGGCGAAGACCTCAATTGAAACTCTCTTCAGCCATGGAGCTCATCTGGACCTGCTGGAGAATACATTGGCCCAGGCTGAGTTGCAGAAGAAGAAGAAGGAAGAGCTCAAATCTCTTTCCATGGCTAAGCAGCTTGCTGCAGAAGAGGAGTCAGAAGCAGAGCAGGATCCAATTTCCATCTCTGGACCTGCAAAGAGGAAGATAAGGAAAGTGAAGAAGAGCTTCCTTGAATCTGTGGTTGAAGAAGCAGAGAAGAGATTCAAGGAAGAGTCGCCTGAAGAGAGGCAA